>JALGBA010003991.1:0-600000 GCA_023970755.1 Azemiops feae | reverse complement strand
CCTGGAGGAGAGTCGCCCCCTAGCGTGGCCCATGCGGAGCAGCGCAGGCAAGGACATGGCAGCCAGGCAGTGTAGACAAGACTCTGCCCTCACGCCCCATTGCGCACAGTTGATGCTGTGGGGTGTGGGCACAGGCCGTGGCCGCCATGGCGCTGCTGGGCTACCTGGGTGATCTGCGGCGGGCCCTGGAGGCAGTGAGTGGCTCTGCTTGCAGGTGGGGCGAGGGACAGGGCGTGGGTGGGGCAGGGGGTGGAGCGGGGGCAGGGCCAGTTTTTGGGCACTCGGTCTCTATAAAAGGTTCGGCATCACTGCTCTAACCTCTTCTTCCAGCTCCTGAGCTTCAAATCTTGTAAGGGAAATGCATTCGCTTAAGTGCTTTATATAGTTTCCTCTCTGTATTCCAAAATGACAAAAACAGTTACAGCTAGTCCTTGGCTCATGACCATTTGTTTAATGATCAAAGTTATGACAGGGCTGAAAAAAGTGACTTACAATGGTCACAATGTCCCTGCAGTCACATGATTGTGCTCCAGCTGCTTGGCTACCAGCTCACACTTACAACATTTTCAGTGTCCTGCAGTCACATGATCGCCATTTGCAACTTACCCAGCCAGCTTCTGAGAAGCAAAGTCAATGGGAAGCTGACAGGAAAGGTCACAAGTTGTGGTGTTTTGATGTTCCGCTTAATAATTGTTGCAAAAAAAGATCATAAAATCAGATATAGTCATGTGATGCCCCATTTAATGACTACACTACTTAACCATGAATTTTCTGGTCTCAACTGTAATCATAAGTCAAGGATTAATTATACTCAATCTGATATGCAGAGAAACTTCAGAATAGATACAAATCTTTCTGAGATTACTTTTAAGTACAAGAAAACTGTTTTTACAGTGGGGTGATATTGAAAATATAATATCTTCTAGTAAGTATTTGGCAGAGAGGACCTAATCTGCCAAATATGCTTTGTCTTAATGTGTCTGTTATATGTAAAATGTAGAACCTGTAGTTATGTCATAGATTTTATTTCAAGGGATCTTATAGAGTTTATACTTCTACTCTTCTTGATGTAAGGAATCCGGAATCCATAATCTTCAACAAATGACCATCTGGATTCTGTATGAAAACCTACAATGAGAAAAAGCCACCATCCCCCTTCATGTAAAATATATAGTCATCCTCCATCTATTTTCCTGTCATTGATAGATTTCTCTCTGCTTAGCCTATAGCAAGCATAAAATACTAAGAAGGCTACTGAAAACTGAAATAAAGAATAAATATGGATTTTAATCCATTTTAATCTACATTTTGTCTAATCTTAAATAAATCTACTTTAAATAATCTTAACAAGAATAAAAAGAGGGTGTGTATATTGCTTTAAGATGGAAGAAGGGGCAGTTTAAATATCTTTTTCTTAATTTTCTTAAGTATCTTTTGTTCCCAGCTATCCTCCTTGTTTCTCTTCTCTTTATATCTGCATTAATTTGACTGTATCTGTTTGTCATTGTTTAAGATTCTTTCAACTCGCCTCTTTTAATCTACGGAGTAGGCTCTGATTGACTGACTATAGGCAATCTAATTGGTGGTCTTACAGGGCTGATCTATCACACCAATAATCTAATGAAATATCTGTCTCTCTGTTTATCTAGAGAGAGCGCATATAACATAGATTGGATAAATAAGAGGAGAGTATACAGCCATCTTACTGCTTTGTTGACCTGAGCTATTCTCTTTCTACATGTTTCATTTGTACTGAGGGTTGCTGACCTATTATAGCTTTTGCATGAGGACAATAAGATGTTCTGGGATTTCCATTTTCTTAAGGGTATTTTAAGTGGTGAGATTCAAATATGTGAACAAATGGTTCTCTGTGTGGATGCTGCTTCCAGAAGTCCATTCTGGGCCTGGTTCTGCCAAACTGGTGCGAACCAGCTGAATCCCACCACTGGGTATTTTATAGATCAACATGGTCAATCTACTCAAAGTCCTATCTATAATCAATGAAGCACAAATTGAACATACACCAATTTTCAATGTGTCTTCCTTAATTTTTTCTAAGAATAGTAGGAATATCTGACTGTTAATTCTCCTTTTTTTTGTATTGGTAGATAGACTGATCTCTTCCAATCTATTGACTTCTTCAGCTTTTCTGGAATAGTTTGATTAGAGCGTTTACAGATTCTTGTTCTGCTTCTTGCTATATTTTGGTAATTATTTCATCAGTTAACAGAATAACAGAATTGGTAGGGACCTTGGAGGTCTTCTAGTCCAACCTCCTGCTCAAGCAGGAGACCCTGTACCATTTCAGACAAATAGTTGTCCAGTTGCTTCTTAAAAACCTCCAGAGATGGAACACCCACAATTTCTGAAGGAAGCTGTTCCACTGAGTTCTTGTAGTGTTACAAGTTTGGTAATAGAATTCTTTATTGGTCAAGTGTGGTTGGACACACAAGGAATTTGTTTCTGGTGCATAAGCTCTCAGTGTACATACAAGTAATAGTGATAATCATGATCATATACAACATGAAAATACATTCATCGTACATCGTGAAATACAACACTTCATCATAAATCGTAAGATGCAACACTTAGTGATAGTCATAGAGTACTAACTAAGCAAACAACATAAATCAAGATAAAAAAACCAATATAAATTGTAAGATACAAGCAGCAAAGTTATAGTCATAAGAAGATAAGGATAGGTAATAGGAAAGATGAGGAGTACCATAGTAATACAGCTTTACCAGTATTTTGACAGTGTTGTAGAAATTAGGTGTTAAGCAAAGTGATGGCATGGGAAAAAAAACTGTCCTTATGTCTAGTCGTTCTGGTGTGCAATGCCCTATAGCGTCTTCTTGAGGGAAGAAGTTGAAATAGTTTATGTCCAGGATGTCTGGATTACTAATCTAACTTCATGTTATAATATTAGAAGCTTTTGTATGTAGGGAATATCTCCTCAGGTGTCTGGTATGTTGATATTTGTACTATAGACAATTGTACATATACGTTGTTAAATCAGTTACTATTTGTCCATGGGCATTCTTTGACGCATCAATTCAAATTTGAATCCTCTTTCTTTTGGAATGCTGTCATTGTTTTCCCATGTCTTCTTTTCTTTGATATCTACCGAGGTTGTTACAATACTGTTTCTTGTCTCTTTTAACAGTTCTGAAATTCTTTGTTAAATATCTTCTTGAGATTTTTATCTTTCTCAGCTTTGACTTTTCTTTTCTTCTTGCAATTTCCATTGGTTTTTTTTTTGACATACAGTTTGCTTTCTTCTATTTCTTGATCTTTGGCAGTTTTCCCCCACATTCTTCCTTAACAACTTTTTTTGATTTCATTCTACAGTTCCTTAGGACTTCAAAACCGTTTCTGATATTCTCCTTGAAAATGTTGGGCATGTGCTGAAGATCATGTTGAGGAAACTGGTTGGCTTATTTGTTCCTTTTTAGCTTCTGCTCAAGATCATATTGTGGAAATTGGTTAGTTTTATTCTTCTGCTTTAGTTTGACTCGGAACTTTCACACAAGCCGTTCTTCTCATGTCTTTGTTGTTATAACTGAGCTCTTCTACCTCCTTCCATCAACAATACAGTCAATTTTATATAGAACATGTATATGTGTTTTGTTGACTGAAGAATGTTCTAGTAATATAGAAATCATTCTGTTGATAGAAATGATAAGACATTCTTTTCCTTCCTATGTTTTTCCTCCTAACCCATCGTTTAGTACTATATCTTCAATCACTTTATCTTATCTGTCCAGGTTTTCTTGGTAAAAAACACAAGTGATTTTCTATTGTCTTCTTCCATGCAGTAATGAAATGATGCCTTTTGCTGTTGTTACTAAAGTGTTTATCTGTCATCTTCCTGCATCAGAGTTTCCTAATATAGATACCTGCTTGCATTAACTGGGCAGCTGGGATGACCTTCATATCTTAGCTGTTGGGAGTATATATTCTTATGCACATCCAGGAATTCTTCATGTTCTTCCCAGATACCTTCCTCATTCTTCCCCCCATGAAGAGTGTAACATAGGATGAACCCCAATTCTTGCAGTGAAGCTTTCAATTAAACAAGAAAGAATTCACAATAGCTGTTTCTTAATGCTATATTTCAGTAGTTCTCAACTTGTAGTCCCCGGACTTCTAGGGGCCACAATGTCATCACAGAGGGTCTGCGAAGGCTTGAAGAAATGTTATGATTTAAATCTTGAGATAAGTCTTGGGGGCCCGTGGTCATGGTTCGTGGCCACAAAAGGTATTTAAAGGGGGTCTGTGGTGAAGAAAGGGTTGAGAACCACTGCTATATGTTATATAACTTATGTGAGAAATTTAAAGTAGGAATGTTATAATGCTAATGATGACACACAAGCCTGACTAAGTAGAAAGTATAATTATGGTTAGAGGGTGGAGCACCCCAGATTTATTGTCCAAAATACATTTTTAAATACTTTTACCAAAGCAAAGCATAGCTGCTTTAAATTGTTAGAAATAGACACGATTTTCATGCTTTTTTGTACCGTATGATACTGAAGCAGAGCACATTCTTAGTAACTTCCACATTTGTGGTAAATTCTATAATTTTATTTACTTTTACAGAATTATGGAAGTTACTAAGAATATGCTCTGTGAATTATGGAAGAGAAGCCTCTATGTAGTGTTCTCAAAAGTTAAGCAGGCTTTATTTTTCACTGATGCTTTTTCATGTCAGAAAGAGCTATGTTTTGAGGTAAAGAGGGGGCAATTAGTTTTAACTCTTGAAACAGTTTAGGAGGGGTTTTTTTTGCACATATTCTTGTATTATTAGCACAATGACTTGCTTTACATTAGAGAAGCCATTTCCAAGATTTTAATGAGAGCTAAATAAGTGATAGGAAGAGGTGGCACTTAGTCTCTTTCTCATAGATTTCTTTTGAAGGATTGTAACAACCTGCAGTCACCTATTCCTCTCTAGCTTCCTGTCCCATGTGCCCCAAACAAACATAATTCATTTTGTTTTTTCTTGCTGATAGCTGTACACAAAAACAAGTGAGATAATATTTCCATAGTTATCATTTTCATAGGAAGAAAGTAGAGACTTTCTGGGAACCTTTTAGTCCCTTCTATATTATTAGTAATTTAGAATGTTGTTTAGAATGTTTGCTATATGATTTTATTGTTGCAAGCTATCCTGAGCACGTTTTGGAGAGTAAAAGTATAAAAATAAATGCGTGGGATTTCTTTGAGAGAGTCTGATTTTCCTGTTAATTGTTTCAAAAATAGGTTTCATTTGCTTGATTTCTGTATTTTTAAGGTAAAATTTAGAAAGTTAAAACAAATAATTATTTTGGTAGAGAAGGGAATGTAATATTCAAATTCACAATTACAATCAGCCATTGGGTAACTAGTGGCATGTCACATAATATCTAAGTTTGAAGTTATAGATCTCTCATTTTATTTATTTTCCAATCCAATATATTTTGCCTGGCATAGAAAACATGTAGCAGAACTTTGTTCATATTTGTGCATCCCTTAAATTCTTTAAAAGTATCATTTGCTTTGATTTTAGCACAAATGTTAAATAAAATTCATTTCTATATATTTCAGCTTTCTATGTACTTTGAAACGTAGCATGGTTAATCCAAAGATTTCTTATCCATATCATTATAGTAGCGTCTGTTTTTGGATTATAGGCCTCACCTGTTTTGCTTTGAGAATGAATGTAAGACTTTAGGAAGTAGGGCAGAAAATCAATCTACATCACAATATCATATATGACATTTTGATTATATAAATAGTTCACATAACAACAGTGCAGGGTGCTGGATTTTACTCATTTTTGCTTGATCTAAATAGGTAACTTAATAACTATTAATTAGTGCAGATTTTTATGTTTCCCAGATGCATCTGACCATTGGCATATATTCATGTATTCATTGTCTTCACAGAGGGAAAAAAATAGTCTTTTGATAGTAGTAGTTATAGCAATAAAATTGAGTTTACAAATAGGAACATATTTTGAATGTCCGGGTGATACAATTATATGTGTGGTGGTTGATCATTAATGCCTCTTTATTGGTTGAAAATCAGATACTTTTTACAGCAAATCTTGAGTTGAACAAGGTATGATTTTTAACTCCTAATACTTACCATTAGGTGATCAAGTGTCCATATAGAATCCCCCAGATACTATCCATTTTATCATGGTTATCCTATTATTTAAAAAGGTTAAGTGGTAAAGCCTTCCTCAAGTCAGATTTAACCTTTGATGCTCTATAGGCATGACAATAGCATGGAAGTAATTTGTGATTGCTTTCCTCTAGAACAGAGATGGTGAACTATGGCCCTTTTATGACTTGTGGACTTAAACTCCCAGAAGTCCTGAGCCGGCCCACAGGTCATAAAGGGGCCATAGTTCACCATCCCTGCTCTAGAGCATTTCTTTGGCTCTACAGTCTTGAGTTACAGCTGTAGGTTCTCTGATGGGCTCTCTCTCTCTCAGATATTAACCAGGTCTGATCCTATTTACTTCCCTGATGCTAATTCATTTTGTATTATTAGATATTCTAATATTATAAATGCTTTAATCTGCAAAATGGAGCCTACTTGAGAAAAAGAAAGAAAAAACAAATTAATAAAGGTTCTGTGATTTGCTTAACATTCATATGCAAATGTGCATTTATTAATCAAAGCAACTCACCATGTTGTTTCCAGAAGCTTTTAACTTTTACTGTTAGGTGATGATTACACTTTTTTCTTTAACCACAGATCACAGATTTTTAAAGTGGAGTTTGAAGATGTTTTTTTTTAAAAGAGTATCGGCTGGGGTTGTCTGGATTTGTTTGTGAGGGTCTTCTTTTTTAGCTGCTCTTAAGAGGCTCCATGCAGCCTAAATACAAATTATGTCTTCTGAGCAATTTTGGAGATCAATTTTTTCTTTTAGTCTAAATAGCACTTTAGCTCAAAGGTGGCCTTTATGTTTGAAACACTCTTTATTTTCTGCTCATGCCGCAAGAGGAGGTTGCTTAGTGCAATGTGATCTTAACCTATGTATTTGGGTAACGTTTTGGAAAACATGATACAAACACTTACCTAGCAGTGAAAGTGTGTTTATATAGGTAGTCCTTGATTTATGACTGTTCATTTAACGGCAGTTCAAAGTTATGACAGCTTTGGAAAAAGTGATTTATGACCTGTACTTACACAGTTTGTGTGCTTGGCAACAGTCTCACATTTATGACTGGTTGAAGCATCCTGCGGTCACATGATTGAGTTTTGCTATATTTTTTTGCTGAGTTCCAGCAAAAAACAGCCATTGGGAAAGCTCATGACTGTGTAATTTGCTTAACAGCTGCAGTGATTCACTTAACAAATGCTGTAAAAATTGTAAAATTGGGTCTGACTTGATTTACAATCGCAATGATTTACCATGGAAATTCTGGGCCAATTGTGATTGTAAGTTGAAGACCACCTATAAATGTTTGTTAATTTGTAGTTTCCTGTGTTGCTGCTTGTATAAATAAACTAAATGAAGAAATGTTTATGCTTTTGCTGGCTCATAAAAAGTGTTAGGTAATTTTTGGATAATTATTGTGACCTTGTTTAAAAATATAGAAAAATTAAGTTTTGTTTAAATTAATTTAAAATTACTAAAATTAAAAAGAGGAAAAGAGAAAAATCTCTAAGGGAAAGTGTGTAGAGAATAGCTTCTAAAATTCTATCTGACAGTTGGCAGCACATGCACACGCAGTGGCTCAGTGCTCTCCCTTTTGGTGTTTTGCGTGGTTGTTTTTGTGTGTTGTGAAGTTGTTTTTGTGTTTCTGTGAGGTTGTTTTTGTGTGTTGCATGGTTGTTTTTGTGTGTGTTGTAGTTGCTTGTTTTTGTCATGCCCTGTTGGGCGAATAACACCTATGGCCGGCACAATCTTTTGCAAATCGGTTTACAGAGTGAGCGGGCTATTACAGCTGAGTTTCTCTGCTCTCACGATATACCGGCGGATGCAGCTAGGACCCCGGGCTCTCCATGGGTTATTATCCCAGCAGGGAAGAGGCGGAGAAAACGAAGGAACAGGAAGCAAAAGCAAGGCTGCTGGGCTGGTGTGTTAGCGAGGCTATGTAAGCACCCAAACAAACCACAGCTTCCGAGCATTTTTCTTGCCAACGTAAGATCCCTCGCCAACGAAATGGATGAGTTGAGGCTGCGAATTACAACAAACAGGTTTATCACGGACTGCTGTGTTTTACTGATCACAGAGACCTGGCTTCACTCATCTATATCAGATACAGCTGTCAAGCTAGTGGGCTGCCAGGATAGGAGTAGGGATTCTGGTAAAAGTGAAGAAGGGGCTTTATGCATATTTGTCAACAACAGTTGGTGTACCAACACAAAGACTGTAGATAATCACTGCTCTATGGACCTGGAATATATGACTGTGACCCAAATACCTTCCACGGGAGTTTACTGTGGTCATAATCACTGCTGTTTATATTGCACCTGATGGTAATGCTAACTTGGCTTTGGGATTTTTGTATAATACTGTTAGTAACCAGCAGCATAAGTATCTTGATGCTGTACACATTATAGTGGGGGACTTCAACCATGCTGATTTAAAAGCAGTGCTCCCCAAATTCCACCAGCAAGTTAAGTGTGCCACTAGGGGAGCAAATACATTGGACAAGGCCTATTCCAATGTTAAACTTGGCTATAGGGTTATACAACTGCCACACATGAGCCAAACAGACCATATATCCATGCTTTTATTACCAGCATATACTCCTCTTAGGAAACTGGCTCTGGCCATGATAAAGACTGTGAAATCCTGGCCTGATGGCACCTCTCAATAGCTGCAGGACTGTTTTGAGAGGACAAACTGGGACATCTTCGACCACCCAGCCATGGAGGAGTTCACTGCAGTTGTTCTGGGCTATATTAAATATTGCATAGACGCTTACTGTGGACAAATGAATCCGGATTTATCCCAACCAGAAGTCTTGGATGACTAATGAAGCCCAGCGTCTCCTGCATAACAGAAACAATGAATTTAGGTCTGGTGATGGGGCAAAATATAGTGCTGCCAGAGCTAGTCTGAAGAGAGGCATTCGGCAGGCCAAGGCAGATTATAAGAGGAAGATTGAAGGTTATTTTCATAACAATAATGCGAGGCAGGTGTGGCAGGGGATCCAACAAATCACCAACTATAGACCCAATAACATCACTCCTGTTGACAGGGATTCTTCATTGGCAGAGGAGCTGAATCATTTCTTTTCCCGCTTCGAAGTGAAGCCATTAGAGGTGGCTGTGCTACAGCTACTAGTCCACCGCAGCCCTCCCCTCACCGTGGAAGAGCATGAGGTGAGGAGTACCTTGAGAGCTGTGAACTCAAGGAAGGCTGCTGGATCTGATGGCATTTCTGGCCAGGTTCTTAAAGACTGCACAGACCAGTTGGCTGGGGTCTTTACCAAGATTTTTAATCGGTCTCTATCCCAGTCCACTATTCCATCCTGTCTGAAGGCCTCCATCATTGTTCCATTACCAAAGAAGTCCTTTATTAATAGTCTCAGTGATTATAGACCAGTGGCATTCACCCCTATTATCATGAAGTGTTTTGAAAACTTGGTCCGCAGGCACATTGTGTCCTGCCTCCCATACATACTTGACAGTCACCAATTTGCATACAGAGCAAAAAGATCAGCAGAGGACGCCATAGCCATCACTCTCCATACTGCTCTGACTCATCTGGAGCAGTGGGGGACCTATGTAAGGATGCTCTTTGTGGATTTTAGCTCTGCATTTAACACAATTCTTCCATACACACTGGTTTCTAAACTTGTCAATCTCAGACTTTCACATTCAATCTGCCTTTTGATTATGAACTTCCTGTCTGGCTGCTCTCAGGGGGTTAGATTAGGCAACTATATCTCTTCAGCCCTTATTCTTAATACGGGCTACCCACAGGGCTGTGTGTTGAGCCCACTACTTTACACCCTCTACACTTAAGACTGCACCCCCACTCATCCCAGCAATATTATTGTTAAATTTACAGATGATACAACAGTGTTGGGGCTTATCTCCAAGGGGGATGAGTCTGCCTACCGGGATGAGGTGGAGCGGTTGCTCTTGTGGTGCAGAGACAATAATTTGGTTCTCAACACAACTAAGACCAATGAGCTTATAGTAGATTACAGGAGGAATAGATCAGACATTCAGCCCCTGATCATCAGCGGAGATTGTGTGAAGCGGGTGGCAAGCTTTAGGTTTCTGGATGTTATCGTAAAGGAGGACTTGACCTGGAGTGCTCATGTTATAGCATTGGTTAAGAAGGCCCAGCAGAAATTATATTTCTTGAGACTTCTCAGGAAACAACAACTGAATGAAAAACTGCTGGTGACCTTCTACTGTTGCTCCATAGAGAGCATTCTAACCTATTGCATTTGTGTGTGGTTTGCTTGCTGCATAGTAGCAGATAGGAAAGCGCTCTAGAGGGTCATTACCATTGCCCAGAGGATTATTGGCTGCCTTCTCCTCCCTCCCCCCCTGGACAAACTTACAGTTCCCGTTGTCTTAGGAAAGCTCAAAATATTCTTAAAGGCTCATCTCATCCCGGACATTTTTTTTTTTGAACTATTACCATCTGGCAGACGGTACAGGATAATAAAAACAAAGACAAATAGGCTGAAAAAAGTTTTTATCCCACAGCTGTAACCATATTAAATACCATAGTACAGTGCAACATTGAAGTGCAATGGTGGCAGCGCAACGGTGAATAGAATGTGAAGGATGTAAGTATATAATGTATGTTCTTATTTATGGTTTTTACTTGTGTGTAGTGTACACTGTGGACAGCACTTAATTTCGTTGTTACACAATGACAGTAAAGATTATTCTATTCTGTTCTGTTCTATTCTATTCAACTGGCAGGATTGAGTCTGGTTAGCAAGTTGACTAGAATTCAAGAACTATTGATATGTAATTTTACTGAAAAAGAGTTAGTGTGGTAATGGTAGAAACTTAGCAACTGCTTTGTTTTAAGAGCAAGCTTTGTAGGTAGAAAAGATACATATATATTCAAATCTTTTTTTTTTTGCTTCTCTTTCTTATTGATACCCTATTTTATGGACTACCTCACTTCCACATTTTCATGTAAAGGCCTGTTTCTATCCTCTTTGTTGTGGTTGTCAGATTTGCTATCGTTGTTTTTTACTGACTGGGCGTGATCTCTCAAACTCTGCAATAGTGGCCATATCTTCCTTTATATGTTTTATTGGGAAGCAAAAATCAAGATAGAATAGTATATCTCATGCTCTGGGTAATGTGATTAAGAGGGAGATTGATTGTGGTAGCAATACAATTTGTAACACAATCATCTTTCTCGTAGATATTTATTGAGGAAAAACTTCCTGGATTTTTTTCGTATGCAAACCCCAACCAGGACTGGCCAATTTTTGAAGGAAAGGAGAGGCACAATCTGCAGAATTCTGGATCACTGTCTACTGCCCTTTTGGTATGGATAAATGGATGGATTTTTTTTCTGGAATGGATTTTTTTCCAGAGCCTGGCTAGGTCTGATCTATTTTTGAACCTGTTCTCCCATTTGCCAGCTTCTTCTGCATTACTAAACATGATCCTATTGTGTCTATTTTCATTTTGCTAACAGGTGCAGAGGTTAGAAAGAGTCCTGTGTCCTTTATATAATTTTGTTCTAAGATTCCATTGAGGTGATAGTATTTTAATTAATTTAAAAAACTCACTAAGCCAGTGGTTCTCAACTTCTGGTCTGTGGAACCCTGGGGGAAGGCCACAATGTCCTCACAGGGGGTCCGCAAAGGCTTGAAGAAATATTATGATTTAAATCTTGAGTTAAGTCTTGGGGGTCTGTGGCCATGGTCTTTGGCCACAAAAGGTATTTAAAGGGGGTACATAGTAAAGAAAAAGTTGAGAACCACTGCACTAAGCAATTTAGTAAGGAAGCATATGTAAACTTTACTGAATCTGAGAATATTTTCTGATTTATCATGTGAGAATATTTATTAATTGTTTACTTAGTCTGCTGCCAACTGATGCACACACACACAACACACACACACAAAACTAGGGGCCCTAAGGCCTCACATGCAAGTCAGGAGCAAACAAACTGTATCTTTGGCTAACCGCTGCTCACATGGCCCCATGTGGACTTCCTAAAGATTACCCCTAAGGAAATAAGATGTCAACAACAGCAACAGCAGAAAGATTGTGTTACTTAGTAGAGCACATTTGGAAGTCAACTAGCTTACTGAGTAAATTCTTCTTTGTTATCTCTTGTATTATCTTTCCTCACTTATGACATTCTATTTGTAGCTAAACAACTTATCCACCCGACTTAATTGTTCTTTTGGCTTTGTTTTTGCCAGCTTTGACCTCTCAAGATTTAAATCATTTCATTATCTCCATATCAATAATATCATCTCCTACCTCTTCCTTTCATTGTTTATTGTTATTTTAATTATTATTTTGAAATGTTATCTATTATTTTGATGCATTGTACCCCTCCCCCCCAAACCCTTATTTTAAGTTGGCCATACAAATTCTGAAATAAATAGATAAAAATGTGTATCAATACACTTGGAAATTCCACAAGTTCATACAGTTCACAAGCAATACTATATGACTCCTATGGATTTTAATTATTGTTTTCACAGCTTTTGAAATGGTATGGTTTATACATAGTGAAAAGACATATTTGGGATATTTAGGTATTTACTTGCTGTGTGTCAGTGAATAACATTTAATTCAAACACTTGATCAATCAGGGAGTAAATGAGTAAGTTCAAAAATGGGGAAGAAAATAAATTGGATGTGTACATATCACATATTACCAGTTACGACAGGTTGGTGAATATTCACCCAGATTAGGTGAATAAATAATTACTTATGTAACTTTGATACCACTGGTTTGCTTTTACAAATTCTTTTAGTAATTTGCTTTACTTAGTAAAATCTTCTGATGTGTTTCTCTAAAAGTGAAGGGAAAGTGTGATAAATACTGGTACTTAAGCTGTCATTTTCCAAAATACTTGTGAAACACTACTTGAAAATTCTTAATTTGCCTACACCCCAAATATTTGTGTCTGTCTTCTCAAGCTTTCTTAAATTAGCTAAGGTGAAAGATACTGTAACACAGAACTCTAAGCAGAAGGAAAAGGAAAAATTAGATCAGAGACTTATTGCATGGCCTCAACATTTCAGTTCTGGCTTTGGTTTTTAAAATTTGCCTAAAATACAACAAGAATAGATTAAATACATATCTCTATATCTATATCTACATATATATATCTATATCTATATCTATATCTATATCTATATCTATCTATCTATATTATATTCTAATATATATATTATATATTCTAATATAGATTCATATATATAGATATAATCTATATATAATCTATTCATATATAAATATTTGATAAATCAAGTGCTACAGAATTGCAATCTAACGGCCAATCTAAACCGAAGGATGTATACTGGTGGCAGAGAGAGGGCTGTTGTTGGAAGGAGATTCCAGAGTTTTATGTGTTGCTCTGAAAAAAGCTGTTCTTAAAAGTATGCCAAATAAGGATTGTATTTTAGTACTAGGATGGAAAGCAAAATTCCTTTGTTAAGACTGTACAAGGATTTGCTTGACTAATCTGGTTGTCGCGGTTCATAGTGGTTTGCTGATCGAAGTTGTTTGCAGTTGTTAAAGGTGTTAGTAGGAGCCAGATGGTCCTCCTTATTTGATACAGATTATTAATATAATTAAAGCAATTTAACATTCTAAATGTTCATATAGAATATTTTGCAGCCTTCCAAATAAGATTGAATGTTGCCTTTAAGAATAAGTTTTTTCCATGTACATGTATTATTGTTGTGCAAGTTTTATACAAGTTCTAACTTTTATAAAACAAATTAATGCATTAATAAAATATACAGAACTCTGTTCTAAACTTGATTCCTTGATAATCAATACTTAAGCCTGCTTTAACATCTTAAGTGCCAAATTCATTGGATTTTAAGAATATTATACAGGGATCATTTAAAAAGTGAATTTGTTCATATACTGTGGAAGAGTGTTTTTCAACCTTGGCAATTTTAAGATGTGTGGACTTCAATTTCCTGAATTTTCAATTCCCAAGCTAGCTGGGGAATTCTGGGAATTGAAGTCCACACATCTTAAAGTTGCCAAGGCTGAAAAACACTACTGTAGATAGACTGGTTAGAAAAAATATTTGGCTTTCCCACCCATTCGAAAACTGTTAAGAACTTCCTTTGGAATTATGGTCTAATTGCTGCTTATTAAAAATGATCAACTTCCCTACCAGCCAGACACGTTCTTTTTTGGACTGTTGATTTAATTAGCATTTTTTACCCCTTTTGCTATGCTGGCAGAACCGAGAGCAGGAAAACTGCATCAATTGAAACCTTGTTAGAAATTTATGAAGTGCTAAAATGTTTTATTCCCAAGGGCTGGTTTGCCAGCTGTCACTGGTAAGCCATTCGCTGCCTGCTTGTGAGTATGCCTACGATAGCAAAGGGAGGCAGTAGGCCACAGTCAACAAGGGCTTGTACATCATTTGGCAGATTATACACTCAATAATTAGCAGGAAGTGGAGTGCAACTAATTACTTTTCTCCACAATTGGCCAATGACATTTTAGAGGAGGCCAATATGGTGTTTGACAAGGGAAATACAGAATGGAGATAATTTTTGGTCTTTCCAAGAATTAAAGATTTGGATGAGATTCTATAGGCCATTAGACTAACTAACTCCTTGTCCCAAGGCAGCTGAAGTATCCCTGATAGCGATATATATATATATAATTTTATTTTATTTTATTTTATTTTATTTTATTTTATTTTATTTTATTTTATTTTATTTTATTTTATTTTATTTTATTTTATTTTATTATTTTATTTTATTTTATTTTATTTTATTTTATTTTATTTTATTATTTATTTTATTATTTATTTTATTTTATTTTATTATTTATTTTATTTTATTTATTTATTTATTTATTTATTTATTTATTTATTTATTTATTTTATTTTATTTTATTTATTTTATTTTATTTTATTTTATTTTATTTTATTTTATTTTATTTTATTTTATTTTATTTTATTTTATTTTATTTTATTTTATTTTATTTTATTTTATTTAATATATTGTATGTAAATCCTAACTTTTGGAGCAATGTGCTTTTTGCTCTGTGTCCAGCAGTACATAACAATCAATACAATAAACACATATGTGGCAAATGAAAATTGGACACCAAGAAAGCTTGGCAAAATAAAGCCAGCAAAAAACTCACTAAAGACAAATTAAATTTAAAAGAAATTAATTAGGAATACCAATGCAAAGTATTTCCGATATATTTAAACACTACCCAAGGGGGCTTGGCAAACAATGTTCTTCCTTTGCTATCATATTATTTCATACAGTTTTACAACAAGAGCAATTGTATTATATTCAAAATCCCAGTGTATATAACTGTTTTAGTTAAGCCATCTTAAAGTTTACTGGGATAGTTGAGGAGGTCTTTTTTATAAGAAACAAACATTTTTTTAGATTAATGTCTTGGGACCTCGATTTTATTTATTTATTTATAGATCACCCAATCCTGACATTATTCTGTTAGACTTAACAAGTAATATATATACAGTATGAAAGCATAAAGGATACAGCTAAGTATTCAAAACAAGAATAAAACAAAACAAAATATGCAAAAGGACAAAATGGGGGCTTTACAATAATCCTATCCCATGGCCTGTGAAAACAACCAAGTCTTCAGTAGTTTTCTACACAACATAAAATTGGAGCCGCACAAATCTCTACAGATACAATAGTTACCTTTCAAATCATTCTTTGAGGCAAAAATTTGTGGATTTTTTGCTACAACAATTCTAAAAAAATTATTCTAAAACTACACAACTCAGGACCCACTGGGTCATCCTTGGAAAGATGTTTTTTTTATCAGATTTCTCAATACCTTCAACAATGTCAGAACCTCTAACAGACTGCCTTCACTGGAAGAGTTGGGATACATTTAGAGATGTATCAGACTTGAAAATAACAGTCAAACATCAGCACAGGAAATGCTTTATGACATTTTGTATTATGTCATAAACTGTTTTATGATAATTTTTATGTTATGAGGTTTTTATCAAAATTGCCAAATTTCAATTCCATGGGAGTCATGAGTTCTGAATTTTGGAGCCATATTTTCTGTTAGCCCATTTGAGGTACCTTGGTTGAAAAGCTTTTGTACTATGATGCAATGATTTGCCCAGGTAAAGGTTATGGGAACAAGAATCTTAGTAGTATATAGAGAGATTCTTCTTATGAAGCTTTATCAGACTAGGTAGCATGTACTTGGCTGATGAAATCGAACAAAAGTATGATTATTATGAGCAAAGTTTTTTTTTATTATTTGTAGTAAGTAGCATTTTTTAAAAGATATGTTGAAATCTAACTCCGATAGAATTTAGTATGTCTAATGAACAATTTAATGCCATAAATAATTTGGAATCATATTTTCATACAAATGTAAGAACATTTGTAAGCATACAGGGAGGATTGGCAGATTGTGACTAGGATATATGTGGATTATCTTCATCATTACAGGCATTTTGGTCAATAAGTTTGCTATGGAGATCTACTGAATGTATAAAAAGTTGCATATATTGCAGGGTTTTTTTCTGATTTTTTTCTATAATAGCACCTGCCACTTAGTAAGTTAGTGAGATGCCTATCATAACAATACATTGTTTAGGCAGTTCACCAGACCTTTTCTGAATAAATGTACAGTTAATGAGTTCTATTTTATTGCTGTTTTGTTTCACATTATGACATTAAGATGTGATTATATGGGAGGGTGGATATAAATATTTGAATAACATAAGAACATAAGCTATACTCTGCTAGATCAGTCCCTTGGCCTATCTAGTCCAGCAGTCTGTTCTCAACCAACTACATAAGGAAGCCAGGTGGTCTTCCGGCTGATGGTCTTCAGAGGCAGTTACACTTCCATCAAGGCTAATTGCCATTGATCGGCATGACTGCCATAAATTGGTTAAACCGTTTTTGAAGGAAACCAAGTGAGTAGCCAACATTATGGTAGCAAATTCCAATTCCAAATTAATTGTTAACATAAAAAAAACTACTTCCTTTTATCTGTCCTGAATTTTCCAGGCCACAAGTTCATTGGATGATCTCTGTTTTCTTCAAAGAAAGAAGGCAACATTGAATTTGTGGCAACAAATTTAAACAAATGTTAATAGGAATAATATCATCATCGTCATCATAGTTACTAATTATTACTACTTTTTCTCATTTCATCTCAGATTTTCTGTTCTATTTGATGTCAGCAAATGTTCACTCTTTGGGCTTTGAAGTATTATAGTATTATAGTATATCTGACTTATCTTGTAACAAAATATATATATCTATGTAAAAGATTTTGGTTAACTATCTATTATTTCTATGATTAAATTAAATATTTTAAACATTCCCCTTGTGATAATTTCCACTAAAGAAAAGAGCATTTGTCAAACTTATGTGGAACTAATTTATAGAAGCTGGCTAAAGAAAGCATATAATGTTTCCATGTGTGTTAAATGTAACTTCCAGTCTATGGAACTGAAGGACTGCCATACTAAAAATGTTTTCATGAACAGTTCATATACTGATCAACTCTGTGTGCAAAACAGGCAAAATGTGGAGTAGATTCGGCTTTTAGACTCTGGACACTTTGGGAATATAAATTAGTCCCTGTGCTGCCTAGTATGTACAAAACAGTATTAGAGTATTGGGAGTTTACCTTTTAATTTAAGATATCTTAAAGAGTGCTGAAATCAGCCTATCTTTCATTTAGAATAAATATATCTTCTCTGCAGTCACACAAAATCATATCTTGCCTATAAATAAGTAAAGATTATTTAATTGGCAATTTCTTCTAGGTAAATCTAAATGTTAAAGTTCATTTTTACATATGTGTATACCATGGGTCTTCAAACTTGGCCCTTTTATGACTTATGGACGTCAACTCCCAGAATTCCTCAGCCAGGCATGCTGGCAGAGGAATTCTGGGAGTTGAAGTCCACAAGTCATAAAAGGGCCAAGTTTGAAGACCCCTGGTGTATACTCACAAAATTTTGTGACTAGCTAAGTAGTCACATTGCGAATATTAATAACTGAGAAACAAGTACAGATATTTTCAAGTGTTGTGTGAAAGCAATCACAAGATTGTAAAGATATTAACTACCAAGAGCCTGCAGCAGTGGGGCTTGGGATTGAGTAGGAATGGTTGCAACCATTTGTATTCAAATTTAGTGAGCAGAATCAAAGCCTGCCCAACCTGATGTGAACTGGACAGGATTTCTTGTATTGGCAGGTAATTAAAAATATTTTCTTGAGAATTGAGATGGGATAGTAGGTTGCAAAACAGACTTCTGTGCAGAATGCTCTGTGCAGATAGTTCCACAAACAAGATGTGAGAAATGCAGGCATCTAGATCAACTTGTAGCTGTCAACAGCTTAAATGGTAGGGCTGGACCCAAATATTTTGCTACCTAAGGCAGTGAAGCAAATTGTGTTTTCTACTCTATGCATATTAAGCTGCATAATACGAAAGGCCTGCCAAGTTATTTTTATACTTGTGGCAGGAAATACCAGAAATAATGCTTTCTGAACTTGGCAGTTAAATCCAACAATGCTTAACAGTTTGCTGCCTTTGTTTTTGCTCCAGATCTCTTTCTTGAGACAAGTGTCTCACTTTGTGTAAGGGTAAGGTCGATCCCAAGGACTATCTGTACAATTGGGACCAAAATGTCAATAGCTAAACAAGGTAGTTATTAAGTGAGTCACACCTGATTTTTCAACATTTTTGCCACAGTTGTTAAGTGAATCACAGCAGTTGTTAAGTGAATCATGTGGTCATTAAGTGAATCCTTCCTACTTTGCTTCTAGGAAGCCAACTGCGAAAGTCGCAAACAGTGATCACATGATCCTGGGATGCTGCACCTATTGTAAATACACACTGGTTGCCAAATGCCCAAATTTTGTTCATGTGACTGCGGGGATGCTGTGATGGCTGTAAGTGTGAGGACCATCTCTTTTTCAGTCTGTTGCAACTTCAAACAGTTGTTAAACAGTTGTAAATCAAGGACTATAGATTCTTCCTCATAGCTAGCTTCATAAGAGGAATGGGTGAAATAGTTTGGGGTTCAGTAGAAGAATTAATGTTGGGCTCAAGAAATCAGGAACCAGGGTTGTTCAAATGAGTGCAAGTTTATTCCATGCTACCTCTATACAAGTATCTGAACTACTAATGATTAAGACAGATAAGAGTCAACTGAATGCAAGGAGGGCTGGACTTTGATCTCTTGTGAGCGTGAAGGGATTCCAAGCTGATGACACACTCAACCCCTCCCTTGGGCTAAGCCTCATCATCTCCTATAATTAAATTGTAATGTTCAGCTTTTGGGTTTTTTATTTAATTTTTATTAGCTAAGTCCTATCTCTTCTAAAATTATAATTGTTCCTGAACATTTTATTTTTCATCAGAACTGAGTATGGAAAGGACAGTATTGTATGAATTAGACAGAATGTACTGATTGATTTTGATGGCTTTACTCTGTTCTTGCCTCAACCTGCCTGGGTAATTTGGGGAGGGAGTGTCAGGTTCTTGGCCTTATTAACTTTGAACACAGTTCTGAACATTTTGCTACAGTTAAATGGACATTATAGTTTTTTTTATTCAGCCATGCAATGAATGTACAAATATTTTACTTTAAATAGAAATAATATAAGCAAGCGTTCCTAGAAGCTATTTTTATTTATTTTTTAATCCACAGATAATACTGTGTAATCAGTCCCTGTTTCTATTTGTAATTAAATTCTAGACTGGGCTCTGCAGGTAGCAGATACTGGACCTTTTCAGGAAAAGTAAGGACTAACTTTGTGATGTCTCTATTCTGTGCATTGTGCAAAAACATTTATATAACTAATGAGTGCATCCCAGAATGACAGCAAATAAGAATGGCTGCAAGAAAGAGAAGAACCAAATAGGGATATTCTGGCCAATGTGGTTCAGATCCCATTCTTTTCTAAAGGGAGAAAAGAATCAAGCATATTATGGTTTTAATTAGTTTCATTTTTTCCATTTTAATTTTGGAATTATTTTCTCTTCCCGTTTCTAGAACAGGTTATGAACTTGGCTTAAAAGAGCTACATAAAAAATAATACACATGTTGCATGCTGTACATGTTTTTTGTCCACACTTATACTACACAGTTATTGCAAATACAATTTGTTTCATTTATTTAATGTAGATAATACGTACATGTAATTTAATGACTATATTAATGTACATATTTGAGTTGGAAAAACATTATTATATCCTTTTGTCACATATGGATGTTTATGGAAAAATAAACCATTGATCTTAAGTGATTCTGTTTCAATATTAACCTTGAGTCCAACATTACTACTTGTACTAGATCTCTTTGAATTTTCTGTATGAAAGCAGACTAGAAACACTGAAAATAAGCTATGATTAATTTATGATTAATTCCGTAGGACCTTGCTTATGTTGCTTTTTATTATTTGCCTATATCATGCTTTCCCTTTACTCAAGGAGAAATACATAACACTGTTTTCTAAATTTTCCCAAAACAATAAACTTACAAAGTAGAGAGTAACTCTCATGGTTGAAGAGGGGTTTAAACCCGGGTCTTTCAAATCCTAACTTAACACCTTAACTGCTATGCAGTTCTCCATCTTTAATTGCTTCACAATTCTTGAAATGCTTTCCATGTAACCTGATTCTGTCATATAGTTTGGCCCCTCATTACCTTCTTCATGAATTTCCTATGGATGGAGGAGCAATATGAGTTTCACAAATTCTTCAGCACACCTTGAAATGCTCATCGTCTCCTTCATATGATTTATTGCTCTCAAAAAATATGGGTGGAGTCATATATGTGATTTGGTGCTAAGTGGAAAATACACAATGAACGGAAGAGCTCCTATCACTCTTCTGTCATGCCTTTTGAGCTACCATTTTATCTTTTCAGCTCCAGTTTCTATGATTGTATGAACTGATGCAGTTTCAGTTGCTCCGATGAATATCTAGTACCATAATCTGGAAAATTGTTTGTGGCTTATTGAGTCAGCACTATGGTAATTTGAGTTCATGAACTTGATAAGAAACAAGCTAAAGAATAAGTCAAGTAAATTTGTGGGCTTCTGATGCCTGAAATAATTGGAGAGGCAATGGAAGCTTTTACTGAATAACTATTTCTAAATAATATTTAGAAAATGTTCCTGACTTTATTTGTCCATTTTTGTGAAAGCTGCATTGATATTTTAGATGTTTCTTGAACAGCTTTAAATATTGAACTGAATGGATTTGATATTTAACATTATTTTAAAAATCATCTATTTGTTTGGAAATGGGACCAAATTAATCCTGACAGCATTACTAAAATAATAATCTAACCTTTGTATTAGATAATTGCACAGTTCATATAATCCTTAAGCATAAGGAAAATGTGAATTGTTATTGGATACTCTACTCTTCCAGTTAATACCATTCTTGCAATGACAATGACTCTTATAAAACGAATACCTTTGCAAATTTTAAGCAGATAGCTAAGGTCTTTTGGGGGGAGGGCAAATTGAAGAAATACTACAGAACTGTTTTTCTTACAGATGGGAGGATGAACAGTCTTGCCCTTTTCCATGATATATTCCTCTGCACATGATTTTCAGAAAACAATGAATTGTGTCTCTTGAATTTCTAATTAGATAGCACAGAGTAAAGAGCACATACAAGTGGATTGATAGTCTAACTCAGTTTGATAATATAGCACAGAAAACCCATCTCACAGTTGCTTGGGACAGGAGCCTGGCAACAGAGAAGTAGAGCCACATAGAGTTAGAGCAGCAATGATTGAAGTCTAGCTTAGTCATTTGTTATTAGGGAGGCTGTTTTTTGGGTGGAAGTATATATAGGATATGCATATTTACAATATCTGAAAAACAGTACTTTTGTGGTCAAAATAGTATGACAATTAGTTGGTACAAAAATATGTAAAGAAGTTGAACCTTACTCTTCCTGTTCTTTTCTGAGCAAGTGATTAACATTATTTCCTAAGCCCATAACATGAACAGAATATACACAATTAGTTTAGAACTATTGTTTTAATAAGAACAACACTAATCTCACTCAATAGAATAATTGGCTGCATCAGTCCAGTTCTGGAGGCAAACATATAAAATAAATATCTGCTAAAATTTAATAAGCATAATACACTTTGTATGTCAAAATGTGTGATTATGATTGGAAATAGGGGTATGCCTTGAGAAAATTAAGTATATTCATATATATGTGGGAATCATATTTCCACCTGAGTATACAAGTAGTCCTTGTTTAGTGACCACTTATTCAGTGTCTGAAGTTATAGCAGTGCTGGATGAAGGGACTTATTACTGTTCCTAAGAGTTTCATCTATTGCAGGATTCATTCCTGTGGTCACATGATTACAATCTGTGAGCCTGGCAGCTTTGGTTTGCAGATGGTTGCAGTGTCCAGCAATCACATGATCGCCATTTGTGACTTTTACTGACAACTTATCACATGCAACGTCAATAGGGGAGCCAGCAGGAATTTGCAAATGGTGAATATGTGATTGCGGGCTGCTGTGATTGCAAAGGATTTACTTAACAATGACAACTAGAATTGCTGCAACTGCCATTGTAAGTCAGAATGATGACATGATGTCATGCTTTGTAACTGTTGTTTAGCGAGAGAGTTGCTGGGCCCAATTATCTGTGGATTACCTATATGTCTGGTCATTAGAGTGGTATAAATGTTTTTTTAATACAATGTGCAAAAATAATGCTTTGAATTATTTCATTATATTGTAAAATTATAATGCAGTCTATATACTACTAAAAGTCTTATTCCTGTAACTTTTAATTGGCCAAAATGGTGCATTATAGGGCAAAACGTTTTCAACCAGGATACCACAAATGAGCTAACTTAGAGAATGCATCCAAAATCTGGACCCATGACTTCTGTGGAATTGAAATCAGGCAAATATTATAAAACATAAAGTTTATGACATAATACAAAATAGCATAAAACATTTATTGTGGTCAACTCCTGATGTTTGATTGTGCTATATGGATCAAATGGGCA
Organism: Azemiops feae; assembly: GCA_023970755.1. Lineage (NCBI taxonomy): Eukaryota > Metazoa > Chordata > Lepidosauria > Squamata > Viperidae > Azemiops > Azemiops feae. Next base: position 576,800 of record JALGBA010003991.1, on the reverse strand, counting down.
GATACCTCTCTGAATAAATCCCATTGTTTTCCATGAAGGCAATATAGGTATACTATTGTTGAAGACATGGAGGAATCTGGTGAGGAAATATTTCTGAAAGGATGACCTAATGGGTCATGTTGTCTAATATTAGCAGATAGTCACAAGTTAGGACATGATATTAAACCATTATTTATTATTACAAGAATTAACCTGCTCCCCGAGGATTGCATACACTTCTCTTTAACTTGAACCAAGAAATCCTGTTTTGATTATAATGTAGAGTGAATGAAAAATGTGGTTAGTGAAAATCATAATTTTATGAATATACCAAATTAAACACAAGCAGAACATTTCTGTTCGTAATTGCTAGAAGAAAAAGAAATTGCAATCTTAGGAAAAAGATGGATTGCTACCACTAACCATCTTAGCACTCTCTTGAGAGTCTACATTTCCTATCTTTTTCAAGTGGAGGCAAATAATGGGAATTATATTTGAATGTCTCAAACAACTCGAATCCATAGGTCTACCCACCATCCAATCAAAATTCTGGACATGCTATGTCGATGACACCTTTGTCATCACCAGGCGCTCCCAAATTGAAGAAACACACCACCTACTTAATAACATATTCCCTGGGATCAGGTTTACATGCAAAGAAGAAACAGACAACAGACTCTCATTCCTCGACATTGACATAAGGAGAGGGGACAATGTAGAACTGGAAACTCGCATCTACTGCAAACCTTTGCACATGGACCAGATCTTCAGCTTCACAAGCAACCACCCACAGCACACAAAAGAAGCTGTGTCCAGATCCTCTTCAGAAGGGCCAGGACCACAACACTAAGAAAAGCAGAAGAGAAATGGCTGCTTGACATCTTTCTCTGTAATGGCTATCTAAAAAACTTCATATTCCGACACACAGCATCCAAACCACACCACACCACACAGCTGACCACTATGCAAAAACTAACCCTACCATACACAAAAGGGGTGTCGGAAATGACAGCCAGAATTCTCCAACCCCTAGGAATAGCAATAGCCCACAAACCCACAGCCACACTCTGCCAGGAATTATCCAGAACAAAAGACAAGATACAGAAGGACAAAAGAAACAACATAATCTATAAAATCAACTGTAACCATTGCAACCAATTCTACATGGGACAAACATTACGTCAATTAAAAACCAGGATCCACGAACACTGGCTGGCAGTCACAACACCACGATCCCAAATCTTTAATCTCTACCCACACTGACACCAAACAACACCAGTTTGATTGGAACAACACTAACATCATCAGCCATGCTATCACCCACCATACTTGTGAGTTCATCAAAGCCTGACACTCCAAAAGCAATTCCATCAACAGACACCTCAACCTACAACCAGCTTACGAACCGCTCAGAATCCAAATCAACCACACAGCCAACCAGAGACAGCACCAACCCTCAACCAACCCCCACACAAGCCCCTCTCCTCCCCACCAGCAGTTCACCTCACAATGACCCTGACCTGATGTAACCTCCCCATCACAAGACCCATCACAAGCCTCTCACTGATGATTCACACCTGATTCATCACAAGACCCTCACGTGACACACCCACATCTGAAGCCTTATAAACAGAACACTGACACTGACATCCCCTAAACTCCACTGAAGATGTTACCTAGCCTGGTAATGAAACATTTGTATACCAATCCAGACGCTCGGAGAACGAACCTTCACCATCATCCTACACCCGAGCTACAGATATTCGCCACTATTGCAAACTTGAATGTCTTTCCAAGGTAGTAGTTCCAGAAGATCATGTTAAATTATGATGTGGCATTAAATGTGAACTGATATAAAATTATTTGTATAAATTGTTCCTATTCTGAAAATTAGAACAGTGCCTTAGTATTCAATAGGATTTTGAGCACATCGGATGTTAGTCTTTTCCTTTTTCATATTGTTAAAAACTTATCTTAACTTTTGTATGTATGAATGTACGTATGTGTGTTTGCATGTAGGTATGTATGGACAGACATACAGATATCCCTTCTACAGCAAACATCACAACAGTATATGTCAGACATGTCAAACTCGCAACATCACGTGATGTCGCCCAACGTATCGGGACAGTTTTGCCATTGCCGGCAATGGGGTGGGCGTGGCTTCTGGGTGATGCGTCCGGCCCGCAGGCTGGCAGTTTGATACCCCTGGTATATGTGATAAATCATTTCTTAGTCAACTCCTCCACTCAGTAATCATAAAAACTCCATATTGATTCTCAGCCCACACCTGCTCTTTATTGTTTTCTCCTTCACTCCAAACATTATCTTTTGAAACATTAGGGGAGGCGTATAGATCAGAAATAAATGATATCTTTTTAGCTAATGAAAGACTTGCATCAAAGATATTTGCCATTCATTATGCAAGTTCTCTATGTTATTAAAAAAAGTTGGAAGAAAAATGCTTATTATGCTTTCAGAAGTGCTACTCATTCTACTTCCTTTTATGCTTCAACCTACGGGACACTTGATTATTTTTGTTAATCGAGGAAGCTTCCTTTTGATTTAATAGTAAGTTCTGTCTTGTATAAATGAATGGAAATGTACAATTTTGTGAAGTTTTTTAACTGGCCTTTTTTGTAGTCAGGAATAATTACATGCTTAATTATGCTTATTAAGGATTTGATTATGAGATTGCTTTGGAGGAATGTGTTGTGGGAATGAAAATTTCAGTGCCTAAGTTGAATTATGAACAGCAATTCTGGAAAGGTACAATTTTGTTTTTGTTCATTTTTGACATGCTATAATTCCACATTGTTTAGATCTAAAATACTCATGACTTAAATCCATTATATGTGCAATACATGGATAGTAATTCTATAGTTTAAAATAATACATCAGTGATAATTCCTTTTCAATTGCATCAGTATCCACAAACATATTTCTTAGTATGTAGAAATATGCCATCAAATGCCATGTACTTTTTAATGTTTTTTATGACTATCATCTGTGATAGCAAATTTTACCAGCTGAATTTGTACTGAAAATATGTTTGCATACTGGATTGTATTTTTACTGTGTTATGCACTGAGTTTATACGATCAGTTTTAGCATATCAATTGCTATAGTGCAGAATAACTAGATTTGTGTTTGAACAGATATATTTGAAAACAGATATATTTGAAAACAGATATGGTATATTAACCTAACAATGTCAACTCTCTGCCAAACTTAAAGATTTTGATATTGAAGCTTGCTGTTAAATAAATTTCATGGTTTTTTTTTTACAAATAATAGCAATAGCACTTAGACTTATATACCGCTTCACAGTGCTTTACAGCCCTCTCTAAGCAGTTTACAGAGTCAGTATATAGCCTCCAATAATCTGGGTCTTCATTTTACCGACCTCAGAAGGATGGAAGGCTGAGTCAACTTGAGCTGGTGAGACTTAAACTGCCAAACTGCTGGCAGCTGGGAGTCAGCAGAAGTAGCTGCAGTACTGGAGATTCTATGGGCCAGGTTTCCCCACATCTTCTGATCCTATAAATACTATGCATTAAAAAAAGTAGTGACCAAACATAGGTGCGTCAGTGAATTGCTTATGATTGCTTGATATTATAATTGAGTTATAATCAGTGGTGGGATTCAGCCGGTTCGCACCACTTTGGCAGAACTGGTAGCTAATTTTTTGTTGCCCAGGCCCAGAATGGACTTCTGGAAGCAGCATCCACACAGAGAACCGGTTGTTCATGTTATGTCCTGGGCCTTGCTGAGTCATTCAGCAAGGCTCAGGAAGGATGCAGAAAGGTTGCAGAGACCCGGACAGACCACGTGTCTGCCCGGGACCCAGACAGGCTGTCTCCAGCCTTGCGCGCATGCGCGAGGCGGGAGAATGGCCTGCAATGATTGGCCGTGCATCCCTTGCACGGGGAGTATAAAAGGGCCTGTTGCCATTGTGTGCTGGCTTCTGTTCTGTGAATGTACCAAATAAAAGATCCTTTGTTGTGAACCTGCCTCATCTCGATGTCTGCTTTGCTAGAACAGAACAGTTCACATATCTGAATCCCACCACTGGTTATAATAGATCTTATTGAATAGATCTCTGTTTGCATAAGGAGACTTTTCCAATTGCCTTACTCTTCTGTTCACTTCTATAGCCAAGTCCTGTGGGACAGATATAAAATTCTGTTCTTAGGAATGAATTAGAATTGAATACAACATTCTAAAAATATGAATCTAAAGCAGAACAAATGTTATTCTTTGTCTTTGTCTTTGAATTTCACACATGTGGGTTTGCATCTAGGTGGATTTTGTTTGGAGTCTTGTGAGCTGACTTTCAGTTGTACTGGTGGAATTGGCATGCTCCTATCTTTTATAGCAGTGATCCCCATCCTTTTAGGCTCCATGGACTGGCAGCAGTGGCAGCGGTGGGGGGAGGGAATGGTTTCATGCACGCACCTGCTGCTTACACAAATGGAGCTTCGTGCGGTCAGCCACCACTTTCGCAGGCTGGTTCCCAACAGGCCATGGACTGGTAGCAGTCTGTGCTCTGGGTTTAGGGACCTCTGCTTTAGAGCTTAATGGAATTATTGATGGGACTCCTATCCTTCTAAAGTATCCCACATTTTGTCTTTCACAACCACAGCAATTGCATCTTTATTCTCTAAACTTAGGATATATTCTTCCTTTACTTATATCTTTTATTTTATTTTGTTTTACTCTATTCTGCTTGGGTTTTTTTTAAGCATAGAGAAAGATTTGGGGCAAGTCATCTTTGGCTCTCTTCTGTATTAGCACTCTGACCTTAGCTTTATTTGTGAAATAACTACTGTACAATTAACCTTCTTCTCAGATGGTGCCACACTTTTCCTATTTTGCTTCATGGAAGATTGCATGACAGATTTTTGTTCATGATGCCTAACTTGAAATCTAGAAACTCCTTGTTGTTATTTTTCACATTCTTTTAGATTAGAGTCTTAAAGGAGCAACTGCTTTGAAATCCTACCTCATTTGGGTATTTCCAAAAAATCTACTATGTTCCAGAAATTGTCTGGGTCTCTTCTTTAATGCATTTGAGTTCTTTGTCTAATTTTGAAGTACTCTTGAGTTATCTGTCATGATCGTTCCGAATACTAGAAAAGTTCTTTCAGCAGCTGCAGAAAAAGGCAAAGGCAAGTGATCATGGTAGTCTGTTTTCACATTCATCTTTAATGACAATTCCTCTGGTTCGGTGTCAACAAGATTCAAGACTTCAGAGTGGTTCTTGATGCCCTCCTTGAAACTGGCTATATGATCAAGGTCATACTGTGAAAACCCTGCTCCAGATAAAAAGCTAGCTAGTCACCAATGCATATGAAACTATGATAAAGATTTGGTTCCTTAAGCATTACTGAAGCTTCTTGAGAAGCCATCAGGAATTCACACAACTTACGTTTTTCTTCTTGATGGTAGATGACCTGGGTGTTCTTCTCAGTTTCGCTGTGACCATTTTAAAAACTTAGGAGCTTCAATTATTTTCTATTCATGGATGGTACAGAAAGATGGTAGGAATTCTATAAATTCTATACAATTCTAAACAAATATGTGAATTCTAGTTGTGGATAAATAGTTATTTCTTTCATTGTGCCTTCCAGCTACATTTTGCTTTAGTAAAATAGTAAATATAATAATAAAATTAATGAACTTACTTATGAAAGTACAATGAATTGCAAGGAGAGGAGAATACATTTACATACTACTGCACCAGGTATTTCAAATTCAGTTGTTGAAATACATAGTAGTTGATGTTTATTTATGACTCAAAGTATCTTTAATTTGAGCATGGAGAAATTTTTGTGAGCACTTCAAATCTGATTAATAGATATGCCTAGTAGTCAATATAACAGGAATCTTGAAAGTACACTGTGTTTTTCATATAAGTGCCATTTTATGTCTTCATTTACTTCAGGATTTTTTCCATGTACTGTTATCTACACTTATTTTGGCAATAAATTCACATATTGCACTAAACCCTAATGAAATTTGTTTAGTTTAGGCTTAATATGTTGCATAAACCTAATCACTGCAGTTTGCATGTGATGTGCATTTTTGGCAGGCTTTGGAATTCAGTAACCAAAAAAGGTTACTGAACCCAGGAACTCATTTAGTTCTATGCAGTTTTTTCCTTCCTTAAAATATGTAAACATTGCATTTTCAGCAAGTACAGATAAATGTTAATTGTTAGAACAGATGAAAACTAGAATATAATCCTAAACAATTGATTTAATGGAGTAGCCTATTTTCTAAAGAGATTTTTGGTTATAACGAATATTTTCTTAGCCACTCCTTGTACTTGTTATACTATAGAGCATACTGTATACGTTTCAAGGTAGTAGTCTGAATACCTTTGTTTTTGCTGATTCAGGGATAGAGAGGCCTTTGTCTAGCAAACTATTTAAATAATTTTCACACATAATTGCTTTTAGGTCTGCATTTTTCTTATTCATAACTTATACCATCGTTTTTTTCTTTTAAATTATGCAACTCTCATAATTACATGTTAGTTTCTGTTTTCAATTATTCTTATGTTTATGTGTAACAAAATGAACTGATTTATTATAACCAGCTCTGACCTCAGCTGAAAACATTTCTCTTCCATTAAATCCATGGCTCAATGCATATAACATTTTTATGACTGACTGATTTTGATTATAAATAATTTGAGTTATAATTGGACAATGCAAAAGAGTAGTGAAAATATGCATATTATATATACCCCAGTCTCTGGTTTGTTTAAATTAATCTCTCTATCTTCTTCAAGATGACCTGTTCCCCCAACAGTGCATTCCTAATTGAGTCCATTCACCTTGGTGCTAATCATTGTATTTCTTCCATCTTTCTCAGCACTGTAGATTTCTTGAGAGAGCTGAATCTTCACATAATGTATTCAAAAATTAATCTTTTTGAATCGTTTGTGTCTCAGGAGAATCTGGATCGATTTGTTTTATCATCGATTTGTTTGTTTTCTTTTCCAATAGCAAAGTTCAAAAACCCAAGTATCATTTTATCCTTCCTCTAAATCCAACTTTCTCTTACATAGACCATCACAGGAAAACCATTGCTGAGCAATTCTAGATATAGATGGATATGAATACTATCCTACCGAATGCTATCTAAGTGCTAACTTGCAGCACATTTCTTAATTGCTGGCTTCATTATTGTCAATAATTGATCAAAGGCAAAACATTATCCATCATTCCATTATTACTTTTGAGGATAGTTGCTGTACTTATTAGTTGGCTCTTGTTAATATTTGATAATAGTCTTGTTTTCCACTGTACCTCCAGACTTTTATTACTACAATTTGAAGATCATTTGATTTTCAGGTATTAGAGTAGTGTCAACAAAATGGCACAGGTTATTGAAGCTTCTTCCTCTTTTTAAAACCATTCTTTCAATGTCTCTCAATATATATTCATATATAGGTGAAACAAATAGGATGAGAGCATATAAGCTCTTTTCAATCCTATGACAATTTGGAACCATCTGTTTCATTATGTTCGATCCATTGGCATTCTGTCCACTGTATAGATTTTGTAAGAAACTTGTTTCTTCTGTTTTTGTCTTTGCCAGTGTTTTTCACATTCATCCTTAACCAAATTCTTTGATTTCATTCCATAGTTCCTCTGCTTCCCCATCAATGAGATTCAGGATTTCAAAACAATTGCTGATGTTGTCCTTGAAATTGATAGGTATATGCTGAAGATCATATTGTAGAAACTGGATGGCTTTCTTCTTCTGCTTTAGCTTTAGCTTCATATGGAACTTGCATGTGAGAAACTTGTAATCCTCAGTCCACAATCAGACCCCAACTATGTCTAATATTAATCCTTTTCTTTTGCAGGAGTAGCTTGAGCATAAATTTGGATAAATCTTATTTTATTATTTTGTCACTGGCTGTGTTCTATCTTTGCTATGTCTTCCTGACTATAACCATTTGTTCTTTCTTTTTCATATCTTGAGTAGTAAACTGTGTGATCTGAAAGTGTCTAATTCTAGTCCATTTTAGTTAACTGGTGCCTAAAATGCCAATGTGTGGTAGACCAGGCTCATCTTTCTCCATTATGAATTTTCCCATGTGCTTCTTACATTTCATGTTCCCATTGTAATTCTGTGTTTGTAAACTTCAGATTTTCTTTTTTCACGTACTGTAGTAACTTGAGAAACTAGACATCCTAAAGTCTTTAATCTAGCCACATCATAAAAACTGTTAGTATTTTAGAAGATTCTCAGCTCTCTTTTTGTGGCATGAGTGACATCTGATCTGAGCAGCCTATCATTTGGCACTGTATTGTCAGTTACTTTATTTTGTGTACCCATATAGTTTTCTAGGTAAAATACAAGAGTGATTTATGTTTGCCTTCTCCCATACATTACAAAATGATATCTTTTGCTGTTGTTACTAAGGCAATCATCCACTTCCAGCATCTTTCTGTATTGCTGCACAATATAGGTGCCAATTAGCTTTAGTGGGACAAAACTCTTTGTCTTGGGTGCTGCTGGAATACACTCTTGACTCTTCTATCATCAGTTCCAGGAATACTCCCTGCCACCTCCATAATTAGGTACTATAATAAGTCTTGGGGAGGAGGGAACCAGAAACTGCAATTGCAAAAATCTATTTGACCAAAAACCATAATTGCAACTAGTGGTCCATCTTCCAAGCCACCTTTGGGGTGGAAGCATAGGAATAGATAATGTGTGAACTAACTTTACCTCTGTAGTAAATCAATTCACCCCTCTATTGTTTCAGAGAGAGGAAACATGGTTTTGGAAGGAAAGGTATGTGTCAGCGAGGGAATAATTATCTTCCAATCATTTGTTGTTCAGTTTTTACCTACTCTTTGCTTCAGCCCCATTCATGAGATCATGAGGGAGTATAACTCTTGAGACAAAACAAGTTGTCTAGCCATCTGTACTCTATTCCAGGCCTTACTCCTGTATTGATTATTATTATTATTTTACTTAAAGAAGGTTTTTACTATTTGCCCTTAGGATTGTTCAAAACAATGGGAAGAGGTCGTTCACAAAGCATTCTTTTTTTGAAACATTAAAGCAGCTGCACAGCTGTTTTAAAAGCTATTTCTGGTTATCTCTGCACATATTTCACACTTATCTGTTTTACTGGCAGTCACAGTAGAAATATTGCCATTTGTTTTGTAAAGTATGTCTTTCAAATGTTTGCACAGCTCTATTTTTCCCATCGCTAGTATTGTCTGGTTCTTTGATCTGGTGCTTTTCTCTACATGTTGATTGTGAATGTCTAGGCTTGAAAATCAGTATGTACTCACAATATCATGCCTGGTCTTTATGATTTCATTTCCTGCATGTGCAATCTGCTTGAAGTTAGGACAGTGCTGAAACAGGAGACTTGTGAGCAGTCCTCAAAATTCCAGTATCACAGGACTCCTATGGTCATGTGATTACTATCTGGGCATTTAGTAGCCAACTTGCATTTATGATGCCTGCAATGGCCCAAGGTCACAGGATCACCTTTTGCAACCTTCCATTTGGCTTCCACAAGCAAAGTAAATGGGGAAGCCAGCAGGAATTCAAGGGAGGGAGGGGGAAGGGAAGGGAATTTTCTGATGCTCCCTACCAATTCCCCACAAGGAAATTCAGTGGGGTAACCTGACAGGAAATTGGAAGTCATTCCTGTTCTCATTGCTTTTGTTTATTATTATTATTACCTGTACTTATTTTGTTTTTTAGTTTAGGTAAAGAAATAACTTTGAAATGATAATCCAACAGGACATGGGTTATCTAGTTCAACCTAAAATTTCCTTGCATACAGCAAGCCCAGAATTCAGCAGCTATGTTATTTCAGGATTTTCCAGCATCTCTAGTTTGAAAACTGGTTTCCTGGCACAATTCAAGGTGCTAGCTGTCTCTTTCAAAGCCTTTCGTGATTCAGGATTTGGATAGTTTCAGCACAACCTTGTCCCAATCATTCCTTCCTTTCTGATCATATAAAAGGGGCTCTCTTCCAGTCTATTCAGATCAAGGATTGCCAATTTCACAAGCAGGCCCTCCCCATCATCCTCCCCCCCAACCAAGCACCTTTTCCAGCAAGCCTTAGAGGAAGAACTGTTGCAACTGTTTATAAATTGGGCATTAATTAAAATTATTTGATTTATCTCTGTTGCTGTTTTGCTGTTTATCCCTTTTTTGTACGATGTGTGTTATGTATAGATTTTGAATTTCAGAACTTACTTACAAAAGAGGGAATCTAAGCATTTCAATGTTGCATTTTTTGAAGAGGCATGTAAGTTCAATAAATAATTTTATAAATTCAGTTGATAGTTGAAGACTCTTTTGAGTTCCATCTATGTTTCTATATTCAGAAGGTAGCCTCAGGCTTTCTTGGGGTTTGCCTCCAAGCTGTAAATACAGCTCTTCTAATGCGTGCAAACAAACTCCCATTCCCTTATACTTTTTAATAGCTTTCTAACAATTTTTGTAATTTAAATGATCTACTGTTAATTTGACAGTTGAATTATGAATTCTTTAGAATAGTTCTGTGGTTCAATCATTTTATTTTGATTAACTTTAAAAAAACTTCTATGCATCTTTGGCTCAATACAATAAAAGCATAGCAGACACAGACTATGAAAAACAGGGAATAGAACATAAGTAAGTGTGAAATTATCAGCAGGAAGCCGTCTTACATTTTGTATTTAAAATTAACACTTGAGAAAATTAAACTTTCTTTGTGTTTTTGTTCAAGTAGCACAGACTTTGATATCTTCCTAAATTGAACAAGTTTATATATGTATAGAAGAAAGACACACACACACACACACACACACACACACACACACACACACAAAGAGAGAAACCATCCATAAGGATGAGAAGGGAATTATTATATCAAAAGCAGTGCTCTAACCAGCATTCACTCAATGGCACAACCAAGCACCTGGCACCGTGTATAGAAATATCTATTCAGAACATGTCTGTAGACCCATCCTAAGTCTAGATGGGAGATCCCACAGAACAGAAGTCCCCACTACTGGACCGTGGCCTAATCACCACAGGGCCATGTGAGTGGCCGGATGGTGTGCGGGCATTTGTAGCCCCACTCACACACAAGGCCCCGCTTGTATGAGCATCGTCACAGGCGTTCATGGCCTCTCTTCTGTGAGCGTCATCACAGGTGCTCGCTATCCCACTGATGCAAGTCTTATTGGTGGTGGGCGCAGCCCCGCTTATGTGAGTGTTGTCGAGGGTGGTTGTGGTCCAAATCACGCAAGCATCATTGAGGGTGGGCGCAGCTCCACTCACACGAATCTTGTTGCGGGTGCTTGCAGCACCACTTGCATGAGTCTCGTTGAGGGCGCTTGCAGCCCCATTCGAGCAAGCGTTGCTGCAAACACACACACACACACACACACCAGTGCCAAGTGATAGCAACCTTAAGAAGAAAAAGTGCAAAACTAAAATACAATAATAGCACTACTAGAGCACTCATTCATCCCAGGGTAATATACTAATATTTCTCTTAAGCTCTTCTGACTCCAGAGCACTATGAACAACCAGGTCTTTAATGATGTCTGAAATCTAGAAGGGGGAAGCTGCTCTCATTCCAATATTCTATAGGAAAGAATCCCAACAAAGGATGCTTATCTTCAAGCTCTCTCCAGCTGCATGGGGGTGAAAGAGGGGGGAGTCATGTGATGAAGAATGTTGGCATGCATTACCTAAATGTGATCATTTAAAAATGTCATTCTTTGAGAATGGGAGGGAGCTCTGCATATTTTGAAGGTTTGATGGACCTTGTAAATAGGAAGGAAGATAAACAGTTATTGGTTGGAAAGAAAAGTAGTAGTAGATGTTGCAGCATAAAAATATATGAAGAAGGTGTTGAGGATAAGGAAAAGCATGTCTGGAAGTTCTGGAATGAGTGTAGTTTAGATTCTCTCACCCAAGGAGCTTGCCATAATTAAATGGATGAATCCACACTACGTTCTGGAAGAATTTTCAGAGGGCCTTACAGGGAAAGTGCTTGTAGGCAGTGAATGGTGGAGAGTTTACCCTCTGTCCAGAGTGCTGAACTGTTACCCAGTATATTGAGAAGAGCTTTTTCAGTATTTTTGCCAAGATTATTAAGTAATCCAAATGGTGAAACATAAGTAAGTTAAAACAATGTGACAAAATTCAGCAGAAGCACTTTGTTAAGAATTATATTGTTAGATTTTTATACTTTTTATACTATTTTAATAAAACTGCGGAAATAGAATGAAATAAAATTTGTTTTATCCAACAAAGATGCTCTGTTTATCCTATACTTTGCTTCTCTGATTGGGAATTTTTAATTACTTATGAGTTAATTGGATTAATTTATAGTGTTTTGCCAAGAAATTTGAACAAGAAAATGCATAATCTCGTGTATAAATTGCTTTACTAGATATCATGATTTATTTGCAGTTTGTAATTCCCCGAAATAAATGTCTACTTTACTTCTATTGATTTTGTTGTATACTGCCCATAATCCCTTTGTAAGGCAGATGGGTGCTTCTTTAATATGATAAATAAATAAAAATAAATAAAATGTTTCTAATATAAAGTTTAGGTACTAAAAAAAAGACATGATGGTCATAATGAAGAATTGCTTCATGCTAATTTTGTGCATTTCTATTTCTATCTTGCAGTTTTTGGTGAAGATCTACATGCCAGCTTATATTTTGTCAATGCATCTTTGCAAGAGGTAGTGTTTGCTAGCACCACGGGGACATTGGTACCCTGTCCAGCAGCAGGAATCCCTCCTGTGACGCTCAGATGGTACCTAGCAACGGGCGAGGAGATCTACGATGTCCCAGGGATCCGCCACGTCCACCCTAATGGCACTCTCCAAATTTTCCCTTTCCCTCCTTCAAGCTTTAATAACTTAATCCATGATAACACTTACTATTGCACAGCTGAAAATCCTTCAGGGAAAATCAGAAGTCAGGATGTTCACATTAAGGCCGGTAGGTTTCCTCAAATATTATCGCTAAACGTTTTTCAAAGTCCTGAACTACAGTATGACTTGAAATTAGTGACTTTCAGGTGTATTTGACTCTTACAACACCTAGATAGAATGGTTGGATGATTATGTAGGAGCTGAAGTCCAGCACCAGAAATTTATAATAGACAACATTACAGCCTAAAGAAATGGATAAATTCTTGCCCAAAAGTATCTAAGAAGATCACCTATATAGAAATTTGGGAATGGGGTCAAGAGTTGATCAACAATATTGTGGATTAAGTAGGAGAAGTTAGATGGGAGTTGAAGAACTGATTAAAGAAAACAGGATACTTTCAGGAAAAAAAATGATATAAGTTTTAAAAAAGGAATTGGAAGATAGAAAAGTACACAAATCAGAAACTGAAAAGATTAGACTAACACTGAGAGAGCACATGTAGTCAGAAATTCATTATTTAATATGAAGCAGAACTGGGAAGGCATTTTTGACCTTCCCCTAATGCATTGCCTAGCTGTTACCGTAGTTCTATCCTGTGTAGATATATGTAAAGAAACTAGTACACACGTTTTTAGGCCATCAGCATAGTGAGTGGAGCTACAATAGCATTAACAATAATGATGGGGATCTTAATAATAATTTTATTAAGGAATTATGTAGTTAAAGATAGTTCATATGTTATCTAAGGAGTTAGCTATCATTGTTACTACTAAAGTATTTTATATGCAAATTCTGAAAAGCTGAGGTATATGAATTAATTATTTAGTCTGGGTTCTGTTATATTTTCTTTGAACCACCTGTACCAGCTATACAATAGCAAGAAAGAAGTGAAGCAGCTATACAACTAATATTATCTATTTAAACTGTTTTTAAGGATTCAGAAGATTATATAATAATTACAGTGTTATCTACTACATGACATTATTTAAATATTTTAAATTATTGAATAGGAAATTCATTTGATGGAATTTAAATCTATTTAATAGGTAAGAGTACAGGAGAAAAAAAAACAAGCAATAAAAACACCTGAGTTATTTCTGAATTTTCAGAAATTAAGGAATTGCAACTCTATGATACTTCATTACTTCAGAATATTATTAAGAACTGTATTACTGAATCAAACAGATTAGTTGATATGCAGCAGATACGGAACCAATCAATTTTTATTGTCCTAAAGGATGGTTGCAGTCATTAGGAAGAAGCATAAAAATATAATAGATAAAGTAAAAAGCTAGAAAAAGTTACTAATATAAAAAGGTATAAAGATATAAAAAGGAGAATATATGCTTATGAGCCATATAAAGTATAAAAAGTAATTATATGATTCATGGTAGGTATAAAATATATAAAAGGTGAAAATCTAAAAAAATGTTCAGGAGATATGCAACATCATTTTTAGCACATACAGTATATTCTATCCATTTGCATTCTAAATTGGTACAGTGTTATATATTTTCCTTCTGTTTGCAAATGGAATAATAAGTTACTTTTGTATTTTATTTCCGGATCTAAATATTATTTAATAATCAAATATGAAATTAAATAAAACTGGTTGGTTTTATGTGTGTTGAAAGAATTCAGAGTCCCAATATGCCAGTAATATGTTTATGCTGGGGTTTGTGGATGAGTTTCCATAATAATAATTATCACAGCTTCATTTTTGATAACAGCTTTCTCTTTTGCTTTGTCTGTTCCTACTCACTAAAACAAATCTTTGGGGACATCTATGTTACAATCTGATACCCATTTAACAGCCTTGCTTTAGTAATAAAACATGGGTAGTCTATATTGTTTTATAAGGATTCAGATGTCAAATTTTGTTAATCTTCATCATTACCATGTGAGATTGGGGGTATGATGTTTGAACAGAGTGGCATAATTTACTTGAACAAGTTGGAACTGTCTGTAAGCGGGTGTCTGACCTTTCAAGGACAATAAGGCACTAAGGTGTTCAACATAGATTGAAACAGGCTCATACAGTTTGCAGGAAACTGTATGTTGCTTAACAAACAATATGTTTTGCCTGATACCCTTGAGAGTTTGACCATCAATTCTCGATATCCATTTCAAAAATTCAGAATAGCACCATTCTCTTACTGTTTCTAGGCATTTAGTCAGGATTTTCCAGAACATCACAGAATACTTCCTGTGAATTAAAAAATAAAAATAAATCTAAGTGTCATCATCTAGATATCAAGTCCAATCCACAAATTCTAGAAGAAATCTCTGAATGGATTCATGAAGCAAAAGCATAAAAAGGGATAAAATGGACCCCTGAATGTAATGTGAAGAAAAAATGAATATTGTATTGGTTAATGGGATACATCATTTTTCAAAATTCTACTTTTATGATAAGAAACTGGCAAACAATTTTTTTTTAAAAGCCACTATATTCAATTTCACTGTGGTTCCATCTTAATTCATTTGTCAAATTTTCTTCACCTTGAATGTTTCTAATGTTGTAAGGTCCACTATAGAAGAGAACTATAGTGGTATATGACTCCTTTGTTAGTTTTTGACTTGGGCAAAATTGCCTGGAAGACTTTGGAAAACAAAAGGATCTTAATTTGTTTCTTTTTCTGTTCAATTCATTTCAGGTGGACACAATGCGTGTTTTGTTTATGATTTCTTAGATCAGATTATGCATCTTCTGTACTCTTTATCTATTGTGTGACTCGGCTTCCTTCCCGTTCTCTATTTTAGTTTTACGGGAACCATATACAGTCCGTGTGGAGGACCAGAAAGCCATGAGAGGCAATGTAGCGGTCTTCAAGTGCATTATCCCCTCCTCTGTGGAGGCCTACATCACTGTTGTCTCATGGGAGAAAGACACAGTCTCACTTGTCTCAGGTAGGAAGAGTCTTTTGCTTCAGCTTCTCCTCTTTCCTATATATATATCTGTCTTTTCAGTTAATTTTCTTTTCTATTGTAATTAATCATGTTATTAAAGCATCCATGTGTTCAGGTTTGGCATTCGATACTTGGTGAATTGGGTCATTTTGCATGTTTGAAGTTAATTCCTGTGCATTCTTTAAAATATATAACAGGTATGCTTCTATCACAGCTTTTTTTTTTTTTTTTTGAAAAAAGGGTTTTGCTTTAAAAAACAATTGAAATACATTTTCCCCATTTTGTGATTCCAACTTTTTTATCACTTTTTTTCCCCATTCTGTGATCAATGCCTAAATAGTTGTAGGTGAGAAGGAAACAGTCAACTGTTTCTTAAATGTTGCTTTGTCATAGTGCAGATGTAACTATTAAATACATTTTTTTGTTTAGTCTCCTTGATGTATGACAAGGAGCTCTTTTCCTGATATTTTCTAATGTGGGAAAGTATAGAAATGGCGTTTTGCTCATGATTAAAATAATGATGCAGGAGGAGCTACTACCTGTAGTGGAATTGCTAAATTTATAGTTAATGCAATTGATCTAAGAATCCATTATATAAAAAAAATTGGGGTATCCTGTAAAGGCAATGTATTTATCTGACTGCTGATTCTTTGTATTTACTGCATTTGTATTTTATTACTGTATTTTCCTTTTACATATTTTTTTTCCTAACTTATGTCCTGTATTTTATTTTGGTTTTATGTTTTTGATATGGTTGTAAGACTAATCAATCAATAAACTATCATTACTACCTATAGTCTTAAAATACACAAACATGCCCTATATCGCAACAAGCAGTTCATGTTCTTGTGTAAGAACACGGGTGACAAAAGTGAATTTAATAATGGTATTCCATGACAGAGTTTGGATAAAGCAGTTCACTGTGTCTTCCCTTGGATTCAGTTTTAAGTAGGTTTGGGATTTCAGTGTCACCCTCTTCTTTATAAGGCTGTGATTTTTGTTTCATATTTTTTAAAAAATCAATATAAGAAAAAAATTGGAATACTATTCCACATTTGATCACTTCCAATTGCTTTGATTTAAATAAGATTTATAAGTGAGTGGAATTTTACTATGACTGCATTAAGAAGTAATGTGTGGAAATATTTGCATACATATTTCAAATAATTTCTTCTGCATAAGTCAGATGTTTTTATTCATATTATGATCCCTGCCCTTGTGGTGACAAGATAAAAAAAACATTTTACTTGTAAATTCTACATGGATATTATGTCTCCTTATATTCTGCCCTAGCATATAAATTTCCAGGAAGAGCAGACAATTTTTATGTGAACCATCTTCTAGAAAATATTAAACCCTTTTATCAATTATGCAGTAGCTAGATTCTGTGTTGCTGTGTTGAAAATAACTGGTCACAGAAATAAACTTTTTATTTGTCATTTCAGGTTACTTATATGTTAACTATCTTGTTTTAGGTAATACATATTTTTACATAATAGAGATATTTTAGATTTACAATCACACAATTAACAACAATAATAGCGTATGTTATTTTTTTTATCATAGAGGGCACTTGATATGTTCCTGTTTTATCTTATCCATTTGATTTTAGTTTTGTGTGATATATTTTCAAATTTTCCTGATCTTTGACTGAATATTGCATTTCATATGAAGTGAGTTTAACTCCATCCCTGTTAATGTTCAGGAGGTCCCTCAAGACCTGGTTATGTCATCTGAATTGGCATTCCCAGGGAACTGGGGATATTTTAAGGGGGCTCTGCTGTTATTGATGAATGTGATTGTGTACTTCTCTATACATATATGGTATTGCTGCTACAATTTGTGGTTTCTATAGTTTCATTTTTTTAATGATTTTTAAAAACTTTTAAATAATGGTTGTCTTTATTTTTATAATGATTGTTTTTAATATGATTGTTTTATATTGTGGTTTTATTTGATTGTTGTATGCCAACAAGTCATGTCCGGTGAGATCGGTGGCTATATATAAATAATTATAATTGTCATATTGTAAATAATATAGGGGTAGGCCTTAGTTTCGGGAAAACACAGTATTACATGAAATATACCAGATTCCCATCAAGGAGAATGTAGTTTTATGGTAGCCATGATATTATTGTACATCGGAAAGGCAATCACACTATAAATGTACTGCCATGCAACAAGAAAAAAGGGCTAAATTCTAGCAACAATCAATGCAATAATAATTTGGCCATTTGCTAAGAACACTAATTGAACCTGGAGTCTTAAGTTTCCTTTTGTTAATTAACCAGACATTGATTGAACATTGAACATTATTAACAGTTTTCCAGGAAGAGTCAAGAGCAGGTACACATATCTTTTTACTGCTAAGGGATGTACTTGACATTTGAGTTAAAATGCTAAGGGCTGCATTAAAAAAAAATAGGAAATGCAGCTGGGGACAAAAATTAAACTTGATGTATTTCATTTATGTTTACATTTAATTAAAATTAAATTTGGTTAGAATGATTATTCTCCAACTAGGTATTTAAAAATATACTTCATGTCAATACTCATGAATTTTGGAAAATTATAGGATTGGTAGATGTTATGTACTGGGCCTTGCTGAAGTCATTCAGCAAGGCTCAGAAAGTCTGCAGAGAGGCTGGGCCTTGCTGAGTCATTCAGCAAGGCCCAGGAAGACTGGAAACAAGTTGCAGAGACCCGGACAGACCACATGTCTGCCCAGGACCCAGACAGGCTGTCTCCAGCCTCGTGCGCATGCGCGAGCCGGGAGAATAGCCTGCAGTCATTGGTTGAGCCTCCCCTTGCAGGGGGAGTATAAAAAGGGCATGTTGCCATTATTTCTCTCTCTTCTGTTCTGGCTTCTGTTCAGTGCAAGTACCAAATAAAGAACATCTTTTGCATCAAACTGCCTCGTCTTCATGTCTGTGTTGCGAACAGAACATTGGTGACGAAGGTGGGATCCGCCATTGGGAATCCCGAGGAAACAGAAGTAGGCCTACTCACCTAAAGGCCTGACAAGCGGAGAAGTTCGGCGTCTGGATGGAAGCGACTGCCTGCCAGCATGAAGACGCTGGAGGTGAGCTCGGCTTCAAGGGACCCCTTCTCACGTTTTGAAGCGGAAGGAATCGAGGAGAAGCCCCCACTTGCCAGTATGAAGACGCTGGAAGCGGGCTCGGCTGTGTGGGACCCCCTTCTCTGAGAAGTACGGCATCCAGGAGAAGCAACCACCTGCCAGTACGAATACGCTGGAGGTGGGCTTTTGGCTTTGTGAGACCCCTTCTCCAAGAAGCGCGGCGTCCTGGAGAAGCAGCCACCTGCCAGTACGCAAACGCTGGAGGTGGGCTTGGTTTCGTGGGACTCCTTCCCATTCCTTCCTCCTTCCTTGCGGCGAGAGACGTGAACGAGGCTATCGGGCACAGCTATGGCCAAGCTGGGCCGTCTTGGCGAGTCCAACACTTCGCGACCAAGAACCCTCCAGCTGCAGTCCCCGTCCATTAAGAAGTCGTGCGAGAGGCCTCCGGAGACGAATCCGAGGACAGACTTCAACCAGTGGTGGCAAGAAGACTGCAAGAGCGCAGAGGACAGACGCCTGCACCCTTTCGGTGTTTCGGCTGTGGGGGTCACCACAGGAGAGCCGACTGCCGTTCTCCTTCTGCTGTTGCCGGGCATGTGGCAGGCAAGGCCACATCGCATCAGCCTTCTTGGGTCGCCAGATACACAAGTCCCCTAATGAGTTGCCTCTGAAAGGTACCATGGTCCCCAGCCAATCCAGGGTGGGTTTCTGCGCGTCCCGTGGGTGTGTGTGTAAAACGGACTCACAGACCCCTTAAGACACAACTGCGCATGGTTAAGTTAAGTTACAGGGAGTTCCCCTGGCCATGGAGCTAGACGCAAGGTCCGCTCTTCCTATTATTGCTGCTGACACCCTTAATACGGGTTGTCCCAGGAGTGGCTCATGAGGCCAGCTCAGGCCCTCCAAACTTATCCTCCCTGACCTTCAGGTTTCAAGAGTCAGTGTGCAGGGGAAGGCCACGCTAAGAGTTCAGTGTAAGGAATACGATGGCCGCCATTCCACGGTCTAGATTGACCACAAGCCTTTGCTGGGGTTGTTACTACTTACAAACAGTCCCCACACAGAAGCTTTGCTGGGGTTGTTACTACCTACAAACAACCCCCCACACGTCATATCTCCTAGAATGCTGAGATGGTCTATATCCTTAGCTGCTGATGATTACACCCTGGTTCACAAACCAGGCACTGAGATGGGCCACGCTGCTGGCCTGAGTAGGTTACCTCTAAAGCAAATAGAGGCAGACCCTGCTCCTGCTGTATCCATTCCGTCTATTCAGGACTTACCTGAATCTGCCCTCAATGCTAGGGATGTGGCTGCAGAAACTGCCACTGATCACATGCTTGCACGCGTGCTGACATGTGTGTTGTCAGGATGGCCTGACACGTGTCCTGGTACTGATTTCCAGAGCTTCTGGTGCAGGAAGCACAAATTATCCACATTCAAGGGGTGTATCCTGTGGGGCAACAGAGTAGTCATCCCGGCCTCATTGAGGACTAGAGTATTGCTCTCTCTTCATGAGGGACATCCAGGAATAGTAAGGATGAAGGCACTTGCGCGCAGCCATCTGTGGTGGCCTGGCCTCGATAAGGACATCGAGGCCCAGGTTCAGAGCTGTCAAGTGTGCCAGCAATCACGATGGTTAATACCTGAAGGCATATTTGTAACATGGCAAGAAAAAAAAAATAAGATAGACACACTCGAGAAAGCGCAGGATTTTTATGAATGTCACTTTGCGCAGGGAGAAGAACAAGAAAGTAGGGAAGAGCCGGAGAGTAAAAGCCAGGAGGAAGACCTATTAGAAGAATTTGAACGAGAAAGAGAAACGCAAAAGATACAAGAAAGAGAAAGGTTAGAAAGAGAAGGAGCAAAAGGAAGGGTAATAGAGACAAGAAGCACAAAAAAACCAGATCAAGTAAAAAACGGGAGAGGCAATTAAGCTCTTTTCTGTAAACATTAATGGTTTAAACATACCAAGAAAAAGAGTACAAACGTTTAATAAATTAAGGAAATTGGATGCAGACGTGATATGTCTTCAGGAAGTTCATATAAAAAAGGATTATAGAAAACTACTAGAGAATGTAAAATTAGGAACACTATACACAACACTAGCACAAAACAAGAAAGGAGGAATTGCTATATATGTCAAAGAAAAAATAAAATCAAAATTAATATATTCAGATGAAGAGGGGAGAATTTTAATGTTGGAAATAGAATTAGAGCAAAAACAAATTTTATTAACGGCAGTATATGCACCAAATAATAACCAACATGAATTTTTTAAAAAGGTACATAAGAAACTAGTGGATCTGGATTATGAAAGTATTTGTATGATTGGGGATCTAAATGCAATAGTTGATGTTAAGAAAGACTATAAGAGTAGTAAAAAGAGCAAAAAGAAGAAAAATATATTACCAAAACCGTTCTTTAACATGGTAAGAGAACTCAACCTTCGGGATATATGGAGAGAGACACACAGATCAGACAAACAATACACGTTTTATTCGTATCCGCATCAATCCTGGTCTAGGATCGATATGGCCTGGGTAACAACAGAAGTACAGAACGGGATAGAGGAAATTGAAATAGGACTTAATGACTGGGCGGATCACAACCCAATAACAATAAAATGGAAAGGCCAGAAACAGAGAAAAAGATGGTCAATGAATCAAAGACTATGTAAAGACAAACAATATATACAGATGCTAGAAAAGGAGTTGACATTATTTTTTCAGGTAAATAAAAAGGAAGAGACATCAACACAAAATTTGTGGGATACTACAAAAGCCTACATTCGGGGATTGACAATTGCATACAACTCTAAGAAAAATAAAGATAGGAGACTTCAACAAGAAAAACTACAAAAAGAACTTAAAGAAACAGAAAGTGACCTACAGAAGGATCCACAAAACAAAAAGATAAAAGAAAAATGGAATATTATAAAACACAAGATTAATCTGACAACACAAAAAGAAATGGCACAGAAAATTAGGATGGCGAAACAAAATTATTTTGAAAACGCGAATAAAACTGGTCGATGGTTGGCCTATAAATTAAAAAAAGAAAAAGGCAAAAGAACAATACATCAACTACAAGATGAAAGTGGAACAGTACAATATAGACGGGAAGAGAAAAAGAACATAATACAAAATTTCTTCTCAAAGCTATACTATTGGGAAGATATAGCAGATGATAAAGTTAAACAATATATAGAGGCAGCAAAAATGAGCAAAATCACCGAAGAACAAAAAGAAATGTTGAATAGACCAATAACCG
The DNA here is from genome assembly GCA_023970755.1 of Azemiops feae. Taxonomy (NCBI): domain Eukaryota; kingdom Metazoa; phylum Chordata; class Lepidosauria; order Squamata; family Viperidae; genus Azemiops; species Azemiops feae. The sequence goes on along the minus strand of JALGBA010003991.1, from coordinate 554,618 downwards.
TAATAGAACTAGAAACAGCATTGAAAAAACAAAAAAATAATAAATCACCAGGCCCAGATGGAATTCCGGTTGAGTTTTATAAAAATATACAAGAGTCACTACAATGGATAATGTTGGAGATTTGTAATGAGGTGCTGGAGGAGGCGAAGATACCGGCATCTTGGACTGAAGCAATTATTACTCTCATCCCTAAGGAAGACTCAGACTTGCAACAAATTCAAAATTATAGGCCAATTTCTTTACTGAATACAGACTATAAGACAGTTGCAACAATAATAGCAGAAAGGATTAAAAAAATTTTGAATAACTACATCCACCCAGATCAAAATGGATTTCTACCAGGACGACAGATAAAAAATAATATGAGGATAATAATGAACACCTTAGAATTCTATGAAGTCCATTCTGAAAGACAAGCTACACTGGTTTTCCTTGATGCCCAGAAGGCATTTGATAATTTGAATTGGAAGTTTATTATAACACAATTGAACTACATGGAATTTGGGACAAAATTTGGAAAGATGGTTGAGAAAATATATACTAAACAAACAGCTAGGGTAATTATGAATGACGAAATGACAGAAAAAATTGATATAATTAAAGGAGTAAGACAAGGGTGCCCACTTTCTCCTCTTCTATTTATTTTATCATTAGAAATACTTCTGACAAAAATCAGAGAGGATCAAGAAATAAAGGGTTTAAAAATTAAGAAGGAAGAATATAAGGTCGAAGCCTTCGCTGATGATTTGGTATTTATTTTGGAAGACCCATTAGAAACCAGCCCTAAATTAATTAAAAAAATAGAAGAATTTGATGAGGTAGCCGGACTTAAGATTAATAAGAATAAATCCAAATTGATAACCAAAAATCTTACAAAGGCACAGGAAAGCGAATTGGAAGATAAAACAAAAATAAGCGTAACTAAGAAAATAAAATATTTAGGGATTTGGCTTACAGCGAAGTGCTCCTCGATTAAGGAGGATAATTATGATAAAATATTACACCAGATAAAAAAAGATTTAGAAAATTGGGAAAATCTACAAATTTCATTTTTAGGGAGGATCGCAACGGTCAAAATGAATATATTGCCAAAAATATTATTCCTGTTCCAAGTTATTCCAATAAAACTAGGGAAAACATTCTTTCAAGAATTAAATAAATTGGTTACTAAATTTATATGGCAAAGGAAAAAACCTAGGATTAAATTAAAACTCTTGCAAGATACGAAAGATAAAGGGGGATTGGCATTACCAGAGTGGGAAATATACTACCAAGCATCAAGCCTAACTTGGCTAAAAGAATGGATGGAATTGAAAAATACCAGAATTTTAACACTAGAAGGACATGACTTGCAAGTGGGGTGGCATGCATTCCTATGGGACGAAAAATATAAAATACACAGATACTTTCAAAGACACATAGTTAGGGATGCATTGCTACAGACTTGGGAAAAAATAAAACAAAAACATTACATAAGAATTCCAATGTGGTTATCCCCAACAGAAGCTCTGAAACACCCAAACTTACTGGACATAAATAAGATAATTAGATACAAGGAATTGGTAAATGAACAGGGAAATCTGAAAACAAAACAAGAATTGGAACAAGATGTAGGCAGAGAGATTGATTGGTGGACATTTACACAAATTCAATCTAAATATACAGAGGACAAAAAATTATATGAAATACAAAAAGAGCCGCAAGAATTGGATAAAATTATACACGGAACAGAAATAAAATTAATTAGTAATATATATAAATATTTACTGAGATATAAAATGGAAGACGAGGTTGTCAAAGACACAATGATTAGATGGACAAAAAATTTCGGATACAACATAGAATTGGAGAAATGGGAAAAAATATGGGAAACAAACATAAAATTGACTATGTCTGCGGCATTCAAGGAAAACCAGTTGAAGATGTTTTACAGATGGCATCTTCCACCAGCAAAGCTTGCCAAGATGTTCCAGAACAACTCGCCGACATGCTGGAAATGTAAAAAGGTACATGGAACATATTATCATCTATGGTGGACATGCCCCGTTGCGAAAAAATACTGGACTAAAATAAGAAGATGGATGGAAGAAATAATAGATCAACCTGTAGACTGGAAACCAGAGATCTTCCTGCTGGGTATTTTAAATAGAAAATATAGTAAAGAAATATGGTACTTAATCTTACATATAACAATGGCAGCAAGAATAGTTTACGCACAGTTCTGGAAAAATGAGAATATACCATCAGAGGAAGAAGTGATAAGGAAAATCTTAGACTGTGCGGAGATGGACAAATTAACAAAAGAGATAAAAGAAAAGGAAGACACAGAGTACTATGTAATATGGAATAAGTGGTATGATTGGTTGGAGATTAGAAATAATAAATGAAAATAAACATGGAAAGGTCAAGAAAGGGAAAATGTGTGTATAATAATGTATAATAATGTATAGTAATAATATGTATTATTCTAAGTATGAAGTATAGTATGAAGGAAGAAAATGGAAATAAGAAACAATGGGACAACAAGGACAAATATTTTTTAAAGAAGAATAAGGGGGGGAAATGTAAATAATAGAAGATTACCGTTACGAAATTGCTGTTTAAAAAAAAAAAAAAGGAGTATACACTGTGTGTTTATGTGTGTTATGTTTTGTTGTTTAAATAAAAAAAAAATCACGGCCAGAAATGCCCCAGGCCCCTGTACATAGGTGGGAGGAGACACTCACTCCTTGGTCACGTGTCCATATAGATTATGCTGGGCCCTTTCAGGGGCAATTCTTCCTCCTCCTTGTGGATAGCCATTCCAAGTGGCTAGAGGTCGTTCCTGTGTCCTCTACTACTACTGCCAGGACCATCCAGGTGCTCAGAGGAATCTTCGTTTCCCATAGCCTTCCTGATGTTTTAGTATCAGACAATGGTCCAAAATTACCTCTTCTGAGTTTCAGGCATTCTCCAAGCCAGCATGATCTGGCATGCCACGTCTGCTCCTTTTCACCCTGCCACAAACGGTCAGGCTGAACGCATGGTGCGCACCACCAAAGACACATGCAAGAGAATCACTCAAGGACCCTGGCATCACAAGTTAGCTGATTTTCTAATTGCACACCGCACCACACCATGCACGACTACAGGAAGAGCCCAGCTGAATTCCGCTGGGGTCGCAGATGCATTACGAAGCTGGACAGGCTGCACCCAGACCAGGTGGCTTCTTCACAGGTGCCAAGGCTGCAGGCACCTTGGGGACTCCAAATGGTTTCATCAATAAAAGGGTTACCTTAACACTTGGTTGTATGTATCATATCACTGTGAAGGAAAACCATCTCCTTATTGTACCCAAGAGAATGTCTTATGATGTACATGTGTTATGTCACTGTAAATAGTCACATCATTGAAGTCATGAGGAAAACAAGGGTTTCAGTATTGCAAAATGTATGATTCCAACTTAGCCTGTATTATCGTGTACCAACCATTGCTAAGGCTACAGATGCTAAACCCTGCAGGGAATCCTCATGTAAGACTTCTGCAAATTCTGTACACTCTCCTCTTGCTCCTATGTTCAGGATGTGAAGCGATTGCAACACATTCTATGCATAGGGCGTTCATTCAATGGAAGGAATCCAAGTCCATTTTCCATCTTGTGGCTCATTCCGACGCCGCATCCACCAGTTACTCTGGTGGCTTCCAGGGCTCGGTTCCTCCCCTGGCTCCACTCTCGGGGGGGAGGGGGACCCCAATTATGATTGGGGGATCACAGTCTCCCCACGAGGGCGCATCTTCTACTGCTCCGATGGGGGTCTTGCCATGGAGGTGGCTCCTGACTCTGGCAGAGGTCCCTGGCTAGGGACAGCTCCAGACGGGGGGGTCTTGCCATGGACGGCTCCTGACTTGGGCAAAGGTCCCTGGCTAGGGATGAATGGCTGTACATGGGCCACTCAGGGTAATCCTGCTGCTGGTCTTGGGCTCAAGGGACAATGCTCCCAAGAGGAGTCCCAGGGAATCCGGGGAAATCCACCCCGCCAAGGGACTGGGGGAACTCAACCTCTCCAAGGAACTCTGGTGTTGGGTCTAGCGGATCTAGCCAGTCAGCTGGCAGGGGGAACACCTGAGTTGTTTGAGGGAAAGGCCCTGGGGTATTGTAACACATAACAGGCACTCCAGGCACCTAGGCCTATTGTAACACCTAACAGGCACTCAAGGCACTTATGCCTATGCAACATCTACCTCAAATAAGTACAACTATAATTAAACCCAGTCTGTTTCCACGCAGCAGAATGGGTTAAGAGTCCTCCAAGCAGTTACAGAAGATGGAGGTCTCTAAGGTGCCCATATTGTAAAAAAGCTGTATGTATAAAGGCCGGCCGGCCGATGTTATATTGCTGTGTATATTAATGTTAATCCCTTGTGAGTATTGTTTCATTCAAGAGGGGAGGGGTGTTATGTACTGGGCCTTGCTGAAGTCATTCAGCAAGGCTCAGAAAGTCTGCAGAGAGGCTGGGCCTTGCTGAGTCATTCAGCAAGGCCCAGGAAGACTGGAAACAAGTTGCAGAGACCCGGACAGACCACATGTCTGCCCGGGACCCAGACAGGCTGTCTCCAGCCTCGTGCGCATGTGCGAGCCGGGAGAATAGCCTGCAGTCATTGGTTGAGCCTCCCCTTGCAGGGGGAGTATAAAAAGGGCATGTTGCCATTATTTCTCTCTCTTCTGTTCTGGCTTCTGTTCAATGCAAGTACCAAATAAAGAACATCTTTTGCATCAAACTGCCTCGTCTTCATGTCTGTGTTGCGAACAGAACAGTAGATATCATTTTGTTTCTTTTTTTTTTAACCATCTTATATTGGCAGAAAAAAATGCTTTGCATCTCAAAGAATGTATTCTCTGTATACACTCCCTGTTTGATTAGCTGATTTTTTTAAAATCCAGACTTAACTTCATGGTCTCCATTTTTATCTTTTTCAGATATAAAAATTGGAGTTTTGCTTGTAATGTAGCAGGAACATTTCCAGACATGCTGAGCCCAGATGAATGTAGTGCTTGATAATCTAATATCCTGTAACTTTCACAAATTAGAAAATTCTCATACTGTATTTATTCATTTGGTGGGGAAAACATGTAAAACAGATTGTTTTAAGTATTTTAAATTGTATAGGTACAAATCATGTTTGCAAATAAGCAGTGGTCATTCCACATATTATGTAAAGCATAGTCCGTTTGATATCCTGATGTGTTTCATAGATGAACTTCAGACAACTGGAGTTTTCTAATGAATATAACAAATCCATTTGTTTCATTTTCACTGAATATATTTAAAGATACCTATACATATACCACTATAAAATGAATAGAGCATTTCCTAGTAAGGAAGACAGTTGACCAAATCAAATCATGGTACTCCAAAATAAAATTCCACATGAAGATATCTGAAGACAGCAACAGGTAACTAAAATAAAGAGACCAGCATTGCCTTTTATTGGAACATGGAAGAATATAAATGAACTTAGAATTTCTTGTCCAAAATGCCTTTATGTGACTGCAAACAGATATAGATTTCAAGTATGATTGTGAATATTGTGGGTTTCTAATCAAACAACAACTTCAGACACAAATGGCTTTCTTGGGATGTAAGAGAAGTGCCATGTTAGATGGGAATAAAGGTGAGGCCGGTATCTTGTTTTCTGTTGTGTAAAATAGATGCCCTCAAGCAAAACTTTGGAAGCCATAACTTTACCCTAGTGTTGTTTCCATAGATCGCATTTTCAAAGATATGGTATCATTAAAGCAGACCCTGTGACCATGGTTGAGGTTTCAGGAATCCAGTCTTAAGTGCAATTCAGTGAACAGCAAAGGGCAGCATTAAGTTACTAAATACATTTAGAAACTCAGTCTAAGAATGAAGACTTCATATCAAGACTGATACACAGCTTAGCATTTTTGGATTTTTTCCTCTCTTGCAATCATGGCACAAATAAATACCACATATAAGAATAAAGTGCTAATAATAGTGCTATATTTTGCATTGCTGTGTTTGCTCAATTTTACTCACTGCCCTTTGTGATGCACCAAAATGCCATGGACTATATTACTTGGAGTAATTATTTCAGCTAGATAACGAACATTAAAGTAATGATGGTGAGGAAGGGAGAGAAAGATTTAACTGCATTATTCAGGAGGGAAATCTATTGAACAATGTGATTTATTAGTTTGGGAAGCAATTATGGTATTTATTAACCACAACTGCTGACTTAGCTGGTTTTACTGTTCAGAACTTGTATATCTGCTCTGGGCCACTAATCATCATATGTTGCTTAGTATTTCACTCTTATTCTACTAGCAAAACTGCTTGTAATACTCAGTGAATAAATAAAAGGGGGTAGGAAAGTAAAAAGGTGTTTATTGATTATGAACGCCATGGAATGAAAGAATGAATGAGCAATTAGCAAACAATTCACATTCCCTTAGGAGACTATCACTTCCCAGGGTGTGTTAGGCACTTCAGCAGACAGTGAAGGCAAAATGTTGGTGCATGACCAAAATGAAGACCAAATAGAGAATAGGAACAGAGAGAGGAAATGTATTGTTAGTTTGGAAGTAGAAACTTTAATCGGTTCAGATTTTTTTAAAGGCATGTCAAATATTTTAAATACCCACCCAAACATGCCATCTTATTATTTCTTTTAATGCCTTGCCACTCTTCTCTCTTGTGTTTTGGATCATCATGAAATTGTAGTCAGTTGGGCATCAACTGTCAACTAATAGCTGAAATTTGTTAACACAAGAGATTAATTGCCTGGATCTCTCCATGGTCATAAAAATTGTCTAATAGTCTCAGTTAGGGATGTGTTGACAACAATTTGGAACTGGTACTTAGCTTTGCCACAGATCAGCTGAATGAGTGGTACTTACTAGCCAACTCCTAGAGTATCTGATAAATATTAACCTTTTATTTAATTTAAGCTTTTAATCACATTTAAGAAGCGACTATTCGTTTAAAAAGTATTGCTTTCAGTGATGTGTGGGTATATACACACACATACACACATACAGTATACACAAAGTCTTTGGAGTGTAAATGGCCATATTCAAATTTGTTAAACCACACAGGTTCAGAACAGCTATGCTCTCTTTTACAATAGTTAACCACATTGTACAATACATACACAGCACTTTTGCCAGGAGAAGTAATTATTGCTATCATTGTGTCATGCGAAAGAGAAAAGATGGCTACATTTCCATCTGTTGTCAAAGCAAGAACATCCGATGTTAGCAGCTTTGACACATTGCTTTTGTGTTTCAAATTCAAATTGCTAGAGTAAGTAACCCATCAAAACCCAGTCTCTTGGGATTTATAATGGACTTGATCCAGCCATCCAAAGACGAATGCAGAGTTACAAAATACAGGTTTTTAAAAATTATTCTTGATGATTCTTTTGAGGAAAATGTGTAGAAAATGCTGAAAAACTGGATACGGGGGGGGGGGGGGAAGCTAAAGTAGCATTAGTTTTTTTTTGTGATTGCATGACTCAAAAGGCAGTGGACAATAAATCTTCAGTCCTTGTTTGTGATTCAGTTGTAGATTTTATGATATTTAAAGTAAGTTTTATTATAAATGGTAGTTGGGTGGGTGGGGGGAAACTATGTTTGCTAAGTCTTTCCAAATCTACCAGTCTTTCCCAATGTCTTTGGACTGCAACTCCTGTAGTCAAGGATAAACGACCATGCCCCTCTAAATCTTGCCAAACTGCAGTTCAAGCCTTCGATCTTTTTAAAATAATTTTATTAAAAATTACAATTACAACAATAATTGTAATTGTATTGCTCATGGACAACTCTGGAGTTTGGGAATGGAGAATAAAATGTTGAACTGTTTCTTCTTATGTCAGTTCCAGTTAGTGCTGGTAAAGGGAAAAAATTAGGTCTCCCCTTTATGAAGTACCTCAGGGCTCAACCATTTCCTCCATTTAACATTTAACATGAGGCCATTGGATGAATTCATTAATTGGCATAGGGTCACAACAGCTTATGCAGATGATACTCAGTTTTAAATCTTTATCCAACAGCAGTATTATTGAGGTTCTATCCTGTTGAGTGGAAAGGTCTGTGGCTTTGGATTCAAGAAACTTCTGCTTACAGTTTCTCCAACTGCAGGTTGTGACAGGGTTGTGTTTTTCTAGAAACAACGTGTATGCAATGTGGGGGGTCTCCTAGACTTAACGCTTGCTCAAAGAGCAAGTGGCAGCTGTGGCTAAGGAAATGTGTACATCATATTGTGTACCAAGTACAATCTTTACTGGTTCAGGAGTTCCTTTTCATGGCCATTCACACTTTATCTATTCCTGTTTAGATTACTGTTTGGTTGTTTTTATACTATCACCTTAATTCAGTTGTTTGTTTCTACCTACTAAGGTCTGGCAAAGTCAGCTTTTTCTTGTTCCCACTGGTAAAATAGTGACATCTGATGTAAATCACTTGGCATAGATAGGAATTCTCTGTAGACATCCATGCTTTTGGAACAGTATTCAGTGAGTAAACGGTTGTGTACTTAAAAACCTGGCTTGCCAGGAGTCTGGAGCAGGGTGAGTTATGAAACTGCTTCTTTGGTATGTTTCTATGGTTTTTATTGCTTCCCTGTCATAGATTTTTAAAGTTAGTTTCTTACCTTTTTTGATCTTCTGTTTGTGTGTAAATTGTTGTAAGCTGCCTGGAGTTGCAAATTGCTGGTAAATTTGATGAATAAATAATAAATGCATTTCTACCCATCCCTAGCACTCATAGGTAGTGGTGACTAGTGTAATTCAGCGTGACTCCTGCTTGCAAGCTTAAAACATCTGAGGAATTTTGATTCAATATGCCTTATAGCCAAACACATAATTGCCCAGCTCCATCTCATGAGACTATTCAAATATGCTGTTACAACAGTGTGTCATTTTTCAGCAGTTTTCCTTGCTTAAAATAGAGTACTTCCTCTTTCATATGTGTATATTTGGATATGCTTGTACACCCCATCCATAATTCAGTAATTCCCAAAACTAATCTTCCTTCCTTCCTTCCTTCCTTCCTTCCTTCCTTCCTTCCTTCCTTCCTTCCTTCCTTCCTTCCTTCCTTCCTTCCTTCCTTCCTTCCTTCCTTCCATTTTATTTTTATCAGACACTAACATTCTGTTAATATTAAGTGAAATATTTACTGCAGGCTGCAGACACAAATATGATACCAACATTTTAGCTGATGGAAGAGTGTGATCTGTACAGACCTGTCAGTAAAAGCAGGTCAGCGGGAATGAGCAAAGAAAAAAAACCAATCATTCTTTGAATTAATCATGTAGCTGACAAAGGGAATTGTAGGTGCATGAAATGAAGTATGTAGGTATCTACAGGAGTGGTACCTATCACTTTTTCAATTTCTGGTAAGGTTTGCTTCCTGATTCTGATACTGCTTTGTTATTCATTTAGATTTTAGTGTGGTCATTTGGTCTTTTGTGTTCATTTAAAATTTACATCAAACAAAGAATCAGCTAGAAGAAGAGGTAGACATGGAAAAATATGTTTTCCTGTTTTTTATGCCTTTTATATCTGTATAATAGCTGTGAATTAATGCAGAAATGCAGGATTTCTAGCTAAGTTCTGTAGATAATAGGGCATTCTGTGCAGTAAATTGGAGTGAAGCAATTCATGCTTTGTTGCACTAGAGTTAAATATTTATGGCTCCATCACTGGTCTCAGGTGAGCTACTGTCCTAGCATCTAATTGAGCACTTCTGTGGAAGTGCAGTGGAGTATGAGATTTGACCCCTACTGTGTGACATAAAAAACCCACAAAAATCTACACCTGTACATTTGTGTTGACCTAGCTTTTTTGCCTGATTGCTGTTCCCTCTGCTAGACCTTGTAGTAGGGCGACACAGTCTAGTCCCTTGCTATTCAGATTGAAGAATGCCTGCTCTCTAAGCATGCATAGTAATCATAAATGGTAGCTATTTGAAAATGTTTGAAAATGGTAGCTATTTAAAAGTCTTAAAATCAAGAAATGCTTTCTTCTTGGTAGGTTTGATGGATGAACTGCAGCTAGTTCTAAGGCAAGAAATATTATCCAGGCAAAAAATAATATTATATTACCCAGGGCATTTGTGCAGTCAAATGTTTATACATATAAGAACTTCTCTGAAGCAAGGACAACAGTGTGGTGCCTTACTAGTACTGAGCCCCCCAACTCTCTCTTAAATGTTGTTCAAGAAACTTCAAATGCAGATTTTTTTCCCCAGTGGCTAAAATTTTGTGATATCACAAATACAAGATTTCAGTGTTTTCATATGAGATCTTATGATCTTGGGGATATGCAAAGTCTATTCACCATGAAACACAACTATCTGAATGCATCCCATGTGTGCACATTTTGTGCACATTTTCCATGGGTTGAATAAAGGCTTTATTCCTATTTAAATAGTAGGAGTTTAAAGCAATAAAGAAAACTATAACCCCAGTTTAGCATTGCTTTGCTGTAAATTTAATACTATGAGTATGAGAACTCTTCAGTTAGGTGCAATCTAGTCACTGCTTTCTGTCAAATGATGAGGGTGGTGGAAGGGTAGAAAGTACACCATAGTCTTTTCCCCCATTAAATAAGAGTATATTTTGTATTTTTCACATGCTGAAAATTATGTTTAGCTAAAAGGTCATTTTTAGTTCTTCACCCAGGAATGAAATCTGATTATACTCTAAATTGGGAATGGTTTAGATCTTGATGTCAGCTTTCACTGTGAATTTATATTCATTTTCATTTATTAATCTGCGTACTTTTGAAAACAGATAGTGATGTGCTACTTCTAGAAGGTCAGGGATTATGTGATTCAGGTGAGAAACATTTGGAGTGCATTATTTTCCTTCCAGTTACAGCTGCAAACCATGTGTGCATATGTATGAAAGAGAGCATGCGAACATGTTTGTTTTTCTAACTTGTTTTTCTGAAAGGTGTTGCCAGTGTTACCAGCAAGCTTTAGAAAAGATACTTGAATTCAAAGAAAGTGTTTGAACTGTTGAGTATTGAATTACAAAGCTGGAGACTGACTCCATAGAATTATGCACACACTGATGCCTTCCAATCATGTGCTACGGATAAAGATCTGACTCTGTTGATCTCTTGTAAGGCTTTAAAAACCTGGCTATATGTCTGGGTGTGGGGCCTTGAATGTGTTAAGGACCCTGTTTCTTAGCTTTACTGACAATTGTTATAATATTCTTTGCTCCTGCATATATTTATTTGGTACTGTTTTTAATCGCTCTAGATTTGCTTGCCACCCAGAATCGCTTGCTTGAGAGGGTCCACTATATAAGTTGAATAAATAAATAATAAATACATAAATAAAGATAGCAGTATTGAGCAAGTAATTCTCTTTTCCTCCCCAATCCCTACCACAAAAAAGAGACTCTGGGCACACTTCTGACAAATAGAAAATGGAAATAACTGAGGCCTTCTTACTTACATAATAATAATAATAATAATAATAATAATAACAACAACAACAACAACAACAACAACAACAGTTGGGACCTTGGAGGTCATCTAGTCTAACCCCCTGCTCAGGCAGGAAACCCTATACCATTTCAGACAAATGGCTGTCCAGTCTCTTCTTAAAAACTTCCAGTGTTGGAGCATTCACCGCTCCTGGAGGCAGGTTGTTCCACTGGTTAATTGTTCTAACTGTCAGGAAGTTTCTCCTTAGTTCTAGGTTGCTTCTCTCCTTGATTAGTTTCCATCCGTTGCTTCTTGTCCTGCCTTCAGGCACCTTGGAAAATAGTTTCACTCCCTCTTCTTTGTGGCAGCCCCTTAGATATTGGAACACTGCTATCATGTCCCCACTCGTCCTTCTCTTCATTAAACTAGACATACCCAATTCAGCAACCGTTCCTTATATGCTTTAGCCTCCAGTCCCCTAATCATCTTTGTTGCTCTTCTCTGTACTCTTTCTAGAGTCTCAACGTCTTTTTTACATCGTGGTGACCAAAACTGGATGCAGTATTCCAAGTGTGGCTTTACCAAGGCATTGTAAAGTGGTATTAATACTTCACGTGATCTTGATTCTATCCCTCTGTTAATGCAGCCTAGCACTGTGTTGGCCTTTTTGGCAGCTGCAGCACACTGCTGGCTCATATTCAAGGATTGTCCACTAGGACTCCGAGGTCCCTCTCACAGTTACTGCTATTGAGCAAGGTACCCCCTATACTATACCTGTACATTTGGTTTTTCTTGCCTAAATGTAGAATCTTGCTTTTTTCACCATTGAATTTCATTTTGTTAGATAGTACCCAGTGTTCAAGTCTGTCCAGATCCTCCTGTATCTTAAGCCTGTCTTCTGGAGTGTTGGCTATTCCTGCCAGCTTGGTGTCGTCTGCAAATTTGATGATTTCCCCATCTATCCCCTCATCCAAATCGTTGATGAAGATGTTAAAGAGCACTGGGCCCAGAACAGAGCCCTGGGGCACCCCACTACACACTTCCCTCCATGTAGATGCAGTTCCATTGAGGACCACACGCTGAGTATGGCCAGTCAGCCAGCTACGGATCCATCTGGTGGTGATGCTGTCTAACCCACATTTTTCTATCTTATCAAGTAGTAGGTTGTGATCTACTTTATCAAATGCCTTACTGAAGTCCAAGTAAATTATATCCACAGCATTCCTCTGATCCACTAATTTTGTCATTTGGTCAAAGAATGCAATAAGATTTGTCTGGCATGATCTGTTTTTGACAAACCCATGTTGCCTTTTAGTAATGACTTTGTTTGGCTCTAGGTTTTCGCTGATTCGTTGTTTGATTATCATTTCCAGAATCTTCCCAGGTATTGAGGTCAGGCTGATAGGTCTGTAGTTTCCTGGGTCCATTTTTTTTCCTTTTTTGAAGATGGGAACTACATCAGCTCTTTTCCAGTCCTCCGGTAGTTCCCCAGTGCTCCAGGATCTTTGAAAAATATAGTTCAATGGTTCTGAGATCACATCTGCCAGTTCCTTGAGAACCCTGGGGTGTAATCCATCTGGTCCTGGTGATTTGAACTCGTCTAGGCTGGACAGGTGCTCACTTACTGTTTTCTTGCCTATCTTAACTTGCGTTTCTATTCTATTTTTTATGGCACTATTTTTGGTAGGTTGGTCTGTTTTTTCCCTTTGTGTAAAGACAGATGCAAAAAACGAGTTAAATAGTTCTGCTTTCTCCCTGTTGCTTTTCACCTTCTTGCCACTTTCACCCACTAATGGACCAATCATTTCCTTCACTTTTTTCTTGCTTTTTACATGTTGAAAGAAGCTTTTTTTTTTGTTATTTTTTACTTTTGTCACAAGCCTTAGTTCATTTTGAGCCTTAGCTTTCCTCACTTCATCTTTGCAGGCTCGGGCTATTTGCTGATATTCTGACTTAGTTATGTGTCCCTCTTTCCACTTTCTATACTTGTCCTTTTTATCTTTCAATTTACCAGAGAGTTCGTTATGCAGCCATGCTGGTTTCTTTTGAGAGTTGTTATTTTCCCTCTTTGTTGATATTGTGCTAGACTGGGCTTTTATTATCTCACTTTTCAAAATTTCCCAAGCTTCTTGAGTTGCTTTCCCCTTGAGGATTATCATCCATGGAATCCTTCCCAAGCCCTCTCTAAGTTTATTGAAATTAGCTCTCTTAAAGTCCAAGACTCTAGTTTGACTGTGTTCTATTGCTTGTGCTTCCATAATGTTGAATTCCAATATTTCATGATCACTTCCTCCCAAGGTTCCTGTGGCTTCAACACCTTCTGTCATTTCATCTCTGTTAGTGAGAATTAGATCCAAAATGGCTAATCCCCTAGTTCCCTTCTCTACTTTTTGGGAGACAAAGTTGTCTGCTAGGTTTGCAAGGAATCTGTTTGATCTTCCACTTGGTGCAGAGTTTGTCTCCCAGTTGATGTCGGGGTAGTTAAAGTCCCCCATTACTATTGTGATGTGCTTCCTGCATACCTTAGTTAGCTGACTAGCAAAAAGTTCATCTATTTCCTCTGTTTGGTTGGGTGGCTTGTAGTATACACCTATGCAATGTCATCCCCCCCCCCTTTTATATTGACCCAAATGCATTCAAGACAGTTTTCATCATTGTTGTGCTCTATTTCTGTAGAGATGTAGTTATTTCTTACATATAGAGCAACTCCTCCTCCTCTTTTATTTGGTCTGTTTCTTTTAAATAATTTAAATCCCTCTAACTGTGTGTTCCATTTGTGGGTTTCATCCCACCATGTTTCCATAATGGCAACAATATCATATCTGCCCTCATTAACCTGAATTTCTAGTTCACCCTGTTTGCTGTTCATACTCTGTGCGTTGGTATATAGACATTTGAGTCCTTTATGACTGACCCCGTGTTTACTTTCTACGTGACCTGTGTGGTGCCTGAGTTCCTCTATTGTCTTACATGTTAGTTGTTGGCTTGTAGTAATCAATATTTAAGTTTTCATGTAATTCTTTGGGGATATTTTGGATATGTAATGGGATTAAACACATTTTATGCACTAATCTGATTTTTGATGTGCATATGATTACACTTTTTATGTATGTTTTAGTAACAATCTTTAGTGTTTAATAAGCAACACGTTGTCTAGGTTTATATATTTAACATTAATAGTAATACAATTTCCATTCCTACCCTTTATTCCATTTTTCTAACCATTTATAAAAATTTTCCCATGTCTGAAAGTATTCCGAATCTTGCTTCCCCTTCATTTTCAATGTGAGCTTATCCAGTTCTGCACAGTCCAAAATTTTCTTAATTATGTCTTCTTCAGATGGTATTGCTTCATTTTTCCAGTATTGAGCAAATGTAATTCTCGTTGCTGTTAATATATGTAATATTAAGTATATACATTTCTTATTATAATTTTCTGAAATTATGCCTAGGTATGCATATGATGACACTTTAATATACATCATTAAAACTAGAAGAAAACCAGAATTAACACCTTTTATTAGCTCTGGTACAGAGCCTCAGAATAATAACAAAACCAATGTATTATTTTTTTCTCCAAATAATTTTATTGAGAATTATGTGTAGAAAGAATAAAAAGAAATACAGACTACAAAAATATAGAAATAAAAAAATACACAAAAGGAGCAAAAGTATAGAAAAGGAAAAAAGGAAAAGGAAAAAAGTAGATCTAGAGCATGTAACTTGGCCATAAGAGAAATTAGAGCTTTTTTCTGTTTCCTACTAATACCAAAATACTGTGGCATAAGTGCTAGAAGAAGAGACCATTAAATTGCACGTGGGGGGGGGGGAGAGGGAAATCTCTTTGTTTCTGTGTTCTTGCTGAATTGTTTCTCATATTCTTTCTGTTTTAAATACATATTTTTATCTCTCCTACTTACTGGGGATATTTTGGAGGACTCCATCTTCCAATCTTATGTTTCCATGCCATGTATTGTACAGTCTAATCAGTGGTGGGATTCAGCTGGTTTGCAGCAGTTCGGCAGAACCGGTAGCTAATTGTTTGTTGCCCAGGCCCAGAATGGACTTCTGGAAGTGGCATCCACACAGAGAACCGGTTGTTCACATATTTGAATCCCACCACTGAGTCTAATATACCCCTACTTCATCTTTGTTGTTCCCATTTTGAGCTCATTTAAATCTATACTATAAGCCACTAATAGAAATCATGTTATTGCACTTATCCCAGCAGATACTATAAGAGTTTGGATTGCTGAATAAACACATAATGGTATTCTAGTAGTTGTGACTTATGTTGATTGAACTGGACATATAGTTTCAGTTGCACAAATATAGAAGACATGTGGTCCTATTCTGCAGTCTTTCAAAGACCTCTGATGTATATGAACTATATATCAGATGATGTTGCCCATATTATTCCCTGTCCATTATGAGTATGAGGTCTTGTGATGATTTTGCTAACATATTCAAAAAGCATTTGAAGCACTAGAAAACTATAGAAATCAGCATTATTGAGAGTAATATATCTAAAAAGAAGCAAATTGGCCATACCGATCAGTTTTAAGCAAGCATTCATTATCTCATCAGCAACACCATAGTGTCTTCTTTGCCTACCCACTCAAAGTGAAAAATGCCTGTATATTTGGTTAAAGGATGCATCCATTAAGGATGCAAAAATAGCATTAACTGTATTTAAGAGGAATAGCTTGAACAAATGTGTAGTTAAATTGCTACGTGCAAATCATCTAGGCTTCAGTTGTTTTAATTCAGTGGAAATGAGAAATTCTGGTTACATTCAGTAGGATTTAGTGAACAAGTAAGATATATCATTGGTCTTATGGCAGTCTTCCTTTTCTTCCAAATACAATATAAAGTCACTTACACTGATTCTTCAGATGAAATAATCATTAAATTAATTCTAAGCAGTTTTTATCCTAAAAATCAGAATATAAAAATTGTAATCAACAACTAGACATTTGAACAGATACTATGCAATAAAGCATAATAATAAAATGAAAGTAATCTACAGTATTTGCCATTTGTAGAAGATGTAAATCTGCAATTTGGATATAGAAAAAACAACTGAAAAATAGGGAGCACTATAGCTGTTACATTGCTAAAGTGTTTCATTGCATATGCTGATAAAAGCCTTCCATTTTAAACAAGCATTTTCATTGTTTCCTTACAGTAATTTATTAAGTCTGGTGTTCAATAGATTTATGTCAAAAAATGTATGACTGTAAATCAGGTAGTGATTTACATAATGATTGGATAGTCACTATTGACTATTCGGTTTAAGCTGACTGGACTTCAGTAACATCTAATGAGATCTGTAGATGTTTCCTATTCCTGTTTAGATGATTATAGCATACTTATATGAAACTATATTTTATTCATATGGGAATGACAGGAGTTCTTTATTTAGAACATCTGATATCTGCTAGAACAAATAGATTTAGAATCATTATTAATGTTAACTTGAATTGATCTTGTATTATGATCTGTGTTGCATAAAACATGGTCCATATACAAGTTGCACAGAGATTGTTTTCTAATACTAAGCAACTTTTTTGGGAGCGGGATGTAGCTTTTTCCCTTACCATCCAGCAGAAAGTGAGTAAGCAACCCCAGCTTTAATGATAGGTAGGATAGATGTCTTTAAAAAAACAAAACAAAACTATGCTTGGATTCCTCGGTCTGAAGATTACTGAAAAGAAAATACTGGAGCTGTCTGGTCTTGGTTTCAATACAGAACACAACAGAACTGTATCACAACATTCTAGTGTGTTAAAATATTTCTAATTTTGGAATAAATGTAGCCTAGGTGTAGAAAACGGGGCAAAGTTAATGGTTTCATGACTTTCTATTATTGGGCATGAAAAACAACAATAAAATACTGTTTTTTAAAATTATTATTATTATTATTATTATTATTATTATTATTATTATTATTATTATTATTATTATTATTATTATTATTATTATTATTATTATTATTATTATTATTATTATTATTATTATTATTATACTTTTCTCCTGTATTTTGGGGGAACAAAAATATGCCATGAAAATTTAGGTAATAAAGAGATCTCCCCCCAAATGAAACTGGAACATCTGTCCTACAGGCAGCATATATCAATGTGATTGAATTTCCATACTGCAGAAGAGCATTGTTTTTTGTTAAATAGTACTATAGGATATGTAGATTAGTTTACATATAAATTGATCCCTGCAATGTTCCTGTTCATAGCTACCCCAAAAATCTTTCTCATCCACCTTTTATTAGAACAGAAGACATTAAAGACAAATTCAAACTCCAGAATACAAATGCCCAAAAGGCATCATGGCTGACTTCCTTAGTAATATAAATAATAAAATAATTAATAAACAATAAAGCCAGGATACAAATAAATAAAAAAGAGGAGCATACGTGAATGGTTGAATAGGGATTTTTTCTTTTTTAAAGTTATATTGTCACTGTTGCCCAAGCTACAATCAAGCCTGTAACTATCATGTAATGTGACAGCAGTATTAATGTAATAAAGGGATGATATATTGAACTTAAACGTCACGTCTTTGTTATTACAAAGGCTATGCCAGTGTCTCTGAGCAGGTGTAGATTTTTTTTTAATCCTCAAGTCCTTATACGGGGTGTCAAACTGGCAGCCCACAGGCTGGATGCGTCATGTGCAGGCCATGTCCACCCCAACTCCATAAAAGCAAAAAACATCAAGATACGTCACGTGACGCGATCGAGTTTGACACCCGTGTTCTTATAACTTGAGTATAAGTTGAGGCCTGAGTATTTTCTTGCTTCCTTCTGCATATCTGCCCCATGGCTAATATCAACAAGGGTGAGAGTTTTACAATGAAATTCTTTACTGTGCTATGCTTAATTAGTTTCTTAAAAAATATTTTTACAAGGCACTTGGGATTGATCCATTGCCATCATCCTAGTGTAAAATTGTGGATCTCTGATTAGCAGTTTTATTATATATTGTTGTTTTATAAATATCCTTTTCTGTAATACAGTAAGCTGATTATTCCCTCCAGGCCCTATTGGCACTTTAGAAATACTCCTCCTTTGCAGACTGAATTCTTTCTGCAGTGGTGATTCTATGTCATTGGGATAAATGCAGCATCTCTGGATTTATGCAGCATCTCTGGATTTGTGCTGTTCCTTTCTTCCCTCCCTGTTTTTTTTTTTTCCTCCCTGCATATCTTTATGAAGCATCTCCTGGGAACCATATTATCTTTGTTCATGTTTTATTCTTGAAATCAGAACTAGAATGTAGCTGTATTTTACAGATTGGCAATTTCAGTATAATTAAGCTTCATGAATATGAAGTTTCCTGTAGAATTCCCACAATACCCTGTGGTTAGGTTTGGTGGTAAATTTCTGTCTCTTCTCATTTGTGATATCTTAGATGTCACTTTTGCTCAGCAGTTACATGATGTTGATTCTCAAGAACTACAAACTGCATATTTGTTAATTTTTAATCTTTGGCAGATTATCTTTGAAAAATGCTTATGCATAGAATTGTTTAGAGTAGAATAAAATCAATTATATACTGGTAATAACCCCGTATATATTTTATGTTGTGTTACAAAGTTTTTGTTACAATCTGCTTGAATCCTGGGAAAGGAGTTGTTGTTGTTTTTTAACAAATTGGAGCACTGCCACTGCACAAAGATATAACTAAGAAAATTTGGCTATCCAGGCCAGCAATATAGCTGATTGAGTCATAGGAATGCAGAGACATAACCTGTTTGTATAGGCAGGACCGCATATGCTCAGTACAAATAATTGGGAAATTTGTAGTTCCTTTATAAATGTGATTTAAAAATCTGTAAATCTATATCTTTTAAGGAAAGTGAGGATGTGTTACAAAACATTATATACTTAATTAAAGTATTTTTGCCTTAGACTTCACCTGAAAATAAAAAAAAGAGTCACATATAGACAACCAGTAACACCAAATCAGTCTGTGCCTGCAGGGCATCTAAAAGCAATTATACACCTACTCATGTGCTCTCTTTTTCATTCTCCCTCCCTGCATCCCACCCACCCCCACGTCCAGTAGGAAAGATAAAACAAGCACCATAAGGCATTAGTTATTGATGTTGTGAGGTTCTTCTGATGGTTAACATTTGAAAGAGATGGGTTTCTCTGAACTAAGCCAGGAAAGCAGGCTCTACTTCTGATCTCTCCTTTTGCAGATACAATAGATATATTATTATATTCTAAGAGTCTTCATACAATATAGATATAATGTTGTGGAAAGAATTACAACTACTACTGAATTTCTGTATTCATGATAACATATAGCAGACATATATGTGTGCACACATGTATAAACACATTTGCACATTATGGACACACACAGGCATACACTACACACAGATGCACATATTCAGAATGATATTTTGTGGAACTGTTTCAGAGTTGAGGAAGTACCATTGTCTGCATTCAGCTGATGCAGTATATAAAGTAATATCCCTTTATCCTTAAAATTGCTTAATAATAACATAATGGGTTTTTTCAGTGTCAACAGAAGGGAGTTTCTTTTGGTTTGTGGTAGTGCTGGGTGCATGAGGAATGGTGCTGAGGAACACTATTGTTAAATTTAATTTAGACCCTCCCATTTTCCCTTTTAAACATTTCCTCTGTCCTTGACCTAGGTTGCTTTGAATAATATCAAAGAGCCTAGTGAAGGTCAGGCTGTGTGCATGTGTCAGGCTTAATTGTAATTGAACACATCATTCCTGAATTTCCTTACCCCCTCTAGGATAGGGAGTCAGAAAGACTGTATTTAACATCCCAATTAGCTGCCCTGGGGCTGAGACTGGCATGATTTTGTGATGGTGCTGCTAGTGATAGCGTAAGACAAAGAAAGAAAGAAAAGTGCTGGTCTCTAAGCTGGTAAGATGAGATTGATGGGCCCATCTTACACATAAGAATGCATTTTGATTCAGTCTTCTCCACCTGAAAAATATTAAAATGAAGTGCCTGTAACCAGCTTTTAAGACACAGATGAATTTAGGTAATAATGATTAATTAAAAAAATGAGTATACACACTGAATTGATTCTCCAACTAAAATTTATCCAGTGAGAAAAAAAATTGATGCGATTGATGTAGTTTAGTGGACTTTTTTCAAAAAATAATATTACAGTGCACATTTAGGCTTGATAATGAATTGGTTAAACATTTTGCTAGTGTGTAAAATGCATTCCACTACTTGAAAAAATACATTTTATTTAATGTTTAACCTTGAGATAAAATTTCAGGCAATAATAGCATTAAAAATGATTGGAACCAAAGTAGAATCTGTTCCAAACTAGCTAAAGAATATTTGTAAATGTAGTTTGTACAAAAATGAAAGATACATATTATGCAGTAATAGTTTAAATGTATGCATTTCCTACATGATTTAATTTTAGTCTCTGATTTTTACTAATTAAAAATAAGTTGCATGTATATCTGAAAATAGATATTAAAGTAACATATTTAATATCTGTTGAACTTCTTGTGCTATGCTTCCACTGTTTTTCCACTGGTATATCATTTTCCACTAAACCGTATATACACCAAAGGAAAGACTACACTTAAATATATTAAATTTCATAAATGTGTGTGACTTCTTAGATACAGTAGATAAATGATGTTTTCTTTTTTTCTTGGGAAAGGAAGGGCAAAGCTGTTTTTTCTGTTCCTATATATATTGAGCAGAAGGAATGTAGCAGAAGGTATGAGAAAACTTAATACAGTTCACAAGTTCCTAAAAGAAATCTCGCTATAGCAAAGTTTCTAATTGTAGCTGTAGAATTTGAGCTTTGTTGGCTAGCAAAGTAGTTTAAGCACAGGCTTTTATCAGATATATTATTTTGTGTTTTGGGGTTATCTATGATCTCTAATAAAGATAATTTAATTTATAATAATAGTAAACTAGCAGCCAAAGCAGGCAATAACAAGATCTGGCAATGGTTATGAGCAGTGAAGTTGAAGAAAGAGACAGTGTGGCTAATTCTAGCTTCACAAGACCAACCTTTAAGAGCAAATGTATAGAAAGCCAGAATTGAGAAGACAGAAAAAAAATAGCAAATGCCATCTCTGCAAAGTAGCTGAAAAAACAGTGGATCATTCTAACTAGCTGCTGCAAGAAGATCAAGCAGATTGATTACAAACAATGGCATGACAAAATAGCAACAAGAATGCATTGGAACATTTGCAAGAAATAACATTTACCCGCTAGCTAGAACTAGTGGGATCACAAAATAGATAAATTAATAGAAAATGAAGAAGCTAAAGTGTGCTGGGACCTTAGAATACAAACAGACAAACAGATGCCACATAACACCCCAGACTTAACAATCGTCAATAAGAAAGACTAAAAAGTCTGCATAGTGGATGTTGTAGTATCTGGAGACAGCAGAACAGAAGAGAAAGCACTGGAGAAAAATCACAAAAAGATCTGCAAATAGAAGTACCATGACTGTGGTAGAAAAAAAGCAAAGATAGTAGCAATGGTAACAGGCATCTTGGGTACATTTCCAAAACATGTGGAGCATCACTTGAACATTATAGGCATTGAAAAAAAATCACCATCAGTCAATTGCAAATGACAGCTTTAGTTGGAACAGCTTACAACCTGCAACAATGACATTAATATTATTGAACAACAAAACCTGCCTATTCCAGATCCTTGGGAAGAATTTGATAGGTAGGCAAAAATGCCAAATCAGTTTAAGCATTTAGCTGACTATGTGATCAATCATATTAATAATAATAATAACAACAACTTATTAAACTTGGATACTGCCCAATTCTCAGTGACTTTGGGCAACTTTCAACAATCAAAGAGATTACAGTAAAATCCATAAAACCTAAATGATAATGATAAAAGATGGCAAGTGTGATGAGAAATCCAGTTTGGTGTAATGGTTAAGGCACAAGGTTAGAAACTGGGAGACCCTGAATTCTAGTTACATCTTATAAACGAAACCAGCTGGGTGAGTTTAAAATAAAAAAAATTAATGGAAATAGAACCACATGTAACCGGATTCGAAACAGAATTATGTACAAATGATGAACACGTAATTGCTAAAATGTGTAAATTTCTGTTGAGGATTAAAATGGACAGACGAATTAAAGAATGCATGGAAGAAAATGCCATTAAAAGTACTTAAATTCACATTGTGTTGTAATTTAAGAGGGAGTATCGATGTGCTGTTAGTATATGTTACCAGATAAATTATGTAAGACGTAGAAAGATACTTCTAATCATTGTTGGAAATGAGCAAAGCATGAAGGGACATTTTACTATGCATGGTGAACTTGTGAAAAATTGAAAAAATATTACACACAAATACATATGATGGTGCAGAGAATTTAAAAAATTAATACTCAGATGAAACCAGATTATCTTTTATTAATACATGGATAGCCAATTAGAAAATACTCATAGAAGATTGATTTTATATATGGTAATTGCAGTGAGGTTACTATACTGTATGCACAAAGATGGAAAAATATAGCACCATGCACAGTGGCGGATTGAACTGTTTAAATGACAGAATTAGCAGAAATGGCAAAACTGAACTGTTTCATCAAGAATAAAGCAGTAAGTACTTTTTGCTTCATGTAAAAAACATGCAACCCTTATGAAGTTTTTTTTAATCTGAAAATGAATAAAATGGATAAACATGGATAAAAATGACTTGATGATGTCTGGATGTGCTGATTGAAAAGGGTGGATTATAGGTTGAAGCGAACTATGATCTAACCTTGATGGGGTTACTTGTAACTGTGTAAGGAAGGTTGGAAACAAAGTTTTGCTTCATTTTGCACGTTATAATGCTAGATCTGAAAAGAATTTAGTGAGTGTTTGTTCTGAAATGTTCCTGGCCCCCTAGTACTTGTGCTTTAGATTCAAGCTAGTTTTGACTTTCCTGGACCTCTTTGCCATCAGGAACTACTATCACAATAGCAGGAATAAAATTTGTCCTGGAGAAATGAATAAAGTTGCTTTTGAAAAAAATGGGGATATCACATTCTAAGCTTTCAAGCTTGGTGGTTTAATGCCATTTCTATTTTATCTGGTCTTGCAAAGATGATCTAATTAATCTTTGGATAAGAGACTATCAGCAAACCTTATCAATTAGATTAGGAACTTGAAAAAAATATCCCAAAAGAGGGCAATGAAGAGTTTCATGTTGTGCTAAGGAAATTTGTTATGAATTGAGCCTGACACAAAATAAATTTTACCTTTACAAAGGAATCCAAA
The DNA here is from genome assembly GCA_023970755.1 of Azemiops feae. NCBI lineage: Eukaryota > Metazoa > Chordata > Lepidosauria > Squamata > Viperidae > Azemiops > Azemiops feae. The sequence continues at coordinate 530,890 of JALGBA010003991.1, read as the reverse complement.
AATTCTATGTGCAATTCCTACTCAAAGACATTTTTATGAAAGTTGCCTTCTGAATTCTTTGGGGGGGAAAAGACAGAATGTGCTGGATTCATAGCCTATTGCTTTTGTCACCAAATGGGTTACTTAAATAATAACTAATAAAAAAGGTATAATTTTAAATAAATTACTTCTGGAATATAGATCCCTACTTGTATGACACTCTATTTTGAAACTGGTGTGTCTGATCATATTTATGAGCCTTCCTTAAGAACATTTGAATGGTGGGTTCCTCTGCTGCAGAATTTTTTCCTATAAGTCAGTGTTTCTCAATCTTGACAACTTTAAGATGTGTGGATTTTAATTCCCAGAATTCCCCAGCATGGTAGCTGTGGAGTTCTAGAAGTTAAAATCCATATGTCCTAAATCAGTGATGGCGAACCTTTTAGAGACTGAGTGCCCAAAATGCAACCCAAAACCCACTTATGCATCGTCGAGTGCCGGGTGGGTGTGGCCCATTGGCTGGGTGTGGCCCATTGGGTGGGCATGGCCAATTGGGTGGGCGTGGCTGCGGTGGTAACGGCAGACAGGGTGGGACCAAAAAGTTCAACCAATCAATTCCAACTTTGCAAGATCTTTTTTTTTTCTGCAAGAAGTTGAAATTGACTGATTGAACCTTTTTTTTTTTTGCACACGGCGGCGGAGGCCTAAAGCGAAAAGGTTTTATAAAACCCAGCTGAAGGCCTAGGACTGGGGCGACAGCACGCGTGCCCATAGAGAGGGCTCTGAGTGCCGCCTCTGGCACCCGTGCCATAGGTTCGCCACCACTGTCCTAAATCATCAAGGTTAAGCAACACTGCTATAAGTGTGGGGTTGATTCTTTGGCCCTGCCGACAGACAGACAGACAGACAGACAGACAGACAGACAGACAGATAACTAGAACTTAAAATAATTATCATATGATTTACTTAGTTACTTCTGAATTACTGTGTTTATAAATTTGTGAACGTTATTTTATATTTAAAATGTTATATTACAGTGGTGTTCCTTTTGCTACCCTGAAATGGGTTAGTCTGGAAAAAGTGTTTAGTTTACAAAAATATAAGGTTTCTAAGGAGGCATGATACAATGAAAAAGAGAGAAATGATTAAAAATAAATTACAGCAATTTAATTCAAATCTCTAGAAATTTTATTTATTTAAAAATATTTTCCTCTTTTCCCATATTCTTATATTGTTTGTAAAATTCTTGTATTTTTAGTAAGATCATCATGAATAAGAAATAATAAAATCAAAACAGTGACCATTTGACAATAATAAGTAAAAATGTTTCAACCATTACAGTTGCTCAGTCAAGTGCAATTAATATTTTTATTCTTAATTGCTGATATATTCATACCCCTCCCTTATTGTCTCAGCCACCAATTTTGTTTAGTATTGCCAGCTCTTTTCTAGGGAGGGTTGAGCCTGCAGATCTCTTGTCTGGCCACTATGAAGGTCTTGGGCAGCATTTTGCTCAGAATTGGCAGGGTCTTAACACTTCATGAGAAGAGTCTGACATGGTTCCATCTTTCTATGTTGATGCGGACTTCTCTTGGCCTATGGACTAATGAAGTGGAGAGGTGATCTCTAGATTGACTCTCTTCTCATCCTCAGGAATGGGTCAGGGAGAGCATGATGGCTGGACCCAGGAGGTTGTCAACAATCTCTCTATGCAAAAGGATGATACTTGCAACATTGAAAAAGACTATGGTGCACACTCTGTTCCCTTTTGGAGGAAGGTTGTGGGAAAGTGGTTGGAGAAGCAATTATAGAGTAACCTAGACATAGATGATGTAGATTCCTTTCCATGTAGATTCAGGCCTGGGCATGGGACATAAATGGCATTGTCTCTGTCTGTCTGTCTGTCTGTCTGTCTGTCTGTCTGTCTATCTACAGTAGTGCCAAAATTGTGGAAACCTTTTGGGAAAAGTGTACAGTAGAAATGCCACCTTTGGTTAAGTTTCCACCAATTTTTCTTCTAATTTCTTTATAATTGTAGCCTTGTTCATTTGGGCAACCAGTCAACTCTTTGCACCATTACTTTAATTTTATTATGTTTTACAAGCTCACTAAATGAAAGAACACAAAAAAACCCAACCAACTTGATAGCGATCACATAACACACTGACAAATGTCCTCCTCTCAGCTTCAATACATGACATCAATAACTGAATCCTACTGTGATCTGATTGGCTCATTGCCAAAACAAGATGACACCTGATTGGCTCTCTAAACACTCATGCTCATTGGTTACAATCAGATGAAGGAAAGCTACCTGATATCAACCTAAGCAAGTTGTGCTTCCTTTTTCTGGTTATTTGGCTATAACTTTTCATAGAATACAGTACAGATAATTGAACAAACTTTGTTGCATTACATTCTTGATTAAATTATCTTTCCATTGATATATAAGGTTATGGTACTACTCCAAAAAAAAAGTGGTGTTATTAGCCATCAAACCTCAAAAATACACTTCCCAAAAGGTTTCCACAATTTTGGCCACTACTGTATATCTGAATTTTATGGCCGCCCACTCACTCACGGTGACTCTGGGCAGCTTACAAAAATAAAAATCCAATATACAAACAGTAAAAACAATAAACCTCCACTCCGCCTGGCAACAACAGTCAATCAGAAAGCTACTTCATAGGCTCCATCCCACTCCGGGTTCCCCAAACGTGTTGGTAAAAGTAGGTCTTCCGGGCCCTGCAAAAGAGTGTTAAAGTGGGGGCCAGTCTAATTTCTGAGGGGCTAATGTTCCAAAGGGAGGGAACTACCATGGAGAAGGCCCAGATGCGATTTATGAAAATTAACTGACAGTCTTGACAGCTCTGCAAATTCCTATATCTCCTTAATACTGTATATCTGGCTGAATAAGAAGCATTTAGAATAGAATAGAGCTGGAAGGGACCTTGGAGGTCTTCTAATCCAGCCCCCTGCTCAAGCAGGAGAACTTATACCATCTCAGATAGGTGAATGTCCAGTCTCTTCTTAAAAATCTCCAGTGATGGAGCGCCCACGATTTCTGTGGGTAAGCTGTTCCACTGGTTGATTTTCCTCACTGTCAGGAAGTTTCTCCTTAATTCCAGGTTGCTTCTCTCTTTGATCAGTTTCCAACCGTTGTTTCTCATCCTTCCCTCTGGTGCTTTGGTGAACAACCTGGTCCCCTCTGCCTTGTGGCAGCCCCTCAGATACTGGAACACTGCTATCATGTCTCCCCTATTTCTTCTTTTCTTTAGATTAGCCAAACCCAAGTCCCGTAACCGTTCTTCGTATGTTTTAATCTCCAGGCCTTTGATCATCTTAGTTGCTCTTCTCTGAATTTTTTCCAAACTCTTTAACATCTTTTTTGTGATAAAAATTGGCTGCAGTATTCCAGGTGTAGTCTTACTAGAGTTTTATAAAGCGGTAATAATACTTCACGTGATCTTGATTCTATGCCTCTGTTTATACAACCCAGGATTTTATTAGCTTTTTTGGTTGCTGCTGCACACTGCTGGCTCATAGTCAAGTGATCGTCCACTAGGACTCCAAGGTCCCTCTCACAGTTACTGTTTTTAAGCCAGGTTTCGCCCAGTCTGTACTTGTACCTTTGGTTTTTCCTGCCTAAATATAAGACTTTGCTTTTCTCCACATTGAAACTCATTTTGTTGGATAGGGCCCATTGTACAAGTTTGTCAAGATCTTTTTGGATCCTGAGTTTGTCTTCTGGGTTGTTGGCTACTCCTGTCAGTTTGGTGTCATCTGCAAATTTGATGAGTTCCCCTTCAATTCCCTCATCTAAGTCATTTATGAAGATATTGAAGAGTACTGGGCCTAAGATGGAACCTTGTGGTACCCCACTGCTTACTTCTCTCCATGTAGATGTAGTGCCATTGAGGACTACTTATTGAGACAGTCAAAATCATATCATCTGCAAATAGATTTAAAAGATACGTCTTACCTCCTATTTTCATTCCACAAATGTAATTATTAGATCTAATTCCCATTGCCAATGCTTTTATAGCTTAGTTGAATAGTAAAAGTGACAAGAGGCAATCCTGCTTGGTACCTCTTGAAATTGTGATGGGATCTGAATCATAACTGTTAAGTCTTATCTGGACTTTAATTGATCCATAAATATTTTCAGTAGTCTTATGAAAACTAGCCCCAAATTTGAATTTAATTAATATTTGTTTTAAAAAGTACATTTCCAGAAAATCAAAAGCTTTAAATATATCCAAAGAGCAAATGGCTAGGGAAGATTTATTAATTTTATTAAATTGAATAATATTTAATAATTTCCTGATGGGGTAATAACTTTTAATTGATTAGTTAATCATTTAATTGATAGTCTATATTAAGAACTGAAATGGGCCTATAAGATGCCTGGGAATCTTTACCCGACTTAACAATCAAAGTCATCTTAAACTGTTTCCAAGACTCTGCTAAAGGACCCCTTGGTGCAAAATACTGCATAAAAATAAAAGTATTAAAATGTGTTTCAATATTATATAAAATTCCCCTGACAATCCATTAGGGCAGGCATGTCAAACTGCCGGCCCACGGGCCGGATGCGTCACACCAAAACTTCCCCATTGCCGGCAGTGGGGAAAAAATCGTGATACGTCGCGTGATGTCACGTGACATTGCGAGTTTGACATCCTGCATTAGGGCCAGGATATTTTCTATTTTGAATAGTATTGAATAGTATTCAAAAAATTCTGAAATAAGGATTTTTCAGGAATATAAATTAATGTGTGGCATAAAGTTGGATAGAACTTGAATCTGCTGATTTACCCTAGAGAGCCTTAATTACAGAAAAAAATATTTTTTTAACCTTAATTTAGAGGCCAATAATATACTGTACTTTTCCTCATTCCCAGTACTCTTGTTTTCTCAATTAAAAAATAAAAGATGAAAAGATCAGAATGATTAAGATACATTTTAGTAGACATAAAAGCATTCTATAATTCCTCTGGCAGTTGTCTTGCATAATTGTTCAAAAATTTACTAACCTTCTTAATTTAGACCTTTCAGGGTTTTTTTTATATAAGTGATAATTTGACTATGAAGTATTAATATATTCTTAAATTCAGAGACATCTGGCAAAACATTCCTGAAAAATCTTGTTTTATCTGCTTTATTTATTAAAAGTGGATCTTTTTAATAACAATGTATTTATTTTTTTTCTTTAACCCATTAAGACAGAGGATAGAATGTGATCAGAGATTTTAATTTGTGACTTATGTTTTCATGACTTATGTTATTTGAAATTCTGCTACAATCAATTAAGTCCAAACTTGATTAAAATCTCTAGCCATTATCATCTGATTGCATCAAGTTTGGTTGATTGGACCAAACTATGTAAAAAATTTAAAGCCATCTCTAGTAGAACCATAGTTGCCATAGAACCATAGGCTCTTTGGCAGCTAAACATAGCAAGTGGGTGGGAAGGAATGGAAAAATTTGGTCTGATGGAAAAGTTGATGAGCGTATATAAATTGAGAAGCATAAAATAGATAGGATTGCTAATCTCTCTTCAGAACCTGGAAGAAGCTGTGTAATTATTTCTGTAACTTCCCATTCTTGTGACTCACTGAGTTGATAGGAAAAGAAAATAATATCAGAGGTTTTGTTTTGGTAGGAGCAGATAAATCTTTTGTAGCTGGCTCCTTGAAAATACTTCACAGTTCCATAGATTTTAGCCTAAATTTATTTGATTAAAAACATGGCTGTTATACTTATTTTTATTTTATCATAGAAGCATAAAATAATAATCTAGCATCAATGTATCAGTACAGTTCAATAATGTTACAGGAGCATTGCTCTATCTCTGTCATAAGGTAGATGTAAACTCATTGCGGAATCATCAAACATGTATTTGGTCAGAAGCAATGTTTTAATTGTCTATGCCAGCACAAGGAATAGCAAAGCTAGACTGATGTATAAGTATGTCTCATTTGCACAGCATAATAAGATATACTTTATCGATAAACCAGCCCTCTGCTGGTGAGAACTGCTCTGATTTTGCCATTCATTTGTTCAACTGTAAAGCTGTAGACTATTTTATCCTTTGTTAGTGTGTTGTTCAGAGCAGGGATCCTGGCTTTCCTCTTGAAACAAATCATAGCTTTTCTTCCCCCCCTTTGGTTTATTTCAAATGGAAGAAACCAGAATCTTTATTTTCATGGTAGGCTAACTTAGAAATATTTGTTTATGGAATGTGCCTATAGGCATAATCTGAGTTTGTTCACTAGCATGCTCTTTCTTCACTTATAAGCTACAGTATTGCTAACTCTATTGTATGTCAAGCTTGTTGAAAGCATTCAGAAATGTCATTATGTGAAAAATAGAATAAGTTGACTGCTGATTGGAATTTGCTGTGATGACTGTGTAATATCTACTACATTTACCTGAAAGGAAGACTAGTTCCACCCTGCCCAAATAATTTATCCTTAAAATGGAAGTGATTTTATATTTGCTGAGAATGCTGTAATGGATTCACAGAGTAGGTTTTCTGTCTAATCTCTGTGGGTGAGTGAAAGGACAACTTCACTTTGGATGAATTTTATGCTAATGCCACTGGCTTCCAATCTGTTTGCTTGGTTTTTGGAAGCTATTTGGGTCCTCCATGAGATGGAATGTACAGCTGGAAAGGGAATAGGGGATGGGGCATCACTGCAATAGTCCTGCGGTTTTCCAGGGAGGACGCAGCATATGAGAGAGAGAGAGAGAGAGAGAGAGAGAGAGAGAGAGAGAGATTACAGTATTTATTGTTTATTTATTTATTTATTTATTTGTAAATTTATTTGCCACCTATCTGACTGTGAGGCTACTCTAGGTTTACAACAACAAAAAGGAAGAAATGAAAAGAGTGTAAACAAAACTGAAGTAAAGTAATAGAACAGTAAAATAAACAATGAAAAAGAAAACAAGAACACATCAATATGATAACAAAAAGATGGATGGATGGGGAGCAGAGAGCATAGAGTATAGCTATCTCCTTATTTTTAAAATGAAAGAAAGTAGAATATTTTTAATGTTATTGTTTTCCTCTGTATTTTAATTGGTCTTTGAACCTCCTGATGAATTCAGAAGGAAAAGAACGATGACAATATATTTAGGAGTTTCTCTTCTTCCCCTGGAGGGTTATAGCATTTTTTTCTGTTCAGCTCTGAATGTATTTGCTTCATGGGCTCACATGTATATTATGCATAATCCTTTAGATACAGTTGCCAGCTGTCTGGTAGAGATAATGGAGGATGGAGCTTTGAGCTTTAAAAAATGGTACCAAAAAATAGAGAAAGGAAAAAAAATATTTACATAATCTTTCTAGAGTTACCTAGATTTCTTGAAAGCAGCTTAACATACTTGGAATAATCTATTTGAAAAATAGAAGGGGGAGCAGGTTATTTCTTTGTTCTCCTAACCATATGCAAATTCATTATGATTGTCTCTGATCAATATCTGTAGGGTTTATTTATTCCAGGTACTATGCCTGTAGTTTTTAAAAAAGGTCCAAACAATTTAAGCAATAAAGCCAAGCCATATCATTGCATAGTAGGATGAACTCTCTCTCCAGCAGCCAAATAATTGAAAGAATAAAATTAGAGTGACTGAGTTTCAATTCATGGTTTAGCTGAATGTATTTGCCAAAGGAAAGTATATTTTTTTCTAAATCCAATGCAATTGCATCCTAATTTTTCTTTTAGGCAGTTGACTTGGATTGGACCATGATTTGGAATAAATTTGTACTTATGATAACAATATTTTTAAATTCTTGATTGGCAGAAAATAGGAGCTATCCTTCTGAGTAAAGAAGTGATCTGGGTATACAGATTAGATGACAATTATATATAGAGGTCACTGGGTATAAAAGCCAGAGCTCATCATGGAAATAAAATTTAACTTTTTTATTTATAGTGTGTCTGATGCTTAATTGTACAAGGCACGTGTACTTTATACAGAAGAGCATTTTACATAAACTGAGCATTCATACAGCATTCAGTCTGTGTATATTTGTGCAAGGGTGGGATGCTAGGAAGATCTATCCTTTGATGACAAGCCAATGATAGAAAGATTCCTGCTTTTTAAAAGGGAGAAAATTGTTTTAGGGTTCTTTTTTTAGTTTTGAGGGAGGAGAATTCCAATTGAAAGAAATTAAATAAGAAATATGCTAACAAAACTTTTAATACGTCTTAAATTTTCCTCACATTGCACTTTTAAAGGTTTTATTTGATCATCTATGGAACTAATTCTGACTGGTAAAAAGGCTGATGAGATTTTGTTTTTTTTCTTAGCTGTGGTGTCTTGCATCTTAAAAAGATGGTAGCATTGGAACTAAAAAAAATGTTTGTTTTGCTGCAGTTCTACTACTGATGAATGTTCTTTCTTTTCATCTGGCTTCAAGAAGAAAACATGAATTAAACATTAATTGAACTGTATTGAGTGCCAAGTGAAAAAATCTTATTGTAGATGCTAGACGGTGCACGTAGCTTCAGGGGAGAGTGCTGTTTCCTCATTGATTATTTCACTCCTAAAATACACTTGTTGACAGAATGCTGTCTTGATGTGATAATATTTATTCCTCTAAAATTTCTAGAATGGAAATGACACATTATTTGATGTTGCATTATCTGTCTATATGAGATGTAAACAGCGCACTCGTTCCTGTTTCATACCAATAGTAATTTACCAAATCTACATTAGCCTTTTTGATATTTCAAATAGTCATATTTTAATGATTTGTAGATATAAGGTGAGTAGTAAATGTCCAGCTTTTCTTTTCCAGTAATGAGCAGCTGGATATTTCTGACAAGGTTATAAGCAATGTATAAGGGCGTCTTGTTTTTTTCCGTTGCATTGAGGATTCAGAGGCATTCTGATTCGGATAGAATAAAATTCAATTGTTTATTAATTGATTAGTTTTGCAACCTTATCAGTAAGATAAAAGAAAAATAAAATACATAATCTGGTTCCAGGATAAAATAGATGGAAGGTAAATACAGTGATAAAATACATATGTGATAATACAATGAGTGAGCAATCAAATAAGTGAATCTCCTTTGCAAGAACTCTGATAGAATACTGTTAGCTATTGTGGTAAACAGACATTGATAGTCCAATTGCACACACACACACACACACACACACACACAGAGACAGAGAGACAGAGACAGAGAGAGAGACAGAGAGTGACAGAGAGACAGAGACAGAGACAGAGACAAAGTGAATGAGTGTCTCCTGGTTTCAAGGAAGCAGGATATAAACTGGGTGACTGTAAATTCAAGTCCCACCTGGCATGAAAGCCAACTGAATGAATATAAATGAGGAGCAGGCTGAACTGGCATGTGTTAGTGAGGGATGGTTGCCCTCTCTGAAATATGCCCAACCAGTTTAGCGTGTGGCACCAGCTGAAACCCCAGGGCAGGGGAGAACAGTAGCAGTGGTCATCTTGTATTCACCAGGGGCACTGCTCCACAAGTTACCCATTTTGAGACCCTGTTCTTGAAGTTAGGCTCACAGGAACAGTTGGGATTTTTACTGTTGTACCAGCCTCCTTGCTGCATAGCGACTTGCCTGTCTAAGCTGCTGGAGGCCATCTTAGGATTGGCAGTGGAGTTTCCCAGACTCATGGTTCTGGGAGACTTCAACTTGCCATCCCTGGGGCAGACCTCCAAAGCAGCTTAGGAGTTCATGGCTTCCATGATGGCTATGGGCCTCTCCTAGGTCAGCTTGGGACAGTGACCTCACCCCAAACTTGGTTTTCCTGTCAGAGTAGCAGCAATGTGGTCTGAGAGAGGAGCTTTCTTTAGTTCCTGTGTCATGGTCATATCATGCCCTGGTAATTTTGAGATTCTCTTGCACTACCCCCCTCTGCAGGGAAGTTGAGTTCCACAATTTTAAAGTTGCTGAGATTGAGAAACACTGATCTAGATGCCTTAGAAATGAAAGACAGCATGGGCTGATAAAGAGATAAAAGAAATAAAACATGTGAAATATTTGTTAGTTTCTTCCATGAACTGAAAAATTGGCATTTGTTTTGGAGTATTGAATTGCATTTGGTACAAACACCTCCACTTAAATAATAACCAAGAATCAATCTGTTGGTAATTTGATCTGAATGGATACAATTTTGTAGTGTGTTGGTTTATGTCTATTTATATTACATTGCACATTAATGCATTTATGTTAATTTTCTGCCTACTATATTAATGATATTCTTTTACCTTGGTAAATTGTAAATAAAGATCTTGTTAAATCAAAAACATGGAAAATATTGCATGCTATATAAAGTTACCATTTTATATGTATATATAGGGTATTCATGCAGAGTATTTTAAAATCTTACATAAAGAAGAGATAATTTGTTATTTGGAAGGCTTTTTAAGGATAGTCCCCCATTTGAAGTTGCATAGTCTAAATATGATTTAAATGTAAAGAATTATTAAAAAGAGCAGGGATAGCTGCTGAAGTCATTTTTCAACATCTAGCTAGTAGATTGAACAAGGATAGTTAAATCGCACTCACTCACAACATATAGTGCTTTTTTAAAAATAACCATAGTTCTTAAAATTTCACTAATACATTTAGTAGCACATGGTTTTTATAAGCAAATCTGTGCCCCTTTGTTTTCTTCTTTTTTGACAGCTTTCTTCTTTTGTAAAGTATGCAATTAGGGTTCCTGTGTTATAAGTTAAGATTTTACAAAACCCCTGGAATTAAAAGATCTTAGGTAGCAGGACTCATCAGAGTAATCAGGTATATTGCCTCTTTGGACTAAAATGACACACAATGATGGAAATCCTGTGGTTCAGATTACCTTTTTTTAGATTAGGATTTGGAATAAACTCCAGAATCTGAAAGGACAACCTTTAACAAATGTGCAAGTGTTTTGCAAAGACAGGGCCAAATGGATCATTGTGCTATTTGTTATCTTATTTAAGGTGCTTGGGAACTGCCATGTTTAAAAAGACAATTTTGTATCATGATGCTTTTTCCTCACTTGAAAGGGAACTTATCCATTAGACAGTGAAGGATTTTAAACATGTTTATGTAAATATGAACTTTCCAGAGATAAGTACAATGGAAGAGAGGGCTTTTTAAAGGCTAGCTTTATTTAGTTCTTTTTCTCCTCCTCCTCATTACAGCACTATGCTTTTCTACTGATCTGTCACTTATTAGTCATTGGCCCATTTTCTGTCCTTTTCTTTTTCTACAGCCAGTTTTCTTTAGGACATTTTCCGAACATTGACTGGTACCTCCTTGTCATACTCTGCTTTTAAAATACAATCCTTTTGTTTCTGGGTCTTCCTCAACCTTCCATTTAGGTCTCCAAGTCAAAATCACTTTTCATCTCCCCACACCCCACCAGAGCTTAATTGATTGGGGGGGAAATGGGTCAGTCCAAATATTACTCTTTAAAGCTTTGATTTAAAAATTTGGCATTATAAACATTGTGATAAGTGTGATATATTTGGCATATCTTGATCTATCTTTGTTGCATTTCATTTCATCCTTCTCTTTCCATTTAAAATGTCTTTTAGACTAGGAAGTAATCTTTCTCTGACTTCATAGTACGAATCATCTTGAAGGACATGTATTTTCTACAGTTGCTGGAGCAATCTGAGTGATAATCTGATTGAGAAAATTGGCAAAAGTAAATGAGGGTGATTCAGAAGAAAAATGAATTACTATAAAGTTTGTATTGTGAGGTTGACCTAGAAACTCTATTCGCAGCTGTGTTTAAAAGAATAAATTCAGTAACTTGGTACTCATGCAGATATACTGAGATACAGCCTCCTGTGTGTATTTGTACAGTTGCCATTGATAGAGGGAATAGCAAATCCTTTCATGGAAACACAGCTGGAGTTCAGAACACTGCTGACAGCCTTTCACAGAAGTGCTAATATATAATGCAAGACTTGTAACAAATTACAGCTTAGAATTTGGATTGAAAGAAAAATAAGCTACAGTGGTAATAATAATATTTTTGGGGAAAAGGTGTTCTACTCTGTAATGGGCAAGTAGCAGATTCCCATTCATTTGGTTTGGAACTAGGCCATTTTAACTCAGATGATTTACAATTAATCCACTAGGTAGATCAAATTTAAAATTTGGCCACATTGTGAATTAACCAAGTTCCTTACCCAGGAACATATCAGATGATATTATCACTGACAGTATACTACACCAATTATGTCTCGTTGCAGAAATCCGAAAGAGCGTCTTGCCTGTTACAAATGGTGGAAGGGACTGCAGTGGATCATCCCAAACCCAGTGTAAACTCTAGAACATGGGTGTTCAATCTTTTGGCTGGCTTGGGCTGCATTGAGGGATGAGAAATTGTCTTGGGCTGCAGTAAAATGTATAACGTAGTTAATGTACATAAATCACATAATGTTAAAGTTTATGATGTTGTGGGGCCTCATTACTAGCTGTCCAGGTTTATATGTGGCCTGTAGGTTGGATATGCCTGCTGTAGAAGAAACTTATAATTCTGATTAGGTGGTGAAGTTAAGAAATTAAATGTATAAACTGCTTTCCAACTATTTTAAGACCTAGTTCCATTACTCATCTAAAATATTTTGATACTCTCTTTTGTGTTATGTTAATCCACATGCAATTTCATATATTTCATATATTACTTTATTGACTATTTTTATTTATGCTAATCTTTCTGACATAGGGAATTTTAGAAGGGCTAAGATATAAAACCACCTCTAAAATATAGTCAGTGTGCAACAAAACAATAAGTAGCAAAACAATAAAGACAGGGCTACGGTATACTGAATAAAAATGATGTGCTTTTTAACTCTCTCTAATAGTGATAGGAATAGCAAACTGAAGGTTGTGTTACATTTCAGGAGTGATTTCAACACCAAAATGGAGAAATTAGTGAAAAAACTGTTTTTGATGAAGAGCCAAAGAACATGCACATCTTTAATGCTCTAGATAATCACTTCAGGATTGTAGGGTATATTGATAGTGTTAATTACATATTAAGATGTAAAAAGGAAGTGATACATTCTGTTCCCTAACAACTGCAGGATAGAAATAATGGGATTTTAAAAAGAAAAGTATACTTAGATCACATCTACACAGCTGTTTTGCTGTCCTCCATATCTATTCAGGGGCCAGCCATTGTAATTCTGTTGGAATGGTCTGTACTACACTGTTGTCCATGCAGCTTTAACATGAACTGTGCTTGATGTTTCCCTGGGCTGAAATTTCTAGAAAGCGAAAAATCTCCAACTGGCATGCATAAATGCTCTGGTTAGTCAGTGAACTGCATTTTTTTTTATTTTTCCTTTCTGCTGTATAATCAACTGACTGATTTTTTTTAAATTCCTTGACTGATACATCAACAACTAAGTAGGAACAAAGATGATTATCTGGATTTTTGCACCCAAAATGAAGCCAGTGGATAAATGTTGATGAAGAACTGGAATTTAAGAAAGGGGCTTAGCTTTAGAGGTTGGTACTGAAACTGTGAACTCCTCTTGGAACATAATGTCAGGAGGCAAAATAAGCAGCCAAAGCATTCCTGGGAACATTAGCTACTGGGAAGAGAATTCACAACCAAACAGACTGCAGAAATAAAGCAAATTGACCAGGCTATTTAGAAAAGGGGGTGGCGGAAGGGTTGGGAGAGTGGAGTTATTGTCTCCTTTCTGCCAAATAAAGCAGAGGGACAGGCAAGAAGATTAGGGGCCAGACCAAAGGGAACTGGTGAAACCAATTGGAATGACAAGATTGCTGGCGCAGAGCACTTTATTCCATTTAATAGAATCATAGAGTTGGAAGGGACTTAAGTGACCATCAAGTCAAATCATATACACTGCAGGATTCATTACACCATCCCTGATTGATGAGTATTCAGACTGTTCGAAAAACCTCTGAAGAGGAAGAAACCACCAGCTATTGTGGTGAATGATGTCTCTTGCTGTCAAGACTTTCTTCCTAATGTCCAATCTGTATCAACATTATTAAAGTTTCATCCCATCAGTTCTATGCCTATCCTTTGGCATAAGTGAATCCTCTGCAATGTGACAGCCCTTCAGGTATTTGAAGACAGTTATCATGTCTCCTTTCAACCTTCTGTTCTGCAAGTTAAATTTGTTTATTTGTTTATTAAATTTATTGGCCTCTCATCTTACCACAGGTAACTCTGGTCAGCCAATAAATATATCTAAGTCTTTTACCCATTCTTCATAGGATTGATTTCCAGTCTTTTCACCATGTTGATAGTCCTTTTCTGGACTTGTTTCAATTTATTAATGTCTTTTTTAATTTGGGATCTGCAGAACTGAACACAATACTCCCAAGTGAGACCTGACCAAGGAAGAATAGAACTGGATAACTATTTCCTACAGTCCAGACTCTATGATCCTCTTGACATACTTCAAGATGTTGTTGACCTTCTTTCAACTGCATTATATGCTGGGAGATGTTGATCTTGTGACCAACTAATACACCCAAATCATTCTCTTCAGCATATTCTGTTTTTCTTACCTTACTGTTCATTAAATCCAATTCTATCAGACTATATTGTCAAATAGAAGAAATAGGGGAAACATGATAGCAGTATTCCAGTATTTGAGGGGCTGCCACAAAGAAGAAAGGGTCACATTCTCCAAAGCACCAGAGTGCAGGACAATAAACAATGGTTGGAAACTGATCAAAGAGAGAAGCAATCTGGAATTAAGGAGAAACATCCTGACAGTGAGGATAATTAACCAGTGGAACAGCTTGCCTTCAGAAATTGTGGGTGCTCCATCATTAGAGATTTTTAAGAAGAGGCTAGATAGTCACTTGTCTGAGATGGTATAGGTTCTCCTGCTTGAGCAGGGGGATGGACTAGAAGACCTCCAAGGTCCCTTCCAGCTCCTATTCTATTCTATTCTATTCTATTCTATTCTATTCTATTCTATTCTATTCTATTCTATTCTATTCTATTCTATTTGTTAGGCTTCTGATGAAAATGGCTATTCATTGCTCACATTCGATTGGTAGGTAGGCTTTATTTAATTACAGTCACATTGAACCAAAAATAGGTAGGATGATTTTAACTGAAGATTTCAAGTATACATTTAAATTTTCATTGAAATCACTGTGTTGGATGGATTATGACCCATGATTTGATAATATATTCATATTTTATCAATGAAATACATTTGTGATATAAACTCTACTTCATTTTATGGTATTTATAACACAGTCGATGTCTAAGGCAGATGTGTGGAAAACAACCCAGGAATTTTAAGGCAGGTTAGAAAATCTGTAGCTTTCCAGTTTATAAAATTGAACTTCCACTATTTATTCAAAATGTCCTGTAGGTACAGAAACCAATTGGGTGATTTGGAGGCAGTCATCTACCCAATCTATCTCATGGGCTACTTGCTGAAGGGAAAATAAAAGGAGGGAACAGTCTATGACATTTTGAGTTGTGCAAATATAGACAGGATATAAATCTAATAATTGATTGAAATGAATAAGTGAAAATGTTATGGTGATATTAAAATATGCAGAAAATAAATAAACAAATAAATAGGAAATTGTTGCTCCATGAGGTATAAAGCTGATTTCATACAAGTCGCCTCCATATCACTGCCATTTCCACTTCCCATTACCTCTTAATAATGTTTTCTTTATTACTGCTCATCTTGAAATATAAAATCTGGGTGAATGAAAAGAGGTGAGACAAAGCAGGAATACTTGCTAGCAGAGGAACAGCTGTGGATCTTCAGGAGGAAAAAAACCCTAAATATGTTGCGATTTTATATATGCCATGTTGGAGCTACTGATAAATAAAATTCAGCTTCCAAATTCTGCTGAGGATGTGAGACCAGGCAGGTCCAGAGTCAATTTTGAACTATTATAAAGTTTCTTGTGTTTTTAGTTGTAGACTTTGATAGATGTAATGGGTTCCATTTTCAATCTTAAAAACAATTTGAAAAAATAACAGCCCTGATGAATCAGGCCAAAGACCTATTTAGTATAGCTTTCTGAATCACTTGATGCAGCCAAAAGTGACATAGTAGTGACAGCACTTTTTCACTGTTCTCTAGCAACTATCATTTGAGGCTTTTGAATCTGGAAGAATCATGACTAATAACCATTGATAGAACTTTCTGATATGAATTTATCTGATTCTTTTCTGTGTGTCTCCAAGGAAACAATTGATACCTCTAAACATTGCCTGGTGGGGAATGGATTGGATGAAGAATAACAAAAGTGCTGTTTTTACTGTACTTCCCAGAAGAAAATTAGATATGGAGATCATTTTAATGGATTGCATCCCCCTGCCAAGATTATACACAAAGACTGGAACTTTTTCTAGATACTCAGATATTGCTGGATTTCTAGCAAAGGACTATGGCAATTTGGGTATTTGTGCACTTATGGCTAATACATAAACTAAAACTTTTCTTGCATTGGCCAGATTTATGCTTTAGTTAGAACACATGTTGATGTTACAGTACATTCAGTGGTGGGATTCAGCCAGTTCGCACCACTTTGGCAGAACCGATAGTTAATTTTTTGTTGCCCAGCCCAGAATGGACTTCCGGAAGTGGCATCCACACAGAGAACCGGTTGTTCACATATTTGAATCCCACCACTGAGTACATTGTATGTGAGGTTACTTTTGAAAAATCAGTACATGATATCAGAATCATGTAATTTTTTATTCAGAGAGCTACACCAATTTTTTTCAACCTTGGCAACTTTAATAAATATGGACTTCAACTCCCAGAATTCCCAGCCAGTGACTAGGGAATTCTGAGAGTTGAAGTTCACACTTCTTAAAGCTGCCAAAGTTGAGAAACATTGAGCTACATTGATTGCTTTAAAATTTTGGTATTAATCCTTAAAGCAATAAATGACCAGTCATGTTAAGATATTGGCATTAAAAATCTAAGTTGTCCAAATAGCTGCTTTTACTTTTATAAAATATATAAATCTTTGTGGCTATTTGGTTTTACTGTTTCTATATTTTAGAACTCTCAAACTATGGAAGTCTGAAAGGATATTTAGCCTCTAATCTTTCTGCATTTTAGAGAGCAGCTATGCTACATTTCTTCAGCTAGGCTTTTAAGTATTACCTAAATACATCTTTTAATAGTATTTATGAAGCATTCACATTTTAATGTAGTTTTAATAATTTTGCCTTTTTAATTTTGGTACCCTTTATCCTCTTTGCCACCCTAACCATTTTTGAGTAGGAAGGTGACAAATAAAGGGCAAAAAATAAAATCATTTCAATTGTTGATTATAACGATTGTCCCCATTACCACAACTGATAGCAGCAAATTCTAGTTTTATAGATAAAAAAATATATAAATATTTATACAAAAAATTATATACATTACATTATGTACATTATATATTATAGAAGAAAATGTTTTTTTATGGATCTTGAGCTTTAACTGTTTAGATTCAGTGCTTGACCCTTAAGCTGAAGTCATAAGAAGTAATGAAATATATATATATATATATATATAGGTCTTTGGTAATTCGGGTTTTCTCCCGTGTAAAATTGGAAGTGTCTTGGCGACGTTTCGACGAAGTCTCATTCGTCATCTTCAGGCTGGTGTCTCTTCGGCCTCGTGCTTCAGCACGAGGCCGAAGAGACACCAGCCTGAAGATGACGAATGAGACTTCGTCGAAACGTCGCCAAGACACTTCCAATTTTACACGGGAGAAAACCCGAATTACCAAAGACCTACATACAAACACCCGTGAAAACCTCAGAAAACAAATATATATATATATATATATATATACACACACACACACATTACATACATACATTACATTACATTACATACATACATACATACATACATACATACATACATACATACATACATTATATATAGTAAGTGAGGAGGGAATAATGTTTATTTTTGTTTCATAATAAATTACATTGCCAGAGTTGTTTGGGTTCAGCTTTATAAAAAGTTAAAACTGAGAGCAAAACAAATAATCTTGTCGTCATTGTTTGAGTTTTAACTTTAAATTGAAATTACTAGTGCATTGTATTATCATCCTTCTTGAATGATTTACCTTGTTACCATATTTTTTCTGAATGTATAAATGTATGCTTGAATATATTTTCTGAGAAAAATGTTTTGGTTTTAGTGTCTTCATCTATATTCAGCTAAAATTTAGGAAATAAAAAGCTGAGTATTTCTCATTCAGTTAAATAAATCTTCATTACAACAAAGGCATCCTTTTTATTTAAAAGAAATATATTCTGATCATATGGCTGTGTAGGATAGTAGTATTTATTCTTCCATCATTTCATTCTTCATCCTCATTTTAATTCAGTTGGCTTGCACTATTTCAGTTTCAAAACCAATTCAAAGCAATCTGTTATCCTTATTGTCATCCCAAAACACTGGTGCCCTGGTTCACAACTGATAGCCTTATAAGGAACCCAAACCCTGCATATGGCTGATAAAAATACTAAATTGGATGGAAAACACTATGATTAGTGATCTTTTAATCTGGCTGAGCATAGAGAAATACAATTTAGGAGCAGCTGCTACGGATGTTACACAAAGAAATATTTCCTGCCCCTTTATATATTGGGAGAGGGCACTTTATCTGAGCCTTGCATAAATTCTGAAATCTATTTAATAAATTTTAAAAACTTATTTATTTTATTGCGTGGGAAAGCATTGACCACAAGTAAATAATATGCTAAATAATAAGTGATTAAACCAAACATTATTTGTAGAAGAATACAAAGAGTCCAGAAACTGGGTTTATGACATGGCAAAAACACCAAATAAAACAGAAAAATTAATTGTGTAATTGTAGAACAGTGACTTATTTGCTTAGATAAGCAGTGTTTCCATATTATCACAGCTATTTTAAGGTTTGTGTGGCCTTTAGAAGAGATCTCTCTGGACACTGAATTTTTAAACAATGACTTCTCAGAATCACCCATCATTGTTTGGAGGCAAGGTGATAGAAAGTGTAGTGTCTGAAGATTATGTTGATACATTTCAATCTGTTTTTAGGCTGAATATAGATAGTTCTTGAAAAGACTTTGTTAGCCAGATTGCTGATCTTTATTAGGAGACAAGGGGATGCTACTGTATGAATAGTCCTGGATCTTCTGTGGTTTATCACACTCTTTATCGTGGAATATTCCTGAAGTACTGTAGCTGGTTCTTAATTGGGAACACTGTGTTACAATGGTTCTATTCCCATCCATAAAATAATAAGGAAGTAGCAGGGGAAGATTTATGTTTGACCACATGAAACTTGTTTTATGGAGTGCCATGTTTTAGATTTCTATTCTGTAGTTAAAAGTATATACAAGGCCTTTAGGGCTGGTCATCTAAAGATTGAGAATATGCTTACAATTTGGAAAAATGTACCCAATCTTTCATCCTAATACAATTTTATGTACATAGTTGAGGGTTTCTGTCTATGGTCAACTCTATCTCTTGGTTTATAAAATCATCATACTGTAGTCTAGTGATTTAATCAAAAAGTACCTTAACATAAATTCATAATGCTAAAAGCTAGAAGTGTTAATGAAAAGTCATAGGCAGAACCTTCTCCCAAAGCTTCCCAGCAATGGATCATTGTGAAGATTGTCATCAGTTAGGTGGGACTCCCTGACACACTTGTGTCCAGACTTTTTCAATTAGGGTTCTGTGGAACCTTATGGTTCTCTGCGAGATCATGATTGATAAAGAATAAAGATTTTTTAAAAAAAACTGTGCATTGCATAGTGCTAATATCCAAGTGGTGGTAATTTTTATGTACTGTAACTCAGCTGCTGACCTATCTCTTTGTTGTTGTTGTAAACTATGTAAAATGTGGCTTGTGTAGATTAGAAGTGACTGGCATTATGAAGTTTTCAGGTTTGTTTCTTTGGATTTGTTTGTTCTCTGAGACCTGAAAATTATTTCAGAAGTTTCACTGGGGTAAAGGGTTGAGAAAACTAGCTTTAGTTGGTCTTGCTGGTGTGTTCTTTGCTTTCCAATCAAGGATTTTTCCTTTTGTTCCAAGTCTAGGAAAGCAAAAGGATTGGTGCTTTGGAATTTCCTGTGCCAAGCCCAGGAAAAGCAAACTTAAAAATATAAGGGTAGCTGTGCAGGCTACAAGTCCCGCATATAGCAAAAATTTTAATGAGATGCTTCCTTTCACAACAATGAAGTCAAATCTCTAAATATAAAAAAGGAAATTATTTGGAAAAGATGAGTAAAGGGAAATAATGATACATAGAGAATTCTAAATAAAATTAACAAGCCAGGAGGGGCATAGATCTAAAGAACAGATGAGTGAGCTTATAGTCTTAAAGACCCTGATCGCTTCATCAGGCCCTACACGTTCAAGCAATTCACGATAACTAGGTGAGGCTTCACCCCAGGTATCTCCCCTGGAATTACAAGAAGACCAGCATCCAACTTTGAGAGAATTCAAGCAATTTTGTCTAACAGATGGCAATAGCACTTAGACTTATATACCACTTCACAGTGCTTTACAGCCCTCTCTAAGCCATGAACATATTGCCCCCAACTATCTAGGTCCTCATTTTACAGACCTTGGAAGGATGCTAGGCTGAGTCAACCTTGAGCTGGTGAGACTCGAACTGCCGAACTGCTGGCAGGCAACAGTCAGCAGAATTAGCCTGCAGTACTGCATTCTAACCACTGTGCCACCATGCTGAGCAAATTCTTCTGCATGGCCTTGCAAAGGGTTGTCCAAGTCTCCTGTACCCAAGAGGTACTACATCCCCTGAAAAAGGACAGCTGCAGGACAGCTATCCACCGATGCAGTAAGGGCAAAGGAGTGCTGGTTCTTTGCCATTCATACTGCTATGAAGTAGGCCTTAATCATGTTGAGTTCAGTTTACCCACAGTATAGCGTGAGTGATGATCTAGACATCTCTTCTCTCATTTCAACTCCCTCAGCACCTGCTTAAACCACTATTACCCTAATTTGCATAGCTATAAGCTTTTATTCCCCTGGATGTTTTACGTTTATTTGCTTTAAATTCAAGAAGTCAAATGCTATCATTGTGTTTAATAAATTGCTTTCTCACACTTTACCAGTAAGGAAAGCTGTTAAGACCTGGCTTTTCCTCCAGGCTTGTGGGTTCACTTGAATAGAATCTTCCTTTGACTGTCTAATTATCACGTTTGGTTGCCATTTTATTTTTTATTTATTGAGTCATTCTTTTTTAATGTTGGATGGTTATTTTTCCTTGTTTATTGCTTAAGTTAGATCTTTCTATAAATCCATGAAATAAATATATACGTAAATACAATTTTTGCTATTATTATGTTTGCAGCCCTTTCTGGGAACTTCACTGAAAATAACCTTTAAAAAATGAATAAGCAAACCTATTACCAACACACACACACACACACACACACACACACACGTGTAGAAATAGGCTTCATTTTCTCTCTCTACACACTTAAAAGGAAATCCTCTCCTCTCCTTTGATGGTTGTGGGGAGTCTGTGCAAAAATGAAATTTGTTAGATGTTATGAAATTCATATATTCAGGACTGAATCCTCATCACTCTTTCAGTATTTTAAGAGTGTTCATTTTCAATGACAAAAATATGCTTCTGTTTTTTTCTGTATCTGTAATATCATT
Organism: Azemiops feae; assembly: GCA_023970755.1. Taxonomy (NCBI): domain Eukaryota; kingdom Metazoa; phylum Chordata; class Lepidosauria; order Squamata; family Viperidae; genus Azemiops; species Azemiops feae. Next base: position 509,257 of record JALGBA010003991.1, on the reverse strand, counting down.
TGGGCTTATCAATTGAAAAAAGAAAAATGTTTTCAAGGAGGATCACATTTTGTCTTATTTAAATTTCACAAATGAAAAATGTTTGCAAGAGGCTTTACACTTTAATTCATCCAGATTGTTAGACAATTTGTTGTTATACAGTTAAGTACAGATGGCTTGGCACTATAATGCAGATAAACAAGTATATTTAGGACTGTTTCCATTTCCAGGTTGGATTTCAACTATAATCCATGCCTAAAGCATTAGAAACCTGTTTTCCTCTTATCTTAATGCTCTTTTGTTCTAATCACTGTAACATGTTGACCCTTTTATTTAAGAAATAATACCCACTATAATATTAAAGATACAACTATATGTCCAAGAATGTTGGAAAGAACTCCAGTTTATATAATGGGCAATAATATAATTGGCACTTCTGAATTTGTGTTGAAATGGAATTAATACAATACAAGTCAATATAATAAAAGTAATCAATTTATATAGTTAAAATTGAATTACTTCACAACACAGCAATCCATCCATTTTTCATTATTTGTCTGATGGAATATTTGAAAAATATTGGATCATTCTATTTTTAAAATGGACATGTTTTATATTAAATGGCTGTTGTATTACATTAAAGGTTGTTCCTTAAGCTTTAAGCAAAATAGAAAATCATATACTTGCAAGTTATTTCTGCTTGTTAGATCAACTGGGCTATAAGTCTAGTTAACTTTCCTTTCCTGAGTAGTCAGGATTTGAGCAAAGATTTATAAAGATCTAATAAATCTGAAACTAAATTAGGGAGGAAATTTGCCTAATATATTCTATTCTATGAATTTATTCTGTAAAAAATCAGCATTTTTAATTATAAATGTTCTTAGTCAAAATTGGTGAAAATAGAGGAAAAAAGTCTAAATAGATTTATTTTGGCAGACAGATATTAAATGCTTACTGACTTTTTCTTATTAATCTAAAGATATTAACAGATAGTAACTAATCTTTTTTTACATAAAGAAGTTTAAAAAATGATCCTTAAAAGAATCTAATGCATAAGCTAAGCAAAATGGAGTGATCCACCTAGAAACTGCAATGGTAGGCATTGCTATTTGCTTTCCATTCTACAATTTGGGAAACATTAGAAGAGACATATTTTCCTTCCTTCCTTCCTTCCTTCCTTCCTTCCTTCCTTCCTTCCTTCCTTCCTTCCTTCCTTCTTTCCTTCCTTCCTTCCTTCCTTCCTTCCTTCCTTCCTTCCTTCCTTCCTTCCTTCCTTCCTTCTTGTAAAATTTGTAACAGAAGTTACCAATTCAAGATGGCATACTGCCCAAAGAGAGGCAAATTGCAGCCTATTTTCCATGGGCTACAAAGCCTGACATAAAACATGATATTGCATCCTTAAGAAGTGCTTATCTGGCATTTACTTATTTAGTTAAAGATCACCACAAAGCAGAAGTCCCTCAGGAAGAGTAGACAGCTTATTGGGCCCCATGGGGAAGGTGGTAATTAAACTCGGAAGGCAAGCACTGATGTTAAGCTAAAAGCTTATCTTTAAATAGTAATACAGTTGCAGTGTAAAGTGTTAGGCTCTGGGGTGCCTGTTGTTGCAGTGATAGGAGCTGGCTATATATAGGCATGCGTGTATGTATGTATGAAGAAACTGTTAAAAGTTCATCTACATAAAGCAATATGATTCTGCCTGAGGGTGCAGACAACAGGGAGTGATTAGCAAAATGTCTTTTTCCCTGCTACTCTGTTGTTTTGCTAAGATCCCACTTGTCACTGAGACATTTGAGAGACCATATGCCAACTTCCATCTACAGAGAGACCCCCTTGTTGATTGCTTATTGAGGAATTTCTCTTCAGAACTTGAGGTGCTGTCAAGAAGAATTTCTGAGGGCAAAAGAAATATTCTGGAAAGAAAAACACACATACACACATAGTGCTGTGCTTTGCTTTGCCCTTTCATACTCCTGGAGATATTGCTTTCCAAGTAAAATGTGTGTGTAAAATACATGTGCCATGTTACATGACGTACAAGCAGTAATAACTTTTGCTAGTTGTAGAGGAATTGCTTTGGATTAGAATCTTCCTACCTGTCCTCCCAACAGAGGAAAGACATCTCTCAGATGCCAAGAATTTGGTAGGATTTGATAGGTTAGAAATTTGGTGTGTGGGGGGGGAATAGGAATATATGACAGGCAAAATATTTTTGCATTGTAAAGTAATGGTGAATAGAGAGAAAAAATCTAGAAAAAAGTGGGATAGTAGCATCACCACCAGATGGATTTATAACTGGCTGACAAACCGTACTTAAAGAGTAGTCCTTAATGATACTACATCTACATGGAGGGAAGTAAGCAGTGGGGTACTACAAGGTTCTGTCTTAGGCCCAGTACTCTTCAATATCTTCATAAATGACTTAGAGGAGGGAATAGAAGGGGAATTCATCAAATTTGCAGATGATACTAATCTGGCAAGAATAGCCAGCACTCTAGGCTCTAAAATCTGGTTGAGTAGTTTACAGCCAGGTGTTCAGTACAGACATTGCCAATGTGATTTTAATAGCCCAGGAAGGGATAGGAAAACCCAAAGAAAACTTTGCAATCAATAAACCATGGTGGACTATGCTTGTTTTGCCCTATTTTGATTCTCCTCCCCAGCAGCAGCCCATAGATTTTAGAAGTGCATGGCTATAAAGATAGAGGCCTTCAGCCTCCCAATCCCTGCTTAGAGAGGGATTTGCATTTCGGTAAGGGTCAGGCCATACGCCCCCAATCAAAGGAAAAACCCGAATCCAGTGGGCCAGAAGGCAGCCCAGCCACCATGCCCGTCCAGTTCCTTCTCCTCACACCCTGGGCACAGACGCAGTTGCTGCTCCTCACCATAGCTGGGGCTGGACTTGCAAGTACCTCCACCTGCTTTGTCCTGCAAAGTGGCGCTCCCCTGGCGCTCCTGCCCGCTGCCATGCTGGCGGCCCCAACTAAAGGTCGCGTTCTTCAGCCTCGCCCAGCCAAGGAAGGGGGCACCAGCCGAGACTACAGCAGATTTGCAGCTTGTCAGGGGCACTCAAAGGCTGCCCAACTTTACTCTGAAATTTCAGAGTTGGAAAGCTGAGGGCATGGCGGCACTTGCTGGAAAGCCTCTTGCTTCCCCCCTGCAACTACCTCCCTTGGAGCCTTCCTGATCCCGACGGGCCTGCCGACATAGGTCCGCCCGCTTTGTCCTGCAAAGTGCGGCTCACCCAGCGCTGTAGCCTGCCACCATGCCGGCATGTACATACCCCGCGGGCATGTCTATTTTATATCGTCTCCTCTCTCCCCCACCCTCTCCTTTTGTCTTCGGTGTAGCTGCAACTGACTCCTTTCCCCAGGCTGCGCGCAGCTTCCGGAAGCGCCAGTCAGCTGGAGCCCGGCGTGGATCCTGGGCACTCAGCAGAGCCCTGGCAACACCGCGGCTCTAGCTGACTCTCCCACAGGCCTGCATTGCCGCCGCTTCAGTTCATCCCCACGCTACACTTTCACACTTTTTTTTAACACTTTTTTTTTACAGTGTTTTTCAACCCATCGCAAGCATACTACCTGCCAGGTGCCGATCTACCACCAGTGGTATGCGTACGACCAGTTGAAAAACACTGGATTAGATGACCTACCAAGGTCCCTTCCAAATCTGTTATTCTGTAAGAGATAGTGGGAGCTTATTACAGATGAAAAGTGAACACATATATATTCATTTACTAAAAGAAAAAAAGATACCTCAAAGTAAAATAAAAACAAACAGGAAAAAAAGTAATAGCCAATAATTTTTAAACAAAGCATTGTTATTATTCTAATTGTTCATTCCAATAGTAGGCTTGTAGTAGAGGATGATTTTATCTCCCAAAGAGACAAAGCGGGAATTTATAGGTCTGGATATCTCTGTATGGATTATTTTAAAGGGGTTTTGCACAGTGCATTTGGTAACAAAAATATTGACTCTTAAGCCTACAGATCAACCACAGATTTGATTCCAGTTGAAGTTTGAGACTGAAAAGAGCTCCACATTGAGATCCATGTTTCCTCCATTCAATCTTAGGTGCTTCAGAATTCAATTTGAAAGTAAGAATTGTCTATAGACTATAATAGGAAAGCATCAAAAGGCCTTGCTGCTTTTCATTTCTTTTGCAGCTGTTCTTCCCCTGAAGTGACCCATGTGCAAGAATAGCTCCAGTAATTCTATGACAGAACAAAAAAGAATTATTCTATCTCCATGGCAACATCAATTCCGTTTCTGCAGGTACAGCAGTTGCCAGTTAGGCCACTGACTATGTGAAGCCTCCTAAAGGCACTTTATACTGGAGCATTTGTTCATAAATAACTTGGCCTGCCACAGTTTCCCACAAATCCACAGAGAGAAAAAGATTAAATTGAGTGGCAAGTAGACTGTCAACTTCTTTAGCATCTTCAAGCTGAAGTGAAGAAAACAACAACTGTAAACAAGTGAGGATAGAGAAATGATTCTGGCTGGCATATTATTTTCAGAGCCTGTGTGGTGAAATATTTATGCCTTTGGAAGTAATCTTAAATTGTGTTCCATCAATTTTATCTCAAGGACATAAAACTTAATTTGTTTTTCTACACTGCTATTATGACAACACACACACAAAGTTGGAATTAATTATCATGTTTTGCAAATGACAGAAAGAATCATTGTTTACATTTATTTTAATAAACATAAGTAAATTTAATTAAGTTTAAATTTTTGTTTGGGGGTTACAGTTACTTTTTTCACCCCTCCCAACTGGTCCTAATAGCTTTCAGAAGAACGAGGAAAGTACAGAGTGTAAAAATATATATTTAATTGCAGCAAAAATACTTTGTCTGCATAGTAAGCACTAAGGCATTTTTGCTGCTTTAGCTCATTTCCTTCTGATGGCTCCAAAGATAGCAGATAAAACAGCATTTCTGTTCTCAGCCTTGTATGAGATTCTGTTTAGCTGAACTTTTTACTAACTTTCTTCTTATTGTTCACAGTAAGGTATTTTTGGCATCAGTTCCCCAATGTCTTTAGTGCATCTATTTCTGTCCCTTAGATTTAACAACTTGATTTCAGAAAGATGTAAAAAAGAGAATATTTGTCCCACCTGACAGACATACTGCCTGTTCTTGCTTTGATAAAAGAAAATGGTGGATTCTTGACCTAAAATTTCACTAAACAGACTGAAATAAATTTATCTTCCAATTTTGGACCTTTCAGACCTCCCACATTGTGTCAATACTAACCAAACTTACTTAAGAACCATAAATGACTATGTCCTGAGATCTCAGCTGTGCCTAGTCCCTACAAATGCTCCTTTCATACCTTAGTGCTTGCACCACATGAAACTTTGGCCATGGCACTGTCCTTGGTATCATTGTTTGTTATACTGTACTAACAAGTTTCATAATACCTTAAAACAATGCTTTCCACACTTGGTAAACTACTCAAAATTGGGAAAAAGTGATTTTTTTGGGGGGGGGGCTGACAACACACGAACCCATTACCTATCACCACAGGAACATTTCAAGTGATTTACCATGTATACTAAATATATTCAAAAATCTTCCAAAGTATTTTGTTAAGACAAAAATTGGTGAAATCACCAATGTTAATTTGTTGAAATGAAATGATAATTTAATGATACTGTTTTTTACAATACAGACAGTCCTTGAGTTAAGACCATTTATTCAGTGACCATTCAAAATTATAATGGTGCTGAAAGAAGGGACTTATGACCAGTCCTCAATGTTCAACAAGACTTTCTAATAAGCACTTTGGTGTAATGAAAGAAAAAGTCATGACTACAAGCTTTATTGGGACAAAAACTACTTCAAGAATGGAATCACTATAGTTGTCAGTGAGGCTCTAACATACAACAATCCCAGTAGCATCTCTAGGAAACTCCAAGTTTCTTTACACTCTGAGACTTCAGTTTTCCTGGTCAGCATTTTTGTATTTCATTCAGAAATGTACCTCAATTATCTTGAGAAGAACTTGTGTCCTGGATTTGACTGACTACTGCCCTCTAATCTGAAGATTCATATCACTTTTCCACACCATGTTTTTGAGTGAACAATCATCGTGGTAAATTCATTTTGCATAATATTTCATTCATATAATCCCCTATTTGTTTCTATTTTCTGTTTGGTGTGTTTGATGACTGGATGGCTGAACTACTGTTAAGTATCAGTCAAATTACTCTGCTTATCTGTATTCTACTAGATTGTACAGAGAGGAATTACTATATTCACGTAGATTAAAAAATGACAGTTTTCTTCTGCTGTTCAATTCTTGTTTAAGAACGTTCTCAAAGTCTTCTATAATGGCCATTAAAAGTAGCCCAAATGAATCCCCTTTTCATTTTTCATATATTGGGCAGCCAGCATTAACTTTTTGATATATCTTGTTCTCAAATTTATGTGCATTTTGCAACTGATGAGATTAAATTTGTTCATAGCATTTCTATATACTATATTATATTATAAATTTGTTCATACCACATTTTTTTTGAGAACCAAAACTGAATCCATTTCATATATTTTTGTAATGTAGTTGTCCTGCTATGAACAACATAATGATGAGGTGGTAGGGGTCATTTTTCTATTATTGTTAAAAAGAGTGAATCAAATTCCTGTTAATTTATCACAAATCTACATTGTGCTATAATTTTACATTTGCTGAAGTTTTAATTATTGCTGAAAGCATTCCATTAAGGTAGAGAAGCACTTTGAGTTTGCTTTGACCAGTCCCCTATTTTGCAATAGAATTCTTCCCATCTGCCATAATATGACTGATTAGCTATTTAATTCTGATTATAGTAGCTGCAAGCCATAATCGGTAGATTAATCTACTAAGGGTTTAGTTGCTTAATCAGGAGAGGGCATTTTAATCAGTAAGGATGAAGGCAAATTTTAATTGTTTGGCTAAGAGGAACTTGATTTGTTTAATCACTAGGACTCTTAGATATATATAAAATGGACTATATTTGCATTAATAATTAAAAATCTACTGTAATGAGTTTTTCATAACATAAAAAATTGCTTAGTAAAATAGAAGTGTTAATTTTTAAAAACAAGTTGGCAGTTAAAAAGCAAAATTTAGGAATAATCGGTGCTCCTGTAATGAAATGATGGAAACTAGAAAGTCTCTTAAGAATCTGTACCCTGACAAGTATTTTTTTAATTTGTTCATAAATTAATTTGTTCACAAATTCTATAGGAAGGGATAAGCAAGGAAGTGACTATATTTGTAGGCAATATCAATTACCTGAGGGTAATTACACCTAAAGAAATAGAATAAATTCTTAAAGGCTTGTCAAGCAGGGAAAAAGTATATTAAATCACAATTGCTATTCAATATAAAATTGTATGAAATTTTGTCAAAAAAATTCTTAATCTCATTTATGTTATTCAGGTAACAACTGATCAGAAAACAGACCTTGCAGTAGCTTTGTTTTAAAGGAGAAAATGAAGAACCAATAGTTGCTCAGAAAAAGGCAAATTCTATCATGAACCTCATTAGAAAAATATAATAAAATTCTCAATGTATAATGCATGGTAATGCAGCTAATTTTGGAATATTGTATATAATTCCAGTTAACAAACTTCAGACAGTAAATATATTATAGAGCTGGAAAAGTGACAGAAGACAGTAGCCAAAATAACTAAGAGATTGGAGCAACTTTCTTAGAAAAATAGAGCACTTGGCTTTTAGCTTAAGAAAAATGTTTTTCTCTTTCTTACATAACACTAAAGTCTTAAATGCTAATCATTAAATCCTTTCAATAAATCAAGTGCAGTCATCTGCAGGAATCCAAATTAAAATATCACCTTAAAATATCGATTCAGCTGTTAAGACCATCCAACCAGGTAGGTTTTGGTTTGTTTGACTGATGAGTATTTCTGCCATTAGGAACTTTTCCAAACCTGAAATGTGTCTTTCTCTTACTTAAAGTTACTATTCTGTATTTTTTGTTCTGGGTTGATGGAAAACAAGTTGTGGCTTTCTGTCTAGTATTCCTTCAGGTGCTTGATAAGGTAAATGCAGTTATATTTGACTTCAAAAGAGTAGAATTCTAAATAAAGAATAGTAATAATAAAGAAACTGGTGAAAAGAAATTTGAAAAGAGTGACAAAGGATCAACTCTTAACACAATGCTGAAACATCACAATTCTTTAAAAAAAAAATCCACCTTGATTTTTGGTTTCATCAGTAACCATGGCCATTTCACTGCCTAGAACTAAATCAATTTCATTAATATATAAGCTAAAAAAACACCTGTCAAACATTGATCCTTGAGGCACAACATTTATTTTAATTTTCTATCCTGTTTCCTTGTTTGTAATCGATTGACAATCTATGAGAACACTCATTCTCTTACCCTATGTCTTGGTGAGAGATTTTCTCAGTATTTTTTTAAAAAATGTTCAAATGTACAGTAGCTTTTGGGTGCTCTTGTCTATATGCTTGTTGATACTTTTAAAACCGATTTGATTGTGGCTTATCTTTTAAAAAGTCATTTTAGGTTCTTTTCAACAAAACTTATTCTTCTATGGATTTGCATATTTACTCTTGAATATTTGAAATCATTTATTTGAAACAGATGTTAAGTTATGATTTGTCTTGAATTGTAAATGTATTTTCTATACCAAGCAGCAATGTTTTTCAAGGCTAGCAAGAGTTTTCTACTCCTACTTGGAGACATGAGAGATTAAACTGATATCTTCTGATATCATGAACTTTATAATCATTTTTATTTTGATTGGTTTTGGCGAATTTTGCTTTTACGTAACATATGTTATCTTAATATCAAAGATCTAAGCAGATGTTTGTCCACACGTGTGGAGAACTAATCTGAAATGTGGAAGTAGGCATACATTAAGCTTTGTCTTCAGTTCTGGGATGCCTGACATATGTCTTGTAGTGATTCCTGCATATAGATAAGTATATACAGTGCTTTTTTTGTAAAAAAAAAAAAAAAAAAGGTGCTGGAACTCACACATGTCATACAACCCGCCTTGCCTACCCTACAAGGTTCCATCCAAAAAAGGTGCCGGAACTCCGTTCTGGGCGTTCTATGACAAAAAAAGCCCTGAGTATATAAAGTATTTAGATAATACATCCCTACATCTTCCACACCAAATTAGTTCTACCTGTGAGATAGTAGCTAGCATGGATCTGGAGTTTTTCAATATAGGCTAGAGCCATTCATCCACTCGAAGGAAATTAAGGTGGTAATCTATCATCTAGCTGTAGAGCTCACAGGAAATACAGCAAATCTTCTGCGCTGCATATTTTGACTTGCTAGAATATTCATTTTAATGACTTCTCTGAGATGTAGTATATTATTATTGCCCCAGTGCCTGCACTGGAGAAAAGTCTAACAAAGCTCTGAGAAAAGTCATTAGTTTAAAGATTAAGTGGGCAGTTTTATCCACTGGTTGCATATTAATAAAACAAGAGTATAGTAACTGCAGTAATTTTTTCCAATGTGATTTAAAGATGCTTACTCACAAAACCAGTCATCTGAAAAAGATTGTTGCAATTTATTGTGAAGATTGTATTTGACATGCCATTCTATAAGGGAAATATTTTGTTATCATAAAGAGTGTATACTGTTACAGAAAAAGCCAATTATGTGAGAGGATCTTTTTTAATACAACAATTATTATAACTGTTTGATAACATGTTTGTGGCATTTAATGCCACCTCTTGCTATGGTCCATAGAGGGCTTGAAATCAGGAAAGAGTTCTGGGATTTTAATTTGACAGTTGTATATCATATTTATTGATCTAGTCTCTAGTGACATTTATGTGATGAGTTTAAATCATAAAAGTTTAATTGGAATAACAAAAACTGAAATATTATCTCTTGCTACCATCCCCACAATGTATCTACATGGTTCCTTTCCTGTATCTGGCACTATTCATATATAAACCTGTGAGGAGAAGAAGAACAAAATTCTGTTCAACTAGGGGAGTCATTGTAGATTAATTTTCTATTGGCTTTTGGTGTATTTTACAGATAAGCATTTTCTGTTGCTATATTTCACAGGTAAGCATTAGCCAAGCTCTGCCTAGCATCTTTTTCCAACAGTAATCAGTCAGGAAACCCACAAGCAAAATGTGAAACTGGAAATAGCAAGTTTACCTGCTTTCTGACTGGTGGATTACCTTGCTTCTTACTCTTTTGGAACTGTTAAAAAAGAAAAGAAAGAAAAGGAAAGAAAGCACTACAATATTACCATAACTGTTGTCACTAGAGCTAGACAAGAAAATGGCAGAATGCTTGTCAATGTCATATTTTTTTAAAAAAACAAAGTAAGAACACAAAGATGGATCTATTACATTGTTCAATCTACGAACGTATACAAATGTCAATTTTTCATTGTTCCTTAAGTGAACTTGTAAAAAAGAAACTTCTTTGGAGGATAGCAACTCCTGACTGAATGGAGAAGGCAGTCCTGCCACAATGCACAGTAGCCAGTTGAGGTGGACTTGATCGCTTAACTCTGAATTGAAGCACAGCATATAACCTGGACAGAATTGTTTGAACCAGCATTTTTGGTGTGTAGAGAAAAAGATGGAAAGAGATTATCTTCCTGGTGGGTCAGGTATACATAGAAGGTGACATTGCATGGTTTTGTCCTTGGGAAATAGTTAATGATCCATACTTGCTGGAGTAATCTGATTATGTGGATCAGCCTTTGTGATTAAGTAATACATTAAATAGCAGGTGTTCATTTTATCTAAAAGATTTGGAGAAACTGATATTTTGTTTTTGTAATTCCATACAAATGATACGAAGTTCGTAAAACTATTGATTATGTAGAATGAAGTTGGTGTTGACACTTATTACCTAGAAGGATCTTCTCCAAGATGATCTGTCCCAAACCTGACTCTTTGGGTCTCCCAATGATGCAACCATGATTTTTGTAATAAACTCACTACCTTTTGTTGTCTTCTACTTTCTTTCCATCTTTCCATTTTGAAAGGAAGCTAGGTCTTAGTATAAGGTGTCCAAAATGTGATAATCTGAATCTGATCATTTGTGCCTTGAGTGATTACTCTGCATTAATTTGTTCCATTATCCATTTATTTGGTTTCTTGATTAACCACGACATTCTCAAGAGTCTTCTTCAATGATAAAGTTCAAAAGCATCAGTACTCTTTCTGTCCTGCTTCTTTAAAGTCCAACTTATGCTTACCTACAGTGTCATAGAGAAAACCATTGTCTATATGATTCTGTCCTTTGTACAAGTATGACACAGCCTTAGAGTATTTTTTTCAAATGCCTTCACTGATATCCTACCTATTACTAATCTGTGGCATATTTTCTGATTGCCGATTCCTTTAGTGTTCATACAAAGCATATTCATCCCCACCCTATGTTACCAGTGCCAAACATGGACACTTACAACAAAACATAAATGAAAGTTAGGCACCCTGGAAATGAGATGTTTGGGGAAAGCTGCTGGAGTGGCCAGAAGAGATAAAATCAGAAATGAGACCATAAGGAAAAGAATTGGCATAGCGCCAATCTTAAATTACATACAAAAACAGCAAATGAAGTGGTTTGCTCACCTGGAGAGGGTGTCATGGGATTCCATACAATACAAGGCATATTCAAAAAGAGGAGAAGCTCAAAGAACAAAGCGGACCCAGAAGAAGATGGACAGACATCAAAAATACACTACAACAATCTCAATTAACAATGATTGAAGCTGCCAGAAGAGAATAGCCAGAACTTTGAATCTCCCTTGACAACTGAAGTGGTAAAAGAGTAAATAAAGAAAAAGAAGGCAGATTCTTTTAGTGTTAATAATTGATCCTAAAAGACAAAAATTGAGAATATAGTAAAGAAATCAGACTTCTTGGATTAGATCTGTTTCAAGAAATACATGAATTAGAAAGATCTACAATGTACTTTAAGAGATACAGTAATAGTGGCTTTTGAAAATAGCTTTTGATCTATTTTTGCTTCTTTTCCCCCCCTTTAATGCTTTATACAACTTAGGATCAAGATAGATTTCTGGCTGCATGGTTCCATATCTGCTGAGACAGTTGACTTTTGCAGGTTATTCTTCAGATCCTACAATCATTAGAAGCAAGATGCTGAAATCTTTAAATGTATGCTGTTGCTGGAATTTCCTTGGCAATTCTTGTTATTTTCATATCAGAAAAAATACAGGTAGTCCTCAACTTACGACCACAATTGAGTCCAAAATTTCTGTTGCTAACTGAGACATTTGTTAAGTGGGTTTTGCTCCATTTTGCGACCTTTCTTGCCACAGTTGTTAAGTAAATCATTGCAGTTGCTAACTTAGTAACACAGTTATTAAGTGTATTTGGCTTCCCCATTGATTTGTTTGTCACAAGGTCCCAAAGCCCAGGACACTGCAATTGTCATAAATATAAGTTTTAGTATATCATATTTTTGAAGAAATCATTAACAATATACTGATCCAGAGTATTAATTGCTAATAAATCAAGAAATAAAATACACTTTCTATTGATTTTTCAGTTGGGACTATACCAAAAAGGTTAGTTTTTTAGGTGATCGAAGTTCGAATTTAAATGTTCCTTTCCAGATCCTCCAAATACTGTATGTCTTAGAGCAGGAATCTGCACTACCGGGCCATGGCCTGTTTGAAACCGGACCATGGGAGAAATGGGCAAGTGCACATGTGTGAAGCCCCACTCACGTGAGTGGCAGGGAAACACGTGCATGTGTGTGAAGCTCCATTTGCGTGAGCAGAGGATGCTTGCCCTTGCACGCAACGCTCGTACGCGAGCATAAGCACCCTCTGCTTGCACACAAAGCTCCATTCGCACACCAAATGGAACTGTGCGTGTTCGCTTGCACCTGCCACTCACAGTCCCCCCCCCCACAGGGCCAGGCCGTCAAGCTGCAAAGGTTGGGGACCGCTATCTTAGAGACTTTAATGCTGAAAAAAACCCCTAAATTTTGGCTGAAAGATACTTCCATTCTTTTCCAAGATATCATAAGGGTCTTGTTAAAAGTAAGAGGAAATAAAGAATATCTTTGATGAGTTCCATGGAATATTCTAATGGATGAAGAGATAATTCTATTTTAATAATTATGGTAAAAAAATTCAATCACAGTTAAAATAATTTAATAAATAAGATAATGCATTTTTATTAAAACATTTTAAAATTTTAACCTGAATCATATCAAAGGCTTTTTTAGCATCCAGTAAAGCTACAACTACTATTTGACTATACTTGTAAATTAACAGTTATCAATCAATAACATCTGAACTTGGTGGCATTCTATAAATACAAATTGTGTAGAATAAATTACTAAGGTAATTAAGAAGTGATCCTTGTACTTTTCGAAGTGCATCTGAGGTTTTTCACATTTTATGAATTGATAAAAGACTATGTCTTTCTTTGTGTCTCCAAACCATCTGTATATGGTACACAGATGTTTTACACACACACACACACACAAAGAGTATATGCATTTTGGTTTTGGTTTTTTAAAAAATGCAACTAGACTGGGATTTGATTTTGAAAGATCCTAAAACCCTAGATGCTATGTAGATTAAAGTTCCATATTATAATCAGGTTGCAGTGAAAACTACTCATATCAGATTTTTTTATTCCATAATGACTATTGGAGTTGCTCTTGCTTTGCATTCAAAGGGATATTATTTCAATAGAGTGAACCTTGTGTCCAAACTGTTTCAGTTTGGGGGCTTATCCCTTCTTTTGTGTCTTATCAATGTTTTCAGGTTGATTAATCCTGTCTTGTGAAACCCTGTAATTATCTCTTTAGTTTTTTGAAAGATACCTTTTTGAAATATACTGATTTTCTGTATGACTCATTCAAAGTTCAACTTTAGATGACTGCTTGAAAATTGGCCAGTGAGATTGTAAAAGTATCCAAAATTCCAAATTAGAAGCTTCTTCTTGCATCTTGGGAATGTTGATTGGATCAGGAGTTAAAGCATTTTTTCCTAGTCCATCAAAATCAGCATCAGCAATGTAAACTATATTAGCAGTCTCAACAGTCATAGCTCCTTTACAATTTTATTGTAGATGATGTTTTGCATCCTGTGGACAAGGTTGGTATAAGCCTGGAAATACTTGGGGTTTGTTTTTTTTTGAGGCAATAACCTGTCAGAGACATTATTCATCTACTCCAAATCAAAGCTTAATTAAAACAGTAGCAGAATTTCTGGTCCCAAAGCCAAATCTTCAGAAAGGCTAACAGGGCTGAGACTGATTTTGATCTTTAGTAAAAAGGACAAGTTAAGAAATTTATATAAATATATACACACATGCTTAATTCAATCCTAATCTGGATCCTTTTATTTTCTTCTTCTTATACATATTAACCAGTGGTGGGATTCAAATATGTGAACAACCAGTTCTCTGTGTGGATGCCGCTTCCGGAAGTCCATTCTGAGTCTGGGCAACAAAAAATTAGCTACTGGTCATGCCGAAGTGGTGCGAACTGGCTGAATCCCACCACTGATATTAACTCATATTAGATCTTTTCATACATATTAACTCAAAGTAACCCTACGTTTTCATAGAGACTAAATGTGAGATGAGTGTCCATAGAAAACAGCTAATTCTAGTCACTATTATACTTGAAACATAAAGGACACTTTCTATTATTACAATGTAATGAACCAAGGTATTCATATATTTGTATAGTATTGCTTATTTTCTTACCACTGCACGATTCTTCTTTTTAAATAATTTGAGATTATATTACAAACAGTAAAGTTGAGTGAGAAAAGAACCTTAGACGAAATAAGGATTTTGTATTTGTATTTTGTATTTTTTCATTTTTGTCATACTGAACCCAGTGGGCCTTACTTCTGCCATGACATTCTGGATGGAAGCTCATGTGAGGTTGAGGTAAGAACCACAGAATCCTCAGAGCCAGGTGTCAATGGGAAAACATTGCCAGCTCTCAGAGGTCTGGCAGGTAAGGATGATCCAGACACAGGCTATATTCATCAAGCCTTTTAAGTGAAGATGGATCAGACCTGGAGGCAAAAAGCCAGAAAAATAACTGCAAGAGAATTCAGCTCCCCAGGTATAGGAGGAAGTCTTCCTGAGAACTGACTTTGTTACTAAGTAACCCTATGATTTAAATGGAACTTAGTGGGGACTGTACATTCCTGTGTTTGGATAGGTTCATCGACTGTAGGACTGTTTCAAAGAGTTCCCCCTCCCTTTTTTATTCATCTTACTGAGATAAAAAAAAAAAGCAGTGTCAGTATCAGTCGAGCCTTATTAAAGCGGAAAGGCACTTTCGGCTTTTCAGCTTCAGCAATACTAATTAGTTTGCATTCTTTTGTGTGAACAGTTGGTCTCCTTTCTCAAACCAAGTGTAGTGTAGCTTATAAAACTGACCTTGGCTTTGTTCTTTGAATTTTGCCTTGTTCCTTTGTTTTTTCAAGGGGATTGCATTATCGGAATGTTTGCTTTTATTATAATATTAGAATTTCAGAATATTCTAGTATGCATACTGTTGCTTATATGCTGAGAAATTTGTTCAATTTATATTTTGAAGCAGACTTGTCCAATGTACATTCCTGAAGCTATATGGAAATTAAAACAATTATTTCTCAATAGAAGACTATATGAGTCCTGTTATATAAATCACAACTCAAAATGTGCAGACTGCAAAGGAAGTACAAGACCATACATAGATCTGGACAAGCCCTAAACCTAATTTGGTAAAACAAGAATATGAATGGTGTAACATGATTGATTCTCTGTCGACATAACAAATTCAATATATGCAACATGTACAAAAGTGTCTTCAACTGTTAAAAGTGGAGAAAGTGGTGTTCTTGGTGCTCTCCTAGTTTGGTTGTTTGGTTGCAGACTTTCCACTACTTAATTAGATAACATCATCAGAGTGGGGTTTGTTCCCTGTTTATATACAGCAGCTTGCCCTGCCAGTGTTGGTGGGGGTGTGGTTTTCTCTTTGGTAGTGTTTTCTGGCTGATTTTTTTGTCTAGTGTTAATTCCTGCTTATCTTGGTAGAGGCATTCTGGTGTTATTTTTTTCATTCTTAGCTTTTGTACAGTCAATTTTGAATGGTATGTAAATGTGGTTTATTTCAATGTGTCTATTGATGGCTGATTTCTGAATGTCAAGCTTCCAGAAATTCCCTAGCATTTTTAGAATTAGCTTAGTTGATGAGGCTCACAGTTTCCTAGTTCAAAGTATGATTGAGTTTGTCAATGTGTTGTGAGACTAAGGAGTTTTCACTATGTCTTCTGATTGCTAGTTGTACTCGTGGATGTGCTCTGCTAGTCTTCTCCCTATCTGCCCTAAGCAGTGGCTGTTACAATCCTTATACTATATGTTGTTGATTACTCTGATTTTTCCTTCTTGGGCTACTGAGTCTTTTGATTACTTAAGATGTTTTGAAACTCATGTGCATATAGAAAGAAATTCTTTGTTGGTATTAAAATGAATCCTTTATAGGCACACATGAAGAGCCACAGAACTAAGTTCTTCACTGGCAGAGGAGTGATAAGAATAATCCCTGAAGACTACTTCCATCAGCCCAGGTCTTGAATATTTAATACTAGCGAATTACCACAGTCCTTCAACCATAATGATGGAATAAGCAAGCAATTAAAGCAACCTCCAAACCCTAGTTTTCCCCAAAGCCTTCTGTTTTCTAAGTGCACATTTCTTTCTTTTTTGTTTATTTTCTTCCTCTGCTCTCATTGTGAAAGAGTGTCTTTTTTCCCTTATAGTGTTTTTATTATATTTTAAATGGAAATGCATAGTAATATTCTTGCTATTGACATAATTTATGTTTGAATGTTTAAAGTCATAACTGTACTATAGTGAGATCTTCAGTTGTCATGGTACAAGCACAGGGAATCTACTACCAAAGCAAGCTATGCAATCTAAAATGAGGCAATCATTCATTACTTGTAACTCTAGGCTGCTTTATAGAATGTTATAACACCATATAATTACTTTTCTGTTCTCCTGAGCCCCATTTGAAAACTTGGGGTTTTTACAAAAGCCATTCTCAAACTAAAGGCAAGGTTTGAAAGCTCTTGACTCTGTTCAAAATTCTCCCTCTAATCTCCTGAACACACCACTTTCTCTTCTTATCTTTAATTAACAAGAGCAGAGGAAAAGAATAATTGTTTTTCTCCTTTTACCCAGGTGAATGAGATATTTGACAGATGGATGGAAGTTGTAGTTCCTCCAGAAGTGGTACAGTTTTAGTTGGCAAAATCACAACTTGATTAAAATATTGGAAAATATGATGTGCCAAGTTTGATGGAGGGAGATAAATAATCGAACTCGTAAAATTGTGACAGTGAAGGGTGAAATTATAAGCTAGTGAAACTTTGTCAAAGGCAGAATCAGGAAAATTGTTCCTCAAACCATTAGCTGGACTTCAAATAGCTCTGCTGTCTCTTTGCTTTACATGGTTTCTTTATCTTTATCTTACTCTATTATTGCCTAACTAATAAATGCCATCAACTAACATACTGTATATATGTTCTGCATATTATTATTACATATATATTTATATTATTACTGCATATATTGCCATTTCTAGTGCAGCTATCAATCAGGCAGTACTCTGGGTAGAAATCAAAGGCACTCTGCAGCAGAATTAACAGGGTAGAGATATCTCTTTTCTAAATAAATGAAATAAATGGGGATCTTTAAGTCTATAACCTAAAATTATCTACATAACTACTTATAATTAAATTTATAATGGAGTAAAGATCTGTATTCACCTTAGGTCCATAATTTCAAGATTTTTTCTGATGCTTTATATTATTAATGAATTTTTAAAAAAGCATTCTCTTCTTCAGCATAAGAACAGATCATTTATACTTACTAGAGTCATTCCAGACATCCTGAAGTAGTGGTCAATTACTCTATCACAGTTGTAAGAAAAATATATCTGAAGACACTTCTCTAGTACATTTTTGGCCAAAGTAAAAGCAGTGGGAGTTGACCCTAGGAAGTTGAAAAATGTCAGATTGATCCACTTGAGGATCTTTGGTGCTCTCTGAGCTTGGTTGTTATTTTCTTGCAGATATTTCATTACCAAACTAGGTAACATCATCCGATCCATTTGATTTTGTTATTTTCTAGAAGGATAATTTTATGACCAGATGAATAAACCTGAGAGACAGCATCCGTATGTCAAAACTAAGCATTCATTATCATTGACAATTAGGAGTTCTGTTTAAGTTCACATCCATTGTTTTATTGAGATCAGATGAAGGATTTCAAGACTTATCTTTTATGATATGGAATAAAGGTAACTGGTATGTCATTTTTTTCAGAGAAGTGCAAAGTTATTAATTTCTTTATGTTCATATCTCATCTTTTATAATACTGGTATATGTAACTAAGATTTATATGCATTTGTTTACATTTTAAAATGTCATGCTAATGCTTATAACTACCATTACTTTAATACTAATAGATTACTATGGAACTTTTTTTAATATGGTAGTATAAGTTAGGAAATAAAAAAATAAAATGCATGTATAACACTGAACAGAGGTTTGGGAGCAAAATTGCTGACAGCTTGTGGAGTTTTAAGAAAGGCACACTTTTTTTTCCCTGTATAGTCATTGTGACAGACATAACAATGGCATTTGCATGAGCATGTCGCATTTATTTTCCTGGCAGTATATTCAGATTATTAACTCTAAAAACAAAGCTCATTCATACCTTTGTAAAACACCCACTATAACAATAATAGATGAATAAAATGTAATTACATGTATGCTGTTTAGAAGAACATACACCTATTGGAATAGCAATATATTGTTGTTAAAATGACTATAAAGAAGTTGTTTTATGCTTAGTGCTGATTAGGTTTGATTTATGTCTACTTTTTATTTTTCTAAGCTTGAGTTCATCCAAATACTGCATATGTTTGCAATATTACATAGTTATTTATGTTTATCTTTATATAGCATTTTACACATTTTCAAGCCATTTTTTCTTAAAATAGTACACTTTTGTATTACTTACATTAATAACCCCCTTTTTAGACACAATAGAGGAATTGGAAAAGTGTGTATTTGGAAAGATAAATCCATTGGAATTGGCACATTGGTTCATATTTTAATAGGGAATTACCCGATTTTCATATCCTATACTTAATTTCATACTTAGTTAGATCTATTGGTTAATTTAGTTGAGCGGTGCTTGTAAGTGGCTTTTTAGGTTTTTTGAAAGTATTTTTCTATCATTGATCTACAAATGTTCCCAAAATGAAAGTCCCCCAAATGGTATAATATGTTAACTTATTACTTTGTTTTGTATATTGTATTCTTTAAAATATATACATTGATTAATATACTTAATGTATAAACTGATTCTAAAGTATCAAAAGTATGATTTATTCAGAATACAAACTTGAAATTTGGTAATTATGTAGACAGAGACTGAAATGGGAATGCACACATGGCAGTAGGTATGAGCAATTTTATCCATGATGTAGTATTTTTTTTACATGGTGCCAGAAGCAATTCAATTGGCCACTATTCTAATAACAAATATGTAGGGTTTCCCACCCCCCACCCCAATATACACAACAACCAAGCCTTTGCAGGTACAGCTCTCTGAGATTAATTTGCCATTTATCTGCAAACAAACTAGGTGAAAAATCTATGCTTAGTAATGGCTCATGACTATTTAAAATATTGCACAATAGCTTTAGAGCAAGAAAAAAATTACAAAACATTTGTGGGAGGAGGAACACAATTATATTGTAGAGAGCAGTAGTGTAATGACTTGAATTTAACATAGCCCAATTAAGCATTAAAGAGCATTTGCCAAGATTTGAGAAATCCATCAATTTCACAGGAAATTAAGGCTGATCTTTTTTTGCCACTGGTTAACCACATGGCAAGGATCCCAAATGACTTTGAGCCCTGAAGAGGTAATTGAGAGCTGTGAGTAGATGCAGAGATTTCTTTCCTCCACTGAATTTTATGCTTATACACTAACTACTCTGCTTAGACAAGATCCCCCTGGGATTATTTCAGCTAACTGGAATACTCTGCAAAATTGAATGGTATGCAGGCAAGAAATAGCACAAGAAAACAAAAGATTTATATGGGATTTTAGGAGTTCTGGCCACTTGCAGTGTAGTGGAATTATTGCTTACAAAGCACACACAAAATACTTCTGTTAATATCATCTTTCATTGCTAGTTCCATACCAGGTATGTTTTTGGAATGGCTGATGGGCATGCCCTGTTTTGCCTGCTGGCTTCATCCTTTTCTTAAACACATTTGTATATTGTTAATGTTGATGACCTGATCCACCGGGATTGTGTTGGACCAGAGATGTAGACCTTACTTTCTACCACAATGTAAAGGAGAAAAAAAATCACACACTTGATTGTTTTAATCCTGCATCTGTGCAGCATATCAAAAGTGTCAGGGAGCAATAGCAGGTATACCAGATGCTCCTAAAGCTAGAAGACTATGCATCCAGTGTCAGAACGGGTGCCTGGAGTGGCCCCAATAGTTTGAATGTTTCCTTAGCTGCTATACAGGATCTGACTGTGAATCCTTTCTATCATATAGCCAGGCTATTATAGAAAGAATGGAAAAATGTAACTTAGTGAAGAAAGGGTCCTTTCAGCTGAGCAACTGGAAGCACCTTCCATTTTTGATGTTCAGCCTAGCCAGGTAGGATGACTGGAGCTTTAGTAGTCCCTTTTCTCCCTACCAGAGGTAAAGAAAAGGAGCAAATTCAATTGATTGCAATCAAGCTTTTAAGGGGCAGTGCGCACCTATATGACTTTTGGATGCTGTCTAACTTCTTGTGTGTGAGGCTTTTAGGTTTATAATTGTTGTAAACGAATATACTTGATTTGTACAGTTCAAAATCACTGTTTGGGAATGGGATATCTGGGTCAGTGGGAAGCCTCAATGATCCTTTCACCATTGATCATAGATGTAGAAACTGCTAATGACAGGAAGAATACAATCAAGTTCTTGCGTAAGTGAAACCACTTCTTTTCAAGGAAGGGATTTAGAAAAAGTGTTGCTTGGTTAGCAGTGCACCTCACTTATTTTCTCAGTGTAACAGAAAAACTTCTGTATTAAAAAAAGTCTCCTCTGCTGTTCTGAAACAAGTGAGATATGATGCAAGATTTTAAATTTTTTTAAAAAACTTTTAAGTTCCTTTCTTGACTAGGAGTGAGGTGCTTAACTAGGTGCTATAAGTGGAGGATGCTATATTGGGTGAACAGCCCAACCTAATTTAATGGAGAGGGAGAAAAATCTAGCTCCCTCGAATTTATCAGGGCTAAACTAGGCTTCCTCCCCCAAGCATCAGCTATATTGAGTTTGCCACAACAGAGACAAAGAGTACAGCAGCCCAACAAAAATAGCGTAGATGAAGAAAAGAAAAATGTTGGGGATGGGTAAGATTCCTTAATTCCACCCACACTATTATAAGGATTGGTCAATGACTCTCTTTATTTTTTAATCCTAATCTGTGAAGGAGGAAAAATCCAAGGAAGTGCTAACCGTTTCAGACTCCTTTGCATTGGCTGAGATATCATATTGCTAATTGTGCTAAGTCTTTATTTGTTTACTTCATGGATTTATAGACGTGACTAACTTAAACAAAGTGATGCTGGGTGAGGTACAACAAGAAGAAATAAGGGACACTGGCTGACTAAATTGGGTATGTCATGTGAACACGATCCTCATTCTGTAGAGGGAAGGATACTGTAGAGACCGCAATGTTAGAATATGTGTGTTTATATGTGTGTGTATGTGTGAGTGAGTGAGTGAGAGTGAGAGAGAGAATGGGGGGCAGGAATGGTCATGGCAAAGAGACAAAGTTAATATTAAAGACACAAAGATAGATCAACTATAGTATGTACAAATTAACAATGTTGCATTATTTAATGCAATTTTTGGTCCTAGCACAATTTCAGTATATTCATGTTACACAATAAGAAGCCGAGCAGTAAAGCAATACTCTTTTGAAGTGATAGTGAGTTTGCTCATGAAAGTTTACTTTTATGGTCATTTTTAGAAAGTCTTAGAAAATATGCACATGTATCATTCTTCCTTTGTACTCATCAAAGTTCTTTTCTCGTTTACTTTTCTAAAACATATTGCTTGTTTGCTGAATCAGAAAATATATTAAGGGATTAATTTTTAATGTGTGAATAATATCGACCTTCCTTTTTCTGCACAATAGGCAGATGAAGACTATTTTATGTATTACTAAGTAAATTTCTTCCTTCCTAAAACTAAGCAAAAAGCTCATTTCTATTTATTTATTTAATCATATGCAACCTTGTGATTTGGGTTCAGTAACAAAATCTTGATTTTTAAAATACTTCTTTGTAAATAATGTGCTTGGAATTTCTAGATCCAGGTGCTGCTATGTTATTCGGCTGAGGAATCCACATTCGGGAAGAGTGTTTTGGTTTGGTTTAGTTGGATCTGCCAAGAGTGACCTCTTGCCACTATCGCTACTGAGTCCAGCTTCTGCTCTGCTAATTCCACTGAGCACTAGCAGTCACTGTTTCACGCTGGAATACAATTCAGAGATAACTGAGTATTGTACCATTCTTGCTTTTTTTTACCCTTTTCTCCAAATCTTGCAGTGGAGAGGAGTAATCTTTGTATTACTCAAATGATCAGACCCTATGCTGTTAATTAAGCTGACCCTAATAAAGGTGATAACCCTGCTACAAAGGGTTCCCATCTTTTAGGAATTTTTTTAGAAGAGTGAAGAACCACAAATCTTATCCCAGTCTTTTATTCCTGAAGCCTGTGAAGAGGGAAATTTGTGAATACACCATGAAATGCTACAAAACTGCTTAAAAAAACGGAATGATATTTACTATACTTATGGATGTAAATGAAGTCCACTGATGCTCTAATTCTGAAACAAAAGTATATAATATAAACAGATATGTAAATCCAGCAAGTATTAATAAGTACAGTTAGATTAGATGTAGGTCAATATTGTCCTTAGTACCATTCTATTCATTATTATTACTTTTTCTAGCACATCTGTATGACACAGTTTGTCTAAATGTATGGGCTTTGCTGTGAAAATTCTGGGAGTGATAGTGCAGTATTGCACTCAGGTGGGAAAGCCTTGTACAGGTAATTCTTGACTTATGACTACAATTGAGCCCAAAATTTCTATTGGTAAGCAACATAGTTGCTAAGTGAATTTTGCCCCACTTTACGGCATTTCTTGCTACCGTTGTTAAGTGAATCACTGCAGTTAAGTTCGTAATGTGGTTGCTAAGTGAATCTGACTTCCCCATTGATTTTGATTGTCAGAAGGTTGCAAAAAGTGATCACATGACTCCAGGACACAGCAGCCAACATAAATACATGTGAACTGCCAAGCATCCAAATTTTGATCGTGACCAGGGGATGCTGCAACAGTCATAATTGTGAAAAATGGTCGTAAGTCACTATTTTTAGTGCCGTTATAACTTTGAATGTTGTAACTTTGAACTAAACAAATGGTTGTAAGTCTGAGGGCTACCTGTATGGTGGATGTTCCCTTTTGTTTTTAATTTATTACTTAGTAATTTGCTCATAAAAGTTTTGAGGAAATTCACAATTACAGGTTGCCATGATAAAATGTTTTTGATTATATTTAATAGAATGATTATATTTAATAAAATGATTAAATATAGTTACAGCTCAAAATCCTGTTAGAACATTTCCTCCCACTTTTATAGGTTTGAGTTTTTGTTTTGTTATTTGTAATGAACAGAGAAATTAATGTGTTTATTGCTCATTCTCTTTGTTCAGACTAATTGACCATTGTAGGCAGAGAATTCTCTCTTCTTCTCTCCAATGTTTTATGTTATATGACATCAAAACATCTTCTAACAATCCATTTCATTATTTAATAATTCATTATCGAGGGAAAATATTTCTTTGGAGATATCTTAAAATATTCTCTCTGCAATTTGAACGGGTGATTCTAGGCTTTGTTTTAGATGTTTTATTTTTTGAAACCCCATTTTAATCTCTGAAAACACGGAAATTATTATACTGGCACTCCAAATGTGTTTTTGTAACACTTTTTCTATTTTTTTCTAAACAACAACAACAATACAAAATAAGAATTCTCTTAAGCATATTTATCTTTCTACATTTGAAGAAAACTGCTACAGCTATTATGCAGTACATATTAAAATAACAAATGGAAAGCTATTAGAATATCCTACATTTATTCCAGTGAACGTACAAGTTGTCACTAACAATTTCAAAGTAATTGAAGTGTGAACAAGAATTTGTTTTAAATATGTCACAATATAATTTATTTAGAGTATCTTAAAACTGGAAAAGTCCTAGTAAAATACCATGAAGACTGATACTAATTCTTAAAGAATACATTGCTTTCTCTGCTAAATGTTCTGTGATCTAGCCCCCATTTATCGCTGTCTTGCATTATAACTTCTCTTTTTGTTTAAATGCCATTATTTTTAACTTAAAATGGCAGGTTTCTGAGCAGTAGATTGAGACTTCTGAATGATCTACAAAAAAATTGACAATGATGAAAAAAGAATGTTTTTTTAACAAAGATGTTACATATTCATTTTTGTAGAACACTTCATAGTTTAATATATGCAGCTGAGAAAGAAGTTTGAAATGCTTCCTAGTAGATATTTGACTAAAGGTTGATACAGCTGCTTACTCTACGTCCTTGGAATGAGAAAGTCTAGAAATCAAAGTGGATATTTTCATACATCTCACTACCATAGTAAAAGAACTTCATTTCTCCTTCATGTATGCTTTAATGTTTTATTTTATGCTTTTATTGTTTATGGATAATTTAAACTGTTTTAATCCTTAACTAAAAGAAAAATAAAGTCAAATAATGCTAAGCAAATGCCAAGCAGAGATTGTGGAAACTAATAAATTGTCAAAGGGGTTGTTTAAAATTCATGGAAAAAATATTTTCAATCATTTTCTTTTTGTGGTAAATAATATGCCGACATTGCTACTGTAAGATAGCCAGTGTGACCTTTTTTAACGTCATGAGAGAACTTTGCGTAACATTAAGACAACATGACAAGAAGCCTACAGTTTATCTAAAACTGCCCCATCCATATTTTTTAAGAATGCAAACCTAAAACTTTATACCATCTTTTCAACACTTAGGAATTTCATTGAGCACCAGATTTTTTTTAAAAATATGTGTTTGTCAACAGTATTCTGTGAAAGTTTCTAATGCAGTTACTATATTGTATTGCCATTTGATGGGAAGACAGTGTTTGAAATGGCATGATTAGTTCAAAATGTCAGAAAAGTTCTTTATGCTTCACATCAAATCTACTGGAAACTGAATTGAAACTTGATTGCTATTGACTATACCTAAAATTGGTGATTCTATAAATAGAAACAAGAATGAACTGAAATAAAATAATAAATTCATAGTTATGTGCATGTATATATTTTTTATTAGCTGGATTTTTATTTCTTATTTCTGATTGGTTTGAGTTAGCCTTATAGTGAATCCATTTGAACCCATCTCTTGCAATTTATAACCATGAGTATAGATTACTATATGTTATGTTTCCAACAAATATGTTAGCCTTACTATACTATGGGTTATTTCAATTATGGCATACTGAGTAAGTCACAATGGTTAAATTTACAAACTAGATTTACCAAAAGCCATCATTTACAAATTACAAGAGCTACATACAAACAATATTCTAAATATTATGTGATCTAGACTAGAATTTGAATATGGGTATGGATATGGATATGAGTGTGTGTGTGTGTGTGTGCGTGTGCACACAATCAATGTACATGGCTGCCCAATTTGCAGATTGTGGTGTCCCTGGGTAGCTAATATAGGAATAAAACCAGAACAATTCAGAGGATGCAAGACAATAAAAAAAGTGTGACACAACTGAGACCAGCCTGCAATCATTCGGTTTCCAATCTTTAAGGACAGGTTCATCCACCTGTTTGAATCTTGTACGGTATGTTGCTTCAAAGGAGGAGTGCCATGATACACCTCCTGGATCTATTAGATGATGCTGTTTTAGAGGCTGAGTAAGGTCAGCACATATAGTACTGGACTAACTCAACAAATGCTTTGACTCAGTCTAAGATAAATTCTCATAGTCCTATGTATTTTCTACTTAAAGGCATTTTATTAGCAGCAGGACTATCTTGTTATATAGAGATTAAATGGTTGATGCCGTTTCATATGAGTTTGGGGTGAAATAAGGATTTCTGCCAAACAAATCTTGCATTGTCATCTGTATCAAAGCTGATGTGTTTCTTGACCATTTCTTTGACAGTCTTTTTATGGGCCAAAGGAACTACTAAAAGAACTTCCTGCAGTTCTATTAAGCTATGCTTCATTAGCATTCACCACAACTGCTAATGCACAAAGGTGACACAAACTGGCTGAAAAACATGAAAAGACATGATAAAAGGAGCGTGCTGAGAGGAAAAGAAAGCTGTTTGCTAATTGAGCTAGAGAGAAAGATGACATTGCTTGGGCACGCTTCCTGTGATTTGTACCTGCTTCACATGGAAGTGGGATGCTGCACCTGATCAGTTGTCAGTAGCACAACTGTAGGGATCAGTAGTCACAGTGTGTAGACAATTAAATAGTACTACTATTCTTTAGATGTGTTCAGTGGTGAAAAAAGATGATTCTGTGAATTTTTTTCTCAAAGTATATTTTCCCCCTTTCTCACAGTTTTATTTGGCTTACAGATTCTTGCTCTTTTTCTATGTTTTACATAATATTGTTTACTCTAAAGAGGAATAGTGTGATCGTTATGCATATATATTCTCTCAAAGAGTTCACACAATATTTTCTCATTCATCTTGTCCCTTCCCTGTGAGTGGATTTGGTTCACTCACATCAATATACTGACACTTAGTATATTGGCTACTTTGACTAGCAGCACTTCGGACTTTTGGACAACCATGACCTGAATGATTGAGAATCTCCATAGACACTTCAGACTTAAGATTTTTAGTTGATTTTTTTTTAAATGTAATTTTAAAATTATCATAAAAGGTGGAAGAAGGTTAAAAATACTCATTGTAACAATTTCAAGCAGAGAGAGATATGCCATAGAAGGTAGTCAGCACAATGGGAGAATGGGAGCATCACAGAGTGTTAAATTACTTAATTCTCTATTCTGGTAGCCTGAATGATCTTGGTGATAGTCCTCTTGCTGAATACAGTATCAGTGAGCAGAAAAACAATTGGCATCCGGGACTTGGTACTGGAAGAGTGGATTAAACTGTTTTATGTTTTTCCATGGAAGCAGGAAATAAGGAGAGGACAGTTAGATAGCCAAGATAACAGCTATTAAATCATAATTTCTATAGAGAATCTCAAGCCAAAGCCAATCTATGAGTCTAAAGCTGAGAAGAAATAAGAGTGGTCATTGTCAGACAAAGTCAACATGTCTAAGAAAACAATTCAGAGTCACAGATTTCAAACAGAATAATTATTGGCTCTCTCTTTAATGCTATAATTCTCAGCAGTTATGCTCTCACAAACTCAAGAAGTGCACATCATGAATTGGACTTTGCTGTTTTCCCAGAGAACCACGATGTTTTTCTGAAGTTCAGACTTTTCTTCCTCTAATGGCAGTGTCAATGCTATGTTAAAGGCTACAGGTCAGTGAGTAGAGCATATTTTGCTTAAACTCTGTTCCACCTACCAAGCTGGGAGGAGCTAGCAGGACCAAAGTATAGAGTATATTCTTTTCCCATTGTTTTCAAATCAAAATACATGAAAAAAAAACTTCTATTTGTGGCTAGACACCACAGTGTCTGCCCATTACAATATCTAAGTTATGGGGAGTGATGAATACTGAAAAGGCTAGAGTGAAGCTGCAGGTGATGAATAATTCAATGAGGAATGAACAGAGGTATTATGAGTGAACGCCATTATAGGTAAACATCTGTACTGTTGGCAATTAATATAGGAATGAAGATATTACTCTAGGTAGCATAGCATTAATTTAGACCTTCACATTCTATAGTTTGGATAGGACATGGCAAAATGTGCTTTGAATTCTGAGACTGTATCAGAAATCGGGGATGCACCCGGTCGGCCCAAATATAGGAAGAAGAAATCTTTTGCCTGTATCAGCCCCAATCTAGGGCTATCCACAGGCAGCAGTCGCTACTGCGACAATCATTGTCTATATTTCTTCTTCCCATATTTGGGCCGACTGGATGCATCATAAAAAAAAACACTTACATATATCCTCCCCCGGTCTCTTCCCTCCCTGACACAGCTGACAAATTGAGAAAGAGCCTGTGGATTAAAGGTCAACACAGCTGCCTAACCTGCAAACAGCCCAGGTTCGAATCTCAGAAGGGTGTAGCTGGCTGATGAGAGCTAAGGAGCTCGAAATAGCTATATCAGCTTTCCTTTAATTCTTTGTTAGCAATCCAAATTTAACATACACACACACACACAGATATATATATATATATGTAGGTCTTTGGTAATTCGGGTTTTCTCCCGCGTAAAATTGGAAGTGTCTTGGCGACATTTCGATGAAGTCTCATTTGTCATCTTCAGGCTGGTGTCTCTTCGGCCTCGTGCTTCTAGGAGCAATGTGTGATCGCAGCTGTTTCTTCCTTTTAACTGCCAGTGGGGGTATGAACTGATTGGGTGGGAGCTTGGCTGTGCTCTGATTGGATGGGGGGTTGGCTGTGCTCTGATTGGATGGGGGTGTATTCTGTTTGGGTGGGGGCTTTGTTGTGCTCGGATTAGTCTGAGTTGCAGTGGGATTTGAGATGGAGAGCTGCATTGCTGTTGTTTGGCTTCACGTTCGTGGTCGTGCCATATCAAGGTGGGTGTCAGTTTGCTTCATGTATGGATTGGAGGGGTTTGAAATGGCTAATGATGCAGCTGTGGTCTGGTTTCTGGTTTGTGGTCGTGCCTCATCATCGGAGTGGGTTTGGGTTTGCTTTTTGCGTGGATGTGTGGTGGTGACATCCTGTGTGGTTTTCGTGAGTGTGGGTCTAGTGTCATTCTTTGTGTTAGGGACTCGTTTGTCAATAAGGGTGGGTTTCCAAATGGCTGGTAGGCGGGAGGTATCATCTCGTTTATTCATGCTGTGTGGGCGTTTTTCTATCTCGATGGCTTCTCTGATTATTCTGTTGTTAAAGTGTTCAGTTTTGGCGATAGTTCTGGTATTTTTAAAGTCAATTTTATGTCCTGTGGCTTTAAGGTGTTGGACCAGGGAAGAAGTTGGTTCCTCTTTTCTGACTGAGTTCTTGTGTTCTTCAATGCGTGCACTTATTCTTCTGTTGGTTTGTCCGATGTATGTGGTGGGGCAGGCGGTGCATGGGATTTCATATACTCCTTGATTTTCTAACTCAATTTTGTCTTTGGGGTTTCTTAGGATGGTGGATATTTTTCGGTTTGTGCAGAATGCTGTCTTGATGTTGTGTTTGTGGAGGATCTTGCTGATTCTGTCTGTGGTGCCTTTTATGTATGGGAGGAGGGCTTTGCCATTTTCTTGTTCTCTGTCTTGGATTTTAGTGGGGGTTTCTTTTTGGATTAGGTTGGTAATCTTATTTCTTTGGAATCCGTTGGATGTTAGTACGTTAGTGAGAGTGTGTAGTTCGGTTTTTAGGTGTTGTTCGTCAGCTAAGCATTTTGTTCTCGAGATGAGTGTCTTGGCTACGGAGTTGATCTGTGCTGGGTGGTGGTGTGAGAGTGCGTGCAGATAGCGGTTTGTGTGTGTTTTCTTCTGGTAGATGGTGTGTCCTAGGGAGCCATTGGATTTCTTGTAGACTAAGACATCCAGGAAGGGAAGTTGGTTATTAGCTTCTGTTTCCATGGTGAACTGTATTTTGGGGTGTAGGCTGTTGAGGTATGTGAGGAAGTTGTCTAGTTTTTCTTTCCCATGTGGCCAGATTATGAAGGTGTCGTCTATGTATCTGAGCCAGAGTTTGGGTTTGTGATCAGATTTTTCTAGAGCTTGGGTTTCAAAGTGTTCCATGTAGAGTTTGGCAATGACAGGTGAGAGGGGTGATCCCATGGGTGCTCCTTCTATTTGTTTGTATTTTTGTCCGTTGTAGATGAAGTATGTGTTGGATAGGCAATGGTTGGTCAGATCTAGGATGTGCTTGGGGGGGTTATATTTGTTTTGGATAGCTGTCAAGGCTTCTTTGATTGGTACTTGGGTGAAGAGGGAAATGACATCAAAGCTCACGAGTAGGTCGCTGGGCTGTAAGTTTTGTTTCTTTATGATCTCTATGAATTGGAATGAGTTTTTTACGTGTGAGGTGATGGAGTCTGCATAGGGCTGTAGTTGTTTGGCGAGAAACCAGACCACAGCTGCATCATTAGCCATTTCAAACCCCTCCAATCCATACATGAAGCAAACTGACACCCACCTTGATGATATGGCACGACCACGAACGCGAAGCCAAACAACAGCAATGCAGCTCTCCATCTCAAATCCCGCTGCAACTCAGACTAATCCGAGCACAACAAAGCCCCCACCCAAACAGAACACACCCCCATCCAATCAGAGCACAGCCAAGCCCCTAACCAATCAGAACACACCTCCACCCAATCAGAACACAGCCAAGCTCCCACCCAATCAGTTCATACCCCCACTGGCAGTTAAAAGGAAGAAACAGCTGCGATCACACATTGCTCCTAGAAGCACGAGGCCGAAGAGACACCAGCCTGAAGATGACGAATGAGACTTCGTCGAAATGTCGCCAAGACACTTCCAATTTTACGCGGGAGAAAACCCGAATTACCAAAGACCTACATACAAACACCCGTGAAAACCTCAGAAAACATATATATATATATATGTAGGTCTTTGGTAATTCGGGTTTTCTCCCGTATAAAATTGAAAGTGTCTTGGCGACGTTTCGACGAAGTCTCATTCGTCATCTTCAGGCTGGTGTCTTCGGCTTCGTGCTTCTAGGAGCAATGTGTGATCGCAGCTGTTTCTTCCTTTTAACTGCCAGTGGAGGTATGAACTGATTGGATGGGAGCTTGGCTGTGTTCTGATTGGGTGGAGGTGTGTTCTGATTGGTTAGGGGCTTGGCTGTGCTCTGATTGGATGGGGGGTTGGCTGTGCTCTGATTGGATGGGGGTGGCTCTGCTTGGGTGGGGGCCCTGTTGTGCTGGGATTAGTCTGAGTTGCAGGGGAATTTGAGATGGAGAGCTGCATTGCTGTAGTTTGGCTTCGCGTTCGTGGTCGTGCCACATCTTCAAGGTGGGTGTCAGTTTGCTTCACGTATGGAATGGAGGGGTTTAAAATGGCCAATGATGCAGCTGTGGTCTGGTTTCTGGTCCGCGGTCGTGCCTCATCATCGGTGCGGGTTTGAGTCTGCTTTTTGCGTGGATGTGTGAGCACAGCCAAGCCCCTAACCAATCAGAACACACCTCCACCCAATCAGATCACAGCCAAGCTCCCATCCAATCAGTTCATACCTCCACTGGCAGTTAAAAGGAAGAAACAGCTGCGATCACACATTGCTCCTAGAAGCACGAAGCCGAAGACACCAGCCTGAAGATGACGAATGAGACTTCGTCGAAACGTCGCCAATTTTACACGGGAGAAAACCCGAATTACCAAAGACCTACATACAAACACCCGTGAAAACCTCAGAAAACATATATATATATATATATATATATATATATATATGTTTTCTGAGGTTTTCACGGGTGTTTGTATGTAGGTCTTTGGTAATTCGGGTTTTCTCCCGTGTAAAATTGGAAGTGTCTTGGCGACGTTTCGACGAAGTCTCATTCGTCATCTTCAGGCTGGTGTCTCTTCGGCCTTGTGCTTCTGGAAGCAAATATATATATATATATGAGTTCAGCTAAGACTACACTGAAGTACTAATCATAGCACCACAATAACGCACTAAACACCAGATGTGCATTATAATATAGTTCATTTTTCTATGCTGTTGAGCTTCCAAGAAGATGAATTAAAGTAAACAATATTGCTTTATTTGTTGGGCTTTGCATTTTCAGATGAAGAATGTGCATCAAATAAATATGTGCATTAGAAAGAACCCTCCAGCCAATAGCATGTTTGTCAGGACATAAGTAATTCTCTTTATTGGTGGGGGGTTTTTTGGTGGGAAAATTTTAGTGTAAGCCACCTGATATCTTTCTACGGTTGAATGGCTTCTAAGTCTTGTAAGCAAATAAAAATAACTAAAGATGTATACTTGGATGAAAACTTGTTCATAGACTATGTTGAAACAATGCTATTGTTTTCTTCTCTGCTGGGCATAATTATGTGACAATTTGTGAAGATGGGTAAGCCAAACTGTCAAAAATGTGCTTAGTTATTGCTATAGGAGAAATAAAATGTTTTATTTATTAGTTTAATTAATTTTAATTAATTAATTTAATTAATAAAAAAAACAGTGCAAAGAAGAGCAACTAAGATGATTAAGGGCCTCAAGATAAAAACATATGAAGAACAGTTACAGGAACTGGGTATGGCCAGTTTATAGAAAAGAAGGACTAGAGGTGACATGATAGCAGTATTAGATAAGATAAGATAACCTTTATTGTCATTTTTTTACTGTGGGCACAACGGCACACATCAAAAATGAAATTTTGTTGCCCGCTCTCAAAGTGAAACACATACATGACACACACCTAAACGTACTATGAACAACATATGTATAGACCCACATCCCTACATATACGTAGCAAATAAATATTAAATACTGTCCATCTTGAATATATAACGGAAGGAGGAAGCTTGAGAGTTCGCAAGGTTAATGCTGTATGGAATGAAACTATGGCTGAATCTGGATGTTCTGCTACGGATACCACGAAGCCTCCTCCCAGAAGGTAACCAGGAAAACAGGTCATGAAGAGGATGTGTAGTGTCCCAGATAATCTTACGGACCCTGCTCAAGCAACACTTCTGTGCTATGTCATGGATGGGAGGGAGGAAACTGCCAATGATCTTTTCGGCCATTCTCACCACTCTCTGCACTGCCTTCCTGTCTGAAGCAGTGATGCCTCCAAACCAGACTGTGATGCTGTATGACAGGATGCTCTCGATCGTCCCCCTGTAGAAAGTGGTCAGGACAGGGGAAGGAAGATGTGCTTTTGTCATGCGATGCAGAATATGCAGGCACTGCTGTGCCCGCTTCACCAGTTTCTCACTGTTGAGCAACCAAGCAGCCTACTACTGCTTTCCGAATGTTAACTGTCTGCAGTGTTTTCTGGACAGAGGTGACATCAAAGCTTGGCACTTGCTCATCAGGATGGGGCACAGCTTTCCTAGCAGGAGTGCTATTTGATGCCTCAAATCTACCAAAAAATGCATTCAGTTTGTTTAGGAAGTCTGTGTCATCCTTGCATCTCGATGGAGCCACCTTGTAATCCGTAATGGCCTGGATCCCTTGCCACATTCTCCTGGTGTTTGTTGGGTCCTGAAAAAAGTTCTGAATTTTCTGGCAATGGACTTGCTTTGCCCCTTTGATGGCACTTTTCAGATTTGTTTTGGCTGTTCTAAGTGCCAGCATGTCACCAGATTTAAAAGCCACATTCCGTGCTTTCAGCATCTTGTATTCCAGTGTTTAAGGGGCTGCCACAAAGAAGAGGGGGTCAACTTATTTTCCAAAGCACCAGAAGGCAAGACAAAAAACAATGGATGGAAACTACTCAAGGAGAGAAGCAACAGTGAGGACAATTAACCAGTGGAACAGCTTGCCATCAGAAGTTGTAGATGCTTCATTGCTAGAGGTTTTTAAGAAAAGACTAGATAGCCACCTATTTGTAATGGTATAGGCCAGGGTCTCCTGCTTGAGCAGGGGGTTGGAATAGAAAACCTCCAAGGTCCCTTCCAGCCCTAGTCTGATTGATTGAATTTATTTTTAAATCACTTTTTTGCCAAGTATTCTGAAGATTGGATGACAAGCAATGCTTATAGCACAGATTCTGCCTATGTTTCAATACAATGAAGGGAGTAAGCTGTTTGCTTCAACTTTTAATCATTACCTGTGGCAGAAAAATTAAAATATTCTGAAAAATTAAAACCATATATCCCACTCAAAGTTATGAGTTTTGTTCCATCAGAACCTAATCCACTCAGAACATTATGATGCAACATTCTGAGAGGGGCTGTTTGTTTCAAGTCTTCTAGTTTGATTAGCACCTGGACAGACTAGACTAGACTAGACTAGACCAGACCAGAACAGAACAGAACAGAACAGAACAGAACAGAGTACTTTATTGGCCAAGCGTGATTTGACACACAAGGAATTTGTCTCCAGTGCAAAAGCTCTCAGTATATATGCAAAACAACAGAGTAATGATAATCATAATGAAACCAATAAGAGCAATAAAGGGAACTATTCCAAGTTCTATTACAGCATTTGTTTGCATGTTTCCAGATTAACATGCCAGTAATCAGGAAAGTAAGTGGCTGTACAGATTCACAGCCACATCAATGTCTAGAATCTTTCAAAGCAACTTCACTGTGAACATTGTCTTACCAAGCATACATGGTATACCTGTACCTACTAGTTCATTGTATTAATTAACAGAAACATTTGATTTGCATGCTGAATTTCTTCAACAGTTTTTCTGTCACTTAGTGCAATCATTTAAAACTGTGAATAAAATAAATAGCAAACGTGTGTGTCATTAGCAGTCTGCAAACAGTGGAATTTGGTGATAATATACACTTTGGTGCTTGTAAAACTAATGGACTATGTGTTGTATGATTTACCTTACTTGTAAATATAATAGCAAATCTTTGCCAAAAGAAATGTTCACTAAATTACAAGAACATCCATTGCTCCCTTATCTCCAAATATAATTTTAGCAAAATACTAATAACACAACAGAATTTGACAGAATCTGTACACTATGTACTCCCATGGTGGCCATCCAGTTGCATCTGGAAAACATAGAATCAAAACATCAAGTAAAAGTCATTTCATATTGTTCTCTGGCTGCCAATATTCAGAGGCTTACTAGATTCTGGAACTGGTATATAGTCATCATTGCTAACAGCTATTAAGAATTCTGTGCAAAATCAAATTATGCACCCAGAAAATTTTGAATTAAGTGACCTACATAAACTATGTAAAATATCTTTATTGTGCACAATTTAGTTTCTGCTGAAATGGAGAAGGCCAAGAATTACATGGCAGATTAACCGCTAGAAGTTGAGCAAGTTATTATCTGGCTTTGAAATGTTCACAAGAATTGTGTTTGAACTTTTGTTGAAGCCTTGCATTGCATCCATGAA
This sequence comes from Azemiops feae, assembly GCA_023970755.1. Lineage (NCBI taxonomy): Eukaryota > Metazoa > Chordata > Lepidosauria > Squamata > Viperidae > Azemiops > Azemiops feae. Next base: position 473,976 of record JALGBA010003991.1, on the reverse strand, counting down.
AATTCTACAAATAATCCTTGACAAATAACCACAATTGGGACCAGAGGTTCCATCACTAAGTAATGCAGTTATTGAGTTGCACTTGATTTTTTTGACATTTTTTGCTGCATTCATTAAGTGGATCATGTGGTCATTAAGCAAATCTGACTTTTTCCATTGACTTTGTTTGTCAGAAGCCTCCTGGGAAGGTTGCAATCATGTGATCAGGGATGCTGCATTGTAAATACATACCAGTTCCCAAATTTTGATCACGTGACCATGGGGACTCTTCAGTGGTCGTAAGTGTGAGGACTGGTCATGGGTAACTTTTTCAGCACTGTCATAATTTTGAACAGTCATTACACAAATGGTTGTAAGTCGAGGACTACCTTTATTATCCATTTTTGTGCAGGAAGACATTAAATTATGATATTGTGATAAGGCCACAATAATATTGCTTAAAGCAGCAAACATGTTCTTTTAATTTAAATTTGATGTAAGATACTAAAAGTGTAAGAGTAAACCTTCTTCTGACTTCCTAGTGAAAGTTTCTGTATTCCATTTTCTCTAACTATGTATTTAGTCTCATTTCATCATTTTTTTCTGCAGTTGTTAAGTGAACAGGGAAGTCATCAAGCGAATTCATTGTTTGTTATGGGTGTTTTTGCTAGAAACTAGAATTTAAACACCAGTTTCCAGCACAAATGTCGTAAACTGTGGTCCTGTGACTGCGGGATGCTGCAGACAGCATTAAATGGGGGCTGGTTACCAAGTGCCCACAATGTGGTCATGTGACTTCAGGGAGCCCTGGCTGTCAGAACTTCGAATCACTGAGTAAGCAGTTGTAAGTTAAGGACTTTCTGTATCTCATTAAAATATGTAATGTAACAGCTAACAAGCAAGGAGAGCAACATTATTTGGATGTTAGATAACTGATAAAGTCATAGAATACTGAAAAGATGTCAATATGTGCTTCATTGATTACAGAAAAGCCTTTGATTGTTTCATTTTAATCATGTCAAGTTGTGATATGTGCTTACAAAAATGGGAATCCTGGAACATCTCAATATCCTCATGAGACGCCTATGCATAGATAAGGAAGTGACACTACAGACAGAACATGGCAAAATACAATAGCTCCAGATTGGCAAAGGAGTGACATAAGTTTATATTGTCTCCTTATTTATTTAAGCCTAATGCAGAATATATATGTCAGGGAACCTGGATTGGAAGAAGATGGGTGTGATTTTAAAACTGGAGGAAGAAACATTAATAACAGTGCTATGCTGATGGTACTAATTTGATAGCTGAAAATGTAAATGATCTGCAAACTCTAGTAAAAGTGAAAAATGGGACTAAAATTAAATACAAAAATGACCAAACTAATGACAGCAGGTTCAATTAGCAGCCTTAGAATTGAAAATATTGAAGAGTAGGTGGTTTCTGCATTTTAGGATCAATCACCAACAATGAAAGAACAAGTGGTCAAAAAATATGCCCCAGAGTAGCACTTGGTATAGCAGTCACAAAGAGCTTGGAAAAATTATGCAGATGCCACGATGTGATTGTAATGACAAAGGTCAAAATTGTACAGAAAATAGTTTTCTCTATGGCATTCCATGGAAGCAAAAATTGGATAGGAAGAATAGGAAGACTACTGATATTTGCAAAGATTCCTTAGAATGCCATAGAACAGATAGCCAAGAAAAGAAACGAATGGGTTGTTGAAGGAATCAACCCTGACTTCTCATTTTGAGTCATAAATGACCAGACTCAAATGGTCACACTTTGGAGACATTATGTGAAGACTAGCTCTCTGGGGAAGGTGAAAAGAAAGGGAAGCAGCAGCAGCAGCAGCAGCAGCAAGAACTCAGCAGGACTCAGTTGCAACCAACAGAAACTCAGTTTCAGTGGCAATCCATGCACTTTTGGAAGACCTGAAGTCCAGGCTAGAGTCAAAATGATCCCGTAGAAAATGTTATCTATGAAGTTGGTATGAGTCACCCTAATTTAACTGCACATAAGGCATCCGTAAGCTAGCTCGCCATACGGTTAGTTCACTGAGTATATGTGAACAGGGCAGTTTGGCAGGCTATAGCGCATCTGCTATTAGTGTGTAGAGATGCCAATTAACTTCAGGGAACATGGACAGCAAAGGAAGATTTGTGGGAATCTGAAATGTATGTCACCCTGCCTGAAGACAATTCACACTACAGTGGCTGGAAATACAATGTGTCCGTGTGGGAGGAAAAGATAGAAGAGCCTGTAAGAGCTCTCCTTTCGTCTTATCAAATGAAGTACCTCAAAGTAGAGAAGAGAAGCATTCTGTGGAATATGATGAGGAAGATAAGAGGAAGCATATGGCTCAGAGAAGCAGGAAGCACTCAGTATAGAGGGAAATTAGCAACAGACATAGTCCTCAGAGAATTTAAACTCATTTTCCATGTAAGACTTCTGGTATCCTTGCAATGCTTAGTAAGCTCTGTAACACATTTCGATATCAGACCACATTCTGTTTCTAGTTTTCTGTTATTGTGACTGTTAACTATGCATTATTATTTGCTATTTTTCTATATTTTTTCAATAAAATAAGTCAGGATTTAATTCAGATGCCAGTGTAAAGTACTTTGATATTTGCAAATTTCAAGCGATCTGTTATGGTAGGTGGCCTTAAATGACCCAGCCAGAAAAAAGAGTGTTATTAACTTACCTTAAACAATATTTTATTTAGCTCCTAGACTATTGTTATAGTTTAAACCCACACAAAGAAATTCCAAACTGCCAAGGTTGCTATGGCAACAGCAGGGGTCTGTCAACACCTCTCTAATAGTGACAAATGGTACTTATTACATCAGCACTAATTTCATCCGATCCCTTTCAGATGAAGATACTTAGTCCTCACTGATCAGATTGTGTCACTGTAATTACTGAGAACAGACCTTATTAGATGACAGCACTCTTTACCCATTGCCTCCACTCAAAAACCTAACCTACATTTTACTATTTTTGAAATTATTTTGCAAATGTGCTCCAGCTCTTCTTGTTCCAGTACCTTCCTGTTCAAACTATGTAATATACAATGATTCTCACCAATTAACTTCAGGAAGTTTTAAAAATAAAAACTGATTTTAACATACACAAAGAATTGAATATAATTCCTTCATTATAAAGTTCTCAAAATTAATACTAGTAACCTTTCTTAAATCTGAGGAGTCATGATTTTTTCTTTTTCTTTAAAGGGATAAAGTAATCGGGTCTCCTCATGCCAAGAAAAGAACAGGCCAAATGTCATTTTTGCATGTAACCAACTATATGAAAAAGCTGAAACGGAATTACATGAAAGTGGCATAAATATACTTGCTCTTGACATGGTTTGGATTCTTAATTTTAATTGCATGAGACCAAGCTTGTTAGTAGGGTTTTAAGAAAATCTACACTCTAGCTTTGGATTTTCCATTTTAAAAAAATGGAGCCAAATTTTCAAGATCTGATTGAAATGTATCCTCTTTGTTCCCATCTCCCCACCACCATGATGTGCACTGAATTGACTGTACATTCTAGAATTTATAAAACAAACATCAGCTGCAATGCTTTATGGTACTTAACTCCTGGTGCATAGGATTCCAACCTAAAAAGGAGCATGATTTCCTTAGCTTTCTATTGAATGAACTAATTATAAATAATAAATCAACTACTGCAAAAATCTGCAGTACAGTACAATTACATTTTGTGTACAACTGCATTAAACAATAAATGAGATATTTCAAAGAGTTCCAAGGATAAAATCACGTCTCAGTCAGCCTATTGTTAAATAAATCTCCTTCTCTTTATACTATACCTTCCGAAGTAACTTACATTGCATCAAAAAATGGTTTTTTTCACTTTCAAATATCCTTCCTTAGTATTGTGGAGAGTCTTTTGTTTTCTAAATATTTTATAGCTGAGCTGGTGTTTTGTAGCTTTTCTAAGGGGGTCAAGAAAGGTGACTTGGGTGGGAGGGTGATCTACCTATCTTGATTAATAGTGTTTTTCTACTTCAGCATAGTAGGCAAAATGTGCCCAAATGAAATAATATTAGCCATTAGTAAGGAATACTGTATGTGTGTTAGGTGTGACTAAAGTTTATAACCTAGTCCACACCTTTTCTATCTTATTAAAATCTTGTACGTGAAAATCATGATTGATCAAACCACATTGGATGGTGGAGGCTAATATCTGAATACATCTGTCATACTGAAAGATTCTGATTTTGAAAAGAGCATGAATCAATGAAATGAAAGAAAACCAATCCTAACCTGATTATTAGCTAGTAAAAACATTGTGAAGATACTTCACATAGTATACTATCTCCTAGAAGCCACCTCAAAATATCAATCTTTAGCATATTACCATAAATGCTATTTGTGACATCGATGTTGTCATGTAACTAGGAATAGTAGTGATAGTAGGGGACTAATGGCTTTGAAGTGGCATCAAAAAGAGTGCTGATAATCAGGTTTGAAGGTTTGAACTGATGGCTGATGGTTTGTAAAGGATAGTGCAATGGAGTAATATCACGGAGCTTTTAATAATACATATGTTGCATATAGTATGTTTAAATGTGTGTTATGTATGTGTACACTTTGAGAGCAAGCAACTAAATTTCATTTTTAATGTGTGCCATTGTGCCCACAGTAAAAAATGACAATAAAGGTTATCTATCTATCTATCTATCTATCTATCTATCTATCTATCTATCTATCTATCTATCTATCTATCTATCTATCTATCTATCTATCTATCTATCTATCTATCTATCATCGTTTGGCAAATCAGATTGCATATTTAGTTGCTTCATAGATAGCACAGGTGTAGCTCAGATTGCATAATCAATTACTATAGCGCTGCAATATTCTCTCTTCTACCTCCAGGGAGGCAAGTGAACATATTGGGGGGGGGAGGTGGAATAAAGAGTACAGATCAAGATACAGAAGCCAAGGATTTTGGTTGATAAAGAAGAGTATTGTGCTTTGGGAAGTGTTCTCCTACATCTATGAATATTCCCTATGTTTTAAATAACATGACTTTTTGAACTGTATCTGTTTCCAAGTAGTAAGAATTATTCTCACTTTGCATTGAAGTACAAGTGTATACTTACACTAAAGTTGTACATGTTCATGAGAATTGATAGCAATATGACATTGCCAGATTGGGATCTTGGAACTATATCCTTGTAAATATTATCATTGATTTTTCTTGAATGTTTTTATTCATTTGGAGCAGACTTTTTTAACTTGATGTCCTACAGATGCTTTAAACTGCAACTTTTTAAAAGTAATTTTACTAACCATTACAATTTAAAAAATATAAACTAATATAAACTAAAAAAGAATAAAAATAAAAAGTAGTGCAGAAGAAAAGGAAAGAAAAATAGAAAATAAAAATATGAACATTAAAGGAAAAGAAAAGAAATATATAAAGAAATGGCTCCCCTTTTCATCACATGTATAAACAATTTAGTAAATTATCACTTTCTTTTAAAATATAACAAATTATATTTTCTTCTCACTTGTCATATCTTATCAAAAAGAAAAAGAGGTCCTTAAAGCCTTATCATTCAGTTCTAGTCAGTAAAAAGTCCGTTAAGGATTACCATAGATAACAATGCATCAATAGAGGAGAATATTTGTAGTTCAGGGTTGAAATGAGGGGTTCTCTCTGAGCTTGCTTGTTTTCTTACAGATGTTTCATTACCCAAACTAGATAACATTATTAATGCTAGTAAGGAAAGTGGTTTGCTGTCAGTTTATATTTTGGTGGCTTGCCCTGCCCTGTGTTGGTGGGGGTGATCTTAGAGATTTTTTGGTTGGGCTGTTTACTGTTAGCTCTTTGGCAGTTTCTTGACTAGGGTATTGTTTACTTGATTGTTTGTCTGATGTTAACCTTGGAGTTAATCTATGCTGATCTGGGTGCTGATTGCTGGTGGAGAGGTGCTTGAGTCTTTTTGTTCCCTTTTGGGCTGGTTGATTATCTCTTTTGCATAGTCTATAGATGTTGTTAATGTCTATGTGTCTATTGATGGCTAATTTGTCAGAGTGACAGGCTTCTAGAAATTGCCTGGCATTTTTGGACTTGGTCTGGTCTAGGATTGTCACATTTTCCCAACTGAAACTGTGGTTAAATCTGTTTATATTGTGAAATTAAAGAATTTTCATTATGTCTTCTGACTACTAGTTGATGTTCATGGATGTGTTCTGCCAGTCTTCTGCCTCTTTGTCCTACATAGTGGTTGTTGCAGTTCTTACACTGTATGTTGTAGATGGGGTTGCTGGGTCTTTTGGTTTGCTTAGGATGTTTTGTAGGGCTTTAGTTAGCTTGTGCGCTACACTGATTTTATTGGTGAATTTCTGAGGTATTCTTGATATATGGCATGTAATTCTTTTTAGGGTTTGTGTTGGTTGTTCTGTATTGACTTGAGTGGTCAGGGACTTTTCGCCTTGATCATAATAAAGCTTGATGATAATTAAAGATGGCAGAAACTTTTAAACTTCTGATTCCAATGTTTACAAATACCCTTTACTATGTCCAATATCAAAGTACTTTGCCACATTCTCTATTAGTAAGTCAAATTTAGTTGTTCTTCTGCTTTAATTGTAATGTTTACTTCTGTTGAAGGAAAAGTCTTCATCATAGTTCAGTCCAAGCCAGGAATAAACAACATGGTGACTGCTTTAGAAAGAAGGTTGCAGTTTATTGAAGAGGAGAGCCAGATAGAAAGATGGCTCTGAAAGAAAAAAGAGAGAACACATGTAGGGAGTGGGTTTTTATACCCTCTAGGGCTCTTGAGGTTGTTTCCTGTTCCTGTTTGAGGCTTTGTATTTCCTGTGTCATGTATTTTGACCTGAGTCTGAGTGTGCCCTTTGGCATCTGTGGGTTAACCCTATTATGTCCTGTCTTAGAGTTTGGGTGGGGTATGTAGATTTTAGGTGTCTTTGTCTTCCTAAGCTTCTAGCTGGGGGCCTCCAACCTTCCTGGATTATTTACATCTGCATTTCTAAGAGCTGGTTTCTGCTTGGGGGAGGGAGACTTGGGGCTATTAAGGAAAACTGGGCATGCTTTTCTGCCTCTTTAATATATCCTTCTCTGGGGGGGAGGGTGACTTCCCACACTTCCTTCTGGTTCCCTCTAGTGTCCAACCTTCAAAGTCCCACCCTATCATTTTTTTTAAGAACTCAAAAAAACATTTTTCCCTTGGAAGGATTTTTATTGTCAAATATCCCTGGTAAACCAAATAGAAAATATGACAAATGAACTAAATCTGCTTTCTTGTAAGGCTACATTAATATAATTTTGACAGTCTGAAAGTACAAACTCCACACTGCCACTTTTAACTACTTGATCTATTAGGGCGGGTCCTTCATAAGTTTCTTTCTCTGCCCGGTAAGCCATTGAAGGCTCCTACTTCTCCTGTCTGATTGTGTCCTAGAAAGCATCTCTTCTCCTCATTCCTCACGATTTTTCACATATTCTATTACACTTGTAATTAATTTCAAAAAATTATTTCAAATCCATCTGGACCCTTATTTTAATAAACCTTTTGCTGTTTATCCCCCAAAAGAGATATTTTTAAGGTCCTTAAACGTATACTCAAAATTTCATTTATTTCTTTTATTCAAAGAAACTCACCTGTTTCAGACTGAACAAGCCAAAGCGCTAATAGCTAATAAGCAGTTAACAAGCAATTTCCAAAGTTGATTAGAAAAGGAAGTATGTGAAGCTTGTATCTATAAAGGTGCTGACTGTGGTTTGAACAGAAACGGTATTCCATTGTCCCAGAGCTGTAAAACTTCCCGAGACTGCTATCCTGCGATCTCCTCATAAGGAGCAACTGTCTGGAGCATTTTTGAATGATCTCAAGTCCTCTCCTTGTTCAGAGAGGAATTACAAAGAGCCAATCTAACTGCCGGCTCTTCATTTTGCAGTGGTAGTTGTCTCTGCTTTTAATAGAGCCATCTTCAGTTTTCCATATCTTCCCCAGAGATCTAAACTGCAACTCTAATTGGTATCATCTAGCACTGGAAAATTATCAGGGTCAATGGAAAGTATAATCTATTGTAAAGTGGAAGATACTGAATTGAAGATACCATGTTTGTTTGTTTGATATCATTTGTTTAAAAATATTCTACTAAAATGCAGCAATATTTCACAGTATGTGAAGAAACGGGAGAGAATCTTTAAAGCAGCACTTACAGTAGCTGCACCATTATCCAACTCTTTTGCCTCCCCAACTGCAATTTATTCAGTTCTAAAAAATTGCTTTGGGAATACTAAGCCCATCTCCAGTCTGATTTAACTGTAGATTTCTTTACTCTCTGGTAGTACTATTTCTTTTCATATATAAATCTGATCACTTTTAATAATATTTTAATACTTTGGATAATGTATTTCTTTTCATATATAAATCTGATCATTTTTAATAATATTTTAATACTTTGGATAATGTTTTTCAGAATTAAATTCAGATATACACTTCTGTCCCTAATATTTATTGAGTTCTTTCTTTGGTATCACACCACATAACCCACAGCCTTATGGCTTCATTTGATCCCTCTCCCTGAAGTCTTAGGGACAACCTTTAGAAGTTATTACACTTAGTTTTAGCATATCAGGAAGAAACAAATATTTAGAATATGAGTTTCAATTACATTAATTGTATTAAATTAACTTGTGTCATTTTAATTTTAATCTAAATCAAGTCTGCTTTGGTTGTTTGTCAGAGGCTGAGTTTGGCCCTCAGTCTGGGAAAAAAATCTTCTACACATTTCTGTTTTATATCCTTTTCTCATACTGTATCCCCAGCATGAGAAAAGAATATAAAACAGGATTGTGTAGATTTTTTTTCATTCCTCTATTAACCCTTACTTAACTGAAACTCTAAAAATATCCTGACTGGCTAGTTGTTTTATATTACAGTTTCCTAATTCAGTGACCAATAAATCAGGCTGAGTTATTTTCTTTCATGGTTCCAGTTTACATTATGGTATTAATACAGCTGAAGTTTTATTTCCACAACTGCCTGCCTAATAACAATTATGTTCAAAGTCAAAGCTCCGCTCATGTATAATATATTGCATATTTTATTATGCATGGGAAATTTGCATTATTTATCACATGCAGGGAAACATTAAGGTTGCAGATTAGCATACAGAGGATAGCTTCTTACATAAATGTTCTTAAGTGTGTAAAATATTAGGACTGGAAACGTCCCTGCTTTTTCTTTGCATATAACTCTTCACTTGCATGAATATATTTTAAATGTTGCATCTGTCACTGAATTATCAGATACTAGCCTCTTCTGACAATTATAGAAATCCAGTATTTGCTGTAGCAATTTTTTCAATTCCTATAATTAATGGTGGTAGGCCTGCAATGGAAACCTCACCTCAATCTATGTTTATTTGGCATCCCATATCACTACATATTTTTTATGCATACTAACTAGATCTTCTTCCAAAATTGGGTAATGCTATGCCTCAGGGTAGAAACCCAGAGCCCGGTAACCAAATGACAACAGTAGTATATAATGCAGTTTCAGTATTGGGATTACATGGATATGATAATTCCCCTATGGCTAATGCTGTTCAACTTTGTAGCCTTTCTTCTTAAGTTTCAAAATTTCACAATTCAAGAGCAATGATGAAGATGGTTGTATATGCAGATTAAAACTTTCAAAATACAGCATTTTCTGAAAGAAAATGATGGTAATTTCCAGATAGGACAAACTATCTGAAGTTCCCTTCTCCCCTCAGTTCCTGGTCTAAAATTGTCTATCTCCCCAAACAGTTTTAAAGTCTTTAGCACAGCAATAAATACTGAGTGTCTAAAAGTTCAGTCTCAGATTCACTAATAGCAGATGTTTCACAGACTTGATGGCTTGATATGTTCTTTATTGTAGACAAGAAAGAGGCATATAGGCTGACATTTTGCATCTTATAAAATAAAGAACCAAACCCCATATATACATCAGCCCAAAGGTTTCAGCTTGCAAGAGCTAGGAGGATGGAGTTAACCCACAGCATATTGTTGGAAAAGGTGTGTGTCACAATAAAGCATTGTGTACAATTAACCGCTATAGTGTGGTGAGTGCAGTCCTTGAAAAACAAAGATCCCTCACGTACATAATGGATCTGTCTGACCTGAAAATTGTTGCTTTCTGCCTCACTGGTTTCAGCCATCACCACATGGTGTTTTTAGTGGGATTCTTCTACTTCTTCCTCATTATCATAATTTGTATGTTAGATTTTGTTTGTAATATTATTGTGGTTTGTTTACATAATAGTGTTTTGTAGTGATGGATATCAGAAACCACGAGAATCTGAATTGCATCCAAGAATAAATCCAATAGATAGATAGATAGATAGATAGATAGATAGATAGATAGATAGATAGATAGATAGATAGATAGATAGATAGATAGATAGATAGATAGATAGATAGATAGATTAATGATATTTCTGTTGCAAGATCAAATCTGGGTCGGTCACCGGATTCGATCTTGCAACATTATCGTGGGACACGAATATTTCTGTTGCCCATATATTGGGTTGCCCAGGAGAGGAAATGAGGCTATTGCTCCTTCTCATTTCATTCATTGCTTGCTTATTTTTAGAGTGCAGAACTAGGCTTCAAAAGTGGACATTGGGGGTGTACATGCTTATGGACCTTGGCAATCTCCAAGCCTTCTTGCTGACCATGAAGTGTAATTTTTTTTTCTGAAGTGGAACTCTTTGCATGTTTTTACAGATAATAAACCACAGAGAATGGCTTCACAAAGGATTATGGAAAGTTAGTAGAGATGATAGAAGGTATCATTACGCTTTGTGCTGATGTGGTTGTGAAAGAGTTATAATTAAGTTTTGATGTAATAGCTCGTATTATTGGTTTATGAGAATATGGAATGAGATGGGATTCTAAAAAATTTGGAAGCATTTTTTTATTAGTTTATAATATATAATAAAAAAGTACAAAAGAAAATAGGAAAATAGGGGAGGAAAAAGGGAAAGGAAAAGGGGCAAGGGGGAAAAAAGAAAGAAAAGGGGTTGACTTCCCACTCTCTTTGGTGCAGTAGAATAAGATAGTAATATCAAACCTCAATTTTTTTACTTTTACATAATAATATTATAAACTAGCATTTCTGTAACAACAACTCTATTAATCGATAAAACCCAAAATCAAATAATACTCTGGTCTCTCTTCAGATCGTACAAATCTTTTGCCTTTCAAAAATTTTGGAAGCATTGTGCAGACAGTAAAACACTGAAAAAAGGACATGTGAGAACGTAACTCTTGCATGTTTTTCACAGCAACATTTTATAATATCAACTGCCAGAAGATCTGATGGATCACCCTTGCTTTGGAAAGAGAATCATAATACCAAGATGTTTAGCTAGAGAAAATCAGAGAATAAAAAGAAATAGTCATGTGTAAAGTAGATATTTCTTTTCTTTAATTGGATTTTTATTGCATTCATTAAAGCAGTACTTTTTTGCAGACTGAAGAACTTTTGTTTCAAGTTCAGAGTTTTTTACAAGTTAAACCTATGCAGTCAGAGTTCAGAAAAATGTTTTCCAGAGGTAAGTAGGCACAGGATTATAATCATGCCTCTCCTATCAAATTGGATATTCTATTTGCTGCTGTTGCTCTTTGGGGCAGTGTGTATGTGTGTGAATATGTTTGTGTTGTCATGGCAACAACTCTATTATTTACCAATGTACCACTGTCTTTAAACAATTTATGTTACTTGCCAGTTTGGTAATCATTTAATGAGACACAACTGATATTTAAAGGTTAGTTTTCTTATTTTTTTAATGTTACAGAAAGCAGAATGAAACTTTTTTAAAAAATAAATCAATCTCTAGTTTATCTTGCTTGTTTTATTATTTCAGTGGAAGTGAAGAAATCCAAGAAGTTAAATAAATGTTTGAAATTAAGCAGAAATACCTATTATAAAGTGTTCCCATAGATTTCAGTCAAGTTACTGCTATTGGTTACAATAATGTATACATTATTGTATACATTATACAATGTATACATTACAATAATGTATACTTATTAATTATATGGTGGGAACAGATGATTAGTGGTTGTTGCCTATCAAAAGACACATGTCCTTCATTTCATAACAGGAAGCATATTTTTAATATTTTTGCATGTCGGTATACTGTTGAAAAAAACAAATGAATATGTGCCGCAAATATTAATGTGTAAGAAAAAGAAGAATATGAATTCTGCCCACGTATTTATCTAGACTGGATCAGAAATCACTGACAAATGTCTTGAAAGAGCTTAATTGAATCTATCAAGCAACTTTCACAGTTTAATAACAGCATTTCTTAACTCTGGTATATAAAATTTAGCATCATTCTTTGTTGTGGTAATAAGAAAAGCATCTGTTAGATTGATGTGAAAAAGTTTGAATAATCTCTATTTGCAATATGCACTTGGTGGCAGTTTTAATGAATAGACTGTAAAATTGGCTGTTTTGAACATGAAGATGAGCTGATGAATGAAAGCTTGCAATCTAAGAGAAATATATCTTCATGACATAACTATATGGATATTAAACCTTGTTTATAAATATTTTAATTTCTTCTTAGATGTTCATCTTTTTTCTAAAAAAGAGTAGTCAGTTCTATTTTGCACAGTTTTAAATATGAATTGATGCTGCTATTTTATATATGGGCACATTTTATTTGCTTTAGTTATTACTTATATTGTTTGATTAAAAATAAATTGTAACCACATCATCAGCCAACTTTCTTAAAAGGAGAATATAAATACTTAACCAAATAATACCAATATTAATCAACAACTCATTTTACATCTAATAGCTTTATTCATTTATATACTATTTTATATTTAAGAAATGTATAAGGACACCCAACATAATTTATGATTGTGCACAGAGTCCACCTATAAAAAAATCAAACATAAACAAAATCAAACAGAAGTAATAGAAAACCGAAATAACCAAGCACACTCATACATATGGCTGAGGTGGTATATAACAAATACTCACTCTCCTAGCAATTACTATCCTGGTTCAATGCACAGGGAAAAAGTGAGATTTCACAGCTCTACAAAAGATTAATAGGGCAAGATCTGCCCAAATCCTTGGTGGAGTTTGTTCCAAACAGCAGGTGTAGCAACAGAGAAGGCACATCCCTCGGCTTGTGGGTGAGGACCTGTATTGGATGTCCTCCCAAGAGAAGACAGCACCACAACAAAGCAATGGTCAGCCAGTGAGTTCTGGGCAACAAAATTGTCTCTGGAGAAGGAGAGATTGAAAGATCGTCTACTGGTGTTCTGGACAGCTGCTCCTCACAAAGAGACTACAGGAATCAAGTTTCTTATGGTTGATCATGGATTGAGTGACTTGGAAGACAAGGAATTACCATTGCACTTCAAACTGCTGTGCAACCGTTATGGACACATGACCCACAAAAGCCTCACTTTCTTAAACACTTTCAGATATAATTTACAACTTAAGAGTGATCTTCCAACCATCAAAAAAAGAGTAAAGACACTCAGTGAGTCGCCTTCTTTTTGGAATTAAGAAAAGAAAAATAACACTGTTCTAAAGAATTTTGAGTTAAAAGCAAAAAGCTTAAGTTTATGATTTAAGAAAATTTTAAATGGATAAAGCGGACGGGTAATTTTAGAAAACCAAAGAATGCTTTTTTGTCCTTGACAAAAATGCCTTGGAAAACAACTGCTTCAGTCATCCTCTTGCCAAATTCTTCAGACATTTTCTGCAATAAATCTAGGGTGATGCCCTTATCTGTAAGTTGTTCTGATGAAACTCTTCCTCTTTCTCCTATTTTGCTGCTTTTCTTGTGATTGCCATCGTTGTTTTTATGGCCCCAAAGTGAAAATTTATCAGTTACTAAGGTGAAAATAAATGTATGTTGTGAACAACATGAAGGGGCATTCCATCGTGCTTGTGGATGTGTAAAAAAGCTAAAAATACACAGGATTTTATAGGTTAATATTTAACTGGAGTCAGAACTTTTCCTTTTAGGACTGGTGGATACACCAGTTAGAAAAGAGTCATGGAAGATTACTTCATGGAGTAGTGGTATACATGGGCATACCAAGATATAATTATTTTTCACTTGTGCCTCCGCATTCTAGAGTTGCAGCTTCCAAGTAATCTTTAAGGGCAGGCCCATGTAGAATACATTTCAGATTAGGAGGTGATTGGTGGCAAAAGAAAATCCCCATCTATAGATATCAGGTTGAGTGTTCTGTTGTTCCTCTGATTTTCTTTCTCTCATTCAAAGATAACTACATTTTCTTTTCTCCAGGATTTCTCAAAGATAATATTTCTTAGCAATTCCTTGCATATTTTATGCAAATTTACACATATTTTTAAACTGGTGAAGATGGGTATTCCCTGACCCTACTTCTATCAGTCGCAAGCTTCAATCCTGCCTCTTCAGCCTGCTGTTCACAATTTCCAGTTGAAACACTTCTGTTTGGAGAACTCTGACCCCAAAATAATAATTCTGTCTTTTCCTGATGCTTGACAGCAGGTTTTTTTTAAAGCCTTTTTTTTAATTTTCCTTTCTGATGAAACAGAACAGTGGGAAGAACTCATCTAAAGGGAGTCAGCAATCTGCCTGTTGTCTGTCAGCCTGATAATTTACCAAACATAGAACACAATAGAACCAAATTTGGTATGTTGGAGAAGCTGGCAAAAAAGAGAGAGCGAGAGCGAGATCAAGTTAAAATAATGGGCTAGATTCAACTGGATGCTGTGAGGAAAAAATAGATAATGCATTAGTGCATTATCTGAGAGGAACACTTGGCTGTCTCAGAATATCGTTGAGTTTCCAGACAAAGCCTCTTCCCTCCTTATCATGTGACTCAGACTAGATCAGGGGTAGGCAACCTTGGCTCTTTTATGACTCGTGGACTTCAAGTTGAAGTCCACGAGTCATAAAAGAGCCAAGGTTGCCTACCCCTGGACTAGATAGTATGCAGCCCATCCTGTGCTTTTCGGTGTACACATTTATTATGCAAAAACACAGAGATACAGCACAAGGGAAGAGCAGAAATATAGATAGCCACAGCCACACCACTTATGTAGCTGCCCTGATTAGACGATCTCATACAACATACACATTCTTATTAATTTTGGGGGGAAAATATGGCTTTAAAAAATTAATTGCTGCAGGCAAAATTGTTATTCTTACAGTTTACAATTAAGTAAGTTGTTATTACACTCTGGCTTTGTATTTGATAGGCTAATTAGGTTTTTGATTCTTGTCTATAAAATTCTTTATTTAGTTCCAACTTCCAACTTCCAGTTTGCTTTATTCTGTTTCCTGGTCTTTCAAAGTCTTTTTTCATACTCATCTTGAGCAACTTCTTTGATTTTATTCCATAGTTTCTCTGGTTTTTGGATCAATAAAGTTCAAGACGTCAAAGTGATCCTGATATTCTTGGATGGGTGGGTATGGGCTCAGCATCATATCATGGAACCTGGTTGACATTGTCTTTTGATAAGTTTTTCTCTTGCTTCATTTTGGTTTCCTAGTCCATAAAGGCCAGCTATCTTTTCATCTTATATCTTTGGATCTGTGCTTCAAAAGAGGCCATTGTTTTCTCCCCAAATAAATCTGTGCATAGGAGATGGGTTATCCTAGACTTCCAAGGATGAATAGAAGACATTTTGAAACCAAAGGAGGGAATAAGAGGCAAATGTCCACTGCAGTACTGAATTTTGCTTGTGAGGACGACTTCCAACTTTATTACAGCAGGTTTAGACAAATGTAATTTTTCACCCCTATAATGTTACAAACAAATATTTTTTCATCCTATATCACATCCTCATATCACATATCTAAAAGCAAATCCATAAAACATCAACTTTTCAATCCTGGTGTCAGCAAAAACTCCATAAAGGGTTTCCAGAACTTTGCAAAAAAAACCAACAAAACTTAATGCCTTGATCAAATAAACCACCTTGATACTCCATTTTATTTCAGCCTTAATCTTTATTTCAGCCTTAATCTTTTAATCAAATATTGTTCTTTTATTTATCTTCAATTCTTCTTTATCCTATCAAACAAGACTTCTTCAATGGATTAAGATGCCTCTTTTGCAGATCCAACAAGAACAAATTTTCTAGATTATTCTCTTGATTTGTATATGTGTATATCTCCTTTAATTTTTAAAACTTAAACCAGTTTATTTTATATATCCAGTAATCTATCCTTTTGCAAATCATTCTCTTAGTCTGTCATTTGCAGTTTCACTTTTGGTACTTTCTCTATCTTGCCAGACAAGGTTTATTCAGCATCTGTCATTCCCTAATTGACAGATTTTGGACATTATCTATGAAATCAGACCTCATTACTGCCACTATTGATATTGTAGGTACAAATTTCTGGCTTCATTCTTCAAATATCTCCCTTAATATTTTCAACATTATGATGTTTATTTTATTATTTATTTGTATTTGCCTTTATTATTTTTACAAATAACTCAAAGTAGTCAACATATCCAACATACCTTCTTCCTCTTATTTTCCCCACAACAATAGCCACATGAAGTGGGCTAGACTGAGCGAGAGTGACTGGTTCAAGCTAGCTTTCATGGTTAAGGTGGGACTTGAACTCATGTCGCCTGCTTTCTAGCCTGGCATAAGTCTCAGTTAACTGATGCCAGAAGTTGGCTTGTATTTTTTTTTCTTTAAAATCTTTAGTTCCCTCTAGTGTTAGTTTATAGAATCATTAAGTTGCTTATCGTTGTTATGAACCAAGATAGCCAAAATCCCTGGTTCCTTCAAGAAGCTATTTATTTTTTATAGTTAATTCCAGAATCTTATGGTAAAAATTAATACTCCAAATTTAATTGGACCTTAATCCATTTGTAATTTTTAAGATCAAAATCTTATTTAGCTTTTTGTTGTTGTTTTCAATTTTTTTAAAGTTCTTAAGCTTGTGATTATTTTTTCTTTCATTAGAGTCAAAGCTAAATTCACCTGGCAACCTTTCAAACTCGTCTTTCTGAAGGTCTCTGATAACTTTAAAATGGTTAATAGGCAATTTCCAAAATTGATTAGAAAGCAAGGGTTGCAAATGTAGTATCCTGTACAAAGCTCCACTGTGGTTGAAAACAAAATGGCTAATCCCATTATCTCCCAGTGCTCAAACCTACAGAAGACAGCTGTCTGGCAAGTTCTTGATGAGCAGTTGCATCCACATGTGGGCTCCTATCCTCTCCTTATCCAGAGAAGTTGTGAAGAAGTGGTCTACTCACCAGTTCTTTGGTGCAGCCATTGGCTCCACTTTTGGGAAAACATTTTCAGTTTGCTATGCTTTTGTGGAAGTCCTCTTGTTCTTAGCCACTGTTGAAGAATATGGATGGATGACCATGTGTGAGAGGGTTTTTTGGATAATTTTGCTTTCTTCTCTTTATTGTGATAGATATGGAAATAAGCTTAGATTTATCTAGAGCAGGGGTGTCAAACTGCCAGCCCACGGGTCGGATGCATCATAGTGAAACCGCGCCCACCCCATTGCTGGCAATGGCAAAAAGTCGTGATACGTTGTGACACATCATGTGACATTGCGAGTTTGACACCCCTGATCTAGAGGCAAAAAAAGAAGCTTTGATTTTGAAAAGTCTTGTGTAGTGATTGATAGAGGTAAGTTAAGAAACAGATTGTTTTATAGCAATTCAGGAGTGATTAAATGAAATATATTCAAAAACTAAAACTCTTTTCCAAGATGAATAGCATAATATATCTTTCATCCATGTAGCTTTTTTGTCACTTTTTGAAATACAGCACTTAGAATTTCAATACTAGGATTTTGTCACATTTCTGTTTTTAATTACAATGTTTTTTGTTATGATGTTGGACTCTGAAGGCTTTACTTTATCAAGGTTGTTTATAGATATTTAATCCAGTACAATTGTGATCTGTATGAAAGTACTTCTCTTCAAGATTCTCCATTCCATTCCCACTTCATTTATTTTTCATTGTTAGAAAAGAAAACCTGTTTTAGGTTTTCTCTTCTTCCTCACTCTTTTTAACTTTACAACTCTACACACTTTGGGATTTATCTGAGTATGCTGGAGTGAGGCAGCACCTGGGAATTAATATTCTAAGAGCTGAATTTTCTATTAACATATATAAAGATTCTGTGGTATTGTTATTAATAGATAGATTTGTGATGAATATTTACCCGATAATCAAAATTAATGTCAGGGATAGAAGGCATAGGTTTTCTAAAATAAACATTTTAGAAAACCTATGCCTTCTATCCCTGCCAGATGCTCAAAGTGTGTTTTCATATTGTTCATTGCCATTGTTTTCCAAAATTAACTGCTATTTCAGTAGTTTTTTTTAAAAAAAAATCTGTTTTTTCCTATGTTTGCTTTCTGGAATATGTAGTTAGATAAACAGAAATTGAATAGTTCACTTAATTCAAACAATTCTACATTACTACTTGAGTAATTAGAATAGGCTATATAAAATGATGTTACAGAGGGCTAACAGAGATAGTTAAGGGAGAGTGTATCTTAGTTCTGTTCTATACGGTTATAATCAATTTGCGAATATGCTGTATATATATTGCATTGGGTTGTTTTATGTCACTGCATGGGCAGTCAGATCTAACTATCTAGATCTTCACATAAAATCAATTTAGAGTATTTTATTAATAGGTAAGCATTTCGCAAAGTGTTCATTATTATAAATGGTCTTTGAGAAGTGCCTATGGACCCGGAGAAGATAAGTACAACCACTTAAACTGATTTTATCTCTCAAAATAATCAGTTATGCTCTGTGGAATGTTTAAAGACATATTGGGCAAGCCAGAGATTAGACAAATACCATATATGAGACAACACTATTTTATTTTTGCAGGATAGATAGAAAACTGGTTAATATTCAAGAATATTTAATTACAAGTAGTATCTATTTATCATCTTTTCCTTTGCTAAAATGGGAAGGGGGCAATAAAGGTAGTCCTCAACTTACAATCGCAATGGAGCCCAAAATTTCTGTTGTTAAGTGAGACATTTGTTAAGTGAGTTTTGTCCCATTTTATGACTTTTCTTGCCACAGTTGTTAAATGAATCACACTACAGTTGATAAGTTAGTTTTCCAGTTGTTAAGTGAATCTGCTTTCCCCATTGACTTGGCTTGTCAGAAGGTCACAAAAGTTAATCACATGACCTTGTGACACAGCAATGGTCATAATTATGAACCAATTGCCAAGCATCTGGATTTTGATCACATGATTATGGGAACGCTGCAAAAATTGTAACTCTGAAAAAACGTTCATAAGTCACTTTTTTCAGTGCCGTTTTAACTTTGAACGGCCACTAAATGAACTGTTGTAAGTCGAGGACTATATTTATGCATACAAAGCTTCTTATACATGCTTATGCATATATAAAATTTATACAATAGTTTAATCATATTTGTATTAGATTTATCCATAAGGGTTCAATGTACGCAGCTCATTCATAAATCCAAAGTAACATAAAGCACCCTATTTCAAACTGCACACACAAGCATGCCACTTGCTTTGGAAAAGGTTTACTGACAAATAGCAAGCAGTCTAATACAAAGGCAGGCATATTCAGCGAGGATCAAAGAGAGTGAGACTTGCTGGTTTACTCCAGAGTCAGATGGAGTACAGGTTCAGAAAAGCAAATATATTACATCAAGCCTAAGAATCAAATACAAGTTGATTAGTCAGCCAGTTCACCTGAATGGCTAAGAGTCTGAATCAGAGCAAGAAGCAAAGATATGAGAAAGCAGACCCAAGGTTGTAGAGTTTTTCTCCAATGACAGACCATTTGCTAGTGGCTGCTATTTAATAGGCCAGATGCAGCTGTGGTTCCCATTACAGGCTTCGGCCTGCTGGCTTCTTGAGGTTGCCAAGCAGAGTGCCTCTGCTCTTCAGAGCTGCTGGTGCATGCTGGGACTAGGTGCTCTGCCAAGATTTGACCCCCCTCATCACCTGATTATTATTGAGGTTCTTCTGAGTCAGCCCCAGATGGCTGATTGTCTGCCAACTCTTCAGGCTGGCAGTTTCATGGATCTATTTACTGGATCTAGCTCTTCAGGCTAAATCTCTAACTGTCATGGCCTAGGACACAAATTTTGACTCTGGAGAAGCTGGTCCAGTTCAACCTGTAGAATGCCAGCCAGAGAATTGAACCCATAGAATGAACCTATAGAGACACCAAGCCAGGAATCACCTGAGGCACCACAGGCACCAGGGGAACAGTTGAAGCAGTCAGATAATGAGGCGGGGCTCTTGGACTTGATGAGTAAAGCTGAGAGCAGAGCAAAGATGCTCAATGTGAGTCCTTGCCAAGGAAGGGAGTAACTATCTTAAATGAAGACAGTTGTCTCCAACCTGATTTATGATGGAACTCTGACCATATTTCCCATAATCTGACCCATAATCTGACCCATTGGAAACAATTGTCTGCTCTCTTGTTGTGGTGTGTGAATTTTTATAAATTCTGCATGTGTAAAAATCCTGAAACTTTGGCCTTTGGACTGACAGAGCCTGATGTGGCTTTATGAACTTCCAACATGATTTTTTTATTTCTCTTCTCTGTGTTCCGGGTGAGTGAAACTGCCCATACAAACTTCCTTTCCCAGAGATCCTGGATTTACATTAGATTCCTTTTTCTACTGCTTCTTATTCAGCCTTGAGTAAATTGCTTTTTTCACTTAGTAACTGTGTGTGAGAGTTTGAAACCTGAAACAGGACATTGACTCCGAGGAATCTAAATCCACATCAGGCCTTCAACATACTGGCCATAAACATATCTTTTCAGCATTGAAGATAGATTTCATAGGAAGAGCACGGAGAATCCATTTCGGTTGTCTTGATTGATATATAATTTTAAAAAATTGTTTGAAAACCTCAGTGTCAAATTAATAATGTCTTTTCCCCAAAATTAGGATATCACATATTTAATGAGGCATTATTCTTATTGTGTCTCCAACAATACAATGATTTATTCAGTTTTATTCAGTACAGTTCTCTTCTGAAGTGAATGCAGTCTGGCTTGATTAGTATCAGAGCATCAGTTTCTTTATTCCATTGAAGGGAGACCTGAAATATTTTCTTGATCCTAAAGCAGAGAAAGAGAAATGAGAATCCACTAGCATTGCAACCATCTCTCTGGATTTGCTTATTGCAGCTTAACTCCAGGTTCATTGCAACATTTTTAGGGCTGAGGCAATATCCAAGGAGCTCTGGTTAATAAAAAGGGGGTGGCTTTACCTCTATGAAGCACCTAATGGGCAGGACAAGAAGTAATGGATGGAACCTGATCAAGGAGAGACCCAAGCTAGAACTAAGGAGAAATTTCCTGACAATGAGGACAATTAATCCGTGGGAACGGTTTGCCTCCAGAAGTTGTGGGTGCTCCATCACTGGAGGTTTTCAAAAGACAAACATTTGTGCAGAATGGTAGAGGGTCTCCTGTTTGAGCAGAAGGTTGGACTAGAAGACCTCGAAGGTTCCTTCCAACCCTACCATTCTATGTTCATTACCTTTTAATAGAAAAGCAAATAATCAAAAATATTGTCTTTTGTTTAGTACATCATAGTTGTAGTTCTATTTAAATATTTTGATAGAGACATTAAGACAGTTTTCCATTGTTCAGATAAAATCGGGATCTCTATTTTATTTTATTCTATTCCATTTAAATTTGCATTAAAAGGTTAACCAATTAAAAAGTATTTTAAAGACTAATTGTGGGCTTTTTTGTGTCATAAAATTTGGCGATCATTTCTTTTTTGTGTGTTTTGTGCAGAGTGGGAAGAGATAGATGTAGAGTCCTTTAGTTATTCAGCTGCCTTGATTCTCTTGTTGATGAACTTCAAAATGATGTTGTTTATCTCCAAATTCTTTTACTTTTGGAAAGAATTCTTTTTCTGTCTTTTTTGTGGTGGCTTTTGAAAATGCGTATTCTTTGTGTGTTGTTCTAATTCACAAAGGCAAATTATTATCTATTCTATACCATGGGTGTACAACTTTTTGACTTACTTGGGCTGTGTTGAGTGAATAGGAATTTTCTTGGGACTCATATAAAATATATAAAAATGGCATATAGAACATTTGAGAAGCACATGTGTTAGTTTCTTAATTTCAAAGTCTGAGCAACTACGTGAACACTTTTGGTAAGGAATACCATTTCATCTCCTCAGTACCATTGAGGAAAACATCCAGATGTGCCAATATGAAACCCTTCCTGTGGACAAGGCTAATAAGTGTACACATATTTGAGAATTGTAAAAAGAGTGTGTGAACTCATTGTAGCCAAGATAACCAAAGTGTTGGTTCTTTTTGTGAGTCAAGGTCTAAAATTTTCTGCTTGAGCTCTCTCAAGATTTTGTGCAAGTCTGGTATGAATATAAATTGGGGGGGGGGAATGAACTTACAATGAGCCAGGTCATCCATTATTTGTTTCTTCCAAGAAGACTGGTGCCTGTGCATCAGAACTCCCAAATTTGTTGAAACCGGTACTTAAACTGGCAGAGTCATAATCAAACCTCATCTGACAGACAGCCAGATTTTAGCTAGAGAAGTACATTAACAACAGAATGTGGAACATGGAATACAAGTTTCTAAAATTTAGATTATACAGCTTCTAATGCACAGATGTCCTTGTAAGTGCAACATTACATGCCATACAGCAAAACACTTAGCACTTTGGCTTTAAAAAGTTTAATTGCTGCAGGCAAATAATTGTTATCCTTACAGGTTGCAGTTATGAAAGCTGTTATTGTACACTTGCCATGGATTTGATAGGCTAATTGGTTTTTTTCCTACTTCCCATTTCTTTTGAGTTGACATTTTCTCTTTAGTATTTTAAAGATGGTTGAAAATTTTTACTGCTAGCTCAGGCAGATGGCACTACTTCAAACGTCTCTGCTCCTGCTTATAAGTCTGTTTAATATGAATGTTTTTTTATTATTATGGTGATATCATTTTTATCAGATTGTCATTTGTGAAATCTATATAAAATACATTGATTAGTCCTAGAATTGCCATA
Organism: Azemiops feae; assembly: GCA_023970755.1. Classification (NCBI taxonomy): domain Eukaryota; kingdom Metazoa; phylum Chordata; class Lepidosauria; order Squamata; family Viperidae; genus Azemiops; species Azemiops feae. The sequence continues at coordinate 450,912 of JALGBA010003991.1, read as the reverse complement.
AGATTTATTGCTGGTTTTATTGTTATTTCTAATTTTATATTTTGCAGTACTTTGGTTATTACATTCGCAGATAAATATCAATCAATATATCAGTCAGATGATGATATAAAAATAGAAAAATAGGAAAAAGAAGCAGGTCAAATTCTTCTCACTCCTTTAGTCTTTCATATAGTTCTGTTTGCTTACCGGCATCCTCTATGTGACAGAAACATCTGTTTCCATTAGGCCACCCTCATGTGCAATTTATGCACTTTCTTTTAAACTAACTTTTCTATTAAATTATCTTCATTCTCACAAGTGAAGAATTCTGGGCCTAGCAGTTTCAAATAATCTGGGGGGCACCAGGCCAGAGGCAGCAGCTTCATGGCTTTTCCAACATCTTTAGGTATGCAGAGCTGCTTAAGGGATGGACTATTCCATATAAGAAATCTGAATTTAAGCCATCTTTTAGGCAATAGTTTTTAGAAAAACTTCAGAAAGTTTATATGAATAAAATATCAGCGAATGCCTTTGGATGCTACCACAAGCTATTTACAGAAAGGGTGGGATACAAATTATGTTTGAGGAATTCATCTTTATGCATGTTGGCCTTCCCCCATTTTTCCTTCACATTCCAATTTCTTTCCTTCCTTTCCCGAAACTATTTTATTACGCATATCGTCATATGTAATTATGTGTATTAGTTCATATAATTAACAAGTTTCCCAACTTTGTATTCAGAGGTAATATAAATATTGAAATGTTCTGTTTTACTTAAAATAGCTTTTACTGGGCCTATGCTATCTATGATGAACACAGATTTAATGTTCATTGATTAATTTTACAATAACTATTTACTTTGTTCCATTTCTTTAGGAAAAGCAGTTGAATTAGATAGCTGCTAATACAACAATCTTTTAAAAATTGAACTGTCAACAATGGGTACCCGTGATACTTGTTAGTAAAATGTTCAATTATACTGGATAAGAGAATATTAAAACTCTTGTATTTTAAAAATTGCATATTCTTATGTTGTTTAGGATCTAGATTTCTCATCACATCCACGGGAGCCTTGTATATTATAGATGTACAGAATGAAGATGGATTGTATAATTACCGATGTATCACTCGGCACAGATACACTGGAGAAACACGTCAGAGCAACAGTGCTAGACTTTTTGTATCAGGTATGCAGTGGACATTTTCTGGGAAAAAACACTTTTATATATTAAGAATACATTCTGTGTGCACTGCTTTAATTTGTAGATGGATAAGCTTAGTATATGCTTGTGATACATATTATTTGTGTATGTAATTTTTTATTACATTATTTGTAAAACATGCCAGATACTAGGGGCAGAATAACAAACCACGGCTCTTCAGATTTCATCAGTCTCTATTTCTTATCAGTCTCAGTCAGCAGAGTTAACAATCAGGGCTACTGTACCCAAAATAGTATGCATTGTGAAAGGATACAGGTTTGGATAGATCAGGGTGTCAAACTGCCAGCCCGTGGGCCGGATGCGTCATGCTGAAACCGTGGCCACCCCAATAGAAAAAAAGTCACGATACGTCGCGACACGTCACGTGACGTTGCGAGTTTGACACCCCTCGGCTAGATTATCCTTCTCAAATCTGATACCCCCCACAACACCTTGAAATGCACTTGGAACCCTAGTGGGAGCCAGGGCAATTCCGAATGGTATCCCATGGGTGAATCTTGATGTATCCATTCTAGATCAATTAAAGGTTCTGAATGCTTTTCAAGAACAGCCCTTTGAAAAGCACAATGCAGTAATCCAAATGGAAAGGAACTAAGGCATGAGTGATTATAAGCAAAGCCTTCCAACCCAGGAATAAGCACAACTGGCACACAAAATGAATTTATACAAAAACCTCCATACTGTAAGGGAGCTCTGTAAGCCCTTGCACATCCAAAGGCATATAGTATCACCAGGATATTAATGACTCTATGGCAGAAATTCATCACTGATATTTCCCCAGTATTTTCATTTGATTGTTAAGAAAGCAAAACAAGAGGAAAACCTATAGCACTTCTGTGATAATATTTTTCTGGCTATTACCTTCTACACATGAGTAGAGACAATCCAATACTCTGATCCAGCATAGCTATTTTAAAAAATAATAGAACAGATACAATCAACTCTAGAAAATCAGTGATAACTTATTTAATGGATATCTGTAGTACGGGATGAAAATTAGTAGAAATGTTTTTACAAGCACTCATTTTATCAAGCTTATTCATATTTTAATTCTTTACAGTGGGTAGATAGAGAATGATTGAATAGAAATGTTGTGGTCCTGCTTCTTCTTCTCCAATGCACTGGCACTAACTAAATATTGATTAAAATCAATATTCACTATTCTGATGGCTTCCAAATGAGCTGGCCAACATGGAATTTGAGTTACAGTGCCAATATACCTGGATGGCAGCAGATTAAAAAAAATGGATTTCCTATATGTTCACATAGATCAATCAATTCTATTGGACATCTGAGATGTAACTACTCTGTTTTCCAGACCCAGCAAACTCGGCTCCATCTATTCTGGATGGGTTTGAACATCGTAAAGCCATGGCAGGACAGCAAGTGGAGCTGCCTTGCAAAGCATCTGGACACCCAGCACCAAAATATCGCTGGCTGAAGGACAATGTTCCCTGGGAACCTGATAGCCGGTTCCGGCCAATGGTGACAGGCCTTCTGATAGAAAATACACGTCCATCAGACTCAGGCAACTATGTGTGTGAAGTCTGGAACAGTTATGGTACAGCTGAAGTGATAGGCCGTTTGCATGTAAAACGTAAGTGTCTTCAGATTATTAGAATGCAATCATAATTCTCTTTAATGGAGTCAAACCTGAAAGCATATGCTGCACTTATGTAGGCTCCCTGAATGACCAAGAACTTTCTATAGCTTCCTTGTTCTGAATTGTGTGGAGAACCTATATAGCAGATGCTCAGGGCACACATTTGCCTTCTAGTATTAAATACATTTTCTACATAGCCCTCTTACAATATTTTTCATAAAGTATTTCAAATAGTTTATAAGAGCCTTTTAATTAGTTGCCTTCACTATGCAAAACTTCTGTGCTCATATAACACCACCTACACTTTGTCTGTTATAAACAAACATTTGCCTATATAAAGAAAACAACTACTTTCATTATCTCCATTTCCAAACAGGAATATGGGGTTTGTGATAGATAGTATGTTTGTTTCAGACAGAGATTCATAGACCTTGCTAGCTCACTAAGAAGGCACAAAGGTTTGAGTGTTAAAATTATCCTTGCGTGATCTGCACATGAGTAAGATTATTAATATTTGCTTCTTTTAAAACATGTGACTACACTATCTAAAACCAGTCCCTAGATATCTGGTAAAAAAACTAACTCAAGAAGAACCGCCGAGCATGTCAAAATAAAACCATGATTATACTCCACACAAGAGTATATTTCTACATATGACTAATAATATAAGCAAAAAGGAGAAGATTCTACAAACTAAAAATAGAGCAGCCATTTTCTGGGCTGTATCTTAATGCTCCATGGGTGGTAGGAGTTAGTTTTAAATATTTATTTAGTGCAGTGTGATTCTGTCTGGTTATCTTTATTAGGTTTTAGATTAAATTCCATGACTCTATTAGACAGAATGGATCAACCATTTCTGGTGTCATAAGAGGGGGAGAGGTGGCATCTCAAAGTCATTTTTTCTGAATCTGTGGCTGTAAATGTATAGACTTATGTATGCCATGCAGCTTGTTTTCCTTGTTATTCTCAATAATGTTGCTCTAAAATTCACCTGTTGCCGATTTAGCTCACTCATGTAGTTAAGACTTGTCATGCTGCCATTTTCCTATAGAAGCCTAATTTGACCTACCCTTACATCTTTCTGATGTAGAACATTGCTATTTAAAAAAAAAATTCCTTTCTTTCCTTTATAGCCTGTGTTGGTATTCAGTGAGTTAAACATTACTCTTTTGGTTTGCTTATCAGTGACCAAAATATAATGACTGAATTTGATGCCTTCTTCCAGAGCCTCTAAAAGCCACCATCAGTCCTCGGAAAGTTAAGAGCAGCGTTGGTAGTCGAGTGTCCTTGTCCTGTAGTGTGTCTGGAACAGATGACCATGAACTCTTCTGGTATCGAAATGGAGAAATCATCAATACTGGCAATAATGTGAGAATCATTGGGGTCAATCATGAGACTCTTATTATGGACGGCATGTCCAAAAGTGATGGCGGAGCATACCAGTGTTTTGTACGCAAAGACAAGATGTCTGCACAAGACTATGTTCAAGTGGTGCTAGAAGGTCAGTCATTATTTTATGTATGTAAACAGTTAAAGTTAATCCAGGTCTGTCCTTTTCACAGTTTTCAAAAGACATCTTGAAATAATGTACATATATTTTAATAAAATATAAAATAGTTTTAAAGTATAAATTTCAAAAATATTTATTCGAAACATACAATTGTAGCACTCAGAAGAAAGGCCTTTTAAGAGGTGTCTGAAACATGTCAAAGCTGATATGAGTTGAAATAGTGTCTGGACCGTGGCAGTGCATAGGTATCATAGCCTACAGTTTCCTGGAATTCTTATTTCCTTATAAAAGAAACTTCTTTTTCTACATCAAGTTGTTGATGTTTTTTGTTTTTTACTTTTTATAAACTTTTTTTAACTGTTCTATAGAGGAATTATTGAGCCTGTCATCTGTACTTCGATAACTAGCTGGTTTGATACAACAACTACACAGGACAAGTATAGACTCCACTGGATAGTTAGAGCTACAGAAAAAACAATTGCAACCAGCCTGCCTTCCATTGAGGACCTGAATATTGCTCAAGTCAAAAGGAGGGCTGAGGAAATATCTACAGACCTCTCACATTCTGGATATTTCAACTCCTGTCTATTTACCCATGTTGTATGGCTGTAGTATTATTATCCTTCTCATCTTCTCAACTACTAGTATTACTCTGTTGCTTTGCATGTACATTGAGAGCTTCAGCACTTGAGACAAATTCTTTGTGTGTCTGATCACATGTGGCCAAATAAAGCTATTCTATTCTATTCTATTCTATTCTATTCTATTCTATTCTATTCTATTCTATTCTATTCTATTCTATTCTATTCTATTCTATTCTATTCTATTCTATTCTATTCTATTCTATTCTATTCTATTCTATTCCATTCTATTCCATTCCATTCTATTCCATTCCATTCCATTCCATTCCATTCCATTCCATTCCATCCCATCCCATCCCATCCCATCCCATCCCATCCCATCCCATGTTACAGGGAAACAGAAAGTGCTGTTTTCCTATTTCTTTTCTTTGTTTTGCTTATGGGGTTTCTTATATTACTCTGCAGCTCTCTTGCCTTATCTTGCATCATGCGGAATTCCGTTTATATTGCCAGAGAGGTTGCAGGCTGCTGGATCAAACCAGTGAAAGATAAGACACTTGTATGTGCCCACCTTGTAACTAAGGTTAAATGACAGAAGCCTTCATTCCATCCAATTCGCTAAACACACATAAAAATGTGTTTGGGTTTATTTTTGTTTGTTTTTGCTTTTTCCTCTCATTTAAAAAAGTGAAGTGAACTGATTACATTTTGACTGATCATGTCTTGGGAACAAACAGTAGTTCAACTAGTTAAGGTAATACCACCTGCCAAGGATGAAGTCTGGATAAAGGCTTTTGATCATCATTTTAAAAATGATAATCCAATTATATTATTTTGTGTTCTGTTTTAAATAGTCAGATAAACTTTCAATGTAAAATGGATGGATAGTTGAGAAAATGACCAAATGAAAAAACAAGTTTGCTGATTTATTTATTTCACATTAGTTTTATACCCAATATCTTTGATGGGGAATGACAGAATAGACCAAAACAATCTCTTGCAGATTCTCAGTAGCTTGGTGCCAGCTCCCTAATACAAGAAATCACAATTCAGCAATTGTATAATGATAGAAAGAATTACTGTCTCTGCTGATTATAGCCATATTCTATATATGAATGGCAATGTAGTATGGAATAGATTGACAGAGTGCTGTAAAAGATTAGTGCCAATATGATAAGCCAACAATGAGGTCAGTACCAACCAAATTTCTCTTCTCTAGATATTGTGGTTGCCTTCTTCTACTGTTCCCTATTCAATTATATCTTGAAAAGAAAACCATCATCTTCCTAGCATTATTCCTGCAGATACCCCTTTTCAAAACAGCTGTTGTCTCTATGTTCATATCCAGGTGACCTCTTAGGTGCTGTTCATAATTATTTAGTAGTAAGTCCAACTACTATTTGTACAGAATTTGACAAATCAGGGTAACAATAACATGACAATTCATTAGTATCTATCCTTCAGAAACAAATTATTGAATGCTATTTGTAATGCTTTTGAACAACCACCTTTTGACCCTATTAATAAATGTGTCCACTGCGTCAGAAGAAAAAAGTCCACACATGCTCTGTACATTTCATCCCAGGCATTATTTGAAACCATCGCAATCACCGAAAATTGCTGACACCATGTTCCCCCTAATAATCATGTGAAGAAAATAACAAATTTGTTTAGTGCTAATGAGGCTATAGTGCAAACATGGCATGAAAACTAATTTCAGAATAGTCACAGAAAAGAGAGGAGATTACCTGTGTGGACCTAGTTACCTTGGCAACCATCTCCCATGACTAAGAAAGCCTTAAAGAGCATATTGATAATCTTTAATGATGTTGAGAGAGTGCAGGTTATCAGAGTACAACAGCAGGGGAGATTTCTAAGACATAGGTCTCCCTGGGAAAATAATGTCTGCTTTCATCTGCAAAAAGCCTGTCACTTGTATAATTTTTTTTTTTTTAAAAAAAGTGGAGAGCAAAGGAGCAGACGGAGCACATTCTCTGATTTATTAGCTGTGTGTCAATTTCCCTTCAGGATAAAAAGCCTGTAGCAGTTTGTCTTCTGGGAAATGACAGTGCTAATGCACAGGGAAAGGATGGGTAGGGTGTGAGAAGAGGTGGAAGTCTCAGGCATGCAGCCCTTTTGGTCAAACATTTCCTCACTTATTCAGATAAGATTAAAAACTGGGAGTGCTACAGAAAAAGAATTAATGGTTTGCTGTAGAGTACTGAATGCCCCAGTTGACATCTTTATAGGTTTCATGCAGAAAATATTAGAATTCTGGAATCCCTTGTGAATCATGTTGCAATATAGAAGGGACACTGTCACTGGCTTTCCCACCCTTGCCTGGATGTTCATTAAATGGCACTTACAGTTGAAAAACATTTCAGTGTGGCAAGATCTCTATGCCTGCTCTTAAACCAAAACACTGATGGACATGGTGGTATAAATAGCAGTGCAAACAGAATTTTAGCAAACTCTTGCAAATAGAATTTGTTCATATCTCATAATAATCTTTTACCCCTAAAGTATATGTGGCTATAACTATCATGAAAAACAGAATCATGAGCTGGTCAACATAAGTTTTATTCTTTTGTTTGGAATGTCTCAGGAGGGGAAAATATCAAAGGTTTCTTTAAAATAACTAAACCAGTCCTAATTCCTAAATGCTGATGTGTCATCTATCTTTACTTCAGATAGGTTAGAGGTGTGTGTTTGGTTGACAGGTGTCAATAAGAAAACACTGCAACTTTAAATGCTTACGTACACATGCCTCTTTAGATTAATGTCAGGGGTTAGAGCTCACAACTTTCTTGTAAGCCAATCACACATTTGGTGCTAGTGGGAACTGAACAAGTTATGTTTGGGTGGAATTTTCATTTCATTTTACTGATTCATTGATTTTCAAAATTTCTCCATCAAGTACTGAAAATAGAAAATATGGGAAAGGCCATTTTAGCCATTAAATCCAGCCAGGGGCTCAGTGCATAAATACAAATTAAGCTATTTGAAAACAGCAAACACATGAAATGAAGAAAGGTTGCTATCAAAGTGCTACCATGATTAGCAAGTCCTTTAGATCCTTTTTTTTTGTCCCCATCTGAAAACAGGATTTTCTGATATTTTCTGCACTTCACCCTTCTCCAGGATTCCTCAAAGATAATATATAAAAGTTTTATCATATTCATCAATATATTCCTCAGTATTCCTGATGCAGTTCTTCTGTCCCTAAAGAATTAAACTCATTCAAATATGTCTCTGGACATATTTCTACCAATCTGAAGTTTCTGGTCTTGCCCCTTCTTCCTGTTCTTCCCAGCTATTCTGTTAAACACTTATTTCTTGTAAGAGAACAGTCTGCTAAATACACGTGCATACACACACATTTAATGTTAGGACTAAAAGCACTTGTCACTCATAGTCCCCTAATGAGGAGTTTAAAGAAATAGTTGAGATAAAGAAACTTCCACAGTTATATGTTTATGGATATGTTTTATAGACATGTGATAACTTCTGTAAGATCTTGTGCACGGGTTGAGACAGGATATACTGAGTTCTACTTTTGTTAAATTTTGCTAAGTTAACTTTGGTACATTAAATAAGTCACCTCTGTTCCCTTCCTAGTTTATTTCACTGGGTTAACCTCTATTCTAGCCCAGAATAAATTTATAATTAGCCTAATTGACTGAAAGCAATAATATTAATATAAAATGGCAAGGGGAAAAACACAAGTGATTTTTTTCAAGCAATAAATATGGATCAAAATGAAAACAAATTGTGCTACTTTTTGAAACCAACATTTATTTGGCTTCTTTTTTAAAAAAACAAAGAAGCTAAAGAGATTTACCCTTTTGTGGTAAACTGTCTCATGTATCTTCTGTTTTTAACTTACATACCTTTCCTTCTACAGATGGAACTCCTAAAATAATTTCAGCCTTCAGTGAGAAAGTGGTAAGCCCCGGAGAAGGTGTATCTTTGATGTGCAATGTAAAGGGAACTCCCCTTCCTACAATCACATGGACTTTGGATGAAAATCCCATAATTAAAGATGGGAACCACCGTATTAGTCAGATCATCACCTCTGAGGGGAATGTGGTCAGCTACCTAAACATCTCCAGTACTCAAGTCCGAGATGGCGGAGTATATCGTTGTACTGCCAACAACTCAGCTGGAGTCGTCCTCTACCAGGCTCGAATAAACGTAAGAGGTGCTTGTCAAATCAGCTTCTCCAAAAAAAATAAAAAAATAAAATAAACCTCATTATAGTAAAATGAAACATAAATGCATACAGTATATGAACTTTGCTATGGAATGCTAAGATTTTTTGTCCAACGCTATCTCTATTTTTTCCCATGTAGGAATAATGGTGTAAGACTATAATGCTAAGGACAGCTTCTTCAGAGTAAGCATCATTGATAGGGCTTACTTCTGAGTAAATGTGTGTCAGATTGCACTGACAGCCCATTATACAAAATAAGCACAGCAAATGCTGTGAATGTATGTTACACATACTAATCAATTCAGCTATTTTTAACTTACTATAGAACTTGTTTTGCTTGCATAATTTTTTTTCTTTTAAGAACTTAACATTCATTGTAAGTATCCAAGTTTAGAATATTGCAGCTTATATCTGTAATTCAGTCCTCATCCTGACAGATGTATCAGAACACACCTCTTCACTTAGAATACACACACCCATTGAGCTGCTGACTGAGGGTGAAATAAATTTTCAACCGAAACCTCTGGAATATAAAAGGTTAGAAACAGTAACTATTCACCCTAATTTTAGAAATAGCAGGCTACTGTTTCTTTCTGTCTTGTCTTATCTGGCATTAACTGAAATTTCACTAGCTTTTAATTTGTAATTCAACACAGATTTTTATCATAATGGTTTAGTGATCCAAATGTGTAGTTTGATTAATTAATTAATATGGCTATTGTGGGATTAGAAAAATTGAAAAATATAAAACAAGTAGGAAGAACCCCTTATGTTGCTCTGTGAAGTTGAAAATTAGGAAGGAACTGTAGTAAGCTGCAGTTTTCAGGATCTAAAAGAATTATATATTTAAAAGAAAACAATATTTTCTTAACTAATTATACCTCTAAATTATTTTCAAGAGCTTGCTTTTATCTTTACAGGACCAGCCAGCATTCGGCCAATGAAAAATATTACAGCAATAGCAGGGAGGGATACCTTCATTCACTGTCGTGTCATTGGTTACCCTTATTACTCAATCAAGTGGTACAAGAATTCTAATCTGCTCCCTTTTAATCATCGTCAAGTAGCATTTGAAAACAATGGAACACTGAAGCTCTCAGATGTGCAGAAGGAGGTGGATGAGGGGGAATACACATGCAATGTTCTGGTTCAGCCCCAACTGTCCACTAGCCAGAGTGTACACGTGACAGTAAAAGGTAAAACATGCATGTAATTTAAAAATGCTTGTGAAATTGGGAATGAAGGTGATAAGCATCTATCATAGATTATGGTCTTGCTTACAGGTATTTGAATGTATATCTCTATGAACTTTATTGTTGATCTGAAGTGGACCTTGGAGCTAATCTATGCTGATCTGAGTGCGGATTACTGGTGGAAAGGTGCTGGAGTCTTTTTCTTTTGGGGGCTAGTTGATTGTCTCTTTTGCATAGTCTATAGATGTTGTTAATGTCTATGCGTCTATTGATGGCTGATTTGTCAGACTGCCAGGCTTCTAGAAATTCCCTGGCATTTTTGGATTTGGCCTGGTCTAGGATTATCACTTTTTCCTAATCAAAACTATGGTTCAATTTGTCTATATGTTGTGAAATTAAAGAATTTTTGTCGTGCCTTTTAACTGCCAGTTGGTGTTCATGGATACGTTCTGCCAGTCTTCTGCCTGTTTGTCCTACAAAGTGGTAATTGCAGTTCTTACACAGAATGTTAAATGACTCCTGTTTTTTTTCTTCTGGGGTAGCTGGGTCTTTGGTTTGCTTAGGATGTTTTGAAGGGCTTTAGTTGGCTTGTGTGCTATGCTGATTCCATGTGGTTGGAGAAGTCTATTTGCGGTTTCTGAGAGATTCTTGATGTATGGCAGTGTAATACTTTTTAGGGTTTATGTTGGTTGTGCTGTGTTGGGTTGAATGGTCAAGAATTTTTTGATGAAGTTGTGTGGGTATCCATTTTGTTGGAATGTGTTGTATAAATGCTCTATTTCCTTTTTCTGCTGTTCTGGGTTGCTGCAATATGTTTGGGCTTGTTTAAATAAAGTCCTTATACAGCTTGTCTTGTGGGAGGTTGGGTTGTTGCTTTGGTAGTGGAGCACCTGGTTAGTATGGGTGGTTTTTCCGTAGACTTGCATTTCTAGTTTGCCATTGTGGTCTCTGCTGATCAGGATGTCCAGGAAGGGTAGTGAGTTGTTGTTTTCTTCTTCTCTAGTAAATTGGATTCCTTTAAACATGTTGTTGATGGTTCTGTGGGTGTTCTCTGGTCCTTTTTTATTATGGTGAAGGTGTTGTCTACATATCTGATCCATATTTTCGGCTGTATTTGTGGAAGTGCTATGGCTTCTAGACATTGCATGATGACCTCCGCTATAAGTCCTGAAAGTCTCCTTCATTGGGTTCCCATACTGTAGTTGTCTGTCAAAAACAAATATAATGGAGATGTTAAACGTAACTTGGCATTTCCAGTTTGCATGCCATTTCCAGCAAGAATTTTCAGTCATGAGAGCTTTGAAAAGTACCAGTCATAAGAGCTACTGCTATCACATCATACAGATAACTGCTGTGCAGCAAGTCTTACTGTCAAAGGATCTTAGGACCTGCTTGGCCGGTTGTAGAAATTTTGACCTCAAAAATAATTGCTAAAGCTTGTATTCATACTATGTTTTGAACAATTTTGAAAATCTACCTATGATTTATACTTGATTTTTAATCAACTTTTTCTAGACAGTGCCCTTCATACTTATCAATCACTAAATGTCCTAACTGAAATCTTGACTCAAAAAAGTTAACACTTTGCACTTATACACAGAACCCCTTATTCAACAATTAGTTTAATAGGGCAGAAACCCCTCAGACCCAGATCAGCTAGATTAGAATTTTTATTGCAGGCAAAAAAAATAAATAGAAGAAGCCTTAACAGAGTAGAGAGCTCGAAGTGTTGCCTTTTTCCTTTCTGAGGTAAACTTCTTGCTAGTTTGTTTAAAGGTCTTTAACAGATGAGATGTGTTTATACAAAAGTCCTATCTAGCCTGAGAATTTATGGTTCCTCCATTGCCAGCTTCAGCTCCTACACCAGCACTTTATTGGTAAAGATTTGACAATTAATAATTATTTGTTATAGCTTCACCTAATGCATGCTAGTTGTCTTGCAGATGAAATATTTTCTTCTGATAATTTTTATAGTCACACTTTTTTGAGCAACATATTTGCTCCGTTTTCTTCCAGTGCCACCTTTTATCCAGCCCTTTGAATTTCCGAGGTTCTCTATTGGCCAGAGAGTCTTCATTCCATGCGTTGTGGTCTCAGGGGACTTGCCTATTACAATCACCTGGCAGAAGGACGGTAGGCCAATTCCAGCCAGTCTTGGGGTGACCATTGACAACATTGACTTCACCAGCTCCTTACGGATTTCTAATCTTTCCCTTATGCACAATGGAAACTATACCTGTATAGCAAGAAATGATGCAGCAGCTGTGGAGCACCAAAGCCAATTAATTGTTAGAGGTAAATATAATGGTGGCAATAATATCATCAAAAATATTATCAAACACCATTTGTGATGGGAACTAAATGCTACCAGAGTGTATAATAATTGCTCTTTTGTCTTCTCACATGCACCATAACAATAGCACTTTCCTTTTGTCTGAACATGTTACAAGTGAATGCAATCAATGGTCAGGAAATGTCTGTTCTTACCCTTGGAAACTGCAAATCTTAGAGTGAGTTGAAAGAATTTGAAATATGATTAGATCATTTTTATAGCATTTTAGCTTTGAGCCTGTCCATTTTTAATAACAAATTATGCTAATTGATAAGCAAGCTGTATAATTCTGCTACAATAAAGGATTATTACTGTCTTGCCTTATGTTTTGGAAATATCAGTTGTTCAGCTACTAAGAAGGTGTCTCCTATCACTGTGATGCTATGGTGATGTTTCTCAACTGGCAGCCTGTGAGTCAAATCCAGGTGCGTCCAGACAGAGGCTCCTAGCACTACCAGTCAGTAGGTATTATCCTGCTCTTCTGTCTTTTTCATAACTAATAATTTAGTTTAAACAAATCCACAAAAATGCAGTTGCTGTTATACACATTTTGTACATATTCTCATAAGCAACTTCCATGACTATCTGCAATACATGTTTTTCTATGCAACTTTTCATATGTATGCTTTATTTAAATTCAACTTAACCCTGACTTAATTTGTAGAAAACTTTCCCAAATATACAGTACATGGACAGTTATGTAAATGTCATGAATATATTCTGATGATTATGAAGCTTCTGAGGGCAATAGCTAGCCATAGAATGCATTTATTGTTGCCGTCTCTATTGCAGCAGAATTTGCTTGAGCGGTACACAACATTTCTACTTAAAAAAAAAAAAAATCCACAATGGAAATGAATTCCATTCCAGAAGGCAGGAGTGTAGGTGTCCTTGACTTATAACCATTCATTTAGCAATTGCCTGAAGTTACAGTGGGGCTGAAAAATGTTACTTATGGCTGGTTCTCACACTTACGACCATTGCAGCATCCCCACAGGATTGCAATTGGCAATGGGTATGTGTTTACAACAGTTGCAGTGTCCCAGGGTCATGTGATCACTATAGTGACCTTCACAGCCAGCTTCTAACAAACAAAATCAATGGGGAACCCAGATTCACTTAACAACTGCAGCAAAAAAGATTGTAAAATTGGGTTCCATCAGACGATGACTCACTGATGATTATATTGCTTAGACCAGTGGTGGCGAACCTATGGCACGGGTGCCAGAGGCGGCACTCAGAGCCCTCTCTGTGGGCACGCGCCATCGCCCCAGTCCTAGGCCTTCAGCTGGGTTTTATAAAACCTTTTCGCTTTAGGCCTCCGCCGCCGTGTGCAAAAAAAAAAAAAAAAGATTCAATCAGTCAATTTCAACTTCTCGCGGGAAAAAAAAAGATCTTGCAAAGTTGGAATTGATTGATTGAACTTTTTAGTCCCACCCAGTCCGCCATTACCACCACAGCCATGCCCACCCAATGGGCCACGCCCACCCAATTGGCCACACCCAGCCAATGGGCCACATCCACCCGGCACTCGACGATGCATAAGTGGGTTTTGGGTTGCAGTTTGGGCACTCGGTCTCTAAAAGGTTCGCCATCACTGGCTTAGAGACTGAGTCGAGGACTACCCATTCAAGTAACACTTAAACGTTTTGAACTAAATTTCAAATAACACCTTACTATGTAGGTCTTAAAAACATTTAGTTTAATATAGGATGTGGATTAATTAAGGATTATTTTAAGCTTTGTAAAAATGAGAATGTTTGAAAAATAATTAAAATAAATAATAGGGCAAAATGTTTAACTAAAATACAAATATAGTATTATAAAATCATAAGAGTCCAAAATAATTTTGTGACTTTTTTAATGAGAAAAATGTATTTGAAGAAAATATCTAAACAAATTATTTGTTTTGTACTAGATTTATTTATTATTATTTTTTTTATGCATAAATAAATGCATGCATGCAACTGGAAAAAAGCATAGCTAATGATGGAAGTAGTAAACAATGTCAGATTTATCTTAGGCTACTGTTGTTTTTTTGGGAAATAACTAAGCAATCTGTTGACATGGGATCACTGTATAGATTGCTGGAATCAATAAATTAATACAATACTTAGCATATTTATTTTACATAAATAAATGAAATATAACTTGAATAAGGCTATCTCTATTGCTTACTTTTGAAACATGTATAATGGAAATAAGCTTTTCCTATTGTACCTCTTGGGTATTTTACATTATCTGATAATTAAATGTCCAGTGAAAAGTATTCCAGAGTGTAGAAGATACATTGGGAGTTAGATTTTTCCAAAGCAGGATGCCTTTTATGCCAACAGACAAACAACAAAACCAAAAGTTTGTGAGAAAAATCAGATCAGAGAAGTACCAGATTTAAACTGCAATGAGTAGAAGACAGGACCATGCACTTACATTGATAAAGGCAAACATTTCTTACAATGAGGTATCTGCATTTAATATGCAATAGTAATTGTTATCTAGCCATGATGCATCAAATAGGTTCTGCTGAGTCTGAGCTAGAGAGCCTGACAAACAGTTCTGAATATCTTATAAAGGTAAGGAAAAGGTGTCATGTAAAAATTAAGTTGGCATTTGTCATAGCATGCACAGTCTTATTGGGCTGAGATAACCCAGGAGTAAATATAGTAAACAGTGGTTTGTATCAAATGGTGGTTTATCTTTAGGAACAAAATACATACATGTGGTAATACAGCAAACTCCAACAGACAGCAGTTACAGCGGGAAACAGACAAGAGAGAGAAATACTCCAGCAAAAGCCTTCCCTTTTATACTCAGGCTCTTAAAGGGACACAGACTTCTGCTGAGTCATTCCTATCATTGCATCATCCACATTACATTACATCACATCATTACATAAGCTGTTTAGCTATTAAATTAATACCTTGACAGCATTTAATCTTGAGGATGTTAAACAGTTAAACAGCAGTACTGAAATAAACTTGTGAAATATTCCATTTCATGTATTTGTCATTAGAAACCAAATTCCCAAAGTGCAGTAAAAGGGAAAATAGAATAAGCAGACTCATCCATATTCATGGAGCATAAACTTCTTTCACATGTATATTTTAGAAATAAGAGAAGTTTCTGATACATTCCAATGGGAGCAAATACTAGAGTCCATTAAAATGGACTTAGTAGCGATAAAGAAGGAAAAGGATGGATTAAGTTTACTAATGTCTACTCCATTCTGCATTCAAAGTTCTAAACAAAAATGTGTACATTTATGAAAGATATGGCTAACAAAAGTGCTTTTAAATATTACATTTAAAAAAAAAACTATTACATCAATGGTTTCTCAAAGTGTAACAGGGAAGCGTTGTTAAAAATAACTTTTATCAGGCAGATTGTTCTCATGACATCATCTCTGTGTCATCTCCAGCCTGTAACTTAGACCACCAGGAGTTATATTTAGTTATTCTGGTTTGAAAGTGAAATTTTTCTACTTCTCCTTACACAAATATTGCCAAGAAGACAACCTACAATGACTTAATGGCAGTGCTGGCAGTAACACAATCAAGGGTAGGGATCTGCTCAAGTTCCCATTGGCTAATGAATCTATGACTATTTGCTGGGCACTGCTCTCTAAAGCCATTTTGACATGGGACATGAATCAAAAGACCTCAGTGGCAAATAGTTGACACAGCTCTGGAAAGCCATCAATTCTGTGTCAAAGGCGCCTTGCTCCCAAAACAGTTCTGAGCATTGTTGATCTGGATATAAGATTTGACCTGATTTTTTTAATATTTGTGCCGTTGCCACCTCCTTCCCTTGTTAAAAAATCCAAAATAGTCAAATGGTCTTTTACAGTACTCTGATCTTAAATTATAGGCAAAATATTTTGAAGTGGAAGTGAAGCAACAATAGTTGAATTAGGTAGTAGGCTGCAGATAAACCATGAAACTTACAAGGGTTTGCATGTTACATGGCTGAAAAACTTTTCTGTGAAAATAAAATATACTGGAATGATACCTCCTGAAAAAAAATACATCCATTCCAAAGAGGAAGAAATTGCTGAGGTATTCCTTTTGTCCCAAAGAGTGTCCTTCAAGTTTAATAGGTATGTACTGTGCTTCAGATTCAAAGCTGAAGAAGTGCCTTGGAGCAGATAAGATGTTGCACATGTCGATATAAAGAAATTGTGCATGGTATGGTAACCGCATGGTCCTAAGAAAATATACATTTGTATCTAAGAGGCAATCTTACAAGTATAAAATGCTTGTTTGAGAAGAAAGCACGGAAAACTAGCCCATGCCTCCTCCCAAGCACTTTCCATGCCCCTAAAGCTCAGCCAGAAATTTTCCTTCCATCATGTGGCCACCACAAATTTTGCTTAAGACATCCTAGCTTTCTCCATGTCATCTTTGGCAGCATTGAAGAAGTAGTTTCCCATTGCTGCCTTTGGAAACCCAGTGTCCTATTTTTTTTCTTGGTGGTCTCTCATTTTAATATAAACCAAATCCAACTCTGGTTAGCTTTTTGAGATCAGCCAAATTTCTTATAGCTGGCTCATGACAAATAATATATAACAAAGAGTTTTCTTAAACCAGCAAAAGTGACATCCCACTTGTGCTAACATTTTATAAAACTTGCTTTGAATAATGGAATTTCTTTTATTAATTTAAATTTGCAATACCCCAATACATGGTACTAGTATTTCAACAACAAAAAACAAACATTTTATTCTAAATAGAATCACTTACCATATATGCATTTTAATCTTTCCAGAGAAACCCCAGAGAAAATGAGAGTAACAAAACCCTTCTGTCCAAGACAATGATAAATTTGATCATGTAATCAAAAAATATTATGGTAGCTTTATAAAAAGGTAGTCTTGGTCCATTAATTTATTGCACTCTTGCAATAGCTCCATTGCAAAAATAAACGATCTTCCTCCTGTTCATCCAAAATTGTTTCCCTGATTTCAGTGGAGACAGAAAATCAGCTCAGCAAGAACATATTCTCTCTTCAAGATATTAATTTGCTGTCTTTTTAAAGAATCAATCTGTATGTATAAAAGCATTTGAAAATTGTTTTCTGCATTTATACACAAAACTACCATAAACCTTTAGGTTTATTAGTCACTATATGGGTATTTAAGGATACTGCAAATTCAACTATTTAAAATTTGCAATTCTGTTGAGACAGTAACTTGGTATTTTAACATCTCAACTACAGCTATGTCCTACACCATGTTATGATCTGAAGAATTAAATGCCCCAAAGTAAAACGTTTATATGTTTTTGCTATATCTATGGTAACCAACTAAAGAAAGATGGAGATGAAAGCCAGAGCACTGATTGCTGCAAACAGGAGGCCACATTCTTAGATTTAAAAAAAACAGCATTGTACAAAAAGTTTAATAGGAAGCCACAGAATTAATTATAATAAACACCATTGATTCCCTCCCTTGTCATACCAAAGACCTCTGGACATATTAGGTGTGGGCATATTATTTAATTTGGACATTAATGCATTCCACTAAGTATGGCAGTTCTTATTATCAGACTTTTTATTGCCAAATGTGTTTCTAATATCATTTGCCAAACAATGTTTGGATTGAGGATCAATAGAAATTATTAAAAAATATCATAGTTAAATGATCTAATTATAGTAAAGTGATAACCTGATTATATCCTACTTTCTTTGTTTTCTTTTAGTTCCCCCCAGATTTGTGGTTCAGCCAATTGATCAAGATGGGATTTATGGAAAAGCTGTGATCCTCAACTGCTCTGCAGAAGGCTATCCTGTTCCTACTATTGTCTGGAAGTACTCCAAAGGTATTTCTATCCTCTAACGATACTGATTATGGTGTAATTTGAAATTTTATTGTGCATTTATTATGCAACGTTCATTTTGTTAGTATTGCAGCTGTGTCAGATTGTAGGGAGGCTGGAAAAGTAATGGAGGCAGGATAAACATAATCAAAAGGTAGAAGGGGAGTTTGTTAGCAGCTTATTTTATAACTGGAAACACTTCCCTAGTAGCAAGAAGATTAAGAAGAAGCATTTCAAATCATTCAAAGAGATTCAAAGAGTCTCACTATAAATGAGGGATGAAAATTTTTCTTGTGGTTTCCAAGATACCCCAAGACTAATGTTAAAGATACCTTATTCAAAAATCAGTTCAGTTTTTTCTTAATCTTGCCTAGGGGCTTGACAATACCTATTATTTCTCTTCATTTAATAAAATAATATAGTCAAATAAAATAAGGGAGATGATATGAGTTCTTGTTATAGGTAGCCTTTGGGTTACAACCATTAAAAATTATACTGGCACTAAATGAATGACGCTTATGAACGGTCCTTATAGTTCTGGATGTTGCAGCATCCTTGGTCATATGATCACAATTCAGGTGCTTGGTATCCAGTTATGACTATGACATTGCAGTCAGCTATGGCCACTTGATTGCAATTTCCAGTCGCAGCTTCCCTGTCAGCTTCCTACAAAGTCAATGGGAAAACCATCAGAAAGTCAGAAGTTGCAGTCTTATGTATCCTTCCTTAACCACTCACATGGTCTTTGTTTAAGGAGGGCAACACTTAGTCCTCAACTTATGACCATTCCTTCAATGACTGTTCAAAGTTACAATGGCATTGAATAAATGGCAGATGATAGGTTTTCATAGTTGCCATTGCAAGTGATGCAGTCATGTGACGTACTTTACAACTACATTGCTTAACGACAGCAATTCCAGCCCCAATTACTATTGTAAGCCAAGGATTATCTATTGTGTAAATGTCCTGAAGATGATCACAAATCCAAATATTGTATAGAAGATTTGTACATGTGCTAGTGAGCAGTCCCCTTTCATTTAGGAATATACATCTGGTCCACATAGAAAGTTTAACCCTTTTTTCAGTGTTCCTCACTTTTGCTGACCTTGAAATATAGGAAACAATCAGTTAAACAGGAGTGTTTTGCGTATCAATCAGTTCCTTGACTAGTCAGCTACCACTATTCTCCTCAGCCCTATTCTACACAGAAACAAAACAAATATCTGTACCTCCACATTATCTAGTTCATGTATTTGGGTATTTGCTAAAAGCACACAAAGGCTTTCCAACTGCCAAATTACCATCCCATCTTGAATTTAAAATATTTTGTGGTGTGAGAAGTAGAATGATAAAATGTCAGCATTTCTTCAAGCAGGCAACCTTCTAACCTTGGTTGCATTTTGCAATGCCTATTAAAATGGAGGAGATACTTTTAAAATTATGAAGCAGTTAGGCTCCAGAAGGAGAATCTGAGCCTTTATGTGTGTATAAATGCCTGGGAAGGGAATAGCAATAGCCAGCTTGAGACCTGGAATAGAGGTGAGGCAAGAGGTCCTGTGAATGTGAAAATAGACTATCCACAAGCTCATCAAATTTGCCACAGTTCAGAGAAAAATATCAACACTGCTGGTTTCAAATAAATTAGAGCACAGCAGAATAATTTGACACAGCTTCTAAAACCAGCCAATATTGTGAGATCAGTTCCAAATCCAGTCCCAAAGTGGCTGAAAGTACTTGTTCTCCCTAATGGCAGAATTCTTGTGGAGCTCTGGTTGTTTGTTTGCTGTTTGTTGGGACACTTTGCTTCTTCTTTTTATTACTTTTCTATTTTTAAACATAAGCTAGTCATAGTCATTCTGGAGTCAAGATAGCCTCTAAAAAATCATCATCATCTATGTATAGACATAGTCTAAGAATGCCCTGGGAATATAATAACATATGGACATAACTTCAGCAGTCTTAAAACTTCTCTAAAGCTTTCTATCCAAATTACCCCCAAATTTCTAATTGTTATGCAGTAAAAGTGGGACAATATTAAATATATAGGGTAAAAGTCATATTAACTGACAATTAATTTTTATTTTAGTGCTATCCACCTCTTTCTCTTGGCCCCACTCATGTTGGGGATTGGACCCCTGGCACAGCACTGAAAAGTATCATGTATCTCTTAACTTGAAAAAGATTATAGACCTCTAGAGTAGAGTAGCGTAATATCGTATCTGGTAGGCTCTTGTTTGACAAACATAAATTATTCCACTGTGCTTTGATTATAACTTTGGTGCCACACTACAATGGGAAGAAGACAAAATCTTCTGTTATCTTTCCAAAGCTATAACTTGGGGTATACTTTTGTTCCATGGCAAATTAATTACCAAGATGCTACCATTAAAGTTGTAACTCATTTGTACTCCCACTTGATGAACATAACATTTGTACAGGTAGTGCTCACCTTATGAACATGATTGGGCCCAGAATTACAGTTACAAGTTGTGCCAAGTCACCATGTGACCATACCCAATTTTACAACCTTTTCTGCAATGGTCATTAAGTGAATCATCATGATTGTTAAGTGAAACTGTTGTCCACAATGGGCATTTTTTGCCAGAAACTGGAAGCAAATGCTGGTTTCTGGCAAAAATTGTAAATTATGGTCACGTTCCCATGGGATTCTGAAATACGGGCCAGTTACCAAATGCCCAAACAGCAATCACATGAACCTGGGGGTAGGCAGCTGTTGGAACTTTGAATCCAGGTCATAAGTAGCCCTAGAGAGGTAACTTTGAACAGTTGCTAAGTGACTGTTCGTAAGTCGGACAACCTGTATACCTCTTTCTATATGAGCCCTAGTGGCACAAAGGTTAGATGGCAATATTGCAGGCTAACTCTCCCCACAGCCTGAAGTTCTGGACTCAAGGTTGACTCAGCCTTCCATCCTTCTGAAGTTGGTAAAATGAGGGTCCAGATTGTTGGGGGCAATACGCTGTCATTGTAAACTGTCCAGAGAGTACTGTAAAACACTATGGTATATAAGTCTAAGTGCTATTGCAATTCCTGGGTTTAAGATTATAATTTTATTTATTGAGTTATTATGCATAATGTAAGGAAACCTTTCTGTTTATGAGCAATATTATGTCTAATACTTAATTATTTCTAACTGGATATTCCAATTAAGGGAAATTCCAGTCTGGGAACATTGTGCAATTAATCCTGAATAATATTAACAAAAAGCAAACGTATGCAAATATCCCATGCTTTGTAATATATCATGCTAAAATACTTCCTGTTGGTGACAAAATGTATGGATCAAGTTATTAGTTGTTGCAGGGTACATTTTATTTCGGCTTATGATGGCACTAGAGACTAGAATTACTAAGTGAAGAGGTTGTAAAGTGCCATATGCAATGCCATATGGCTGCATCGCTTAGAGATGGCAATTCTGGCAGTGTCAGTTGCTATCATTAAGCGAGATCCTCACATGACAGTGACTTTTGACTTCCTGCCAGCTTTCCCATTGACTTTGCTTTTGGGAAGCTGGAAGAGAATATCAGAAATCGTGATCACAAGACCATGAGGATAGTGCAACAGTGGCAATTATGAAAACCTATCATACGCCATTTATTCAATGCCATTGTAACTTTGAACAGTCATAGAAGGAATGGTCATAAGTTGAGGACTAAGTGTATTTAAATATCATGACCGTTGCATGCACTTTTAGATATCCCAGGCAAAACTTTGAATATTTTAGCAGTTACTAAATTTACAAGTATGGCTCTTAATCTAAGTAATTTTTAAAAGTGTGTCCCTGTCTACCTCCCATATCAATTATTACTGCAGGAGTTTTTTTAAAAAAAACTTTTGTCTATCTCACATGTATGTATGTGCTTGTATGTGTGCATATATTTAAAACGATTTCTAAGTCACTTCAATTTTGTTCTAGTAGCAATCAAATCAATTACTTCTTTCAGGCATCTTGCCTCCTGATTAATTTTTTTTTAATTATACCAATAGGTGCTGGAGTTCCCCAATTCCAACCAATTGCCTTGAATGGGCGTATCCAGCTTCTGACAAATGGCTCCTTGTTGATCAAGCATGTTCTGGAAGAAGATAGTGGATACTACCTCTGCAAGGTCAGCAATGATGTGGGGGCTGACGTCAGCAAGTCCATGTACCTCACTGTTAAAAGTAAGAATTTCTTCCTGATAGTAATGACTATTGAGTTGCAAAAGGATAGCTTTCAGCTCCTGAATTGAAAAATATATATATTTTGCATTCATTCTAAGGCACACCTGCACATTCTTCTTGCTGCAGCTGAATCACTTGGTTACAATTTAGTTGAGAAAGATTAAGTGGGCAAAGGGAAGGGTTGACATTGTCTGTAAAACATTTCTGTAAGGTTATTGAGCTCCTTCAACATTATATTTTTTGAGTACCATGAGGCATCTTAATGTTGCAAATATATTTAAACCTGGACAGAGCTTAAATAAAGATCACTACAAAGAGCTTCAGAATGCCTTCACAGGAGGTGCTTACCTTTCAGTTGACTTTCATACTTTATTGTAATGACAGTAATATCGTCCATATTCTGCAAGTCAGAATCATGAGGTTTTATTTATGTTGCTTTGGAAAGTGGTGATTTTTAACCCCAAATATACATTCTTAATTGTGCATTTGCTAGGTCATTCAAAGTAAACAACTAAATTTCTGAACATTATCATTCAAAATATGGTGAAATGATACTTCGTAGAATTTCCAAGACTTTTCTTTCTTTTCTTTCTTCTTGATTTGTATTTAAGCCTACAGTCCTAAATGGTGTTCTTAAACAAAGAATAAAGTCTTTTGGACCAAGACCAGAAGAAAACTTTAGTTCTGTTCTGCCAATTTTTAAGTTCAGGTGTGGTTATAATAGGAACTACCTAAATAATGATTTCTTTGCTTAGAAAGTGGGGAAGGGGGACCAAGTGAGAACAGTTGAATAATCTCCAAATGTCCCAGAATGAATATTGGACATTTTTAATCAAAAGCTGCCCTTTTAGTGATGAATCCACAGTGAATTTCTGCAAATGGAGAATCTGTATAATCAATTTTCTCTGGAGTCACAAGACATGACAAATGCAACATTCAATCTGCCAGCCATGATTTACACACACTCTCTCTCTCTCTTTCTATATATGTGTGTACCAAATCACTTTGGTGTAGAGAAAGTTGTACAGCTAATAACCAAAGCAATGAAAGAACACAGACTAAAAAAGCTTTTGCTAATGTTTTTTTTATTTTGGCTTTTTAAAAAGGGCTATTATAACCCCCTTAAATTCACATTATTAAAAAAGAAAGAAGGACAGTGGCTAGATTTTGTATTGTATTCATTGATAAATACAAAGGCTTTAATTTATATGACATAATCATCATCCCCAAGTACGTTCTTCCCTAGAGTAACATAATTTGATGCCTTCCAGATGCTTGGGCTACAGATTCCTTAAGTCCAACTACCCGCAGTTGGCATAATGGAAATTGTATTCTAAAACATCTGAAAAAGTGCCAATTTACTTCTTTTTACTATAAAACAGAAGCCATTTTTCCCAATTAAGCTTGAACTGACCAATGTAATGCCAGGCAGTAGATAAGTTACTGCATTTTTTAGAATTGGGATGATGCTGATTTTTCCAAAGCAATTGTTAAAAGCAGTTCTGAATAGATAGTAAATGCCATATTTTTGGCATTCAGAAAGAAAAATAAAAACAACCTTCCAGCTTCCTTTTAGTTGACAGCTATGTCTGATTAAGCTATGCAGTTTTATGTGTCATAAAAGAGTATCTTTTATCAACTCAGAGCAAAGATCTCTCAGGAGATAGTTATCTTTTGAATCAAATAAAAGCTTCTAGCATCAAGTAACAAATGTATATTTAGTCCTTTTTTATTAATTTATTTAGATTTAGGAGCTACCCAAAATAATTCTGAACAGCACACCCATTCTTTCTGTTCCCATTGTATATTTTGTATGACAGTTATGGTTTATAGTAGTTGAATGCCAGATCAATGAATACACATTTAACTGATGCTTAATATACAGTAATAAGCAATCATTATGTGGGATAGTTGAAATATTTTATTCACATTTCTGCCTTTTTGTGGGGTTTCTTATTCCTTTGCACCTTCATTCTTATCAGCTAATACTATTGTAGTGTTTTTCAACCTTGGCAAGTTCACGATGTGTCGACTTCAACTCCCAGAATTCCCCAGCCAACACCAGGAGTTGAAATCCACACATCTTATACTTGCTAAGGTTGAAAAACACTGTACAATTGGCTTATCTGCTCCAGTCCTGTGGTACAGGCATTTTAGCAGAGGCAAGCTTCAAGCTCCATTCCAGTGTAATGCATCCTGCTAGGCTAATTAATCAAATATAATATGCTTGTCTAGTCTGCAGAGTGTCTTTCTAGTAGTCTTTCCATATGCTCAGAATGAGGCAGAGGAGGAAATGTGCTATAGACATCTTTTTCTGAGTGGTGAGCTTAGAAATAAATACAGAATTTAAACTTGCAAAATGAATTGTGAATATTATATGAGTTGCTTGGATCATCCACCCCCATCCCACACTATTTCCTCCCTAATTAGAAGCTCGCAGCACAAATTTTTACCTGTGATAGAACAACAGAAAAGCTAATGTGGATGAAGAAGTACAATTTAGATCACAAGAAAGTTGAAATAAATTATAATAGCTTGAAAAAATGGCTTGAATTTGAAACTAATACATATCTGCAAAAGGTATTTCCCTTGTTTGATTGAAGAGCTTATACATGGGGGCATGTTCTCCACAATTTTAGCATTAAATGATAAAATCTAGTTCTGAACACTTCTTAAAATGTTTTTGACTCAGTCAAACAAGAGATCAGATTAAAATAAAAACTGACTCTCCTATTAAGGAGAGTGAAGCAACGGTTCTATCTGTGCAGTATGAGAATCCAAGTAAAGCAATCTCATTTCTCTACCTCTTGAGCTTGTTGAATTGCATTCTGGTCATGTGATAAATCCTCTGCTCTTTCCCTTTTCTGCAATTTAATTGAACTATTAACTACGAAGGATATACACATTTTTTTTAAAAAAACAGATGAAATAATGCCACTGAGAAATCTGTGAATTAGAATACTAAGGGTGACGGTTCATTCTCCGAGCTTGTGGGTTGGTTTCCAAACATTTTGTTACCAAGCTAGGTAACATCTTCAGTGGAGTTTAGGGGATGTCAGTGTTCGTCTGTTTATAAGGGCTTCAGGTGTGGATGTGTCAAGTGAGGGTCTTGTGACATCACAAGACCCCCACTTGACACACCCACACTTGAAGCCCTTATAAACAGACGAACACTGACACTGGCATCCTCTAAACTCTGCTGAAGATGTTACCTGGCCTGGTAATGAAACATTCAGAAACCAACCCACAAGCTTCAGAGAAAAAACCGTCACCCTCATCCTACACCCGAGCTACAGATATTTGTGACTACTGCAAATTAGAATATTATCAGGTAGTAAGCTTCCCTGCCTTCCAACTTTTCAATTCAAACACATTTGAAAGTAATCTGGACTGTTTTTACTATTTTAAAATTCATTTTGGATAGAAAAACAAAACCTGAGCAGGGCTAGCTAAATCAAATGTTGTGACCCAAAGACTTTTTGCAGTCACAGGTGAGTTTCTAAGAAACGAGTGTAGTAAATTTCCAATAAAGTTTCCTGGAAGGGAAATAAAAATTGAGCAGTCTCAGTGGAATTGCTGTGGTTGCCTTTTGTGCTTCTGCCTGTCACTTGATTCAGCTTTTAAGATTTGAGACTGTTACGGAGAACGTACTAGATAAAGAAGGCAAAAGTAGATGCTCACAAGCATGGGAAGGTCAGTATGGAAAGGGGGGATGCAAGACCTAGAGCTAATACAGATACTCAGTTCTTGAAACAAGATTTCCTTAGTAGAGGACAGGTCAGAGATGACATAAATGTTTCCTAGGAAATTTTACTATGATAAGCAGCTGGTTATGATGTCATCTGCATAATGAGGGGTTTATCTCATTTCGTTGTTGAAACCTTACTTCTATCTAGAAGAGCCTTAGATAAGCATATCATCTTGGAGTATTCTCATCATCGTAAGCCATAATCTATAATTTTAAACTAGAAATCCTACATTGATATAATCATTGTAAAGTAAAGTAAGTAAAATTAAAATAAAGTAAAAATAAATATTCAAATTATATTTTATGTAGAATCTATATGTTTGGCAAAACTTCAGCAACCAATTAACAAACAGCGGATATACTGCAGGTCTGATAAAGTGGCTTTATCATCCTTTTTTTAAAAAAAATGTAACATGCCATGATCCCAATGAGCTGAAGTTTTCTCTGTTTATAAAGTGTATAGTATATAGTATTGAATGAACATAATATGTTTGGAAATCTTTGAATGTAGCTTTATGATTAACTGAATGCAGAATTTGTTTCATCTACCTTCCTTTTCAAACATCTAATCACACAGGTTTTTTTAACTGCAAATCAATCTATGTTAATTCCTATTTAGTGGCATAATCTGAAAGACATTAGTCCCCCACTAGGGTTTATGGATTCTTCAAACTTTATCACCAGAATGAATGACAAAAACACCTACCGATATTCTGTCCTGCAACTTTTCCATAAGCCATGTGAAAGAAGCTTCCACAAATCATAGTTTGAGAGTTTCTGCCCAGTTCCAATCTTTATTATAACTCTGTCCTGAACTGAAAAATGTCCAATTGTTCATTAATATATTTTTGATGGCATATGCAGATTAAGATATCAATAGGAAGGTTTGATGTCTGTCCAGTGGAAATTAAAAGCAGCAATTTTATAAAAATAAATGAAAAAGAACCACCTGGAACTGCAATTGTGGTAATCAAATTCATGCAGGCACATAATAGCAAATCAGTAGTTTTGTAATGTGCATGTTGAGAAGAGCTACAGGGAAATTTATGCTAAACCTTGAAAACATGAAAAAATTCCCTCCACACAAGCATTTGCTCTTGTTAGTCTAACAAGGTTTTGGTTTTTGGTTTTTTGTCCTAATGAGGTCCTCCCACTGTAAGAGATAAACAAGCTTCAAGTGCCTTTTTCTGCCTATCTAGACTATCAGCACAGCTTTGATTTAAGGACTTGCACTTTAATCACCCATCATGTGTCATTACCCCGACAGGTGGCAGCAGCCGCAAGATACAAGCTCCAATAAATTGCATCGAAAATCATTGAAGCGATCTTTTGTTGATTTTCTTTTACAGCTATTCAATGGCAGATCAGCTGTCATAACAACACAGTGCCCATGGCAGTAGGGTGAAATTAAATGTGAAGTATGTTCAAGGTAGCGAGTATAAAAATGGAATATCCTTTTTTTTCACCCTGTTGATTCTAATGCATTTTTTTCATTCTTGTAAGTAATGTGAAGTCTGTGGCAATTGATTGAAATCAGGGCTGTATTTTTGTGGCATAATTGTCACATGTGCCCTTGTACAAATATGTTCTACTAGGCAAGTATCTTGCTAGAATTTTTTTTCTTTTAAAAAAACTTGCTCATTTTAAAAACAAAATGCATCTTATAATTGGGTTTTTGAGCAAAAGGAAGCAGCTTGCAAATCATCTTAGTTTCCCCCTTCTCCCTCTGTAATTATCCCTCTATTACTGATATATGTAATATTATATTGCATAAAGTGCAATTTCTCACTGCAGAAAATGCGCACAAAAATACAATATGCTTGTCATTAAAGTAGTTACTTTTCTAACGATGAGCCAAATTAGACATTTTCAAAACATAATTGGCAACTTGAATGCCAAGTGTCCGAATTTTGTTCATGTGACCAAATCAGTCAGTTATAAATCCCTTTGTTCAGCACTATTGTAACTTTGAATGGCTCTAAATCAATGGGTGTAACCTCAGGACTACCTGTAATTGTACTGAAGAAAGACCCAATCTGGTTTCACACTTCATGTTGAATTTATGTTTGTTTAGTTTTGGCTGGAGTGATATGTACACCAAGCTGTTATGGTTTATAAGCCTTCTTTCATAGCTTTGGGTTGGGTATAAACTACATTAGCATGTAGTGAATAGGCAGAGAATTCTACTATCTATCCTGTATGTGAGTATCAGTCTATATTCACTTATCTCAAAACAAAAGAATCCATTTCTGAATGAAGGACAGTTCTGTTTCCTTGGTGCAGTGTCAGATTATCCAGCCTCCTCCCCTTACAGCTACAGAGAAAAATAGTTCTTTTTAAAACAAAGGTAGAAATTAGAAATTAAGGCTAAAACATAAACTGGTGTATTCTACATCTTCTCAACAACTTCAGAATTAACTGATTGGAAGCCTCAGAGACTGGAAGGGAATTCAGAAAATTAAGACAATCTGTTTCAAGAAAAGCAGGAAAGATTAAAGAAGCTATTTAGCTAAAAGTACTATTGAAGGTTATATTTAATTTGAGTGTGGGCTTTAAATGTATTGTTACTTTAAATTATTATCTCCATCCATAAAAGCTCCCATCATTTTGTGTTTTTGTACTATTTGAAACCTGCTTAATTCAGTGTTGCTTCCAACAAGGATAAGATTTACATTATCTTGTAGTCTCACGAATGAAGGCAAATATACATGTCCCAGGATAATGTTGCAGGATCCAATCTGGGTAAATCACTGGGAGCAGAGGTTTAGTCTTCTGAACATCTCTCCAGCAGAATGTGTGATTTGGAGTATTCTATGTCTAGTATTTATAATAATAACAACAACAAAACAACAAAAGTAATAATAGTAATAATAATAGCAATAATAGCAATAGCAGTAACAGTAACAACTACAACAACAACAACAACAACAACAATAATAATAAAAATAATAATAATAAAAATAAAAATAAAAATAAAAATAGAGTTGGAAGGGACCTTGGAGTTCAACTAGTCCAAACCCCTGGTCAGGAAGGAAACCCTATACCATTTCAGACAAATAGCTGTCCAGTCTCTTTTTAAAAACTTCCAGTGTTGGAGCATTCACAACTTCTGGAGGCAGGTTGTTCCACTGATTAATTGTTCTAACTGTCAGGAAATTTCTCCTTAGTTCTAGGTTGCTTCTCTCTTTGGTTAGTTTCCGTCCATTACTTCTTGTCCTTCTTTCAGGTGCTTTGGAGAATAGCTTGACTCCCTCTTCTTTGTGGCAACCCCTGAGATATTGGAACATTGCTATCATTTCACGCCTGGTCTTCTCTTCATTAAACTAGACATACCCAATTCCAGCAACCGTTCCTTATATGTTTTAGCCTCCAGTCCCCTAATCATCTTTGTTGCTGTTCTCTGTACTCTTTCTAGAGTCTCAACATCATTGTGACCAAAACTGGATGCAGTATTCCAAGTGTGGCCTTACCAAGGCATTGTAAAGTGGTATTAACACTTCACGTGATCTTGATTCTATCCCTCTGTTAATGCAGCCTAGCACTGTGTTGGTTTCTTTGGCAGCTGCAGCACACTGCTGGCTCATATTTAAGTGATTGTCCACTAGGGCTCCGAGATCCGTCTCACAGTTACTACTACTGAGCAAGGTAGCATCTATACTGTATCTGTGCATTTGGTTTTTCTTGCCTAAATATAGAACCTTACTTTTTCCGCCATTCAATTTCATTTTGTTAGATAGTGCCCAATGTTCAAGTCTGTCAAGATCCTCCTGTATCTTAAGCCTATCTTCTGGAGTGTTGGCTATTCCTGCCAGCTTGGTATCATCTGTAAATTTGATGAGTTCCCCATCTATCCCCTCATCCAAATCATTAAATGAAGATGTTGAGGCGCACTCGGCCCAGAATGGAGTCCTGGGGCACCCTACTACACACTTCCCTCCATGTAGATGCAGTTCCATTGAGGACTGAGTATGACCAGTCAGCCAGCTATGAATCCATCTGGTGGTGATGCTGTCTAACCCACATTTTTCTATCTTATCAAGTAGTAGGTTGTGGTCTACTTTATCAAATGCCTTACTGAAGTCCAAGTAAATTACTGTATATCCACAGCATTCCTCTGGTCCACTAATTTTGTCATCTGGTCAAAGAATGCAATAAGATTTGTCTGGCATGATCTGTTTCTGACAAACCCATGTTGGCTTTTGGTAATGACTTTGTTTGTCTCTAGGTGTTCGCTGATTCGTTGCTTGATTATCTTTTCCAGAATCTTCTCAGGTTGATAGGTCTGCAGTTTCCTGGATCCATTTTTCCCCTTTTTTTGAAGATGGGAACTACATCAGCTCTTTTCCAGTCCTCTGGTAGTTCCCCAGTGCTCCAGGATCTTTGAAAGATATAATTCAGTGGTTCTGATATCACATTTATGTAGTGCCTAGTTGACATAGAGTTTCTTAGTGAACATTGTGCTATATTTCGTATGACATGATTCAGAAGTACTCCATTCTTTATAAAAAAATTACATATTTGCAAAGTTCCTGTGAGATTTCTATCATTCTGAAAAGTAGGAATATGAATGAAAATGTAGTTTGACTTTCATGTAGAAATATGGCAGATTAGCACAACTCCATGAATTGTGGATTATGCAGAGAGAAATACTGGCAGACCGACAATGTGCCTGAAATAACAGAGCTTCTCCAGACAAGGAGAAAGCTGCAACATGGTCCACTTTAACTCTGAAGGGCTACTTTCCATAAAAGGTAGGCAGGATCTGGAAGGAGTAGAACTATAGAGGAAGATAAAAGATGCTTATAGCCTCAGACAACGCCTATTTAAAGGATAGTGGATTTGCCCAATCCATTTTCTGAAGGGTATTTGAATGGAAAGAATTTAAAGTAAAAAGAGATCTTTAATCCAACAGAGCACCCAAAGCCACCTGGCTGAGTACACCTTCAATCTTTGGGAAAGACTATAGTAAAAAGAAAAGAAATAACTATGGAGATTTAAAAGGATTTAAAGCAAAAAGCCAGGAGTTTGGAACACAAAAAATAAAAATGGACTAATAGCTAAATTTAAGAAGCTGAGAAAGATCAATGGGACTAAAGAGTCATGGACATAGAAAAAAGTTTGTGTTTTTTACTCTTTCTTCCTCCTTTTTTGGATTAGAAATTAAAAAGAATAAAAATTGCTAAAACTAGAAAGGCAGCAAAAGCTACAGAAACAGAGAGGAGAAGATCATTTACTGAAGGACAACAGGTAATATAAAAAGGGGATACAGCATACTCTTTACAAAGGATGCTTTAGGAACTAGGGAATCAGTTAAGACACCTGGCTGCTCTGGAAGAATGAATGTAAGATTTACAAATATGGTAAAAAAATGAATTAAAAAATTGAAAGAATCTGTAAAATAGATGAGGGGAAGTCAAAAAATAAAAGAAAAAAATAGAAATTTTGGAATGTTAGAAATAATAGAGTTTTATAAAATGAGATTCATTGGTATGATACCAGAGAAATTATTAAACATGTATAAAAATACTTCTAGTCAATGTTAGAAATGTGAAAAACATGAAGGGACATTTTACCATGCATTGTAAAAAAGAAAAAAAAAGAAAATAGAATACAGTTAGATAAAATGATGCAAGAAAAATGATAAAAATTAATATTGAGAAGTTAACTCTTTTTATTGTGAGTATGGATAGCCAATTAGAAAAGTCTCATAGAAGATTGAATTAATATATATTCATATTGCTTAATTATGGCTATTCCAGTATTTCTCCATCATTGTGCATCTGCTGATCTTGTTGCAGTTACCATATATATGGTAACATATATATGCAACAAGATCAGCCGATGCACAATGATGGAGAAATACTGGAATAGCCATAAGTGAGGAATGGATTGTGAAAAGGACAGAACTGGCTGAAATAGCAAATCTTGACTATTTGGTCAGGGACAAAACAATAAGTACTGGATCTGACAAAGGAAAAAGGATTGAATAAGGAGCTAAAGGGATTTTTGTAATATTAAGAGGGAAAAAGGGTAATGGTTTTTTATAACTGTTGTAAAAAAGGTCAGAAGTTGGTTATTTTTTCTAATTCTTATGTCTTTATCTTTCTTTTACTGCTTTGCTTTCTGCATTTTTCTTTTTTCTCTTTTGTTTATATATTTTTATATTTGTGTTTAAGCTACATAAAACAATACAAAGTATATATTAAAAAGAATAAAATATTCAAAAGAATATACATAAATTAAAATATTAAAACATTGTAGAAATAAAATTTAAACAGAAACTACAGAAAATATAAATGAAAAATATCACAATTTACTAAGACATGTGGTAAGCTAGAAAAATGAATTTGGTGCAACACTGGGAAAGAGAAACCTTGCCATTGTTATTAGACAGAGAAATTGAAACTGGAGAATATACTGCGATGCAACATTGACAGTATACATCCATAACAGAAGTTCAAACAAATTCAGGGAGGAATGGCTCCTTTATGTTTGACACATTACACAGAGGTGCAAATTTAAATCCTAATGTCTTAAAAGGACTTAAAGGGAGGCCAGAAATAATCTTTTAACATTCAGTATAAATTATAGGTATCAGAAGGGAAGGGAAGGGAAGGATGTGTTAGAAAGGTTTTTTTGTAATTATTTCTTGTAGCTTTTTTTTTCCTTTATTTTTTTTCTAATTTGCATTTCACTATTTCAACAACAAGTATATTGAAAATGGGGAAAAAACAGGGTTCCATTTGTTTACTCAGTCAAAACAGCAACTCAGAACTAGGGAGATCCAAAGGTTGAAGCAAGGAATTTGTCAGGTCCATAATTACACTGATTTCTAGCATCATGCCAAAATTGTGCACTGAAATGACAATTTTACTATGATTGACTGAAATAACTTTTTGATGAGCTGAGGGATGAATTGGTAACAGAGGGCATACCAGAGAAAGTTGAAGTTATTTTAGCACATAAATAGTTATAGCCTCCCTTTCTAGTTATTTTCTTTTAATCTTCACAGCCATGGAGAGGCTGACAGCATCTTTTCTTCCATTGATTACTTGAATAGGGATTTTTTTTTAATGCAGATGGCAACTGATTTATCTTGTAGATGGTTTACCTTCCACACTACTGTCCCAGGCCATCATACACATGCCTGAGTGCCTTCAAAAACATTTCCCTAATGCCTTTGACAGGTTTGCAGCCAACAGAAAGACCTATTGAGCAACTTGCAAACTTGGTTTTCCTTTCACAGCAAATTTATACACTTCACAATATTTCTTTTTTTAACCTTGGCGTTTATAGGTAGTCTTTGCTTATCGATGGTAATTGGGACGAATGCCATTGCTAAGTGGCTGTTGTAAAGTGCAACGTATGTGACCACATGGACTTAACAACAGCAGCTTCAGCACTTCTGGTTTCTGTTAAGTGAATCTCATGTGGTTACAGCATCCCATGGTCACCTGGTTACCATTTGCAACGTCCTGCTGGCTTACTCATTGACTTTGCTTGTCAGAAGCTAGCAGTGAAGGTTGCAAATGATAACTGCAGGATGCCACAGCATAATTGTGAGCCAATTGCCAACTATCTGAATCAGGATCACATGATCATGAGGACACTGTGACAGCTGTAACCACAACGACCAGTCATAAGCCCCCTCTCGGTCCACGCCATTGTAACATCAACCAATCACTGACTAAGGAGTCTCTCAATGAGGCAATAAGCATATTTCAAAGACTGAAGTTGTTGTTTTTTAAAACAATTGTATGCAATAGAGCAGCTTGTCTTAAAACATAAAAGAAGCCCCACAATACATTAGTCTTTTTTTTTAGTTAAGAAAAAGTTAATTCTAAGTCAGGCATGTGCATAGTAGCAGATACTCTCCAATAACTTACTCTAAAAAGACATACTGAGATAATTACAGCATGCTGGGTGAATTCAAATTGATTTCTCAACAACATGCTGTGGGTTAGCACTGATTTAATATCCCCATTGACTCTAGTAGTACTGGTGATGGCTGCTATTCAGGTAACAAAATATTTGTTTTCATTACAATTGCTAATAAACCTGGTTTCAGATTGGACTCCAGATATATGATTCTGCAGGAGCGAAAACAAATGCTAATTTTTGAATTCCCAAGTAAAATTTATTCTGCCTTATCAGCAGAAGGAAATAAACAAATGAGATGTTGACCAAAATAGCTCAGATCAGCATACAAATCAGGTTTAAATTTTACTCTTTCCTAGAAATACAAATCCAGAATGAGAGTTGGAAAAGATCTTTTAGGCACTGAGTCCACCCCCTATTTTTATGTGAACAACCTAAAAATACTCTGAGAAACATCTGACCAACTTCCACTTGAACACATCTTATCTTCCCTGATATTTGGTTCACTGTCTAAATGCTCTTATTGTATTTAATTGGGATCTACTTTCTTGAATATAGGACCATTATTCTGAGTCTGCGTTCTGCATGTTGTCATAGTGCGATGGTGGATTCTTTTACAGCTGGGTGTGCTTGTGCCTTTAGAGACTGGGGGGGGGGGAAGCTTTTATTATATGCAAAACTATTTACAGCAATTAGGAACAACCACATCCAAAGTTTTCCAGTGTCAACTTGCTCTCTGCCTCTCTCTCTCTCTCTCTCTCTCTCTCTCTCTCTCTCCCCCTCTCTCTCTCAGTTCCATTTATTAGTAACATATCCCAGCATAAAGGTAGTCCTGGATGTACGACCACAACTGAGCCCAAAGTTTCTGTTGCTAAGTGAAACATTTATTGAACTTTGCCCCATTTGATGACCTTTCTTGCCATAGTTGTTAAGTGAATCATTGTAGTTGTTAAGTTAGTAATGCAGTTGTTAAGTGCATCTGGCTTCCCCCATTGACTTTGCTTGTTAGAAGGTCACAAAAGGGGATCACATGAAACTGCAGCTGTCATAAATATGAGTCAGTTATCAAGAATCTGAATTTTGATCACACGACCCTGGGGATGCTGTAACAGTCGTAAGTCATAAGTTGTAAGTGTGAAAAATGGTGACAAGCCACTTTTTTCAGTGCCATTGTAACTTTGAACGGTCACTAAATGAACTGCTGTAAATCAAGGACTATTTGCACTGGCTGGAGAATTCTGGGAGATGAAATCCATAGATCTTAAAAGTTGCCAAGTTTGAAAAATTCTGCTAACTCACCTCCAACATATATGCCCTTTTTCTCCCCCTCCTTCCCTGTCCTCACTAAGAGAGAGATAAAGAGGTATTGGCTCTGAGGTATTATTTCAGAGTATAGCCAACTACTTTTGTCATTCTTTCTCGGACTTTGTCAGTCATCCCTCTGCAAAGATGTGGCAGGATGTACTCCCCCCCCCAGCTTTCCCAATCTGAGGTTTCTCCAAAGACTCCAGGCATCCATCTTCCTCATCTACTTGGGGTTTGGATGTAACACATCCCCCTCTCTGGGATTTCACTTCTCTTCTGCCAGGAAACCTCCAGTTGAAGTCTTTAAGCTTTTCTTCCTCTGGATCAAAGAAACGGCAACAGCACACTTGACTTTCCAGTATGTGATGCTTCTCTCCAGCCAAACCATATCCAGCACAGTCTCTCCAAAGACAGTCTGCAGCATGAATGTGGCAACATATATTTCTGTATTTCTCTTCTCTTCCCCCATAATCACTTGCTCCTTTTACAGTTCAGTCTGGCAACCTGCTCCCCAGCAAGTGACAAGGTGGCATTCTCTCCAGGGTTTTAGTTCCCAAAACCAATTTACAAGGCTTGGCCAAAGGGAAGGCTGGCTACATCTCTTTCACAACAGTCCTGACTAGCCACCAGTGCAGTTTTCTTCAAGGCCATTCCTGGCTTTCTCCTCATTTTTCCTCCTTCTGCTGACTCATGCCAGCACAACAGCAGATGTGCCTGGCCACAAAACCTATATTCCATGCATGTCAGTGAATCCCTTGACCAACTTCTTTGTGTATTCACTCAAGATTCTTAAAATGTACCATCAAATTCTCCTTTCTTAAAATATGATGATCAGAAGTAGACGCAGTGATCAAGACACTGCCTAATACGCATAGAATGTAATAGCTCCAGCTTTGCATGATTTGAATTTAAGAGTCATATCACACTGCTGTTCCTCATTGCTTTTCATATGCACCAGGTATCTCCCATTCTGTATCTTGTATTTAATTTCTTTTCCCTAAGGAATACGTTTGTATTGTCTCCCTCAAATGTCATTCCCACTGCTCTAACATACTAAGATAATTTTGTACATTGTTTCTTTTTCTAGAATATCAGGTATCCAATCCAGTTTAGTATCATTTGCAAAGTTTCCACTTCTTCATCCAAGTCATTAATAATTTTGAACACTACTGGACACAGAATTAAACCTGTGTCACCATCCTTGATATCACACTCCAATTTCATAAAGAATTGTTATAAATGAAAGTTTGACTGAGTACAAGTAGTCCTCGACTGACAATCACTATCTAGAGTTACTATCGCAAAGTGTTTGGTCATTAAGTGAGTCACATCTGATTTTACAACCTTTTTGCCATAGTCGTTCAGTGAATCACATGGTTTTTAAGCGAATCCTCTATTGACTTTGTTAGAAGGCAAGTAGGATCCCCCAAATGGTGATCACGTGACTCTGAAATGCTGCCATACATGCCAGTTGTCAAGTGCTTGAATTGCAATCACTTGACTGCAGGAATGTTGTGGCAGTGGTAACTGTGAGGACCAATCATGAGCCATTTTTGTGACTGCCATCGTAACTTCAAACAGTCACTAAATGAATGGATGTAAGTCGAGGACTACCTGGTACATCATCCAACTCATGCTTAATTTGTTTGGGAATCAGAATCTGATCTGATCCTTTGTCAGATTCTTTGTTGAATATTGCTGAATACTTTGCTGAACGCTGCATCCACAGGATTTCCACAATCTGCTAAGTAAGGAAATAATCGTAAAAACAACAACAACGAAATAAGATGAGTTTAATATTGTTCTTGACAATTCATTCGAACTTCTAATGATTATTGTTTTCACTTGCAGCATTTTTTGACATACATAAAGAAGAACATGAGAAATATAAGTGTTCATTTTTGCATGGTGTAGATGTTCTTTTCATAGGAAACCTCAAAAAAACTTATTCAAGCAGCTCTCCCACAAATATTTTTTTTTCTGTGTGGACTTCTGGCTCTAGAAAGATGGGCACTTGCAGTCTGTTGCTCTTTGCTACTTGAATATTTCTTTTAAAAACTTAATCAAAAATATTCCTAAAACTTCTGTCATCCTCCCCACCAACAAAATATAGCAGAACACATAGCTGTTCTTAAAATGTGCGGCAGGTTGTATACAAGTAGCCCAGTAATTGCATGTACTGCAAAAGTGCAATATATAAAATGTAATGTCAGATGTGGACTAATTCCCGAAGTGAGTTAATTCTTTTATTTTTACCATGGTATAGCTAATTTGAATGATTTTTTGTTTTTTAAAAAATCCCTTCACATGAAAATAGGAATGTGTCAGCTATAAAAGATGGACAATGACCAAATGAATCACTGTACCTTAAAGGTACATTTTTAGATTTGGTTGATAGATTTGGCTAATTTGGTTTGCTTTTTCCAACTCGTGG
Organism: Azemiops feae; assembly: GCA_023970755.1. Lineage (NCBI taxonomy): Eukaryota > Metazoa > Chordata > Lepidosauria > Squamata > Viperidae > Azemiops > Azemiops feae. The sequence goes on along the minus strand of JALGBA010003991.1, from coordinate 412,918 downwards.
AAATAATTTTCTGATCATAGTTCCCATCCCGTGGCTTATTTATATCTGAAATCCTTGGACAAACATATCCAGCAACGTGATAGATAGTGTAGAAATGTTAGAGCATAATTGTCTGCTTAATACACATATGGATTGTGTGGGTTGCAACTGTTCTATCCCATCTGTTAATTGAACAACCTGTACTTGTAAAATAGAAGAATCATCTATCTCTTGATCTCGCCCTCCTACTCCACCTCTCACTCCCACCTCCTCATTCTGAACTCATTTTGTTGCCATCAGAACATTATTGGCAACCATTAGCAAGGTTATCTTGCCTCAAAATATATGCAGCAGTTCAGAAACAAAGGGAGGGCACATATCCCACAACAGTGCACTCTATAACACAATATATGTGTATATGTGTCTGTGTATGCGTGACAGTATTTCCTATGTATAGACTCTACTGTACATGCATACATACATATCCATCACACTATTTCCTTTTGGATTAAATAGTATCGACCAAATCACAGGAAAGTAGAAAGAAATGATATGCAAAAGAAATTAAACACATAGTTAAATCTAATTTACACCAACACCATTTATTATGCCTTTTTTGTAGTTTTCAATATCTACTTTCAGTCCCAAATATCTTGTTTCTGATACATCTCTGTTTACTAAAAGACGTGTGTGTGATAATATAATACTTTACAGTTTTAAAATTTTCTAATGTTATCCCTACCATGATACTGGAAAACAGTATGAGTAGAGACATTATATCAGTGCTACTCAAAAATGATACTTAACACCCATTGGAAGGAATAAGAAAACTGTTTTTATATTAACCTTACACTGGACATGCTGGTCAGTCTTTTTTAGATTCAAGTCTTATAGGTTTTACATTATGCCGAGGAAAATTCACAAGGCTGGGAAAAGTTGACAGTTTTACACATTTTTTTTTTAATGCTAATTTACTCTCTGCATTTGTCACATGGTATAGTTGATTAGATAGGTTGTATGTGGCAGACATGGGCAAACTTTGGGCTTGAATATTGTGTGTATTACTGAATAAGTACTGCACATATGTACATACATTCAAGTACACATAAAATACATGTGCATGTACCTCAAGATATATATATCTCGGCATAGTGTATGCCTTCAGATAATTCAAATCTTATTTTGGGGAAATAAGTTGTATCATGTTGTAGAGTGATATTTGAAATCAGTACCTTTTCTTTTAGATGACATCTCACTTGTCTGGAGGAACCAAACACCAAAAATATTTCCTATTCAAAATTGAGGAGTAAAGTGTCTTGAAACTTACATTTAAAAAATAGTATTTCCCCCACTAAATAAGGAAGATCTTAACAATGTGAAAGGGTGTTTTTGCCAACAAACAGTATATAGCCTTTATGTTCCTTCAGTTAATCTCCATTTCTTTAAATGTTGCCTTAATATAATAATACAACTTGTAGTCTTTTATTAAAAACTGAGCTATGCTGGTATGTATTAAAGGAAAAGGCTTAGGGGGTTCAGGAGGAATTTCAAACAAAATTATAATCCTCTCTTTATGATGCAATCCTTTTTTAGATAAGCAGCTTTTCTGGGACAATAATTACCTTATATAACAGACCTTCTGTCATTGAAAATAGATGTAATTTAATAGGTTAACTCACTAGCCATCTGTCAGAATATTAAACATACTAGTGAAGGGAATTGGGTGTTTTAGAGACACAATGGAGTGTACAGCATCTTAACACTAACTTGCTAATTTGAAGCAGTCTGTTGATGCCATCTGGCAGCTGTTTGTTTCTTTCTCTTTGTTTATTATATATATTCAATGTTTAGAAAGTTTTTCTAGACAGCCTTTACAGGTCAAAGGTTGCGGTATTAGCTGCCATAAGGCAAATTACTGACCATGCAGGATAAGATTGCCCACCTCATTTAGAAGCTCCATTACGTGTGTTAAGTATGTATTCAGCTACCTTGTATTATCTCTGCTGTTTCTAGAGGGAATTATCTACTTAGCATCACATGTCACATTCTAATTTGGTTTGACTTTGAGTGATACATGGACTATTCATTGTGCTAACTAAACCATTATTCTCAATGAACCATGTTAAAAAAAACAGATTTAGCATTATGTTTGAATAAAACTTTTGTCATCTTATCGCATAACATAGGAAAGGCTACATGTGATGCTTCATTCCTAGCTTGTCTTGTATCTAATCTGTTATTTTTTATTCCTGACTTCATGAATTAAAGAAAACAAAGAGCTTGATAGTTTAAGATAACGTGCTTATCACTGCCAGTAAGGTCTTGAGTCTTATAAATGAATTATTATAATATTCTCCACCTTAAAGAATTTAAAGATTTGATTCCTTTCCTAGAGATTAGAAAAGAACAATTGTTTAAAAATGGTTTACTCTTTTAACTGCCAAGCAGTACCAAAACAGGAATATTCAGAACTGCAATAATAAAAACAACATTTCTTCTAAATATACTTTACATCCCATTTTTAAAAGATATATAAGCTTATCAGATCATAGTTACCAAATAAAAAATATTAAACCTATTTTCTAGTGAATTAACAGCAACAGAAGAGATATATATGTTTTTGTCCATTTTTGCACTTCTGATTTCTCAATATCTCTTACAAATTTTCAAGATAGGTTAGCCTTGTGAAGTATACATATCCTTTGGTAAATAGGATTTTTCAGAAGTTAAATACCATAGAATAAACTAGTTCTTACAGTTAAACACATGATAATTTGTATTGGTATTAAGAATAAAACTGAGAACATACCAATGTAAAAAAAAAAAAATTATTTGCTTTTATCTATACAGATAAAAGGAACTCTGAAAATATTTCTTGAAGAAATAAATCTAATATAATTTATTTTTATTTAAAATGAAAAATAAAGATTTAGAAAGGGCCATTTAAGTCATCAATTTAACCCCCTACCCAGTGCAGAGATGCAATTTAAAACATCTCTGATACATTTCAATTAAGCTCCTATTGTACACATAGAGTTGATAATTTCTCTGCATAATTAAAATCTGCCCTTTGTTATTCTGCATCCTCATTTTGGGATATAAAACTTCTTGAACATCTTCTCAGTGATATAAAACAGACTTACATTTCCTTCCTCAGACTTTAGTTAAAGGCTAAACAGATTTATACTTATGTTTCTTGTCCTCACTGTCCCTTTCTGAAGCTGCCCTGCTTTGTTACAGTAGAATCCTTCAGGTATGATGCTTAGAGATGAACACAATAATCCCCTATTCTGTATCTACACTTCTAAGCATTTACTGTAGATATCTCACCCTGTTATCTCAAAACTGAAAACTATTCTTTCCACTTTTTTAATCAATTGATGTACATTTTGAAAGTACATGAACCTGCACAATCTTGAGACAACCCACTTGCTAACTCACTGAATACTGCTTAATACAATTTTCAAATTATTTTTGTTCTCATATTAATTGTCATGCCAGATAGTTAACATTCAATTACTTTGTGGCTCATTGTTGAATGAAGTCATGAAATGAAGATACACTGCAACTATAGCTCTTCATTCACTACTAAAGAAGTTTCACATTTTTTTAAAAAATATAGACTAATTTTGCAGCCCTTGTTTTTAACAAATTAATTGATTTCTGGTAAGTATATTATTTTCAAGGTACTTAGAGTAATGTCTTTATCATCTGCTGTTGACAGTCAAGATGAAAACAGTCATCTGGCACTTTATTCACATTCCAATATTTCTAAAAAGGCTAATTTTCAATAAATATTCAGTTAGCCTTAACCTTAGGCTATATGTCATGTATTTTATTTAAATTCATTCAGCGCAAATGAATGTTTCTCATAATGTCAGTACCTTTGCATTCTACTCTTTATAGTTGCTAAGAGAAACACATATAGTGATGCTTAAACATCTGTGAACCTTTTTGAAATTTCAATATTTTTACATAAATATGAACTTAAATTGTGATTATGCTTCATACAAGTTCTGAAAGCAATACATTTCTGACAATTTATCCAGTGTGAAATATAACAGTATATCATTTTATTAAAAAATTCTTTTAAGTTATAATTTAATGTAAATTTTAAATGCCTTGTCCACATGTTTTCCCATTGTTCAAACATTACATTATATCTAAAACACTTTGACCGTTGAATCATGCAATGCTAATTCTTCAAATTCAATTTCAATAACTGTTTATTCCATTCTATGCCATGCCATGCCATTTCTTCATATTCTTCACCATTTACTCCTCTTACATTCTAATTCACAATCTTTCAGAAGCCATATTTGTCACCAGAAGGTCTTACCCATTATGGCCTTTGAACAGTTGAGATTTTCATATAATATTTTTTAAATATAATATTTTTAGTGAGATTAAGTTATGTAAACTAGGTTAGCAATCTTACTCATATCCATGCCAGATGAGACAATTTCTGTTAACATAAAAGGTAGTACTGGTCATTTTTTGCAGAACTGGAGGGGGAGATATTACAATTATATCCAAAGCCCCCTCTTATCCCAGTTATATTTACATTGTTCTATGTAGATCTGTAATCTAAAAGCTATCTTGCAAACCAGCTAATTCTTGCCCACATTCCACCATCTTGAAGATAGATGCAGTATTGTGTGTGGACACAACATCAAGATGCATAAAAAAGCAAAAATGACCATTAACATTTTCTGTTAATGGACATATTTCCAAATTGGAATTAATCGTTCATAAATATTATTTACTTGATGGTCAGAATAGTAGAAGAATAATTTATAATAAATCATGCCAATGAAGTCATGCCATTTTAAATATTTTTCAAATGTTATATATTGGGGATAATAGATATTTTGGATGAATTAACATGATGTGTTTTTTTCTAAGTACCTGTACTTGATAGGGTTGGTCAGAAGTTCATTAAGAGTATAATTCAAATGTATTTATTTTTGAGATTTGGAGACCATCTTGCTCCAAAATTAGTAGAAAACAATAAAAGAAAAACATTTTTTTTAGATTTAAAACATTTTAAAAATGTTTTTTTTAAAAATGCATCTGGACAATAAATGTTCCCTCATACAAAAGAGGCTGTACAACACATTTTCCCCAAAACTGGGAGAACAGCTAATTTTTTAAAGACTTATGGAACTTCATCACAGTGAGAGATATAATATAGATGGCTATCTTTGGGAGATATTGTTCTACAGGGAAGGCACTGCAACATAAATGAATTCATATGTTACATAATCTTTGGTATGTACTTTTGGGTTTTATATACAATATGGCAACTGACTATAATTAAATATGATTTTTTATTTCTTTGCCTACGATAGCAATGATATGAAGAGATAGTTGATAGCAACTTCCTGAATGATAATCAAATACATATTTGTTCATACAGTACCTTTTTCCCTAAAGAAAAATCCTATTCCCCAGACAGCTCTTAGCATTATTTATTTTTATTTTATTTAGAATTTTTTTAATAAATCATTAGATCAACTGTGCCATTGTTGATCCAAGTAACCTATTGACGCTCTATTTTTTCCTTTTTTCATTAGTAAATAGCTGTGTTTCTGAGCATATCGTTCATTTATAATTATCAATACCTAAATTAATGTTTTCTTTACCTGGAATGAATATCTATGCCTCTTTCTTCAAAAATATCCCCAAATCCAACCTGTATGAAAGCTTTGTCTCTGTAAAATGGCTTCTTGTATAAAATCTTGCATTTTCTTCTATGAGTGCCTTGTTTCTCCTAGTATATTCTTGCTCTGTGCCAGAGGGTGGGCAAGACTAGGAACTAGTCAGGGCACAAAAACCTAGCTGATAAATTAATCAAAATTAATTTGCTATTGACAAAATATTACAGTAAAGAATCAGTGCAGTTTGTGTCATGCACATAGAAAGTCCTGTTCCTATTTTGTGTGCAAAAATGATTATCTAGAATATAAACTAACTTAACAAAAATATTCTGTGTGTAATTATCTAGTTCCTTAAACCTTCTTAATTTGGAAACAAGCACAGCTTATATCTCTTCTCTTCTGCCACAGTTACTTATCTAATTGTAGGCTTTGGAGCACTAATTCCTTCCATAGCTAGCTCTATTTTTGCTTCCAAGGGAGAAAAGCATAGCATTACCAAAAAGGAGTGGGGAAACAGACAGAAGGGGAAAGAGATTACTATTACTTTTGCCATCTAGTTCCCCCCCCCTCACCCTCTAGCCCCTCAGCATTTTGTTCTGCACTGCTAATCAATCCACGGCTTTATGTTTCTTTTTTTCTGGTTCCGATTTGGCACTTTTTTTAACAGCCTCTCAGCTCAACTAATTCCAAAAGGATTTCTCTTGGAATCCTCCTTAGTCGGATATCTATCTAGGGAACCATTTGCAACCCATCTGACAAGGGAATCCACAATTCACTGACCCTTTCTTGAGTTAACGTATGGACATTCCCATATCCTACCTCAGGCACATTATGAAAAGGCCTAGCAATCTGAAGCAGCCTCCAAGCTGGGAAAAGTGGAAGAAAGAGAAGAAGAGAATGACCAACAGCAAAGTAGATAGACTCAGTTACAGTAGCAATGAGTGCACCAGAGAAAAACCTGAAAGATCGGACCTTAGGCTGATCATCATGAAGAACATCTATCTATATCAGGGGTGTCAAACTGCCGACCCACGGGCCGGATGCGTCATGGCGAAACCGCACCCATCCCATTGCTAGCAATGCAAAAAAAGTCATGATACGTCACAACATGTTACGTGATGTTGCGAGTTTGACACCCCTGATCTATGTGATCATATAAATGTAAACAAATAAATAAGAAACTCCATAGACAACATCTACAGTATCTATATGATCGCTAAAAGCCAACACCAAATTAATAGCACATAATCAAGTATAAAATGAGAGGGATATATTCTTTTAATTCCTCCTCTATTATATTAGATTTAATTGGAGATGTCTCCATTCTGTCTGTCTTCACAGTTGTTTCTTGCTATAATAACTTCTTGAATATCCAGGTCTGTTTATAACACTGCAATACTTTTCTGAATAAACTTCTGGTGCCATATTCTTTATTTCTTTTGCTGCACCAAATTTCTTATGTTTTTAATTCAATTTATCTTTTGCCTAGATCCATTCCAAATCCTACCACTGCTGCTATTTGTCAGAAAGTGGAGAAAGGGAAAGGAACTTTCCATTCATACTCACTGTCCGTTCTCCTCTAAATAATAGAGACTATGACAAGTTTTTACAGTTCCTTAATTATTTCTACTCTTCCCTCACTGCTTCACAATGTTGTTTCTTATCCTATCTGACATGCCTACTTCATTCAACAGCTTCAGTATTTCCATTTCTCAGTCTTGCTTTTACCCTAGAGAGAAAAAACAAGAAGAGAGAACAGGGAAAAAGTTATTCCAGCAATTTGTCAGGCTGTCCCTATCCTTGCTGATAGATACGTTGGTTCGTCCTTTCCAAATTCTGAGGTGTTTCCCACCAGCCAATTCACTGCAGACCTCTCTTGCAGATCCTCTTTGCTTCTGCTGGATCTCAACTGCAGAAAGGTCTTCTGGCAGTGCTTGGATTCACACAGCACATACAGGCTATGCAGCATAGACGCCTTATCAGCAGTGTCCAACAAACACAGCCAACCTCCTCCTAGCTTCTGCCCTTTTATATATCTTCAACAAACATACCTGCTCTCAAGTGCCTTAATTAAGTAGGAAGCTTCCTTAGTGCTAGTAAAAAGGGAAAAAAATCCTTCAACTTGAGGCCATGTTATAACTTCCCATGCCCGTCATAGCCATTCATCCTTCTATATTCTGTTGCATCCAAAGTTGTTAACAAGATTTCCAAAAGAAGAAACACTGAGGATATTTTTGAGAGTTTCTCAAAATAGTCCTAATTGCAATACAGGAGAGAATATTATAGGTTTAATTTATACAATTACAGTTAAATAATGCATGTGAAACATTTGGAGTGTATAAATGTTCCAAACAGCTGTCGGGTATTACTGACATCAGGGGTTGCTCTATTGATCTACTGCTGCACTTATATTAAACAAACGGCATGATTCCCTTCATGCCCAAATGGATGAAATGCAGAATCCATGTTTGATATAAAGAACAAGTGGCTAAAGAGAGAAAGTAAAATTGCATAGATGAATCCAGTTTTTCTTTAAAAAAAAAGTTTTGACTTTTTTCATACAATTCATACAATTCAGTAATATTTGTTCAACAAATGTGTTGTCTGAGCTTATCATCCAGTTTTTCTTACAAAGAAAATTAGGACATTTGCCCATATAAAGGTAGTGATGGGATAATGCTTTCATGAGTGGAACATTAAAGCAAATTTGGTTAATATAAAGAGATTGTTGTTTCTTTTATTCCTTTTTAATACACAGGAGCTGTAGGGAATATTATTGAGACTAGAGGAGTATGCATATCTTCTCCAAACTATTGGCAGGCAGAGAAATTAGGCTGTTTCATTGAATGGGGACAATTTCATGGTTAGCATGAGCAACAGCAGAGCTGCTTTTTCATGTTTTTCTCTTTCTTTATTTGCTGCCATTCAAAGCAACAGCAGAACAACGAATCAGCGAACACCTAGAGGCAAACAAAATCACTACTAAAAGCCAACATGGGTTTGTCAAAAACAGATCATGCCAGACAAACCTTATTGCATTCTTTGACCAAGTGACAAAATTAGTGGATCAGAGGAATGCTGTGGATATAATTTACTTGGACTTCAGTAAGGCATTTGATAAAGTAGATCACAACCTACTACTTGATAAAATAGAAAAATGTGGGTTAGACAGCATCACCACCAGATGGATTCGTAGCTGGCTGACCGGCCGTACTCAGCGTGTGGTCCTCAATGGAACCGCATCTACATGGAGGGAAGTGTGCAGTGGGGTGCCCCAGGGCTCTGTCCTGGGGCCAGTGCTCTTCAACATCTTCATCAACGATTTGGACAGGGGATAGATGGGGAACTCATCAAATTTGCGGATGACACCAAGCTGGCAGGAATAGCCAACACTCCAGAAGACAGGCTTAAGATACAGGAGGACCTGGACAGACTTGAAGATTGGGCGCTATCTACAAAATGAAATTCAATGGTGAAAAAAGTAAGGTTCTACATTTAGGCAAGAAAAACCAAATGTACAGGTATAGTATAGGGGTACCTTGCTCAATAGTAGTAACTGTGAGAGGGATCTCGGAGTCCTAGTGGACAATCACTTAAATATGAGCCAGCAGTGTGCTGCAGCTGCCAAAAAGCCAACACAGTGCTGGGCTGCATTAACAGGGGATAGAATCAAGATCACGTGAAGTATTAATACCACTTACAATGCTTGGTAAGGCCACAGGAATACTGCATCCAGTTTTGGTCACCACGATGTAAAAAAGATGTTGAGACTCTAGAAAGAGTGCAGAGAAGGGCAACAAAGATGATTAGGGGACTGGAGGCTAAAGCATATCAAGAACGTTTGCTGGAATTGGGTATGTCTAGTTTAATGAAAAGAAGGACGAGGGGGACATGATAGCAGTATTCCAATATCTCAGGGGCTGCCACAAAGAAGGGGTCAAGCTATCTCAAGGCGCCTGAGGGCAGGACAAGAAGTAATGGATGGAAACTAGTCAAGGAAAGAAGCAACCTGGAACTGAGGAGAAACTTCCTGACAGTTAGACAATTACTGAACAACCTGCCTCCAGAAGTGGTGAATGCTCCACACTGGAAGTTTTTAAGAAGAGACTGGACAGCCATTTGTCTGAAATGGTATAGGGTTTCCTGCCTGAGCAGGGGGTTGGACTCGATGACCTCCAAGGTCCCTTCCAACTTTATTATTATTATTATTATTAACTGTATTGATTGAAAAATAGTCCTCATTTTGCACCCTCCACAATGGTGTAGATTTAGCATTGTCTTAGAGATGGAGAAGTGACCAACTGAGCTTTCTATCAAAACTTAAAGTCCAAATTTTGCATGATTCTGCAGGTCTATCCCAGAGGAAATTTAGACTGGCAATAGTTACTTTTAATAAATGCTCCATATATACATAATGTTACCCCTCTGAAGACTGAAGAACAAATGGAAACCTCTGCCCACAGAATAACAAAGGAGATGATTTTTTTGGATTCTTTTGGATTCTCACTCCCCATGCAATTCTTATGAGTTTGTGGTGAATCTGCAATCTCTGAAGCAGGTTTAAGAGCATCTGGGGTTGTGGGAATGAGAAGGAATTGGCAAACCCAGATCCCTTCCTTTGCAGTCTTTTGTGTATTAAAGAGTCTTTCATCAGCAGAAAGCACTCTAAGCTTTGCTGCTGAGCTAGATACCATTTTGCAAAGAGAGCTCTTTGTGTTTTTAAACAGATGCTTTTCATATAAAAAGACTATTGAGGTCAGGACAATGAGAAGTGATAGCACTGCTTTACCCCATGCTGGTGATACCACACTTGAAATACTGCATCCAGTCTGGTCACCATGAGGCAAAAAACATGCAAGACCCTGGAAAGTGTGCAGAAAAGAGTAACAAAGATGATAAAAGGTCTGGAGGCTAAATCATATGATGAACAGTTGAAGGACCTAAGTATTAGCCTATCAAAGAGAAGGATTGGGGGGATATGATAGCTATCTTCCAGCACTTGAGGGGCTGCCACAAAGAAGAGGAGATTGACTTATTCTCTAGGGCAGGGCTTTTCAACCTTTTTACCGATTGTACCACTTTTAGGATATGGCAATATTCTAGTACCACCTAGCAAGGTGTCAAAAACTTGGTGACAAAAAAAAAACCTGTTCAAAGTTGCAATTGCACTGAAATGACTTATGACCATTTTTCACACTTATGACCATTGCAGCAACAGGGTCATGTGATTTATATTTGGATGCTTGGCAACTGATTCATATTTATAATGGTCACAGTGTCCCAGGGTCATGTGATCCCCTTCTGCAAACTTTTGACAAGCAAAGTCAATGGCAGAGCTGCTGGTGGCCAACTGCCAAGGCGGGACTTCCTTCCCTCCCTCCTTTCCCTGCCTCCCTTTTTCTCATTCCCATCTCCTTCTGAAGGAAGAATTTGAACCCCCCCATATTTTCCCTCTTCCATATATTGATCAAACAAGGAAAGGCCTCCAGAGACAGAAAAGACAAGCTGCTGAGTGAACTAGCTTAAAAAGGCACTTTCCCTTTAAGAATTAGCTACTGGCTAGAAAGGAAAGTAAGGAGCCCAGCTGGCACTTAAGGAAGAAAAAAAAATGTAAGTACTGGCTGCAGGCTAAGGCAGCCTCCCCAAATGGCTCCATTCATAAGTAAAATCTGCAGCTCCAGAGGACTCTCTCACTGTAAGTCTTTGCCTGTGCTGGCTCTTTGCCTTCCCCACTACACTTGGTTAGGCAGGGCTGCGTACCACCTGCCACTCATTAATGTACCACAAGTGGTACGCGTACCACAAGTTGAAAAGCCCTGCTCTAGGGCACCAAAAGACAGGCCAAGAAATAATGGGTGGAAGCTTATCAAAGAGAGATACAACCTAAAAGGATAAATTTATGACTTGCCTCCTGGGATTGTGGGTGTTCCATCACTGGAAGTTTTCAAAAATAGACTGGTCCACCATTTGACTGGTATGGTATAAGACTACTGCCTTGAGCAGGGGGTTGGACTAGAAGACCTCTGAGGTTCCTTCCAACGCTATGATTCTATGATTCTGGTTTCTTCATTCACCCACCCATTGGTGAATGATTTCATATCTAAAGATGAACTCTATCTGTGGTCTGTCTTTGTATCCATTGGGTTAATAAAAATAATTACTCCTGTGAGCAAATTATCTTGGTTTTTAGAGAATTCGGTGAATAGCATTTTTTTTCTCTTGAACTGGCAACATCTCTGATGAATCTCCTTAAGCACTGACTGCAAATTTGCTGCAGGGAACACAGTTGTCAATCTTCCTCCTACCATTTTCTTTTTATTGGTTACTAGGAGCTCACTTAGGCAAAAAGGGAAATTATGCTCCCATTACAATGCAGAATCAAATCCCATTTATTTTACAGCTCTGTCAAAGACTTTAGAGACAGAATGAGAAATCTAAGCAGCAGTGGGACTTATTGGTGTCTTATTTGAAGAGTGCAGCCTGTAATGCACTAACATGAAAAGGGCTCTTGCAAGAATAATAAAAAAGAACTTACCTATTGTGAATTCAGGCAAAAAAAAAATACCTAGACTTTATTTTGACTATATCCTTTGATTAAAATTCATTGTTGTCACATAAAATAAATCACCTCCTTTTCTTCTAATATGACCTGAAATTGCTTCTAACTGAATATGAGATGAACGCTAAATGTTCACAGCCTTTACCATGACACATCCAATCACATCACAATACTCTTGCAGAGCTGCCAAGATTTTCAGCTGTTGTCATTCTTATTCAAGCAGGAATGAAAAGTGTTTTTGAAAAGGAGAAAAGACCCACATGTGAAACGAAATAATGGCTGGAAGGGAAAGATAGGTGGAATCAATAGGGAAGGAAATGGATGCATTGTAACTCTTCTTGCTTTGCTACACACACTATCCACACCAAATGTATTTCATTCATTCATTCATTCATTCATTCATTCATTCATTCATTCATTCATTCATTCATTCATTCATTCACAACATAGCCAGCAATCAGTTCCATATAATAAAGTGGGTAGAAGCATACTCTTATATATAGTCATTTTTGTTTCATTTGACAAAGATTTATTCCTTACAACTGTTCATATCCAATACCTTTCTATCATAATTTCTGCATGTTAACAATTCTCTATCTATTTTTCTCATCTTTAGCAAACATTTTACAAATGAACATCCTGTTGCCCTAATTTTTCACCATTTGTTTATAGCTTGTAATTTTTCATTTAATCTTTGATATTTTAATATTCAGATCCATGACCCTCATTGTATCCATGTTCCTCATTGGCCCTTATTGCATCATATATTCTTTTTATCACGTGCTGCAAATTGCTTGTATCTTAAGCCAATAGCATAGCATTATTTACTTACAATAAATTGCATGCAATCATTTTACTAATCAACATGCCTCTGACATCACTAAAACAATTCCATATATATTTGTCTATATATGGGCACCAAGGACTGTGCCATGGAGAAAGTTTTTCCGCGGACCAGAGGTGGTGTGGTTTTGAAAACTGCCTGCATCCTGAGGATGGAGCTTTGCTTGTTTGTGCGGCCCGCTTGTTGGCATGCTGCAGATAGGTGCCAGTCCACAGACTGGGGATTGGGGACCCTGCATTAAGCAATAAAGTGGATATCACATATCCTTGACTTTATGCTCAGTGTGGATCAATTCAATAATAATCTATTTATTCTCACAAAAGTCTTGTTTCCAACATTCACCACTCTTAACTGCAATCAGCATTCAAGCTTAAATTCTATATTTGTGTAAAGCAGGGGTGTCAAACTACCAGCCCACGGGCCAGATGCATCATAGCGAAACCACACCCACCCCATTGCTGACAATAGCAAAAAAGTCACGATACATCGCGACATGTCATGTGACATTGTGAGTTTGACAACCCTGGTGTAAAGCATTCATAATTCAAGCCTATTCATTTACTTTATACTTTCTGTAAATCTGGTCTGTGTACCTAATTGCACTCCCCAAATTTCTATTGTTTTCACTTCACTTACGTTTCCAAGTAAACTTTGCCAGGCATGAAAAGCAAAATAATCCTCCTATAGTATTTACATTCATTCAAAGTAAATAGTGCCATACTTTCCATAAACAAACATCCATTCATTTGCTTGGGCTTAATGTAACCAGTATTTTGATAACTAAAGAAATTAATTGCCCATGCAACTGAAGACTCCATGCTACTGTCCAGCATATAGCAAATTGAAGTTTTGCAACTGGGATAAACCAATAAGCAAAATCAAAGGAGAAAAATATATTCCCACTTGTTCTGAAATTATGAAACTCATTTAATGTAGTAGTGGTGGTGATGGTAGTAGTAATAATAGTAATACAGTTTAAAGGAGGCATTTCTCTCAGTTATACCCTGAGTGAACTTCAGTACTTCAATTTAACTCTTTTTTAAGAGAAATAGCAGATGTAAAATATGTGTACTTTATGGACCTTATTGTTCCTTTAAAAAAACCCCATATGACTACTTCCTAAAGCAGATGCTTAAATTGTCACTGTTCTCTGAAAGAGAGGTTACCAGCAGAGAAAGCAAGTGAGTTGAAAAGTTTTAACATTGTTGGCATGTCTACACATGTATATACAAAGTCTATGAATGAGGGCATCACTACTCAATTATTATCAAAGTAGAAAACAAAGGGTGAGATCCTATTAGAGGACACTACAGTATTGCTTTCTGGGTATCTTGGACTTCAGAATTCATCAGTAGAAGCAATGATAACAATATACATCATTGTTAAGTATAATACTTTGTGCTGGATGGAAAGTTTCTTGTCCAAAGGAAGTTTTCCCTCATCCTTCTTCCCTAATTCCTCTGCATTATCAAAAACAAAGTAGAGTGAAAATAGAATCTGGTTTTGGGAATTCTTTCCAATCCCGTTACCAGAAGTGTAATGAAGTAATCAGGCTGTATGCATATGTGATACCTGTGTGTCTTGGAAAATTAATAAGTCCTCAATTCAACATTGCTACATTCCATATATTTTGGGTAGTATCTCACATATTCCACAAGAGTAATGCCCGAGGAAATGTTTAGGCTAATCAAGCAATGTTATTATTCAAAGCCAGGTTGACTAGGAAAATGTGTTGTACTGAATAGTGATGAAGTGTGGCAGGGTGCTACCACAGTCATCCTATGGATTCAGCAGTGATTGCATACTGTATATGGTTGCAATGTAGTATTTACAGAGAAGTACTGGCAGTGCCCATACTTTTAATTTCTACAGTTCAAAACAGTGTGTGACCTTCATAAATGGTGGTTCATGTGGTTAGGATGCTGGGTGGGAGGTTAGCAAGCCCGCGTTCAAGACCCAAGTGCTGCCACATGGCAGGGTGAGCTCCCATCCTTCGCTCTAGCTCCTGCTAGCGACATGAAAGGAGCCCCCAGCTGGGCATCCCCGGGCAGCAGTGATGTCACCGGCTAATTTTTTCAATCCGGAAGCACTTTGGTGCTTTCAACATGAGTGCAATGTGATGCAATAAATTATGTAAAATTTAAATCACAAGATTTTTACTGTTTTGTGTGAAGAATTGTAAGTGAACATGAACATCTTCTATTATCATTTGGTATTTTTAAAGACAAAATATTTTGAAATGACTCTTTGAAATAAAATATGTTTTATTGAACCATTAGTATGAATTTAAATATTCCTTTCATCAGTTTGATTGGATACAGAGAACTGTGTCTTTTTGTACTTTAAGTGAATTGCATATCTGATTTGATTTCTGCAGAAATCAAAGAATAAGCTTAAATGAATATTTTCTTCCAATTGATGGCAGTAAAATGAGATTTAAGAAATCGTTTACTGTTGACATTGAAAATGAAGAGCTATTACAACTGGATGAATTATAAGTAGATTAATTAATTGAATTTTCCATGCTTTTGTCTTAAAAGGGCATTCTCATAAACTTTCCT
The DNA here is from genome assembly GCA_023970755.1 of Azemiops feae. Classification (NCBI taxonomy): domain Eukaryota; kingdom Metazoa; phylum Chordata; class Lepidosauria; order Squamata; family Viperidae; genus Azemiops; species Azemiops feae. The sequence continues at coordinate 397,315 of JALGBA010003991.1, read as the reverse complement.
TGATTGATTTTTGCTTGACATGTAGAAATGGCTATTCATGTTTATTTGAAAAAGCAGTAAAATTTCTATAATGCTTTTTCATTATGGCATATGAGTGTGACCACATTATCCAGTGTTCTATTTTTTGATATTTAGTTAATTAATAAAAATCTATGAAGTCCATAGCTTTTAAATGTTGCAACTCATAACTTTAATTGAAGAGTGAAAAAATATATTTGATATGTGTTTATTTTTTGCCACAAAAAAATGGTATGACTCCTCCAGCAAAACAAAACAAAACAAAAACTCCTTTCCAGGTATATAAAGTTTGGCCAATCTTGCCCTACCCGGTTCTGATTCTGATATCTGGTGACTCCATATTAGTGTATCCTAGAACTCTGTTTTTTTTGGATTTTGAATAGTGGAAATAATCTGCACTCTATGATTTGAGAACATTCATATCCTTTTTGGAAGGATAATGTCCCAAGCAACTCCCTCATTCACTTCCATAATGGTGAAAAAAGAGCATATTTCATTATCCTTAACTAATTTTGGTATTAGGAAGGTGAAATTGTCAACATATAGAGCACAGTTCCACCAATCTATTGATCTTTCATACAAACAGAGTAATTTGCTTAAAAATTCACATCAAGGAAAGACACACAAAGCGTATAAATATCCTTTGATAAATTAATTCTGAATCTGTTGACCTCCAGTTATGTTGAAACTACAACTCCTAGACTTTCCAAATGATATTATGGTATTCTTATAATGGGTATGAACTCCAGGAGTTTCAATCCATGTTATCCAGGAGGTATTAAATTGGGTAAGTCTACAGATCCTTTAAACCAGAGATCCCCAACCTTTTGGGCATCAGGGACCGGTTATGTGGAGAGAAGTTTTTCTGCGGACCGGAGGGGGCGTGGTTTTGTGTGCTGCCTGCATCCTGTGGATGGGGCTTTCCTTGTTTGTGCGGACCGGTTGCTGGCATGCTGCGGACCGGTACTGGTCCAGGGACCAGGGGTTGGGGACCCCTGCTTTAAACAAGACCTTCAGTTGCTTCATCTGTAGCAATCAGAATGAGACATAATTTCTGGTAACTATGTTATCTGGGTGTTAAAAAACTGCCTCAGAAGAGGAATGTGTCCTTTTAAAAACATTTGTATACTATAAGGAAACTTTTATGCCTTGGTGATTGCCTTATTTTAAATGAGGGAAAGTCAAAGATAATTCAGCATTGCAATTTGTGTTGCTCAACATGTAGAAGATCACATTCCAAAGAAAATTATATGAAAAATAATGTCAATTATTTAAAATACCTTCCAGAATTTCATTTAGAACAAAATCTGAAAAGCAGATGATGATAGCTGTGTATGTGGGATGATGTTCCGAAAAGTGGGAGGAAGCAGAAATGAGTCAAACTGACAATATTCAAATGGCATTTGAGAATCAGCAGAGCCTGTCCAGCTTTAGTTTTGTTTTCTCCAGAGCTTCATTGTACTCCAAACAGAGCAATACTTATAAGGGAAGAGGGTTGTTAAGCTCCTCATTATTATACCATTACTTTTTCATGCACTCGAGCACCCATAGCTCGTTTGTAGCGATGCACAGAAGTACAAGAACTATAAATTAGGGCCCCTGAACACTTGTCAGTGAGGTAGTCAAATGCGGATCCGTTTGTGCATGCATAGCTGTACCATGGAAATCTTTAGTGCTGCATTATGCTTAGAGTTATGTGTAGCTACGTTATGTTTGCCAAGACTATGCTTTCAACTTTGATGGAAGCTGAAGGGAAGATCGTGTCCATAAAGGCACTACAAGCGATCCCAAATTGAAGTCACTTAATTGTGTCCAGCTTCAAGCAGAATGGAATAATTTATAACACTAATAAATATAGTAATAAATTTATTCTCTGTTATCTTTTCATTGTAAATAAGTTCAGGTTTTTTTAATTTTAATAAAATAAAGCCATTTATTTTATGGCAGCATGGCAGAATAAAGGTATTCCAAATTGCTGTTAACAATGCTATTCAAGCATTTTATTTTTCACTGAAAATCTTTTCAAGTTTGTTTGTTTGTGCTATGATATCCAGATGAGAGCCCTGGCTTTCACTTTGCTGGCTTGAAAATCAGTTTGCTACACTTCAGAAATCATTCCAATGGGAAGCACTATGTTCTGACATGTTGTCATACACAGGCTTCAGTAGCGCTAGCATGCATAAAGGTTATGTCACCAAATATTAGCATTTTAAAACAGCAATTAGAGAAAATCATTTGAAAGAGGTGATCCACTCTATAACTAAGTGGGTGTGTTGAATTCCTTAAATGTGCCTAAAACAGCCCTGTGCTTGTGATCTTCAAATGAGTTGTGACTCTAGTTTTCAACAGTATTTAATATCCTGCCTTTTCTTCAGGAGCTCAAGTTAAGATACAGTACATAGCATTCCCTTCTTCTAATTTTCCCTACCATTCCCTTGAGGTAAGTTGTGAAGGATTCAAAGTTATCCAGTGAGATGTTGTGCCTGATCATTGACTGGGACCTATATCTCTCCACTCCTAATCCAACATTTTAATCAGTATCCCACTTTGTCTCTCATGTTCCATAAATGTAATCCTAACATATCCGAAGGGCACAAGGCCAGTGATGTCTAAGATGAAAGGATAACATGTTTGATATAGTTAGATATAAGTAAGGTGAACTATTGAGACATCGTGTCCAACATTGTATTCCTTTTTTCTGTTGCACATTTGTATCCAACCTAGTAATGTGTATTTTTATTTTTAGTTCCTGCTATGATAACCTCCTATCCAAATACCACCTTGGCAACACAGGGTCAAAAGAAAGAGATGAGTTGCACAGCTCATGGGGAAAAACCCATCATAGTCCGCTGGGAGAAAGAAGATAGGATAATTAATCCTGAAATGTCCCGCTATTTTGTTTCTACAAAAGAAGTGGGTGATGAAGTCATCTCTACTTTACAGGTGATAAGATCAAGTTGGTATTTGCATTTGCAATATGGACAGCAATTTTGTCCAAGAATAAAAACAGGCTAGAACCTATGGAGAGATTTGATTTTCTGCTGTGCTGTTCAGCCACAGAGCTTCACTATGACTTGCATAAAACAGGTTATGTTCACTTATATCTCTTGACAATACCCCACACTATCCTTTAGTTTGGATTAGTTCCTGTTTTCATTAAAGACAGTAATTTTTCAGAAGACTTTCTAGATCTGATGCTGTCCGCATAGATTGGACTACAACTATCCCCAATCAAGATGGAATCAAAAACTTTATTTTCCTAGAAAATTCAGAATCATGCCATCTGTTGTTTCAAGCTTGTCTTACATATGTTCTTCATAAGGACACATGATTTTTTCCAGATTACCAGAGTAAGTGAAGAAGATTCGCTTCCACAGAGACCCTCTACTCCTATTTTCCTTCTCTTACATTGCCAACAAGCAGAAATTCCAATTCTGTCTTCATCTCTCCTTAGATGAGAATTCACTGTATATATGTATTAACATTTTGAACTCAAAATTACAATGCTAAAAATTCTGACATTGCTCTGGCTTTACACAAAGTGGACTTTGAATCCAAAACAGTCATGGAACACTCTGCTCAGTTGGAACAGCATTGCAATACTTTCAGTCAGTTAATAACCCTGACAGAGTAGACATTTCAAGTTCAAAATGGTTTCAGCTTGAATCATTTTGCACAACTCTATAGTTCATCAGATCTGCAGAAAAATTAGTCTCATAACCTTCCTCCTTCCTACCATTCAGGATAGCACAATTAGACTACACTAGGAAGCAAAAGGTGCAGAGCCAATTCAAGTGCTACCCAGTATGTGTCACATGATTTATCAAGCCTATGAAATTAACTTTCAATTTCATGATTCGGCCTTGTATTAGTGGGGATATGCATTGGATGTGGATAAATCCTGTATTAAATTAAGATGAATCCTAAGTAGTTATCTGAAGCAGCCCAATTCAGAATCTGAGCCCTACTGAAGCTTTGTTAGTGATTTGTGATGCCACAAAAGCCCCTTGTGTGTAAAAATGTGTCAGTTTCTCCTTATGTACACCTTTCTTCCATACTAAAGATTTATTAAGTGATTCAATCCCAAAGGACCTTAGACAATGTCTAAGACACAGAATTTGTTTAAGATACATAAGAAACTGCAGAATGAGGAGAAGAAGGAAGGAAGAGTAGGGATACTGTTAATGATTGGAGGAAGAATTGTGATACACTTGAAAGATTAAGATAGTTCAGTGCTCCTTGCTATCTTTGAGGAGATAAGTTTAAAATGTTTTGGTGGATGCTCTGGAATTAGAATTGTAAAGCACTGGTTCTGGCTTGGAAAATACTAGATGTTAAAGTCCTTCTCTACCCTATACATTCCTCATTTTAAAACCATCCAGGCCCTAATGTATTTTTGTGACTTTGTTATTAGGTGATAACATACACAAAAAAGTGGGGAAAAATTTGGATTCCTACCTCCCTAGCACCTGCAGCTAGTTTCAGAGCTCTTTGAGACTTCTTGCCTTAGCAAATAAATGACAAAAAGGAGAAATCAGTCTTCCACTCATGTCCCCCACAAAGAATAAATCTAATCCTTCTACAAGAAAGACTACTATAATTCTTCTGACATATTGTATATTTCTTAAGAAGAAATGCATGCTAAAAATACAACAGATGTGTGTTCTTTTTGAAACACCCCCCCCCAATCCAAATGTAAACGCTTCTTATGCAGGCAAGAAACTGGACTTAATCAAATTTTGTGCATGAATTAAATCTGTGCATGAATTAAATTGTGCATGAATTAAGTCTTATTCATCATCCAGAAATAATATCTGCAGAATACACACAAACCTCTGAGAGTAACAAAACCCATTCGGGATTTAAAGAAATACTTCAGAGCTTCTCAAGTGGATACAACTGCTTTTTTATATATAATTTTATATTTGCTCTAATATTCACCAATGATCTGTTGACAAATTGTAAATTTAAAATAGAAACTCACTGGAAAAGACTTGCTAGACAAAAATCAGAATGAACTTATCCTTTCATGCTGTATTATTACTATAAAACAGAACTGGCTTTTCTAACAAGAAAAGAACAAGAAATAATTATTTGGAATCATATTGACATGATGTTCTACTTACCATGACAGCTAAGAAATACAGGTTCTGCAAGTTGCTTGAATAGAATCTGGGAATTGTATCTCAGTCATTTTGGACTGTATAAAGGAAAAACAGGTTATATGTAAACTATAACATATATAAAATATGTACTTAAGAAAAATAATTTCTATTTCAGTAGCTGTTATAGTTTGCTGTCATTAAACTTAACTTCTTGGATATGGGACTTTGCATTGCAGCAAAACTGATGTAGCTGCAATGTGGTTTACTGACCATATAAACTTTCCAAACATTATCAAATATTGCAGTGGACAATAGGCTAAATTTCAATGTTTCTTATTGAATGTATTTTCTTCTTTTCAATCTATAATATAGATTTTGCCAACAGTGCGAGAAGATTCTGGTTTCTTCTCCTGCCATGCCATCAATTCATATGGAGAGGATCGTGGAATAATTCAGCTCACTGTGCAAGGTAGGAAGAGGACAACATAAGGAAAAAAACACAGCTATTGTAGTACAGTAAGTGTATGTCATGCTCAGAAATCTGTTGGGGGGATTAGTCATAATTAAATATATTTATTGGAAACTGTAAGAGGTTCAGATTCCACTTACCACTGGAACTATTAAACCTGAACTGTACAGCTACCCATGAAATATGTTGCTTATGGATGGAATTGGCTTAAATTTGCAAATCTGATATAATAAGAAAGATTAGGAGGATTTAAACATAACATTAACATAAAACAAACTAAAAGTCCTTACTTACATTGGGGCTCCACCAAGCTGGTATCACATTTAAAGGAGCTCATCATCCCGATGTCAGATTTTATGAATGAAACATTTTCTTATTAGGGTACTATTCGTTCATGTAGCAACACATTCATGAATTAAGTGCCCTATGAATGTGATTCTAAGTAAGTGTTTTATAGCAGTTGCCCTACAGCTGGTCTCATAGTATGATATCATATACTACTATTTATAATTAAACCACAGACTAGATTACTATTCAATAATAACACTGTTGACATAATGAGATTCAGGCTATATGATAAAGAATAAACTCAACTGAAGTCAGTAGGACTTGCTTCTTTCTAATATTCATAGAAGTGTGCTGGTGATCTTAATTAGGTAATTTTAGGCTTGCTGGTGATCTTAATTAGATAATTTTAGGCTTGCAGCAACCTAAATAAAAACTGTCTGATTTCAATTATGAAGAAGAAATAGTGCAATTTTTTTAAAGACAGTATGCTTTAAATGAAATACATCAAAAACGTCTGGTAAGTGCAGTGCATTTTTATATTCTGAATCCAAATAGTCAGCATGTACCTAAACCAGATTTCCCTAACTATACTTCTCACTAAGGAAAGGAATCATCATCAGACAGGAATTGGTAGGTTCTAGAATAGCTGAGGTGATATATCTTATTAAATGCCATATTCAAACAAAAATCAAGGACACGGCCTACATATCATGCTTGCTCTCAACTCTATGTCTTCAATCTTTTCTATAGAAGATCCCATATTGACTTAGGATTCACAGTAAGCTGGGATTCTAGTTCCCATTTACAATAAATATCATTGTTATCCCTGAAACAAAAGCTTAGGGGTTTTTTTCGGTTTAAACATTTCAGATGAAACAACTATGCATTATGGAGGAACTGCTGGTTCTTCTTTATATCCTAATACAGAGTATTCACTGTTATATACTGTTATATACTTCAGTAGATTTATAAATTAAGTACACATAAAATGCAGACACATAAACCCATAATCACAATATTTGCTTATGCATCATATAATGTAGATACAGGGTCCCAAACCCTAGGCCACAGACTGGTATCTGTCCGTGGCCTGTTAGGAACCAGGCTGCACAGACGGTGGGTGAGCGAGTGAAGCTTCATCTGCACATGGGCTGGATCTAGATAGCAGCATGAAATCACCAAACACACATCCCGCTCCATGGAAGACAATTTTCTTCCAAAACCGGTTTCTAGTGCCAAAAAGGTTGGGGACCACTGATGTAGATAATTTTAGTAAACAATTGTATTCTTATTACTTATTTGCAAGACTTCTATACTGCTTAATTTTGATATAATATGACTAGCTAACAAATTTTTAGATCACTTTGTACAAACATGTTTAAAGAAACTTCCTCCCTTTTCTCCCTCCCCCCACTTTCCCCCAGCCTCCATACACTCCAAACACAAACTGAGAGGGCCATCCCAAGTCTATTGATCTTCTGAAGAGTGCAAGATGGTAGCTCTTTTATATTCATATACCATAGCCAGATGGATCATAGTTGAGTCTTTCTTCAGTACTAATGTCATAAGAGTATCTCTGCCATCTGGGAATGGCATGATAGCTTAAGAGGACATAATAGATACCTGTGTATCCCCTTAAGCTATCTTCTACCATCTTGCTTCTACCTGCCAGAATTTAACACTTAAATGACTGTCTCTCTTTCCCAGTTGATTGTGTTGCACTAACACATACATAATAAGACACATAGAGGTAGAGAGATTCAGTTTTAATAGTACTGCCATCTTAATTTACTTAAATTTACAATACAGAAAACTGACATATGAATTTTGTAGGCAACAGCAGATCTGGGGAGGGAGTTGGTAGAAGATTTAGTATAACAACTTTATACATATTAGATTTCTAAATAAGATAATGAGAAAAGTATATTTCTGAATTTATGGAAAGGGACAAATGAATATAAAATTCAGCGAGTGAGGGAAATGGTAAAGTAGTTTAGTGTTGATGTAGCATTTGTTTTCATGTCATTGTAACTGCTGTAGCTGATTCACAAAAGATTCTTTCTCTTAATTAAAGCAGAGTTTGTCTGTTTGTCCAGAACCCCCAGATCCTCCAGAAATAGAAATTCGAGAAGTGAGAGCACGTAGCATTGCCCTAAGATGGACCATGGGATTCGATGGAAATAGTCCAATCACAGGCTATGATATAGAATGCAAAAACAAGTCTGGTAAGATATTCTGTGAATTCTGTTTACAGCTTTGCAATATTTCCTGGTTTACTGTTAGGATGGATGGATGGATGGATGGATGGATGGATGGATGGATGGATGGATGGATGGATGGATGGATGGATGGATGGATGGATGGATGGATGGATGGATGATTTGATGATGATGATCTTGCTTTTGCTCCATGAGCTTGATCAAGGACTTTAATGAAATGTGCCAAATATGGAATAATTTGTAGTTTTTTTCTCAACTATGAGGAGTTTATTTTTATTTTAGCTGATGAACTCTGTAAAATTAAGAATAAATGTCTGAGTTTACTTATTTTGCTCTGCCCTCCCCATAGATTTAACCTTTTATGCAGAATGATTTCAATTACAGCTTGAAGACTGAAGAACTATTGTCTTTATTAATAAAGATGTCTGAGCAGAAAGCATTATTAGAGAATAGCAATAGCAATAGCACTTAGACTAATATACCACTTCACAATGCTTTACAGCCCCCTTTAAGTGGTTTACAGAGTTACCATATTGCTCCAAAAAATCTGGGTCCTCATTTTACTGATCTCGGAAGGATGGAAGGCTGAGTCAACCTTGAGCCAGTGAGACTCGAACTGTTGGCGGTCGGCAAGTCAGCAGAATTAGCCTGCAATACTGCATTCTAACCACTGCGCCGCCCTGGCTCTTAAACATAGAAAGGCAGTTTATTCCCTGTCAGACACTTATTTCCTAGTGACCTCCTCAAGAGTCAGCAAAGCCAAAATAAAATATCATTTGCCCTAACATCATCCATGATAAAAAATGAGGTTGGTGGCACTGCCTTACCCTGCTTTCTCTATGCTGCTGTGGTGCTGGATTCATGCCAGTGACTCTTCTTCAGGAAGGTTGTCATATTTGCATTTGGGAAACACAAGGCATATTTTTATTCCCAAGAGCACTGAGGGAACTTAAAGTTTCTGCAGAGGATAGAATGATTGAAAGGTTGACAGAAATGGAAAACTATCAACTTAACTTTTAAAATATTTTCCTCAATTTTCTTCAAACTATTGAAAAGTAAAACTTTTGGACGATCTTTCCTTTCATTCCTCCTTAATTTTAATTTTCTTTAAAGATGGTCAGAATGATGTTGATGATGTTGATGATTTTAGTTTTACAAACCTTGGTTCTCTGAGCCTATATCTTATATGTCCGTGGTGCCATTTTAGTTACATAAGCAATCAGATAATTGTGTTTAATATGAAATGTCTGCAAGCTGGAGTGTTTGATGGGGAAGAACAAGTTGAGAACAAGATTTGGGAATTGGAGGAATTCCATCTTTAGTTCAGACTTGTTGCATAGTCTGAAGGTTCTCCTGGACTCACAGGTCATACCTAAAAAGCAGCTGATAGCTGCAGCAATGTGCTGTGTGCACTAGTTGCACTCATCCTTAGTGTAATGGAATGTGTGGCTGACCTTGGGGGAGGAGGTAGAGATGTTGCCTGCTTAGTCAAAGTATCATGCACCTTTTGTTTGGTGTTGGGTTGTATTGTTGTAATTGAGAAACTGGTTTGTGTGAATTACTTTATGCTGGACTTGGGTTTGAAGCATGCCATTTTATTTTCAACTAATGAAGTTTAGAAGGGACAGTTTGTTCTTTTATTTTGGGGGATTTGATTCCATTTACCTGTGTTTTCTATTACTACTACTACTACTACTACTACTACTACTACTACTACTACTACTACTATTACAAAAGTGTTGTCCACATAGTAGATCCACATTTTACACTGAATTATCTGGAGGACTATAGTTTCTTGTTCATCACATATTGCTTCCACATATCCCATTAAGTTCTCTTAGAGCTGAACATAATTTTGTCTGCCAAACTGAGACATAGGTCTTTGAGTTTATCTGTTCCATTAGGTTAGTTACATTGTATCAGATTGCTGCATTTCATTGAGTATTTTGGGGTGATTCAAATTTGAAAAGTACTTATATCAAAGGGCTTTTATTTACTCTGATAAAACATGGAGGGCAAATTTTTAACAGAATAACAGAGTTGGAAGGGTCTTCTAGTCCAAACCCTGCTCAGGCAGGAGACCCTGTACCATTTCAGACAAATGGCTGTCCAATCTCTTCTTAAAATTCTCCAGTGATATTTTTATAGGAACTGGAGAATAAACTTAACATAACTTTTAATGTAACTAGACAATCCGTGACCCTTGGGTCATCTTTTCAAAGACATTTCTTTATGGTTCCTCAATGCCTTCAACAATGGCAGAATTTACAGTGTATTGCCTTCACTGGAAAAGTTGAGATACATTCAGAGATGTATCTGCCTTGAAAATAGCCCATGGTGAACTACATAGCACATTCAAACATCCGCACAGGATATGTTTTGTAACATTTTGTATTATGTCATAAACTGTTTTATGATAATTGTAATGTTATAAAATGTTTATCAGTTTTGCCAAATTTCAATTCCATGGGAGTCATGGCTCCTGGATTCAGACACATTCTGTAAGTTAGTCCATCTGAGGCACCTTATTATCCTGCAATACATCATTTTGCTGAGTCAAAAACAAGAGTTTCAATAATGTATAGAAGGCTGTAGATGATGAAATGCCTTACCAGATGTGAAGGTTTTTAGCACAGTGTGTGTGATCTCTAACTATTAGTTGTGGTCTGCTGTTAATTGTATGTAGACAATAACTAGATTCTGAAGATACCTACTGAAGAGCTGCCCATTCACACTGGTTTAGATGCCATAGACTAAATCTATTAATTCTTCTTTATCACTGCAGTAGTTAAGGACAAACACTATAGAAAATTCTATAGAATCTTCACGTGCAGAGGCTCGTGAAAACAAGAGAGAACTTGACAGAAGATATTGATTAGGACAAGCTGCCGAACAAGTTATGTGTGAATATTACTATTCAGACGCTCCTGCTTTCATTTCTGTACAGCTGCTGATTCCTCAAGCAACTGTTCACAACCCTTTGGTGCTCAGTCTTCACATCTGCTGGATTCTGTTCATTTCATGCTCTCACTGAAGGAGATTTGTACAAACTTGAGAAAATAGCGATATAGTCTTGAAGTTTCATTCTAGTGCTGCTATGAAGTTGATCAGTCTCCTTCCCTTCTTAGACACTTTTTCCCCCTTTCCTACTCAATTAGAGTCAGCACAAGAATTTGATGCCCTCAACATCCAATTTTCTAGATTTCATATGCCTTTCCAATCAAACAATAAAGTATTTTGGAACTTTGAATTCTAAAAAATAATGATGGTTCATAGAAAGTGGTTTCCCATTTTTTTTTAGATACTGTTTTTTGTTACTGTTAATCCTCAGTATTGACTAGATAGAGGAGTAATTGAGACTCCAATTTGTTCTGACTGACAAGTAGATACCTACACTTCACTAACCCATCCCTTTTAGTTATTAGGAACAACTGTTGCAATCGCTATCCAACCAACTAGAAAGTTGGAAGTCATCAAGTTGTGAATGGCTGGTGTATTGCATGAACTTGTCTATTTGTTCAAAATAATTTACACCAAAGAGAACTATAGTGCATAAAAATAGAGTCCCCCAAAAATATTTGTTAGCTTTTCCTTTAATACCTTTCCTGTTTATTTTCTCTTAGCACTTTGAGGGAATATATATGTTAAAGAGCATATGTGCATAAATACTGATCTAATCAAAGTTTTATCTAACTACTGTAAGAGTAAATATAGCGAAATTTTACCAGTGTTTTATTTTGTCCTTGAAATGGTTGACTTGTTACATAGTTCAATATTTTAAACAAAGGAAGTCATAAATGGAAGAAAAATTACTATATTTCTCACAATTTCTTTAAATAGACTCCTGGGATTCTGTCCAAAGAACCAAAGATGTTTCCCCACAGCTGAATCAAGCCACAATCATTGACCTACATGCTTCTTCCACCTACAACATCCGCATGTATGCAAAAAATCGGATTGGCAAAAGTGAAGCCAGCAATGAACTTACTATCACCACAGATGAAGCAGGTACTTTTTACATAGTTATTAAAAGTTAGTGCTACATTTATTACTGGATGAACAAAGTTTGGATATTTTTAACATGCCAAATATGTCAAGGAATTCTATGCATGATGCATTATGGCAACAATTAACAAGTTCACAACATGCTATTTATGAAGCATTTTTAAAAAATCAGAACTATGTATGTCATCACTATTGTAATGTAATACATAGCAATTTAAAGAAATGTTTTGGATTACAGCAATCTAACAGCAAATATATTCTCTCAGATAAACTTACACAACAAAGATGAATTACTTAGTCCAAACAAAATAGATAGATAAATAATAGGAAGAAAATATTGGTGGTAGTGAGAAAAAGGGAAAATAGGAGAGGTTGAAGGAGCTAAAGAATGCTGCACAGCAGAACATAGCAATTAACAGAGGTAATAACTACATGTCAGCCTAACAAGTTGAGATTTAGGGAATAATATGGATAAAAGGGGATAGATAAGAAAAAACAGGCAAGAAGTATGAAAAAGAACAAACAAGGTTTTTAAAAGTCTATCAAGATGGTTAGCCATATAAAATTAATTAATGTTAACTAGAAAAATCTAACACATTTCCAAATTGTCATTGAATCACTCTGAATCACACGAAATATTTAATTTCATTTGGGGCCTTCAAATGATTACGTTTGACATTTTGATTCTAAGAGATGATTTTGTAGAATCCATTTCAAATCACCCCCTTTGAACTTTCCCATGGCCATAGCAGATGTTGCTTTTTTTTCTTTTTAAGAAAAGTGTGGGGTCAGCTGACATTTGTTTTTAAAATGTATGTCATTTCCCATTGTTTTAAGATACAGTGATCTTAGTATAAAAAGGTATTATGAAGCATTATTGTTGTATTTGAATAGGGTAAGATTTAAGCCAACCTTTATTGCATGTAAAAAAGTCAAGTAGACGAGAAGTGGAATTTTGTTCAGTAACATTGCAAACTGCTTTAGACTGAGCTATTGTAGATCATTGATCTCTCTCTAGTGTTGAGATCAAAATTAACATCAGGAATTTGGACCTGGAAATGAACTGCAGCCATTTTTATTAGTTTCTCTCTCTGTACCCTCTGAGTGTGTATTAATTTCAGCTTACTCTTTCTTGCCCAATACTTCTAGTTTCGAAGAATTCATGTTCCCCCAACTGTGGCACAGATATGCCCCATTGTTTATGACATGTCCTCATGACATTGCTTTCATATCACCCTCAACCTGTCCCAGAGACAGCATAAAGATGCTTTTTGCTGTTTAAAATTAATGTTATTCTTCTTCCCCTAACAAAACCTTTGCAATCTAACATTCTTCATCAGTGATGTGGTTGATGACATAGTCAGAGATTTGGCTTTGCCTAGTTCCTTCTGGGCACTTTAGGCTGCTGTGACATGTTCTTTAATGGCTGGGCTGCTGTCCATGGCCATCTTAATTTGAGATGCAGGAGAATCCATACATCTGGTTTTGTAGAGGCAGCTGCCTGCACGATGCTGATTAGCACTTTGGAAAGCACCAGTCAAGCATTGCCCAGCATCCTTATCTAAACGTACTTAGCACTCTTTTGAAAAAGCACTAGATGTATGTTTACAAAACAGGATTCTCTCTCTCTCTTGAGAGGGATAATATAAACTGGGAAAGTGAGCTGAGATATACCAAGTTTGTTTTTTTGGCTCTATCATCTATTAGGGCATTTGTACGTTTTCTAGTTCTGCTGATATAGAGGATTTTCCTGTCTGCACTTTTTACTGATTACTTGGGGCCTGGCACCATTATACCTACTCCTATGTCATTTCATCTACTGCAGCTGCCAGCCATGGCCATATACTGTCATTTCCTTGCAACACTAATTGAGGACAGATCTCATTCATTACCAGTCCCTCTTTTGTACTTCGTCACATCCCCATACTCCGTAGTCTGTGATTTATCAGCTGTGCTATTTTAAGATGTATTTTTACCAGCAACATTTTGTGTTAATTCATCACAGCAGGCAGATGGAAACTTGAGGGGCTGGCTCTTACCCAAGAGGGAATTAGCCATCTGAAACAAGGCTTCTGGACAACAATCTGCCAGTGCAATAAGGGAGAAAAAATAAGGATGCTTCGCCTCACTGATTGTCATGGAGTTGGCCCAAAGTTGGGCACATATTAGTCAGACTCTCTCTTAGTTGTTCTCCACCTGCACTCTTGATATCAATTCTGTCACTTGATTTCTGGACTCCTCCAAAATCAAGGGGCCCTCCGAATATGAACCGAGAGAGAAAGAGGCTGCTCAGGACTCATTTCACCAAGAACCTGACCACAGTTCCCATTCATTAATTATTTATTTAGAACATATACGGTATATATATATGGCCAACTCAGACAATGGGACTCTGGGTGACAAACCATATCAGTAGCCAATCAGACCTCTTGTCACAGTCACCCAACGAATGGTCAGTGAAATTCCTATATCTGCCAGAAACCAATTAGATCCATAAGGTACTTGGGGCAGACCATCTGAGACAACATATGGCTGTTAATCACAACCAGACCAGAAGTGATCTGACCATGGCAACAGAAGAATGGTAATATTCTTTGTATCCAAATCACTTAGCAATTTGCTCCAAGGGGAAGACTGGATCTAACTCATGACCACTTACATGTCTCAGAGTTGAGATCACCTGGAACAAGTCAATGGTTGCAGTGGAGACAGAACATGCTGAAGAAGACAACCACAACTATTGCTCCAGGAGTGATAAAGGCTTCTGTAGAAACAAAAGATCTGTGAGAAAATCTCAATGAAAAAGTGGATAAAAATATGCTTCCACTGCTTTATTCTCCTGCTAACCCACTGAGGAATACATCTCATACTCTTTATGACTTGTATATATTTAAAAATAAGATGCAAGGTATCTTTCAATCCTGATAATACAGGATTGAATACATATTGTTACTTTTAGTATCACTTCATAATACAAGAATTACCTCAATTTTAAATGAATAGAATAGAATAGAATAGAATAGAATAGAATAGAATAGAATAGAATAGAATAGAATAGAATAGAATAGAATAGAATAGAATAGAATAGAATAGAATAGAGGAGGATAACCTGAGTGTGGGATATATGTGTTTCCCATTGCTTACAGAACATTCTGTAGACTTTTCATGTGCTTAATTAACTAGTCATACTTTCTGTTTTTAACTGAAAATTAATATTCCAGAAGAATCCAATCATCTTAATTCAGAGATTAACTTTCCCACTAATAAAGTACAACCTGAAGTTGAAGCTTTCCATGCTGAATTAAAGGTCAGTTATATGGAATCATAATCAAACATGTCGATATATTCAGAGTAAAGACAAGGATGGGGGGGGGGAGGGAATCTAAGCTTTCAGCTGAGTCACAATATTTGTTGCCTTGGTATCAGCTGGGAATATATGCAGAACACATGGAAGCATCACCATTTATCCTTGTTTATTCTAGTTCACCACACTTACTGCAAGCATGTTAAATGGGTATAGATTCTCAAGCATCTGAAAGAAGCCTGAGGCATAGAACATAATGAAGACTTTGCAAAAGCAACATCATGAAATATGAAACAAAAAATAAAAAGGGGAGCGCAGTGGAGGGGCACTGCTGGCAGAGATGCACTTCTGTATCGTATACCATTGTGACTTCAGGCTACTGGCATATTTTATTTAAAGGTAGCACATAAAAGGAATTCTTGCAGCAAGAAGAGAATTATGGAATCTACACCGTCCTTCCATTAATTTTTTGCCGA
This sequence comes from Azemiops feae, assembly GCA_023970755.1. Taxonomy (NCBI): domain Eukaryota; kingdom Metazoa; phylum Chordata; class Lepidosauria; order Squamata; family Viperidae; genus Azemiops; species Azemiops feae. Next base: position 381,431 of record JALGBA010003991.1, on the reverse strand, counting down.
ACATTTTGAGCTTTGGCATCTAACAGAATAAAACAAAAGTTTTGTTTTAATGTAAGAGACTTGCAGCAGAATTACATTCTGCATAAATGGATATGCATAAACAGAGTGGTTTTTTTTAAAAAAAAATTATTAGCATAGAATGTCCTTACTTTCATACCTGGAAAGTTGTTTATGTTCTAAGAAATTTGAATTGTTTACTTTCCATTACTGGATGATGATTTTGAAAAACAGAAGTAAACATTTTGCTTGAGTTTTGAGAGATGTACTTTTAAGCAAGTTTGAGGAAAAATATATCCTTGTTTTAGTATCATCAAAAAAGTTTAAAGTTTCTGCAAAGGTTATTCCTGAGTAATGAGATAAAATTCCCTTCATAAATTATGTTATGTTAACCAAACCTGAGTGATTTTCCATTTTGAACAATTCTCCTGCAAAGAATTTGCAAGGGTCCCTTATTTCTACCAGAGCCTGTTCTTTGAAGGTCACAAAGACAGCTTGAAAGTAGACTGGATCTTGTCTGCCGCTTCCACCCTTCCCTCCCAAAAATGGCTTTTCTTGCCATATATAAGCAACAAAAAGAGACATAAATATTTTTGAACTTTGATTTCACCATAAATACATAGCAGTCACTGGAATGCTTTCATGATGATGACTTTACAGGTTATCTATAATAAATCTCCTTATCATAGCTTGTGTCCTTAGAAATCTATTTATGTCAGTTTCAGAGAAGTTTAACAATTTCCTTTAAGTACTTCTGTAAATTATCTTGGAATCCAAGCCTTTGCATTTCCAAGTCAGCATCTCACCCCAATGGGGATTGCCAGAAGTATGGATTTCAGTTCCCAGATTTTTCAGCAATTGGTCCACACATCTGGAGGATATCAGGTTGACTTCTTAGCTGGTTACTTTCAAATTAATACTGTAATCCTATAACCACTAGTTTGGAAATGGTTACACTGTAACCAGGGAGCACAATTTTCAGGTAAATATAGATCAATTTGGGCTAAATGACCAGTTTTCTTTGAATTACTGCATGGTTGGATCTCCTGAAAAGAAATCCATATGGGACTTTTAAACATTATAAAGAAATGCTTTTCAAATATTGTATATTAGATCCATAGGTACTGATGACAGAAGATTATCTTTTTATGTAGTTCTACTTTGATGATTAAATATTTTGGAATCATTCTTACAGAGTGAAATCGGAGAACTGCAAGCTACCTGTAACTGGATAGGCAAATGATAATGTTTCACAGTTAAATACAGTATTACTAAATCTTACCTCCCTTACTGTAGATTCTGTATGGTTACATATCACTAATAACTCTGGTATAACCAGAACAATTGAATTTCATGAAATAGCTTTTCCATGCCATCACAGGGTCATTGCCTGTAGATCATTGATCTCTCTTTAGTGTTGAGATCAAAATTAACATCAGAAATTTGGACCTGGAAATGAACTGCAGCCATTTTTATCAGTTTGTCTCTCTCTACCCTTTGAGTGCACATTAATTCCAGCTTACTCTTTCTTACCCAATACTTCTAGTTTCTAAGAGTTCATGTATGAACTCTAAGAGTTCATATTCACAGATATGCCCCATTTTTTATGCCATGTCCTCATGACATTGCTTTCATATCACCCTCAACCTGCCATGGAGACAGCATAAAGATGCTTTTTGCTGTTTGAAACTAATGTTATTCCTCTTCTCCTAATGAAACTTTTGCTGTGGCTATGATTTAACATTCTTCATCAGCGATGTGGTTGATGACATAGTCAGAAATTTGACTTTGCCTAGTTCCTCCTGGGCATTTTAGGTTGCTGTGACATGTCTTTAATGTCTAAGTGTGATAAGGATAATAAAATACATTGAGAAAATCCTTAAAAGGATTCCATTTCTTTTTCAACATTCCTCATTGTCAGCATATCAGCATATCAGAAGCTGCAAAAATGGCAACGTGGATGTTTGGATGAGGATGGAGCTATTTGAGTCATGTGTTTTGTTACCCTTTTATTGTTCTGCACAGCAACAGTTTAGCAATTGCTCTTTCTTGTATATCAGTATTCTAGAAATTGAGAATGTTTCGTGATACAGTATGTTGTTTTATGGAGCACAAGAAAAGACTAAGTATTTTAATTCATATATCTGTCTTTTTACCAGCTCCTGATGGACCACCTCAGGATGTTCAACTTGAGCCCATATCTTCACAAAGCATTAGGGTAACCTGGAAGGTAAATATATACATGTGTTTTTAAAAAGAAGATTATGTCCTCAAGCTTTATTGAGGGCTCATAAGGCTCAAAGTTAAAAGATGCATAGTGTGATGAATTTATACACACAATATTTATGGTTAAAATTTTTAAAAATCACATGCAGGTGAAAGTAATTGCATGCTAAATTAAATTTACATGCAATTATATGTACTTTGCTTGTGCTGTTTTGAATATCTTACTATCAGAAATACAACTGCAGTATATAAAATAAATGGAACTTTAGATTAATTCTCAACTTCTTCCATAATATGATAGTATTTTAAGAGAAATATTACTGCAACTTTTGCTTTATAATGCCAATACCCTTGAACCAAAATGTAATTAATGTTTAGAAAATTATTTATATTGAATGCATTTAATAGATTTTTGAAGAATTGTGAATGTTTTAAATGAATAATTGAAAAGCACTAAAACTCTTTTGATATCTTTTTAGTGTATAATAGTTTCTATATTTTTAACATACATAAAATGGCTTTTTTTCTTTCTATTCTTTGTTCTTTTGTGGAAATAAGATAAACTTGGATAATAGAAAGACAACTATTGGAAATTGATAATAAGGTTAACTTTTTTATTAGTCTGAACAGTTGAAAATCCCACTACTTGGAAAAAAAATTAATATATTAGGAAGAAAGAAGAACTAATAGAATTGTTCAAAACATTTCAAATTTGAAACAGGCTGTCCTCTTTTTATCAAAAGAATTTGATTACTACCAACTATTCTAGTGATTTTCACTCAAAACAGTCCTTATTTAGAACTATACCTGAACACTTTATGTTAAATAGTTCTTTCAAACTAAAACAAAATGTTTGGAACTTGAAATGTTTCACATTCATAATGTTTTACGTAATGCTAAACAATAGCACCCGACACAGAAGATACAGTTATGATATCTTCAAAGATGAGCTTAATTCCTGGTGAATGCATGGATGTATCCATGTAATTTTCCTGGCAATAATATTAAAAGGGTTACCATTACCATCTTCTGGGATTTCCCCACCAATTTAGCAGCACTTCTGGGCTTTCCTTGTTATCTCACATCCAAATGCTAACCAGATCCAACTCTTCTTAGCTTGCCAGCTGGGTTTTGTCAATCTAGAAAAAAGCCTTTCAGGTGTACTTCATTCTTATTGGAAAGCAAATTTTTGATGAATGGTAGGAATATTTTGCTAATGATAGCAATAGCATGACAATGGAACCAATTACCAAAGGGAAATAGGGAACTCCCAGTTGCTGGATATGTTCAAATAGAGGCTGGGCAGTCACCGGTCAGGAATACTTTAAACTGGATTCATACATTGAGCAAGAGGATTGTCTATCTCAATGTTATAACTGCTTTCTTCCTATTCTATAATTTTGCAGATCACCATGATCTTTTCCCCCCAAATCAGAATCCAAGATTTTTTTTTAAATCAATGTATATGGGTAGAAATGAGCAACTCAATAGACAGGGAGATGTGCAATATTTAAAGTGTGACTGCCCTACTTAAATGATAAAATCTACCCAAGTATACTGGATTCAAGAATACCATAGCCTGTAGTATAGTCTTTAACCAAGCTTATTTTCTACAGAAAAGGTACTGGATTAAATTAAAAGCTGCATGTAAAAACACCTGAACAGCTCTGATTAAGATTTTAAAACATTATCCTGCCAGTATTTGTTATATATTGGAGGACTGGGTAGTTACTTAAGACTCTTAACATTGAATTAATATATTTGCTAATCAATGTCCTCCTGCCATGATATACCAATAAAAATGGAAAGAGTAGTATAATTGCAATATTCTTGCTTTTTAAAAAATATATCCCAGAATTAATAAAGAACCCACTGATAAATATACTGGGATCATCTTGCTGTTGTCCTGATAGAATCTGTTCAAATTACCACATCCATAAATAAACTTCAGTGTTGTATTAACTGAAAATTATTCAGTACCATTATAAAAAAACATAACGTGATTTTGTAATACTTCTTGTGCCTACGGAAAATAAGAATAGAAACAAAAGAAATTGAAAAGAATTGCCTTTTATCTAAGAGAACAAATTCATGAGGAAAGTTATTGTTTTGTCTAGGATCTCAGATTTCCATCATATTTCAAGGAAGAAAGGCTCACTATAATTATAAATTTATAAAAAAATAAACAGTAGACTTTAATAATATTTAGCTTCTGCTTTGCTATCCACTACCTTTTAAGACATGATGTTGAATTTCTGAGTAACTAAAATTTTGTAGTTGTATCTGCAATACCTCATGCAACCATTACTGTTCCAAATCACATCATTCACATGAAGCGCTGACATAGCTAAACACCTGTGTTGTCTGCCATGGCTAAGCAGCATCATACCTGGTTAGTATGTGGAATGGAGGTCACAATGATATCCTAGAACTATATGCTGGTCCAGGAAGTTGAAAGACATCCTGGAAGAAAATAATAGCAACCACTTCCAAATTGTTGCAAAGAAAACAACATAGATATATCCAAGTAATCCACATGTGTCGTGTTTCACCCAAAGAAATTTAAATTAAAATATAATCTAAATATTTTGGTTAATTTTATAAATATTTGTGAATTTATTTATTGAAAAATGTTTCAAATGAATGAAAATCTTTTATAGGATTCATAGTAATAGTAATTGTTCTGAAATTAGAAAATGCAACTTTGCTCTCTTTTTTTTTTCCAGTGAAAAAGTGCACTTGATTCAGGGAAAAATAATTATTTATTTTTATCGTCATCATGACAACATTTCCCTGAAATTAGAATCCACACTAGGAAAATAGTATTAATATTTTTACAAATAAGAGGGAAATGGCTGATAGTATCTAACACTTTATGATTAGGGGAAAACTGCCTTCTACTATTAATATTAGGGAGCTGAGTGCTCTAATTCAGTGATAGAAGGATTTCTATCTATAAAAGAAAGTTTACAATAAAACTTAAATTTGGACATTTACAGTCTGGAGCTCAGGGTAGATTATTGCAAGCATTATTGAAAATTACAGTTTTAAAGAAAGTTTCACTGTAATGATTGCTTCAGTTATGAGGAGGGAAAATACTTCTAATTTATCTTCAGAAATGCTGTTATTACATTTTTAATTCAACTTATATTTAATTTCATCATAAACCTAGCATTCAGCTCAATCTGCTTTAGTACTATGGACTTCGGGAAAGGACATTTTTCTGAGCATTTAACATATTATGGTAATGTTTTATTATGTTGAAAGTGTATACAACATCTGACTTCTTTAGGCGCCAAAGAAGCATTTGCAAAATGGAGTTATTCGTGGTTATCAGATTGGTTATCGGGAATACAGCGCAGGAGGCAATTTCCAGTTCAACATCATCAGTATTGATACTACTGGAGACAGTGAAATTTATACCTTAGATAACCTTAAAAAATTCACACAATATGGCATGGTTGTGCAGGCATGTAATCGAGCTGGAATAGGACCATCTTCTCAAGAAATTATCACTACTACTCTTGAGGATGGTAGGTACTAAACTTGAAAACATTATTTTTTTTATATTGAGGATGCACAGAATTTATATGTTATTTTATATTTTTAGAAAATAGGATCACATTTAAGCATCAGTGTACGTGCTATAATCTGGCAGTAGTTATTGGGCATCTGTTAATGAGAGTCATTTTGGGTAGTTAGATCTCTGTCCCACACTTTTGGGGTGCTATTTCTCTCTCTTCCTAAATTGCTCCCTAGGGATAATTTGCTTTTGAATATCTGTGAAAAAACAGTAGTTTTTAATTTAACATTTTATTGAATGCAATATCAAATGTTGTGGCCTAATTATGCTGTACTCCTTGAATGGATTCTTGAATTTGAAGCACTTTTTTTTTCTTTGCTTCATTCCGCATGGGAAATAGAAGGAATCTGAGCATAGTCAAAATCCTGCTATTACTACTATACAAAGAATCCTGGGAATTTCTGAGTTTTACAAGATGCCCATCAAGCTAAAATCAGCAAATGAATTTAAAGAGTTTCATTCATGGTCCCCCAAGTCAGACTGCAAAAGAGGACATGGAGGAACAATGGCTATCCTATCTTGTCTTAACAAGTTCCTGAGTTAGATTTCTTCAGCTTCAAGTGTTATTTGGCCATAGGATAAAATAATTACTTGCCTGTAGGATTACCTGCATCCTACCTAGCATAAAGACAGGGAAAGTGTCAACACAAAAGAACAAAGCAGAGAATCTACAGTATTTATATTTCCTCACCTATTACCGGTAAATCTAATGTTTGTGAAAGAGAGGGATAATGTATGTACTATGGAATTTCTAGTATCTTGACTTGCTGAGGTACAAGGCAAAGCAAGAAAAGGTGCATTAGCTTTTAATAAGAACTGACATTTCTTGAGCAAGACAAAAAGTATGCTGTACCTCAGCTTGCTCTAAGTGGTTGAGAATTATGGAAGAGGAATTCAACTGAAAAACACTTTGGAAAAGGCACACATGCATATGTGTTCTAAGATTATTGAGATCAAGTTTTTCAGAGCTGCAGAAGAGAGCCCTCTTGTGGCTATATTCCATCAGCAAAGAAAAATGTGGAAAAGTATACTATTAGGACTCTTGTGATGGAGATTCTCAAATGTTTATGTGATTAGTGCACTCTTAAAATAATTACCAAGAAATATCATCTGAAATAAATTCTCATACATATATTCTTATAGAGACACATGTGAGTGTGTGAATAATGTTTATATTTTAGTGCTTGTTTAAATATCTTTAAAGAGCCTTACCTAATGCTATACTCTTCGTGTTTGCAAATCAATCTAATACGGTTAAGAGAGATTCTTGACAGTCTGTCTATCACTACTGTTTAGAGTTCAGCATCTTGTCAAAGAGATTATTTTAGTTGCAAAGATTTACAGGTCTTGGCTTTGTTCCAGCTGAGATATTATATATGTATACAGTATTTATGTATGTATATGTAGCAGGAATTCCCTACTGCTAACTCTGAAAAAAGAGAAAAAAACCCACACCAACTTCTCATGAATTTTATTCATTAGCTTTTAGTGATAAAAAGTCCTGTGCTTTTGAGTACAGACATTGTTTCTGATAGCTTTGAGCTCTTTTTGTTTGCTGTTACAGTAAACTGAAAGTCTAGTTTATATTAATAGTTAATATATTAGTTATATTTTATTTTCTGTGCCTTGACCAATTTGTGAAGTAGTTACTGAAATATTCTTGAAATATTAAAGACTCTAGTTGGGAAACTGGCTTTCCAAAATTATCCACTCTGTACATAGAAAAACAAATGTCAACAAGAAAATAGCATTTCTTAGTGATTACATCTTAGAAGGTCATCTAAATTTTGAGCTACACTTCTGAACATAACTGGATTAACTTCCTTCTATGCTATATTATTTTATTTTTTTATACATATTTCTAGCCTACCCTAATCCATGCATTTAAGGTAACAAGACTTACAGAGTGCACCATTTCCAACTTGTCTACACTATGTTACAAGAGTATTCTAAAAATAATCTTATCACTCTCTCCTAAAAGGCTTATTGAAGAAATGTCAAAGTCAATTTGTGCATACTATTTTTATAGCATTCATAGTCAAAATCTATTACTGTCAAATTTCAGTTCCTAGTTCCCCTCCGGAGAATGTCCAAGCCATTGCTACATCACCAGAAACCATCTCTATCACCTGGTCCACGCTGGCCAAAGATTCCCTCAATGGAATTCTACAGGGATTTAGGGTCATATACTGGGCTAATCTTTTGGATGGAGGTAAGTAGTCTTACTCCTCAAGATCAGTATTTTCCTGGTTGCATGTAACACTTTCCAGGATGAAAAAATTCTTCCCATTTCTATTGCAGAGTCGGCTTGTCCTTTGTTTTTACTAATCATTGAATCTTTTAGGAACTGAAAATGATTTCATGTACAGTATTATTCAGTTGCCACTATAAATGTGCACTCTCACTCCCAGACAAAAGTATATTATATTATATGTCAAGATATTTTTGTGTAGCATTTTACCATTACAGGCATCTATTTCTATGGATTGGCAAAATGCCACTGCTAAAAATCTTAATACAAGTATATTATATACATACAATGATATCAAGATTACATTTTTGCAGTATCTTAAAACGTGCCTATGTATATAGGGACTGATAATTTCGAAATGGGGAACAGAATAGTTAAGAATTCTTAACATACAGTTCCATTTCTGCACATTCTGAAATTTGGGGGAAAATTCAAAACAGTAGAGTACTAGAAGCGTCTCTGATATTTTGTAATGCTACTCAACCTTTATCTAATAAATCCTTGATTAGCAGTGTTAAGTGCAACTTGCTAGTGATCAAAAGCAACAAGTATCCTCTTTTAGCAGTTGTTGATAGAGTCATCTCTTGTTGGTTATGATACTTATTAGAAATGGAATGTGTGACTTAGACTGCAATACTCATTTTGTTCAGCATATTGGATCCATTTTAAATCCAAAACGTTTGGTTTCCCATAAAAGAAACCAAGATCCATTTTGTACATGCCTTGTAACAAAGAGGATCCTTGTAACCATTTTTCTAAATGCACACTATATATTTTGATTTTTAGCATATTTTCAGGAATTAATAACAAAAAATAATGAATTCCCATCTTTTCCTAATCCCGATATCTTAACCGTGTACTTTAAACAATAAACAGTGGATAAAAAATGGCACATTAGGAGTTTCAAAGTATTTGACATGTTTATTTTTTATCCACAAGATATTTGCAGATGTTTGATTAAATGCACAGCATGGAAATTTAATATGTTCATTTAATAAACATAATAAACTTGGTCCCTATGCTGGTTACAAGTTTTACTTGCCTGTTCTCATAGCAATATAACTACCACTTATTGGGAGAAAAATGCTACTGTCACTAACTTAAATTAATATTTGGTTCTATAGAGCTGGGAGAAATTAAAAATGTCACTACAGTACAGCCATCATTAGAACTTGATGGTTTGGAAAAATACACCAACTATAGCATCCAGGTGTTGGCATTCACAAGAGCTGGAGACGGGGTCAGGAGTGAACAGATTTTCACACGGACAAAGGAGGATGGTAAGACCCAAAATATCCCTAGTAGAAATGGAACACTACTGTTAGATTTTGCTCAAGTTGTCACTTATCTCTGTAAATGCACCTTCAGTGAAATATTATACAAAAATGATGACTATGACAATACTCATTGAGATGTAGATATTTCTTTATGGCCTGCTCTGAAATATATTTTTAGGTGAGGGTAGCACAGTCTATCACAGTTTGTCATCACCTCTCCCCATTGACCAACCATCCAGGATGTTGGATGTTGCCATAAAAATAGAGAGAGAAATGCCCCTTGTTGTTGTTAGTTGCGAAGTCATGTCCGACCCATCGCGACCCCATGGACAACGTTCCTCCAGGCCTTCCTGTCCTCTACCATCTTCTGGAGTCCTTTTAAGCTCACACCTACTGCTTCAGTGACTCCATCCAGCCACCTCATTCTCTGTCGTCCCCTTCTTCTATTGCCCTCAATCTTTCCCAACATTAGGCTCTTCTCCAGTGAGTCCTTCCTTCTCATTAGGTGGCCAAAGTACTTGAGTTTCAACTTCAGTATCTGGCCTTCTAAGGAGCAGTCAGGGTTGATCTCCTCTAGGACTGACCGGTTTGATCACCTTGCAGTCCAAGGGACTCGCAGGAGTCTTCTCCAGCACCATAGTTCAAAGGCCTCAATTCTTTTGCGTTCAGCCTTTTTTATGGTCCAACTTTCACAGCCAAACATTGCAACTGGGAAAACCATGGCCTTGACTATACGTACTTTTGTTGGCAGGGTGATGTCTCTGCTTTTTAGTATGCTGTCTAAATTTGCCATAGCTTTCCTCCCCAGGAGCAAGCGTCTTTTAATTTCTTGGCTGCAGTCCCCATCTGTGGTGATCTTAGAGCCCAGGAAGATAAAATCTGTCACTACCTCCATTTCTTCCCCATCTATTTGCCAGGAATTGAGAGGGCCAGATGCCATGATTTTGGTTTTCTTAATGTTGAGTTTCAAGCCAACTTTTGCACTCTCCTTCTTCACCCGCATCAAGAGGCTCTTTAGTTCCTCTTCACTTTCTGCCATTAGAGTGGTATCATCTGCATATCTTAGGTTGTTGATATTTCTCCCGGCAATCTTAATTCCAACTTTTGATTCATCTAGCCCTGCCTTTCTCATGATGTGCTCTGCATATAAGTTAAATAGGCAGGGCGACAGTATACAGCTTTGCCGGACTCCTTTCCCAATTTTGAACCAATCAGTGGTTCCGTGTCCAGTTCTCACTGTTGCTTCTTGACCCGCATATAGGTTTCTCAAGAGACAAATAAGATGGTATGGTACTCCCATCTCTTTAAGAACTTGCCACAATTTGTTGTGATCCACACAATCAAAGGCTTTAGCATAGTCAATGAAGAAGAAGTAGATGTTTTTCTGGAACTCCCTAGCTTTCTCCATAATCCAAGCGTATGTTGGCAATTTGATCTCTAGTTCCTCTGCCTCTTCGAAATCCTGCCTGTACTTCTGGAAGTACAGTAAACACAGGGTCAGTCATAAAGGACTCAAATGTCTATATACCAATGCACAGAGTATGAACAGCAAACAGGGTGAATTAGAAATTCAGGCTAATGAGGGCAGATATGATATTGTTGCCATTACAGAAACATGGTGGGATGAAACCCACAAATGGAACACAAGGCTAGAGGGATTTAAATTATTTAAAAGAAACAGACCAAATAAAAGAGGAGGTGGAGTTGCTCTATATGTAAGAAATAACTACATCTCTACAGAACTAGAGCACAACAATGATGAAAACTGTCTTGAATGCATTTGGGTCAATATAAAAGGGGGGGAAATGACATTGCCATAGGTGTATACTACAGGCCACCCAACCAAACAGAGGAAATAGATGAACTTTTTGCTAGTCAGCTAACTAAGGTATGTAGGAAGCACATCACAATAGTAATGGGGGACTTTAACTACCCTGACATCAACTGGAGACAAACTCTGCACCAAGTGGAAGATCAAACAGATTCCTGCAAACCTAGCAGACAACTTTGTCTCCCAAAAAGTAGAGAAGGGAACTAGGGGATTAGCCATTTTGGATCTAATTCTCACTAACAGGGATGAAATGATAGAAGGTGTTGAAGCCACAGGAACCTTGGGAGGAAGTGATCATGCAATATTGGAATTCAACATTATGGAAGCACAAGCAATAGAACACAGTCAAACTAGAGTCTTGGACTTTAAGAGAGCTAATTTCAATAAACTTAGAGAGGGTTTGGGAAGGATTCCATGGATGAGAATCCTCAAGGGGAAAACAACTCAAGAAGCTTGGGAAATTTTGAAAAGTGAGATAATAAAAGCCCAGTCTAGCACAATACCAACAAAGAGGAAAATTACAGCTCTCAAAAGAAACCAGCATGGCTGCATAAAGAACTCTCTGATAAATTGAAAGATAAAAGGGACAAATATAGAAAGTGGAAAGAGGGGCACATAACTAAGACAGAATATCAGCAAATAGCCCGAGCCTGCAAAGATGAAGTGAGGAAAGCTAAGGCTCATAATGAACTAAGGCTTGCGACCAAAGTCAAAAATAACAAAAAAAGCTTCTTTCAACATGTAAAAAACAAGAAAAAAGTGAAGGAAATGATTGGTCCACTAGTGGGTGAAAGTGGCAAAAAGGTGACAAGCAACAGGAGAAAGCAGAACTATTTAACTCATTTTTTGCATCTGTCTTTACACAAAGGGAAAAAACAGACCAACCTACCAAAAATAGTGCCATAAAAAACAGAATAGAAATGCAAGTTAAAATAGGCAAGAAACGGTAAGTGAGCACCTGTCCAGCCTAGACGAGTTCAAATCACCAGGACCAGATGGATTACACCCCAGGGTTCTCAAGGAACTGGCAGATGTGATCTCAGAACCATTGAACTATATTTTTCAAAGATCCTGGAGCACTGGGGAATTACCGGAGGACTGGAAAAGAGCTGATGTAGTTCCCATCTTCAAAAAAGGGAAAAAAATGGACCCAGGAAATTACAGACCTATCAGCCTGACCTCAATACCTGGGAAGATTCTGGAAAAGATAATCAAACAACGAATCAGCGAACACCTAGAGGCAAACAAAATCACTACTAAAAGCCAACATGGTTTGTCAAAAACAGATCATGCCAGACAAACCTTATTGCATTCTTTGACCAAGTGACAAAATTAGTGGATCAGAGGAATGCTGTGGATATAATTTACTTGGACTTCAGTAAGGCATTTGATAAAGTAGATCACAACCTACTACTTGATAAAATAGAAAAATGTGGGTTAGACAGCATCACCACCAGATGGATTCGTAGCTGGCTGACCGGCCGTACTCAGCGTGTGGTCCTCAATGGAACCGCATCTACATGGAGGGAAGTGTGCAGTGGGGTGCCCCAGGGCTCTGTCCTGGGGCCAGTGCTCTTCAACATCTTCATCAACGATTTGGACGAGGGGATAGATGGGGAACTCATCAATTTGCGATGACACCAAGCTGGCAGGAATAGCCAACACTCCAGAAGACAGGCTTAAGATACAGGAGGACCTGGACAGACTTGAAGATTGGGCGCTATCTAACAAAATGAAATTCAATGGTGAAAAAAGTAAGGTTCTACATTTAGGCAAGAAAAACCAAATGTACAGGTATAGTATAGGGGGTACCTTGCTCAATAGTAGTAACTGTGAGAGGGATCTCGGAGTCCTAGTGGACAATCACTTAAATATGAGCCAGCAGTGTGCTGCAGCTGCCAAAAAAGCCAACACAGTGCTGGGCTGCATTAACAGAGGGATAGAATCAAGATCACGTGAAGTATTAATACCACTTTACAATGCCTTGGTAAGGCCACACTTGGAATACTGCATCCAGTTTTGGTCACCACGATGTAAAAAAGATGTTGAGACTCTAGAAAGAGTGCAGAGAAGGGCAACAAAGATGATTAGGGGACTGGAGGCTAAAGCATATCAAGAACGTTTGCTGGAATTGGGTATGTCTAGTTTAATGAAAAGAAGGACGAGGGGTGACATGATAGCAGTATTCCAATATCTCAGGGGCTGCCACAAAGAAGAGGGAGTCAAGCTATTCTCCAAGGCGCCTGGGCAGGACAAGAAGTAATGGATGGAAACTAGTCAAGGAAAGAAGCAACCTGGAACTGAGGAGAAACTTCCTGACAGTTAGAACAATTAACCAGTGGAAACAACCTGCCTCCAGAAGCGGTGAATGCTCCAACACTGGAAGTTTTTAAGAAGAGACTGGACAGCCATTTGTCTGAAATGGTATAGGGTTTCCTGCCTGAGCAGGGGGTTGGACTCGATGACCTCCAAGGTCCCTTCCAACTTTATTATTATTATTAGTTCTCGATCCACATACTGCTGGAGTCTAGCTTGTAGGATTTTAAGCATAACTTTACTTGCATGTGAAATGAGTGCAATGGTGCGATAGTTTGAACATTCTTTGGCATTGCCTTTCTTTGGAATTGGAATGTAAACTGACCTTTTCCAATCCTGTGGCCACTGTTGAGTTTTCCAAATTTGCTGGCAAATTGAGTGTAGCACTTTTACTGCATCCTCTTTTAAGATTTTGAATAGCTCAGCTGGAATACTGTCACCTCCACTAGCTTTGTTGTTGCTCAGCTTTCCTAAGGCCCATTTCACTTCACATTCTAGGATGTCTGGCTCGAGGTCAGTGACCACCCCATCGTGGTTATCAGGGATGCTAAGCCCATTCTTGTATAGTTCTTCTGTGTAATTTTGCCACCTCTTCTTAATCTCTTCTGCCTCTGTTAGGTCCCTGCCATTTTGGTCCTTTATCATGCCCATCTTTGCATGAAACATTCCCTTCATATCTCCAATTTTCTTGAAGAGATCTCTGGTTCTCCCTATTCTATTGTTCTCTTCTATTTCTTTGCACTGTTCATTTAAGAAGGCATTCTTATCTCTTCTAGCTATTCTCTGGAATTCTGCATTCAACTGGGTGTATCTTTGTCTTTCTCCCTTGCCTTTTGCTTCCCTTCTTTCCTCAGCTATTTGCAAAGCTTCCTCAGACAGCCATTTTGCTTTCTTGCATTTCTTTTTCTTTGGGATGGTTTTAGTTGCTACCTCTTGTACAATGTTGCGAACCTCCCGTCCATAGTTCTTCAGGCACTCTGTCTATCAGATCTAATTCCTTAAATCTATTTGTCACCTCTACTGTATATTCATCAGGGATATGATTTAGTTCATACTTGAGTGGCCTAGTGTTTTTCCCTACTTTCTTCAATTTAAGCCTAAATTTTGCAATGAGAAGCTCATGATCTGAGCCACAGTCAGCTCCTGGTCTTGTTTTTATTGACTGTATAGAGCTTCTCCATCTTTGGCTGCAGAGCACATAGTCAATCTGATTTCTGTGTTGACCGTCTGGTGATGTCCATGTGTAGAGACGTCTCTTGGGTTGTTGGAAAAGAGTATTTGCTATGACCATCGTATTCTCTTGACAAAATTCTATCAGTCTGTGCCCTGCTTCATTTTGTACTCCAAGGCCAAACTTGCCTGTTATTCCATTTATCTTTTGGCTTCCTACTTTAGCATTCCAATCCCCCATGATGATAAGGACATCATTTTTTGGTGTTGATTCTATAAGGTGCTGTAGGGCTTCATAGAACCGGTCAATTTCATCCTCTTCAGCACCAGTGGTTGGGGCATAGACTTGGATTACTGTGATATTGAATGGCTTGCCTTGGATTCGCACTGAGATCATTCTGTCATTTTGGGGATTGTATCCCAGTATTGCTTTTCCTACTCTTTTATTGACTATGAAGGCTACTCCATTTCTTGTGAGGGATTCTTGCCCGCAGTACTATACCTGATGGTCCTCTGAATTAAATTCACCCATTCCTGTCCATTTTAGTTCGCTGGTTCCTAAGATGTCGATGTTCAGTCTTGTCATCTCTTGTTTGACCACATCCAGTTTGCCTTGATTCATGGATCTTACGTTCCAGGTTCCTATGGAGAAAAAATCTTTACAGCATCGGACTTTCCTTTCACCACCAGATGCATCCACAGCTGAGCGTCCTTTCGGCTTTGGCCCAGTCGCTTCACTCTTTCTGGCGCTACTAGTACTAGCCCTCTGCTCTTCCCCAGTAGCATATTGGACACTTTCCGACCTGAGGGGCTCATCTTCCAGCGTCATATCTTTTTGCCTTTTAGTACTGTCCATGGGGTTTTCATGGCAAAGATACTGGAGTGGGTTGCCATTTCCTTCTCCAGTGGATCACATTTTGTCAGAACTCTCTGCTATGACCTGTCCGTCTTGGGTGGCCCTGCACGGCATAGCTCATAACTTCATTGAGTTACGCAAGCCCCTTCGCCACGACAAGGCAGTAATCCATGAAGGAGGAAATGCCCCTAGCTCATTATAAACTACTAATTTGTGACTTTTGTTTATGGCACATTCTATCTTAATCTTAAGGGCTAATTTGTTATGAAAGTTTGGAAATAAATCTTCCTATGATGTTCTGAACTTAGATGTGCTTTGAATGAATTACAGTAATATTCAATGGGCATTGCCTCTGGAGTTCCTGTGTTTTGGGCACATAGATTCTTTTCCTCATAAAATGGCAAAAAGATAAATATAATTGTATTTTTTATGCAATAAATACAAATTCAGGAGGTAAGGAAGAGTAGCAATACAGTATGTGTTTGCGTTTCTTATCATTTTCAGTCGTGTCTTTTAAAAATCATAATTAACTACGCCTGTTTATATAAAATTAAGTTTTGACTGCGCTAACAATAAAAAGAATATTTTTAAGATTTGCATTTCTGCTCATTCTTTGTTGAAGTCAGGGAAAAATAGTTTCCATTTACAGTATAGTAAATGTTGCAACAAAAAATTATGTTATTTTTTATATTCATTTAATCCATTTGCCAGGGTTTCTTTTCAACTATAAATAGAATTATTTATTTATAGAGTTATTTATAGAATTATTTTTCCATCTAAGGATTTATTTCACTGATCATTAAAATTTAAACGCAGTCATTTTCTCTCCATCCTCTAGGCTTAAATTGCATTTTCAAGGCTGTTGTATGTGACAGCATGGGAGCTGAGTTATTACATTCATTAGAAATAATACATTGTAAAAAACCTTAATTAAAACAATGAATCTGTGTCCCTTAATAGACAGATTCATTCAGCTAGATCCATAGCTGTTGCAAAATAGTCTAGAAAATAGTACTAATTTGGACTAAATGAACCTTTTTTTCTTCCTCTTTGATGAAACATGGTTCAGCATTTTATTTATGTATACTATATCTATGTGTCCTCTGAAAATGAGGTGGGCAGAACCTAAATTTGATGTGTGTGTGTGTGTGTGTGTGTATACTCTTAGCACACTACACACTTTTGTCTTAGTATATTATCCACATATATTTCAGTCAGAGTCCCACCAAAAATACTAGTATGCAGTAGAAGCTCTTCTGACTTCACTGAGGTAGCTACTTATGGACAATGAGCATCAATGGGTAGAACTATTCTCACTCTAGGAAACAATGGATGCTATCCTGCGTGGTTTAGAATGGTAGCTCCTTGCCTGCCATATTTGATTTGGTTTCTGGATTTTATACTGTTTTGGCCATACTCATTTTGCCACCTCTTATGTCTAGGTCTTTCTTTCTATTCTGTCCCCTCTCCTTCTAGTTAATCTTTAGGGGCTCTTTTAAATATTGATTCCACTTTGTCTAAGACAAAGAACAATTATATTCTGCTTCTAACTTATATCCTTGATCCTGCAACTTAACAATATGACATTTCCTGACTTGATTCCCTAACATGAATCAGCTTCCCTGAAAGTGTGTGTGTGTGTGTGTGTGTGTGTGTGTGTGTGTGTGTGTGTGTGTGTTTCAGAGAGACAGAGAGACTAAGACTTCACAGGGCAAAATGTAGCCACAGTATTTAGTTTTTCACTGAGATTTGACAATGTTTGCAATATCTCATAAATTCATATCTACATACCACATTAGCTCCCCTTCCATTTCCAACTATATTTAAAAATGCTCAATGTGCTTTAGGTGGAATCTGGAGACTGCATTTATCATGGTAACTGTTCCTTTTTGGTGGAATATACTTCCACTCATATAGGCCGGGGGCCCCAACTGTCATTAAATTTCTCCCCTTTGTTTCGGTCTCCCAAGTCACTGCCTGAAGAGCTATCGCTGAGGATTGAGGGATTCTCCAAAAGAGAATGCAATATACAGATCTGGTGCTCTGACTTAGGCAAACAAAAGTGTTGCTTGGACACTTACATAATCTCTTCCCCATAGTTTCTGTTCTGTCCTTAGGGTGGTAGACATTGAAGAGACTTGATAACACAACAACAAGATTTATTCATTGCACACAGAAACAGAACAGAACAGAAAACGAAACTGGCTCTGCCCTTTTATACAAGGAGCTCTGGGTAACTGTAACCAATCATTGCACGGGTTTTCTCCCACGCTAAAAGAGCAAGCATGCCCGGGTCTCCAGACATCCAGTCTCCGCAGCAGCCACGTGGCCACTAACTTCGCCTGGTTCCCGCCTTGCACCTGCTGTCTTTAGCAAAGCTCAGTATACTATACCCCTCCCCCCTTGGCAGGAAGTATAATGTACCCTCCCCTTGCTAATAATAATGGCCTCCATTTAAGGCCAGCAAATCACTCCTACTAACCTTGGTCCCGGCCTGGGACCTCTTAGGACGTGGCGCCTTGTACAAGGCAGCTTTTGAAAAAAAGCAAGATAGTGGCAGCTTTTGAAAAAAAGCAAGGTTGTACTTTTGAGCTCTAGGCCAGCACCGACAGGACCCTCACGTATTCCCGTAGGAATTTCGGTGGTCCTCGGACCCGCTCTGATCTCCGCAGAAGTGCTGCGGTTGCCTGGTCTGCAAGCTTGCCCACCGGGCTCGGCAGACCAGGACTTGGGGACCCGCTTAAAGCGGTTGGGATTGGGGCACGCAGGCTGGCCTGCTGGTCCAGCTCTGCGTGCCGATTTGGCGTGGAATTCCCCGGAGGGGTGGTATTCCCCGAAGGGGTGGAATTCTCCTGAGGGGTGGTATTCCCCTGGCCTGCATGAGCAGCTGGTTGGGGGCAATGTCCCCTAGGGGTGAACCCCCCCCCTTGGAGAGGCTTGAAAAGCTGATCTCACGCAATGTCCCCTAGGCGTAGTGCCCGAGTCAGGAGCCGCCTCGATGGCAACCCCCTCTTTCGCTAGTTGCTCCAAAGTCAGTGCTTTGTTGACCTTCCCGATCTTTTTTGGAAGCTTCCTCCCCCCCCGAGAGCAGAGCCAGGAGCGGAAGAGTGGCTTGGCAACCTCCAGCGAAGCTGGTCAATGTGCCGCCGCAGCACACGACCATCCTCCAACGCCACTTCATAGGAAAGGGGGCCGGTGACCCTAGAAACCACAGCTACCACCCACAAGTTGCCAGGGCCATAGTTGCGGGCCCAAACCGGATAGCCCAAGTTCAGCCGCCTCGGTGCCCTTGGGTGTGACACCTGCGATGCAACCCGGTCTGGATATAACCTATCCAGCTTAGTGATAAGCCGGCGACCCAATCGGAGCTCGACGGGGCTCTTGCCCGTAGCAGTACATGGAGTGGTGCGGTGGCAAAGGAGAAAGTCAGCCAACCGGTGATGCCAGTTGCCGTGCGTGATTCGTTTCAAAGAATCTTTCGTAGTTCACACCATGCGTTCCGCTTGACCGTTTGACGCCAGGTGGAATGGCGCCAACGTAGCGTGGCGGATTAAGTTTGCCCACAGAAAAGACTGGAACTCCGAGGAAGTAAATTGAGTTCCGTTATCGGAGACAAGTACGTCAGGGAGTCCGTGAGTGGCAAAAATGCTGCAAAGAACCCTGATGGTGATAGTGGAAGTTGCAGTGGACACTGGAACTACTTCCAGCCACTTAGAGTGACTGTCCACGATGATAAGAAAGAGTTGCCCCTGAAAGGGGCCAGCGTAGTTGATATGGATCCTCGACCAAGGATCATGTGTTGTTTCCCACCTATGGATGGGAGCTTGGGGCATTTCTGGCCTGGACTGCTGGCAAATGTGGCAACCTTGGACCTGGGCTTTGATCTCTTTATCGAGCCCAGGCCACCAAAGGTAGCTGCACGCAAGCGCCTTCATGCGGACTATCCCAGGATGTCCCTCATGCAAGGAGACGAGGACTCTAGACCTCAACGAGGTCGGGATTACAACCCGACTGCCCCACAGTATACACCCCTTGAAGGTGGATAGCTCCGACTTTCGCTTCCATAACCCCTGAAATTCTGTGCTCGGACACGTGTCCGGCCATCCGGATAACACCCAGTTCAACACGCGTGTCAGCATGTTGTCGGCAGCTGTCTCAGCAGCTACATCCCCTGCATGGAAAGGGGACTCAGGCAAATCCTGAATAGACATGATGTGGTTTGCCGGTGCAGGATCAGGCTCTATGTTCCTTAAGGGCAATCTACTGAGGCCGTGTGCATGGCCCATCTCTTTGCCCGGCTTGTGAATCATGCAAAAATCATACGCAGAGAGAAATATTGACCATCTCAACATCCTAGGAGAGATTATGTGGGGTGTCTGCTTGTCCATTGTGAACAACCCCAGAAGTGGCTTGTGGTCTGTGAAGTCCGTGAAACGGTGACCATACAAGAAGTCATGGAACTTCTTGATGCCCGCTACGATTACCAATGCTTCTCGATCTATCTGCATGTAATTACGCTCCGCGGCAGACAGAGTTCTGGAATAATACGCAATAGGGACCTGAGTCCCATCTGTTTTAAGGTGACTTAAAACAGCTCCGATCTCGTAAGGGGAAGCATCACATGCTATGCTAACAGGGAGTCGCTCATCAAAATGAGCCAGTACCGCATTTGAAGAAAGTAATGCTTTAACCGCAGCAAAACTCTTCTCATGGACACGTGTCCACGACCATAGAGCCTGTTTGTCCAGGAGCCGGTGTAATGGCTCCACCACAGCTGCCTTGTGGGGAAGGAAGGCATGATAGAAATTTAGCAGTCCCAAGAACGCTTGAAGTTCTGGTTTTGTTTTGGGACTGGGTGCCTGCTGGATCGCTTCCAGCTTGGACTGAGCAGGATGTATGCCTTCCGCGTCTATGCGAAACCCCAGAAACTCTGTGGACATGACCCCAATCTTACACTTGTCTTTCCTGAGTTTCAGCCCCGCTTTGCAAAACCACAGCAACACGGCCCTGAGTCTCTCAGCCAAATTTTCCACTGATTCCCTTGCGAGGAGGACATCATCGAAGTACGGGCATACGCCCGGAAGGTCTCTGAGCATTCGCTCCATGATACTCTGGAAGATACCTGGTGCTACGTTAATGCCAAACTGTAGCCTTTGCACCTTGAAAGCCCCCCGATGGGTCACAATGGTCTGTGCCTCTGCCATGGCATCATCCACCGGCAGCTGTTGGTAGGCCTGGGCGAAATCAAGTTTTGCAAAAATGCAACCCCCTTGTAGAGATGCCAGAATATGGCTGACTACTGGCACGGGATAAGAGTGTTGCTGCAGAGCTTTATTCAGCGTGCATTTATAGTCAGCACAGATTCTGACTTCTCCGTTGGCCTTAAGTGGCGTAACTATGGGGGTTTCCCATGGACTGCTGTCCACAGGCTCTAAGATGCCTTGCTGCAAAAGTTTGTCCAATTCTGCATTAATTTTGTGCTTGAGAGCGAATGGCACTCGACGAGGCTTGATCCTAATCAGTGCGACAGAAGGATCTAACTTCAATGCAATTGGGGGCCCCTTATATTCCCCTAACTCAGTGGTGAACACATCTGCGAATTCTTTGCAGACTTGGTCCAGGCTGGCCGTTTTTAAACTGTTCAGCCCCGTTACCTGAATTCCCAGGGCCTCGAACCAATCAAGCCCGATTAGGCTTGTCCTGTTCCCATCGACCACGATGGTCAACATTCCCGTGAATTTCCAGAATTGTACCCTTAGTGTGGCCTCCCCCTCACCCCATGCACCTTGGGAAGGGATCTGCCTTCTCAAGATGTCTAGGAAGTCATTTCGCCGGGGGTTGTCGCACCAGGTCAACTTCCTGGTCCGACTCGGCCTCTTCCTCTGGTTCGACGTCCTCGTGGTGGATGGTTTGCGATGGCTGAGGGTTCTTTGAGAGCCGCAAGGCCCTTACAGCTCTGCCGGCTGCTTCTTCTGCTGTGACCTCTCGCAACGCGTCTTGGAATGAGACGGTCTCCTTCGCGAAGATCTTCTGCTGTAGATCTCTGCTCCTTAGTCCGCAAACTAAATGGTCTCGTAACCGTTCCTCTAAGTCCTTGAATTCACACGGCCTTGCTGCCTGTCGGAGGACGGTGATGAATTCTGTGACGGACTCTCCTGGACGTTGGTCCCGCTGCTCGAAAGCGTGTCACCATGCAATGACCAACAGCTTCGGCTCGAAGTGCTCCTTGAGCATCTTTTTTAGTTCTCCGTATGTCACGGTCTCCAACGGCACTGGGGACACTAGGTTTTCCGCAATGTCAAAGACAGCTTGGCCACAAACACAGAGCAGCGTTGCGGCCTTCAACTCATCTTCTACGATCCTGTTTACTCGGAAGTAATTCTCAGCCCAGGCGACGTACGAGCTCCACCTCTCCGGGCGAGCAACGTCGAATTCCGCGAGCCGACCCAGTTTTGCCATCATAGGGTCTCCTCTCTACCACGTGCTGCCACTCTGCTGGAGAGGTTCCAGGGCAGTTCCTCGCAGCACTCTCCCCCAGCGTTTGCATACTGGCAGGTGAGTGAGCCGAAGTAGGAAAGCCATCCCTTAGCGTGGTCTGGCCTTCCTTCACGGTGATTCGGGCCCTTCGTTAAGGTGGCAGCAGTATCCCACCTTCGTCGCCAATTATTCTGTCCTTAGGGTGGTAGACATTGAAGAGACTTGATAACACAACAGCAAGGTTTATTCATTGCAGACAGAAACAGAACAGAACAGAAAACGAAACTGGCTCTGCCCTTTTATACAAGGAGCTCTGGGTAACTGTAACCAATCATTGCACGGGTTTTCTCCCACGCTAAAAGAGCAAGCATGCCCAGGTCTCCAGACATCCAGTCTCCGCAGCAGCCACGTGGCCGCTAACTTCGCCTGGTTAATTAAGGCTTATGTGCTGTAGATAAATATGTTTCTGGTGCCAAGCAGAGATGTGCCTGTTTTCACTGTTGTGTTTAGTTTTCAGTCTCGTTTATATTTTATTTAATATGATCTTTGTAAATTGCCTTTGAGAATGTTTATCCATTAAAAATTATGTTATACATATACCAAACAATGTCTAGGAGAAACAATTCTGGGGAGAAGGTGTCTTGTGTAGTTGGCTTATTGCTTCCTGATTCTGTTCAGGGAAGAGCCTTTGTACATGTATATGAGCACTCCTGAGAGCAAGAATCTAATTCAAGCAAATAGGAATGAAGCAGGTTTGCAACTGTAATAGAAAGGAGCTTTATTTAAGGAGCTAAGGGATAGTGATAGGCAAGTCTAGCATCTGGGTAACTACTCTCATCAGGAGGTGAGTCAGAGAATAGGAGTTCCTTGATGTGTGCCTGGGAATAAAGGCAAAAGGAAGTGGCCTTGAGATTAGCCGTGTCATAGACCAGTGATGGTGAACCTTTTAGAGACCGAGTGCCCAAAACCCGCCCCCCCATTTCCCCTCCCGCCCTACCTGCTCTTCATATGCTAAGAAACAAACATACAGAGAAACACATTTATATATTTGTTGAGCATTGAACATGGTTCCATAAGCCACTAAAAAACAAAGGAACTTTTCAGTTAAGGTGCAACTATTTTTGAATGATCCCAACAGCTTTATGCATCCATGACTTTTAGAGACTCTCTCAAATGGTGCAAATTTCTCTTAAAGTCTTCCTGTTGCAAGTATTTTCATCACTAACAACACCATTTTTAAGTTTCAAGAGGCAAACCTTACATTATTTCAGGACTCTTTGATCATTTCTTAAAATTAATGCCATGGTTATGGAAATTAAGAAAACCATTCAAAAATAATTTCCATTTCCTTCTAGGCAATAAGAGATAACTAAGTTGGAAAAACATTCAGCATACTGCTGAGGTTTACAAAAGAACAACTTAAAGCCTGAACTTGCACTGACACTATTGTAGATGTTTAAAAGTCATGACAGGTATTGAAGCAGCTTCTGACAGTATTCTGTTTGGCTCTTCTCCTGTCCGAGATAGGCTAGAAGTGAACAAGAGCCAGGTGGGAAGAAAAAGAAGGTTCTGCACTATAGGTCTGGATGGTTCACAGTCACTCCAGCACGTAGAGATGCTTGGTTTTGGGGATGCAAGGGAGCCCCATTTTCCCAAAGTGACTTTGGGTTGATCCATCTCTCTCAGCCCAGCCTACCTCGCAGGCTTGTTCTTGTTGTGAAGAATAATAGGAGGAGGAAGCACTATGTATATTGCTTGGAGTTCCCTGAATGGGAGGAAAGATACAGATTTGATTAGTAAATAAATCACATAAGTATTTATAAGGCTGTTCTATTCAGTATGAAAGATGCTTTGCCATCTCCAATTTGGTCACAGTGACTGATCAAAAAAGTGCACCCTAACATTGGCTTTGATCTTACTTTTCAGCTGCTTAAAATATTTCATACTGGTTTATTGGCTGTTGCAAGAATTGGTCTTGAGATGGTTTGTATGATTGAGATAGCTATGCCTGTCCTATTAGATTTGTCACACTTTGCACTGAACAACATGCACTGAATTATTTCTCGTATTTCAACAGCCACATCTGTTGTTCTTATAGTTCCAGGTCCTCCTGCTGGAGTTAAAGCAGCTGCAGCATCAGCTTCTACTGTGTTTGTATCTTGGCTGCCTCCCATCAAATTAAATGGTGTCATCCGAAAATATACTGTATTCTGCTCTCATCCATATCCCACAGTAAGTTACCAATAGGTCACACGGGCCAAAACTACTGACTTGTATTCCATTGATTATTTAGAGTTTATTTGTATTTTGGTAGCAGGCGGGACATTGCAACCCATCAAATGTCTGCTAAATTGGAGTCTGGATTGTATATGCATTGTCTAGGAGTAAGTCCCATTTACCTCATTAGGACTTACTTCTGAGTAGATACCTGCAGGACTCACTATAGGTTTGCAAAGTAAATTGCCAGTAGTGAAAGAACAACAGATTTTTTTTAAGACTATGTCCTAAACCAGATACCAGAAGGTTAACAAGAAATGACTGTTTCTGCCTGGTATTTCTATGAAATCCATTTGCTACTGTTGAAGACAGAATCCTAGATAATTCCGAAATGAATCAAAAGCACTTTTCAGCTCTTATCGTAAAACCATGTCCTAGAATCAAACTATTCTGAACTATGTGGAATTTATGTCTGAGTTGAAATACATTGGATGGGATGATACTGAAAATCTAGTCTGTTATGAAAACTTCTACATTTTTGCAATCTGGAAGCTAATTCCAGTCGATCTGTATATTTTTTCAATAAGAGAAGAGCACAAACGATAGTGTTTCTAAATGAATTTTGGCAAGGTCTAAGTAAAAATTGTTTTCACTGTCTACTTAATGTCATGTAGCATTGTACAGTACTATTCAAACAACGGTGAGCACATTAGTGCAGAAACATCTGGAATTTTTTTTTAATGTAACTTTATTAAAGATTGTTATTAGAATAGTGTAAGCAAATGGTTCTCAATCTGTGGTCTGTGGACCCCTATGGACCCGCAATGTTGCCACAGGGGGGTCTGCCAAGGCTTGAAGAAATGCTATGATTTAAATCTTGAGTTAAGTCTTGGGGGTCTGTGGCCATGGTCTGTGGCCACAAAAAGTATTTAAAGGGGGTCCATGGTGAAGAAAAGATTGAGAACCCATGGTGTAAGCTAATACAAAATGAAAAAAAAAGAATAAAATAAAAAGTAGAAGGTGCAGAAAAGACAAGAAAGGGAGAGAAAAAAACCCAGAGAAATCAAAAGGAAAGAAGAAAATAATATATAAACAAATGAAAAAGAATTGTATTAAGTGACTTCCCAACTTCATTACAATAAGTTACAAGTAGTCCTCACTTAATGACCGTTTGTTCCATGTCTGTTCAAAATTATGGTGATGCTGAATGGAGTGAATGACCCATGCCCAAAGTTACGGCCGTTGCAGCATCCCCTTGGTCACATGATACAATTCAGCTGCAGACACACTGCAAGTCCCCACACCTGCAGTGGTGGGATTCAGCCAGTTCGCACCACTTCGGCAGAACCGGTAGCTAATTTTTTGTTGCCCAAGCCCAGAATGGACTTCCGGAAGCGACATCCACAGAGAGAACCGGTTGTTCACATATTTGAATCCCACCACTGCCCCCCTGCCTATCTTCCCTCAATCTAGGCCACTCTGCACAGCAGTACTTGGGAGTTGCACTGAGGCTAGGCCTGAAGTAGAGGCCAAGGGCCTTCAGCAGCCACCCCACTAAGCCTGTACATCAACTACTACTTAGAATTGCCATCTCTCCAAAGTAAGTGAGCCTTGAGGAACAGCGTGATTGCCCCCCACTACCCTGTTCTCCTGAGGGTCTGCCATGCACCTCTTACCTTCAGGCATTTTTCTCCTATTGTTGAGAGGCTTGCATAGCCTATCCAAAGCAGTTCCCCTTCTCAGCAAGACTTCTTTCCCAGAGCCTGTTTGTGTGTGATTTCGGAAGCCTCACTTGTGAGTGATCTCATGTCCTCTCCTTGTCTGGAGAGGAATTATCAAAGAGCTGGTCTACTTGCTGGCTCTTCATTCCACCTTAGTGATTGGGTCCACTTTTCATGGAGCCATCTTCATCTGCCATTTCCTCCCCAAAAGAATTCTAAGAATCCAGAATTTGTTAATTAGTGCTTGTGTTTACACCCTACACTAAGCCATAATGTACTTTAGGTGGTTTAGCAACTTGGGTGAGTGCAGCCATTGAGATTTCTAAATTATGAATTATAATAAGTGTTCTTGAACAACTCATGGCTCATTATTTTCTCCATCTAAACCACATGCATTATCGTTTAGTGCAATGAGAACCCAAATCAAACCAAGGGATCTTGTTTTTGTATTAAATTAATTCAGATGAAATAAATTAAAATAACAATTTAATTTACTATTTAAATTAAAATTATTCATGGTTAATTAGGCTAAAATTGAACTGTCTGTTGGTTTTACAGTCCTAATTTATTGCTTATTTATTATGACCCAGTGTTTTTGACAGGGTATCTTCACTATGGTTTTGAAGTTTCAAATCTTAAGAAGGTGATTGTCCTGCTTCAAAATGGCCACTAGGTGACACTACTATCCCTATTTAATATCAGGTTCACTAGGTACAATATACACTATTACATTTCAATGGAGCTGGCATATTATAAAGAAATTAGACATTATAGAATACTTTCAATAGCTGAATGCTGTATTGTTTCCAAACTAATATTTTAATAAGGTTTTTCCACCTTTGGCTGCAAGAACGTTTCTGTAGCTTTCAATATTATGAACCACTTTCAACATCATATTTGTTTGATGTTTTTATCCACATGTATCCATGAGTACAGGTAGTCCTTGACTTGCAACAGTTCATTTAGTGACCATTAGAAGTTACAACGGCATTGAGAAAAGTGACTTATTACCATTTTCCACACTTACAACCATTACAGCATACCCATGGTCACGTGATCAAAATTCAGATGCTTGACAACTGGTTCATATTTATGATGATTGCAGTGTCCTGGGGTCACGTGATCACCTTTGACAACCTTCTGACAAGCAAAGTCAATGGAGAAGCCAGATTCACTTAACAGCCATGTTACTAACTTAACAATTGCAGTGATTCACTTAATAACTGTGGCAAGAAAGGTCATAAAATGGGGCAAAACTCACTTAACAAATGTCTCACTGAGCAACAGAAATTTTGGGCTCAACTGTGGTCGTAAGTCAAGGACTACCTGTATATCAAATTCAAATCACTTCAAATTCCAAAAACTTCGTTTCACATTTGAAACAACTGTTATGTCTTCAAAGTCTGGCTATTTTGTACAAGCTGGAAATTTATTTCAAAACCTGGAGAGGGCTGTTTTCTGCTTGAAACATTTGCAGATGATCAAATCAACCCATTTCCAATGGAAAATAACTGCTTTGAGTTCAAAATGGGGCATTTTAAATTCAGCTCAACTTCAAAACCTTTTATACATCCCAATTTTTGTTCCTATTTGGTTTGTTTGAATTTCACAAACGTTCACAAAAGCCAAAACCAAATCCTCGAGTTATAGCAGTTCATTTAGTGACCGCTCAAAGTTACAACAGCACTGAAAAAGGGGACATGACCATTTTTCACACACCTGTTGCAGCATCTTTGTGGTCATGTGATCAAAATTCAGATGCTTGGTAACTGACTCATACTTATGACGGTTGCAGTGTCCCGGGCCATGTGATCACCTTTTCTGACCTTCTGACAAGCAAAGTCAATGGGGAAGCCAGATTCACTTAACAACCGTGTTACTAATTTAACATCTGCAGTGATTCACTTAACCACTGTGGAAAGCAAGGTCATAAAATGGGGCAAAACTCACTCAACAAATGTCTCACTTAGCAACAGAAATTTTGGGCTCAATTGTGGTCATAAGTTGAAGACTACCTGTATGATTTTTCA
Source organism: Azemiops feae (assembly GCA_023970755.1). Lineage (NCBI taxonomy): Eukaryota > Metazoa > Chordata > Lepidosauria > Squamata > Viperidae > Azemiops > Azemiops feae. The sequence goes on along the minus strand of JALGBA010003991.1, from coordinate 353,479 downwards.
AACTTTTAAATATTTTAGCTGCATTAATTGCTGCTCTATTTAGATTCTTTAGTTTGATTATTTCTGGGAAACTGCAGTATTTTAATTTTTTTTCTTTAAAAGATATCATTATCTAGGTATTCCTCCAGATTTCTCTCAAGACTTGTGTTGATTTGTCAAGATAATGTAATTTTACACAAAGGCCAGTAGGCCACTGACAAAACGTTTCTATATGATTTTGACAGCTAGGGAAGAAAAAATAAATGGCTCAGCTAGTATTACTTTTATTTTGAGTTGCAGCAAGTACCCAGGTAAATGTGATTGAGACCGATTCATTACTGTTTTAACATTTTTCTAACCAGTCACCACACATCTAGGATTGATCTTTATTGTCAAAGAAATGAACCACAGTGCCAGTATATTGCCCTCGTTGCTGACTTTTAAAAATCGGCTACATTTATATACACGTATGCTGAGACAGTGATACAAAATAGAATTAAACCATTTAAAAAAAACTGATTGGTGTTAACTTGCTATTGTAAAATCTGCTATCATGCTTTTCATCTTATGTCTGGTTTGAGATGTCAGGTCTTTCTCTCTCTTTCGATATATGTATATTGTTTACTTTTGTTTGGAAATATTTGTCTTTCCTATCACAGGTAATCAGCGAATTTGAAGCTTCTCCTGACTCATTTTCCTACAGAATCCCTAATTTGAGCCGGAATCGACAATACAGTGTCTGGGTTGTGGCTGTAACAGCTGCAGGAAGGGGCAACAGCAGTGAAATTATCACCGTGGAACCATTAGCTAAAGGTGAGGATTCTGCCCTTCAGAACATGCAATTGAATCGAATTACTGTGTTATAGGGACTGAAAAGCTATTTACTATCTACTCTAAGGAAGGCAAAATTGTCCATCTAACCATCCACCTTTAGGCCATTCCAAGTTACAACCAAGAGGACTAGATTGCATCATATGGAGGATATACTGTAGTGGCAACTTTTGTTTCTGCCAGTCATGTCTACTCTTCTTAATCAATTGTTTTGTTCTAAATAAATTTTATTGTTGTTCCAAAGCAAGGAGGGAGAAAAGTATGGAAACAAAAATCAGGAAAGCAGTACATAGCAGGCAAGATGGCTGCACAAGTGTTTGAAACTCTTAAAGTTTCAAACTTAAGCTTAAAGATAAGCATTAACTCATTTCAAGTTTTCCCCACAATAAAGTTCCAGGAATTAGGCATGATGACTGCACATAAAAAGATACCTTGAAGCATACCAGATAGTAGGTTTGAACATGTTTAGTGTTTTCCTCCAGTGCAAGCAAGAAAGCAATAATAACATGATGTTTATTTTTATTCATTACTATCATGAGGATCATTGTTTTGCAACCATCTTTTCTGCAGATGCCGTACTGTGTTCCACTAAGCAACTAGTAATGTGGATTGAAATAAATTAGTCTATGTAAGCAAAGTAAATCATTTTTATAATCATCATAATCCTCTTCCACCTCCTGTTTCTCCTCTCAAGAAAGGAATGCTATATTATTCTGCATTTTAGCCCTTTTCCCCCTTCATTTCTCAGCTCCAGCCAGAATTTTGACATTCAGTGGCACAGTAACAACCCCATGGATGAAGGATATTATTCTCCCTTGTAAAGCTGTTGGAGATCCTGTACCTACTGTTAAATGGATGAAAGAAAGGTAACCAACAACTATGTGTGCAGTGCAAATGAAGGTTGTCATGTCATCGGGTGTGTGAAAAAAAGGAAGAGAGGGATTGTTATTAGGCCAATGCCTGCTTTGAAACTGATTGAGAAGAAATATGTATCTCATATGAATATGAGCACATCACCTTCCTGCATTTAATTAAAACAACATATTTTCTTTCAAGTTTTGCATGAGCCACAAAAACAAGATATGGATGCTTTAAAGGTTGCATTAATTTTAATGAATGAACTGCTAAAAGAAGCAGTATCTTTTTTCAAGCCCCCCTCCCCCCCGAGTCTGAGAAAAGACAGGTGCAGTAGCAAAATAGGCCAGTGCTTACACAAAGTCCAAAGTACTGTACATCTTCTGAGTTATTTTGTGATTCCTTGTTATCAGCTTCCAATCAGTCTTAATCATACATTCGATTAATCCATAATCTGCCTAATCTGGGATTACTTGAACTATTTTTCACCTCTCTGTGTATTTAATTCAACATATGTAGATACAGATTCTTGTCAAGCAGTTTTAACATTAAGAATACCTATGTTTAATTTACAATCTGTGTATTTTTGCATATATTAAAAGTTCCCCCAAACATAGAAAAGAACAAATTATTTGTTTCTGGGTTTCAGCCAATCTTTTGTTGCCAGGCATTTCACAAAGCTCTTTTACAGATTAGTCTATTAGGCTGGTTTTGTTTCTAGGGTCTTTTTTCACATTTGCTTTTTCCCCATTTAATTAAATAATTCATCATTCATTCAGATCCTGCTGTATAGTCTTTCCATCTATAAACTGTATTATAGTCTGTATTATATATAGATTCAGAAAGGGTATAAGAAAAATTATCTTCTTCTTCTTCTGCCATATCCGTTATCGGTCGTTGGCGATCATGTTGGCGATCCTGTTTTTATCAGCAGCCGCACGAAAAAGTGCTGCTGAGTTTTGTCCAAACCAGTCCCTTAGATTTTGAAGCCATGATGTTCTTCTTCTGCCTGGACATCGTTTGCCTTCAATCTTTGCTTGGAGGATTAAATGGAGTATGCCGTATTTTTCTGGGTGTCGCATCACATGTCCGAAATATTCTAACTTTCGTTTTTTAATTGTTTTGATGATTTCCCTTGGCTTTCCCAGGCGGCTTATTACCTCCTCATTTCTGATTTTGTCAACCCAGCTTATACGTAACAGCCGCCTGTAAAAATCCACATTTCAAATGCTTCTAGTCTCTTCAGGTGGCCTTCTGTCAGAGACCAACTCTCTACTCCATAGAGCAGGATAGAAAAAATATAGCATCTGACAACCCTGATTTTCAGTCTTAGGCTTATGTCGTGATTGCAGAAGACCTTTTTCATTTTGAAGAATGCTGTTCGAGCTTTCTCTATCCTTGTCTTTACTTCAGCGGTCATGTCCCAGCTTTCATGTAAATTAGAACCGAGGTGCGTGATCCTTTCAACTTTTTCTAGTGGTGTTCCTTCTGAATTTACTGGTGGTAAGTTAACGGGTTGTTTGCTGACGACCATGATCTTGGTTTTTGAGGTGTTAAGCTTCAAGCCGTATTTTCCAGATGTTTCTGTGACTCTGTTGATGAGGAGCTGAAGGTCTTCATGCTTACTGGCAAGCAGAACTGTATCGTCAGCATATCTTAAGTTGTTGATCCAAACACCGTTTACTTTGATGCCAGCATCGATGTTCTCCAGTGCCTCGTTGAAGATTGACTCAGAGTAGATATTGAACAGCAGTGGAGACAGAATACATCCCTGTCTGACTCCTCTTCTTATTTCTGCATCAGCTGAGTATTTTTGGCCTAGTCTCACATTTGCTACCTGATGCCAATACAGATTCTTTATTATTTGGATGTCTTTGTCATCTAGTCCCCCTTGTTTCAGGATTTCTAATAGTTTGCTGTGTCTTATTTTATCAAAAGCTTTTTCAAAATCAATGAAGCACATGTAAACACTGTGGTTGACATCTCTACAACGCTGTACAAGAACCTGAATGCTGAACAGCGCATCTCGTGTACCAAGATTGTTTCTGAAACCAAATTGTGTGTTACCTAGACGCTCTTCAATTTTGTTGTATATTCTTGTGTGAATTATTCTCAGGAATATTTTCAGGGCATGACTCATTAAGCTTATTGTTCTGTATTCGGTACACTTCTTTGCATTTATTTTTTGGGGGATTGTCACAAAGGTTGATTTTAGCCAATCATTTGGTATCTTTCCTGTTTCGTATATCTGATTGAAGAGCTGCAGTAAAGAATTCTTCCCATTGTCTTCCAGCAATTTTAAAATTTCTACTGGGATATCATCAGGTCCTGTGGCTTTTCAAGAAAAATTATAAAGAGATTTTTTTCTCCAAATCAGATTTCTTTTGTTCCCAATGTATTTAATCGAGATTAAAAAATAGTGGATCAACAATATACCAATATAAACGAAGTAACAATATTTCTCTAAAGTCAATGCTATCTTTTTCTTTTCTCTCCCCCCCCCCATTAATGTTTATCCAAGGTGCTGTAATGTAAACCTCAACCAGCAGGTGGCACTAAGATGGTTTCTTTAGTTTCCTCTGATCTCTGCAAAACCAGATTCTCTCAAACTATTGTATTTCAATACTATAATGATTTCAGCCAGGACACATAAGGACACTTACTTATGATTTGTTCAATTGCAGCGTAATACCTCTGCAACAAGGCTTAGCCAACCAAGTAATCAGCCATAATGCTAGCTAGCTAGTTGTTAAATTCTTCTTCTGAGGAAGAGGCTGGCAAGCTTACGTGGAACAGGCACTCATGATCTCCAACAATAAACCTGACCGGCTATATCTCCATGCTCACACTGCCTCTCCTCCTGATAGCTGCCTTGTTTACAGCCATGGCTTTCGTTGGCAAGTTTGCTGCAGTGACTTCAGCTGGTTCCAAACGGACAGCAACTAGACTCAGCAACTCCGCTCTTCAACATTCTCTATAAAAGTGATTTCCTGCGCTGATCTGATTTCCTAGGGGGACCTGTACTCCCTTTTATTTATTTTATTTATTTCCCTTATCTGTATGGGAAAATACCTTGTATGTTGAGTATTCCAAAAAGGCTCAGGGAGGTGACATAGCCTTAGCCAGCCAGGATAGGTAGAAATCTGATTAGGAAGTAGCTGAATTGATGTTGCAAAGTACTCTATTCGCTCCCTTGAGACTCACCGCCTCCAAATGAGCCTACCTCATAAGATGACTCTTCCATTGGCATTGTCCAGCTCAAGTCTAGCAGCTCTCGAAATTATGTGGCTTTTCCTGCCAAATGCTCTGAAAATGCTTCTTCACCCAGGCCTTTTACAAAGCTGCGCAAGCAACTTTTCCTAAATGGAAAAAAGATGCCTTAAAAAGGACCACTGGGTGACATTCAGCAGATACAAAATATTTCCTTTTTTGCCACTTGAATCTATAAGTTCAAATGTGATTTTGTGCTAGTGTCTGGTCAGATTTAAGACAGGTTTTCTTTCACGTGCACTCCAGGGGATCTCCTCTGCATCTTTTTGAGCTTCTCAGTGAACTAAGGAGCTGCAATGGATGTAGAATTAGGGAGTGGTGCTTTGTTGCAATCTGATCCAGTTCACCACCCACTCCTTTATTCCAGTGGTTAACCACAATCTCAGCCAAACTGTCCATGAGAATCTTCAGAGACTTCCCAAGAGCCCCTTCAAAACCATAGGATCTATCAGATGCCTTGAATGGGCCAATATAATATGTTCTTCCCATTGTGAAGGGAGATTGCACTGCAAAACTCCACAGCACTCGGAGAGTGATCTGTCCATGATCATGCCCTCCACTTTCAAATCACATTACATTTCCCCTGAGACAAAAATCTCTAATGTGTGACTTCTTGTGTGTTGGACCTTCAGTAAGTTGGTCATGTCCATTATTGTCAAGGCAGCCATTAACTTCTGGATCACTCCAGACTCCTCACTAAGGGAAGGCAGGTTGAAATCCCCTAATGCTACTAGCCAAGAGACCTCTACCACCCTCCCTGGAATCAGGTCAAACAATCCTGGCAGGGATCCCACTCTGCAGCGGGGGTGAGTGGGAGTTACATAAGTTGCAAATTGGCCCAAGCAGGATCTCACATCTGGTTCTCTTTGGTGAATGTCTCTTGATGCCAGCAAAGACTCGTGGATGACAGTACTACCCCTCCTCCCCTAGCAGCCCCATTCCAGAGACCAAGGCTGATGCCCAATCCAAAACATGTGTAGGTAGTTTTCCATGAGAGGAATTTTCTCTTCCTCTCTCTGGTTTCAAAAAAGCATGCCAGTCTGCTCTATTGTCATTAAAAACTTCATTGTAGCAATTGAAGGCCCTGGATTTCAAGGATCTAGAGCCCTGGCTCCTGGAGTGAGAATTAAGAGCTGGGAGGGAGGAATTAGTTAAGTTACCACCTTTTCTGAATATGGTCTTTGACCATCACAACTAAAATCCCATTCCACCATAACTCTCCCTCCACATATTATCAGCAAGTAATTCCTTATCATCAAGCACGGTCACATTCAACCAAATGACCTTGCGTCAAACGAGCCCCTCAGATATTCAACTCATCAAACTACCATCTGTACTACATATCTGGTCTGCTTCCTTTCCATCTCCCTGCCTTGTTGTCACCTGAGACAAGAGACCCACTCAAAACTGGGAAACTGGAGCCTAATTCCAACTCTCAGGAATTAGCCCCCATCCAGCTCCACACCTGATAACATCTTCAAACTCTCTGGGGGGAGTAGTTCATGTTCCCCTATTGCTACCTGTGCTTCTGACATTCTTATATCCTCATGTTACTTCCTGAGGCTGGGTGATGAGAGGGTAGAATTGTTCCAAGCATCCATTTATTTCTTAGCCTGTTGCAAAAATTGTAATAAATTAACCATTGCATCATCATTCAATATGCAAATGAAATCCATCACAGTGATGAATTTCAGATTGTTCTGCAATAATCAAACATACCAATCTCTATCAGTAGAGGCTTCTTTTTGGGGTTTCAGTTTCTATTCTTTTTATATATATATATAGCTTTGTATAATTGAACCTGAATAATCTCGCTATTGAGCGGAGATATTTTCTTTCCAGGCATTTCCCTCTCCCCTTCTGTATTTTTAAAACTAACCCCAGATCTAAGTTATATTGGTTGTAACTTCTTTAATGTATGATTTTTGCTTCCTGTGAGGCAGTAACGGGACACCCAGTCTAGTGATGATTGATGGGCGAAGAAGCATCTTTAGCAATGGCAGCTTTGTTATCCATACTGTGAAAGCAGAAGATTCAGGATATTACAGTTGCGTGGCTACTAATAACTGGGGATCAGATGAAATTATTTTGAATTTGCAAGTTCAAGGTAAGTTAAAAATGTTTCTTTCACTGCAACTATTTCTTAGCTTAAGGAATTTTTATTATTATCAGGATAATAGAACATTTCAAGATGTAAAATGAAAAGTCATAGTGTGTCCCTGGAAAACAACTAGGAGAATAATATCAGCTCTCAGATATCTAAAGGGCTATCCAGTGGATATGTTCTTTGGTTCAGAGAATTAGACTCAGTATATATAAATTACATGGAAGCAGATTTATTCTGAGCATTACAGGAAACTTTCAAATTGTAAGAATTGATTAAATTGCTGTGTTCATACAACACACTTATCCATGTCTGATTTAATCATAAATAAACTCCATTTTCTAGGTTAACACAGTAGAGTGCTTTATATTAAAAAGCTTGTTAAGTTAGCTCTCAGTAGTGACTTACTGACATGGAAATTATTCTTTAGTGACATATAAGTGATGGGGGACAATCGTGCATTGTTCTGACTTTCATGAGCCCATCACTAGATCTACTTGTAAGTGATGTTGGGAATTGCAGTTCAGCCATATATAAAAGGGGGACACATCTGATCTAAAGGAATAGTTGGAAAAATATTTTCTCTGCCTCTTGGAAGATGATTATGCAGAGACTATAGTGGTGGAAAAGTCAAGAGCAAAATTATGATTAAGAATGCCAGCTAAAATTATATAATATTTAAATAGTCAAGGAAAACGAATGTTCCTGCTATGTGTTAATTGAAGATGTCATACTAGCAGACACATTGACAGATACAATTTGCATATTTTTCCACCTCAGTTCTGGGAGAAATGTATTTAGAATCAAATGATTACTCAAACTGTTCTTAATTTCTCTTTTTAACTATGTCTTATTCAGTTCCACCTGACCAGCCTAGACTTACTGTATCCAAAACCACCTCTTCCTCCATCACTCTTTCCTGGATACCTGGAGACAATGGAGGCAGCTCTATTCGAGGTAACATTCAATAGTTCCATTTCAATGCCAGAATGTTTTTTTTTAAAGTAGTGCCTTACATGTTGCCATTTCGTCCCAACAGAAGGTTATGTTGGTTTTGCTTATCAAAAAGTTCAGTTAATAAGTCTACTTACTTGACAGTAAGGATTTGAATAATAGTGTCCCATATGAATCAGAGATGCCAATTATTTAGTTAACAGAACATTGTATGATATGCCCCAGAATGATTATAGAAAAATCACTGGCATTCCTGATTTAGATTTTATTAGCAAGATTATATTTAATTTGGGATATTGTTAATTACTGAATTCTCTTGACAGCTCTGAATAAAATAAAAGCATTAAAATTGTTAAAATAAAAATAAAAGCAAATAAAATAATTAATATTTAAATATAAGAAGTAATCAACACAAGCCTGTTCAAAGTGATGTGTTTCAAGGATGCTAAACACTGCAAGGAGAGCAGTTGAGAAAACTAGAACAGCTACAATATAGAAAACAAACTTGAATCAGCACCAGATCAGTTCATAAGAATTGTAAGTGAGCTTCTTCAGATGATCTCAGTAAATACTGGAAGTTCATATAGAAAGGTAAATATACTCACAGAGCCTAAACTTAAGACAGGGTTTTAAATTAATTACTAGTGCTTCGTATTTTGTATCAAACTGAATTGTCAGACAGAGCAGTATCAGTGTAAGTGTTTCTGGAGTAAACCCAAAGGCCCAGAGTGCATTGCTACATTTCAACTGGAGGTTACCAGCATGTAATCTATCATTTTATCATCTTGTTCCAGAAAGGGATGCAATTGGCATATCATCTGAAGGTAATAAAAGTGTTCCTGATTGGAAAACCAGAACAAGATTCTGCTCTATAAGCTGTAACGTTCTTCTTCTGGGAGACTGTAATCCCATTTAAAACTGGCAACCCACGCCATTCTAGAAATGTAGGCCCGTCTCCAACTTTTAAAAAAAAAATCCAAGAAGATGCAGAAGAATGTCAAAGTTCTTCTTAGTCCTCCGATGTAGAAATACTCCATGATTTATCTAATTAAGCAGAGTGTTGGGCAGTATTGGACTATGTTTTGTTTTTGTTTTTGGTTTAATCTTTGATAGGTTATATACTGCAATATTCTGAGGACAATAGTGAACAATGGGGCAGTTTTCCCATTAGCCCTAGTGAACGTTCCTATCGATTGGAAACGCTGAAGTGTGGCACGTGGTACAAGTTTACTCTGACAGCACAGAATGGAGTGGGACCAGGCCGTATCAGTGAGATCATAGAGGCCAAAACACTTGGGAAAGGTATTTGAAATTATATCCTGTCTTTATTCTAAATTAAGTATTTGAGTTCCCATCTGCAAAATAGTTTGAAACGTTGGACCTAGCAATTATTTCCCATTAAATATGAATGAAACAAATTTCTTGAGCAATCTCTACTGCAGTATGCAGTATATGCTGAAGTCTTAGGCCATGCCTCTAATATTGGTTACTGCAACTAATTAGAATTTTTGTTCCTTTTTGAAGATTCCTCTTTCATTTTCTAATCTGACAAAGATATTGGTGTCCATATGTGGACTTGCACACTGAATGTAGTATTAGAGGTCTCAAGGGAAACACATGCTTCTTAAATTTCAACAGATTACAGTCATTTAGTTCTGAAAATATTTGAAATTGCATTCTAAATCACCATTATCTCCTACCAAAAAGAACCTAAAAAACTATAGCTATGAATAGCAGATGAGAAAGAGGGAAATGAAGAAAGATTTTTTTAAAAAAAAAATCTTACACAAGAGTAAAACAAACAGAAATAAAATGCATTCCATCTTGCAAATTAAAGAGAGATTCCCATCCAAGAGACTTGAAGTCACTATGTCTTCTATCTATCTATTATAACTTTTAAAATTTAAATATATATTTTCTTGTAGAGCCACAGTTTTCAAAAGAACAAGAACTCTTTGCCAGTATTAACACCACTCGAGTAAGATTGAACCTTATTGGCTGGAATGATGGTGGTTGTCCAATCACCTCCTTTATTCTGGAATACAGGCCATTTGGGACAACAGTGTGGACTACTGCACAGCGAACATCACTTACCAAATCATATATAGTATATGATCTTCAGGAGGCAACCTGGTATGAGCTGCAGATGAGAGTCTGTAATAGTGCTGGCTGTGCTGAAAAACAGGCCAAATTTGCAACACTCAACTATGATGGGAGTAAGTACATTCATTTCACTATTGTTTAATCAAGAATATTTACAAATGATTTCATTTCATATAATGTAACCTAAGTGCCATTCATTTTTTGTTTTGCAATATGGCCCTTGTGTGCAGTGAAAGAAACAGTAACGAGGTTTGCAGGCTGAAATTCCACCTTATACCTTATCTTATGGAAACATTTTTACATGGAGCTGCTGAATTTATATCAGAATTTTCAGGGAGCTTATTAAGCAGCACAGTTCATCTCTGTGATGGATGCTTCAGGGAACAAGTGGGATGCCTTTGTTTTCCTTTAGGATCTCCAACAAATTTTTAATGCTTCTTCTATGTTCCTGTTCTAATGAAACATACTCTTCACCCTTAAAGCACCCAAAACATTAATTCTGGCACAAATATTTGAAAATATTAGGATTTCTTTCATGGCTTGCTTTTGAATTTGAAGAATAAACAGTTATGTAGAGAGTAAGAGTGAGTGGCTAGAGACTTGTACTTGAAACTTTCTGCTTCACTTTTTTCAGATGCTTCAGCTTTAGTTTCCCTTCTTCTCCCCACTCTTTGAAAATGAACCCTATAGTGTCAACATTTAGGCTTGTCCAGGATTTTTTATTACATGTTTTACTTTTTACTAGATAGAAGGATTTATTTATATACCCTTGTTGAATTGAATCAGAAATATTTTTGACTCCGCACAATTATTCTATACCTGACTTTGGAACAAGAGATACTGGGGTCTGACTTTGAATAAATCTTGAAAAGTGCTAATTCTTAATAGACACATATCTTCACTTTTAAAAGAAAAGGGGCCATATTGCTCTTAAAAGAAACTTGTAGTTGGCATTTCACTTAGAACTTCATTGAGGAAAAGCACCTTTTTGAAGATATGCATGACCCTACCATTTTCTGCACTGCCTGACTAGAGGGCTTCAGAACATAAGCTGTGAATTCAGAATTCAGTATGAAACATTTTGTGTGTAAGGAATGTGTTGTCCAAAGAGCGGTAGCCTTTATGAAGCAGACCATTTATCTACCTCAGTGGTTCCTAACCTTCTCTTTCACGTAGATCATAACATTGTCACTGACATTTTTTGAAGATCACCACATAAATCACAGTGAACAATATACTGACATTATGGCTTATTACTCCCATACAGCACCAGTTAATCTGTGGTGTCTGATTTAAACATTTTATTCTTCTTAAAGAATGAAAATGACAGATTTTTCATAAAATTTGTTCATTTCCATATGACAATTTGTGAGCAAGGATGCCAAAAATTTTGCAAGATTTCATAATTTCTTGAGATTTTGGTCATTTTTAAAAATAAGTTTTATTTTTATTTTGTTACTTAACAAATATCATTTATGGTATCCTTTTCAAGTAGTTGGTCCAAAATCACGTTAGGAACCATTGCTTGAGAATAATCCTAAAATAATCCCTTCTCATCTAAGTTCCCTTACCTATTTACAAACAGTTTATTAGTTGAATTTGTATTGGTGCTGATCTATTCCTGTCCAGTGAAAACTATCATTTATATGTGCATATAAATTTAAGAATGTAAGAATTTAAGATATATCATTTCCTTAAAATGGCCCTAAAAATGAAAAGAGCCATCCTCATGTGTGGCTACAAATTTCAGGACAAGTATAAAAGGTCGTGGTACAAAATAGCTAATTAGAACACCCATGGTTACATGAGTGAACTTAAATCTACTGGTAGCTTTTGTGTAGATTCAAAAGACCATGTAAATAAGCTTTCAGCAATGTATAATAATCAGTGCTGTTGGATCATCCATACTAAGCATAGATTTGCTAACTAGTGATTTAAATTTTAGAAAAGTAGCAAAGTGCCAGCCACATTTCCCATAAATTATCCTATAAATTATCATAGGAAGTCATTCAATTTTTAAAAACTCATAGCAAAACTTTAAAATCTTGTCAGAGCATGCGCAGACTTATTGCGCTGAAGTAACCCAGGAGTAAATGCAGTACACAGTGGTTTGTATTTAATTATGGTTTATATTACACTATCCACAAATATACACTAGAAATAAAATACATATATGTGGTGAAACAGCAACTCCAATACACAGCAATTACAGCAGTCAAAGGGATGAGAGAGAGAAAACTCCAGTAAAAAACTCCCCTTTTATACTCAGCCTCTTAAAGGCACAGACACAGACCCTGCTGAGTCATTCCTAATATTGCATCATCCTATCATTGCATCATCCACATTACATTACATCTTTACATAAACTGTTTAGCTGTTAAATTATTATCTACAAATCTTTTAGCAGTGTAGTACATTTTCAAGCAACATAAATGTGTATTAGGCCTAAAATCCACCATCTTCAAACTATATAATCTGAATCAGGCCATTGATATTTCTGTGCCTATTGCAGAATGGGGAATGTGTATATTCCTTGAAATTATCCAATCCTCATTTTCTGCCTAGAATTTCTGGATTAGGAATAATTTGTGAACTGAAGTAGCATTGGACAGAACATTTTGGCATCTCCACTTCTGTGCACATGCCGACACATATGTGTGCTTAAAAAAGGAGAGGAATCCTTTAGCCTAATAAAAAAATTAGATCATACACTATAATTATTGATATTTGGATGTTTTAACACTATAGAGAATGGGTTAACAGGTTTTATAAATAAATTAAATAATTAAGTATAGAGGCAAATCTTAGTTGATCTATTTTGTTTCCTGCAACCTTCCTTCAATTCACTAGCAAAAGATTGACTCCACTCTCCACTCTTGAGGGCTGAACAAAATATAGTGAACCATTCATTTATCATTTATCTAAACGGCAAAGGTGCAGAAAATATTCAAAAGAGTTCTTTTTTTAGTATAGTAATGCATATTGACCAAGCCTTAGGTTAGTGAGGGTACAGACTTTGGGAAAAGAGAAGAGCAAGCTTCAGAATTGCTTGTTGTTAAAAAGAAAAGTTCAGATTAGGTTCACAGGGCATATATATGTCAGCTCTTTCAATACTGGCCCATCCCTTCCTGCCTATGCATCTTAAAATTTATTAAACAATAAAAGGGAAATAAGATAAAACAATCAGAAATGCTTGAAAAAGAAAATGACCACATTACTGTGAGAGCACGCTAAATGGTTCCCTTCAGAATCAGTAAGTCTGGAAACCTCCTTTAGTAGTCACTGAACTCTCCATTACATTTGACTTTGACTTTGTTAAGATTATTTTGAATAAAATAGCAGTAATGGAAAGCTGCAAGAAAAGAATCAGAATCCAGTAATATCTTTCTTGACATTAAGACTTAGTGCCTTTGAAAATAAAAATAATGGATGGTTCTTTTGCCTGGAATAGTATCCAATTATTCCCTAAAAGGCAGGAAGAGATGTGGGTTGATAGAGGTTATCCTGAGGGTAGGATAGATGTTGTGGATCAAATAAAATGATTGCCTGTCTGGTAAATCGGTGTTTTGTGACTAGCGTATTGACCATGCCAGACATTTGTTGAGAAGCAGGCTTCTTAGTAGTTTCCGTGTGACGTGCCTATGGCATGGTCCTGAAATGTCAAATCACACTCCACATAATTGTCTGCCTACCTTCCAGTACACTCAGTAATTGTGACTTTTGTGCATACAAAAACTCTTTTTTTTAAAAAAAAAACATCTTAAAATTCCATTGGCTGTGCAAATTTCAAACACCTTAATAGGTTTTCATTGTAGAGGATCAGACTATTAAGGTTTTGCAAACCTTCCTAGTTTTCTCTCCTTTCTTTACCAAGTTCCTCTAGCTTGACAAATCCATGACGAAGCAATGACACCAAAACTCACTTTTAATTTTTTTTGCCTAGAACTGTGATTCGTAGTAGGAGTTAGTAATGCTTGCCTCAAATAAGAGGTATATATCATAACTCCTATAATATTTTTCTGGCCGGAATTTAATTCTTATGATTAAAGGGCATACCGTGTTTTGTTCCCTACAATTTCTATAAGGAAGCTTGCAGTTTTATGAAGAAAACCAACATTTTTCATGACAATAAATATGGCCTGATTTGTCTCTTCTTTCAAATGCAAGCAATTGGTAGCACTTTGCATCAAAATAATGCAAAGCTAAAATGATGAAGCTTTCCTAATAAATTGAACCTCTTAGGAACATACAGGTCAGCTTCTGTGCACCGTAGTCACTTAAAAACCAACCTTTTCTCTTCGTTGATAGGCATCTAATGTCATGACACTGTTTCCAGGTACAATCCCTCCACTCATTAAATCAGTTGTCCAAAGTGAGGAAGGTCTGGCAACCAATGAAGGGCTAAAGATGCTGGTGACTATTTCCTGTATCTTGGTTGGGGTCTTGCTGCTTTTTGTGCTTCTGCTGGTTGTAAGAAGGAGACGGAGGGAACAGAGACTGAAAAGACTCAGAGGTAAGAATCAACATCAAATATTGCCTTACATGTATTGTAGTTTCTATATAAAAATGTGCAGATTTACCCAGAGTAGAATAAATTATCATTAAGCTGGTTTTCATATTACAGAAATAGTGAGAGTGCTGTTTCCCATATCCAGTAGGCAGAGTTTGGTATATTGGTTAAGGTGCTGGCTTAGAAAGTAGAAGACTGTGAAATCTAGGCCCCCCTTAATCATGAAAACCAGCTCTGGGGACTTTGGACCACTCTTTCTCAGACTAATCCATCTCACAGGGTTGTTGTTTTGGAAAATAGGTGACAGGGGTATTAGGTATGTTCGCTGCAGTAACAACAATAGACAATAATACAACTCTAACATTAATAAAAAGAACATATTTTAAAGAATTTAGAGATTTATCTTGGCATGTAACATGATAAATATGTAACATTCCAATTCTATCAGAGAGTTATAGAATAAAAAGAAGTTGATCAGCAATCAGACATTCTTGTAGTACAGGTAATCCTTGACTTATGACCACAGTTGGGACTGGACCTTTCATCACTAAGATATGTAGTCATTAATTGAATCATACCTGGTTTTACAATTTCTTTTGTAAAGCAAAAGAAAGCAGATCCCTAATGATTGGGACCTCTGGGAAGGTCACAAATGATGTTCACATGACTCTGCTGCAGCTGTCATAAATACAGGCTGGTTGCTAAGCACCCAAATCACATGACTGCAGGGATTCTGCAATTGGTCATAAGTGCAAGGAAGGTCATAAATCACTTTTTCAGTGCCATCATAACTTCAAACAATCATTAAATGAATGATTGTAAGTTGAGGACCATCTGTATAAAAAGGGTCCTATAGAAATATGCAGATTATGCCATTGATTCTTGTGACATTACTTTAAAATGTCACGATCACTTTGCTATTTCAGATTATTTCAATAGTAGTTATGCAGGAAAAAAATTCCTTTCTTGTAACTTTGTAGATGAAAAGGTTGCAAATTCAGTGTATGTGAATGAGGTGAAGTTCATTTTCTATATGTTGCTGTTAGCAAATATTTAGAGATTATTAAGATTTATTTTGGTGTATTTGTTTTTCATATATAAGTTAGCTTGGCTACTGATGATTCAGTTTTAGCTCTGTCTTTCTTCCTCTTAGTTTTTACAGCAAACACTACCTGAGGTACAAAAGGATTGATTGCCAGAACAACAAGAGAATTATAGTGTTGATTGGGGAAGGGAACAGAGTAGGTGATTTAACCCAGGTTCCAACTGCTGCAAAAACAGTATTTTCCTTGTCTCCAAAGGGTGTTCATCCAAACAGCTACTTTAAAATGAACTGTGCATGTTGCTGAATATGGCAGAACTCAAGTGAAAACTGCAGGAGTTCTGTTAATTTCCCAAGAGAATGTATCTCAGAAAAATTCAAAATAATAGCTGGCAAGATCCTAATAAGTAAAAGCGAAGACAGCAGCTGGGTCTCATAATTTTGTCTTTCCAACTATAGCAGTAACTCCTTTCCATACAAGAAGTTTATTGTATAGTTAAATTTAATATTCCAAGATGTCTAAATTCTTGATTGTGCTGCTTCTCTGTGGACATCGTTACTGGAGTTGATAATAACCTTATATTCTGTGTTCTAAACGTGTCACATCCAGTAAAATTTTAGATTATTCATATCTTAGATGTTGGATTAAAAAAAGGTTGACAGAAAAGAGGTAATTTAACTGTTCCATGTATCCTCTGGATACTGACTTTATCTCTATATAGGTAAATATTAATTAGGGAGCAAGCTTTTGAATTGATCATAGATCATTATGCTAATTATAAGGTAATTTGTTTGCTTTTGCCTTAGGATGATGGGTGAAACCTATCCATTATGGTTTAGCATTATATGGAACCAAGATCACTTGCATTCATGTATACTTCAGAGGAAGAGGAAGAAGACATGAACCTAAGAGACTGCCAGCCTATTTTGGGAGAACAATCTGTCTCTGAGCCAGCAGAGAGAAATCACACTGCTAATCAATAGGATTCTGCAAAATTGGCTAACCTGTCTGATAGTGATGAATTAGCAAACCTTGATTAACTATCAAATCTTAAAACCATTAAGATCTAGCAAAAATAGAATAATCCCTGCTAATTAAAGTTCCTAGAACAAAGGTTGAGTTTGACTTTAGTAACAACTCTTTGCCATGGACTGCCATATTGTTCCTTTTGAATTCAGATTTATTCTGAATCTGGACTGGGTTATCTTGTAACTGTGTTAAATCCTTTCACTCCTTAATCTGCTGCTGTGATTTACTGTGCCTTAGATCTTGGAACATCTTTCCTCATATTTTTTTCTTACTCCTTGGTTTCTATAATATGGCTTCTGATATTGCACTGTCTTGATCAATATAGGCCATGAGAAAGTTTATTTTTAAGATATATGAGATGAAAGTGTCTTCTGCTCTCTCATGCACTGTTTTAGGTTAACAAATCTCCTCCTCTGTTTCCTGTCCCGAAATTGCAATTCTTAATTACAAACTCACTTAAATTCCTTATTTTTTTAATTAAACAGTCAGCAGCCTTAACAATATGCATTGTTCCTGTGAATTATATTACACTCACATAGGTTGTTGGCAAAAAATCTGTTGTTGTTTTTTTGCCATCATAGATTAATATGACACTTCTGCCATATATTTGTTGTACTGCATTGCACATGAGCATAATAAATAACCTCATGACTCTATAAATAAGTATTTCTGTTCATAATTAAAATGTAATTTCTTAATTATTAAAATGACATTAACAATTAAATGTAATAAGTAGCTTTCAGAATAATGTGTTATAAAATTAATTAAAGTCTATCAAAATAAACTTCTTGAATAATGTACATTAGTAAAATTGATACAAATTTCTTACTTTCTATTGCAGTCATAGCAGATAGTCTAAAAAAGTTGTCATAAATAATTAAACTTATTGTTAATAGATAAACATGAATTCATAATATCACTCTTCAATGTGATTACATATTTATTAAGTAATCTTTATTCCCTAAGTTTTAAATCCTGCTTTTTGTTGGTATCCATGTATGTTTGTGTGTGTGTGTGTATATATATACATACACACCCAGAGACATATACATATATATAGGACACACATATATCATGTATATATGCATACACATATGTATACATAATTACATATACATACATATATATAGGAAATATACATACTGTATACTGTGTGTGTACACACACACACACACACACACACAAACACACATAAACCAATAATAGGAAAGTTTGTAATGACATCAGAGTATAGCTGTACCATTTCATTTAAAATGATGATTGTCTCTATATGCAGTAGATGCCAAAGCTATGTCCATTGAAGTGAGTAAGCCAATCAAGGCAGGCTGGCTCCACCCCATATTTATGTACCTATATCCATACTTATGTGGTGTCCAATTTCACCAGATCCAATCTCTTTTACCTCCCTATTAGTAGCAATTCAGTCTTAGAAGGATTAAATATTCAGGCTGCTCTCCCACATCCACATTCAGCCAAGATAAAAGCTTCTATCTGGTAACGGTATTAGATTGTTTGGGGATTATTACGCAAATATAAGTACTAACTAGCTGTTTACATAATGCTACTATTTCTCCTGCTTTTTTTTTCTTTCAGATGCAAAAAGTTTGGCTGAAATGCTTATGAGGTAAGAATAGTAAAATATGCAGAATTCAGTCATTAATTAAAAAAAATGGAATCCATGAGTCGAGGCCTTGGACTAGTTCAAAATTTGTACCTCCACTGGGAACATCCTATTTATACATTTCAGAATAAGGAAAGAAACTTCTAATCATAATCCTCAGCAAGGATGCACATCTTTTTCTGCACTGAGGGGACTAGTTAGTGAGCAAGGCTAATAGAGCCAAGGTTAAATGCAATCTGAATAAAAACTGAATGTAATTTAATATAATTCAATGTAAAATTAATTATATTCATTTGATTTGGTTAAATACAGATAATTTGATTATTCCTAAAAAAGTTAATACTTTTCAACCACATTAAAATTTTATTGAAGCACTTAGGAGGACAGTGATAGAAAAAGCAAGGATTGTAGACAACTTGCCATTGACTTGAACACTGACACTTGAGTACATCACTTACCATAGCAACAGTAATTCCAGCAGTTCCAGTTGCCATCATAAGCAGTTGTTAAGTGAAGACCTTACCTGACTGTAACTTCAACCTTCATCATAACTTTGATCAGTCACTGAACAAACGGTCCTAAGATGAGTATTACCTGTATTAACTAGTCCTCTGTGTGAAAATAGAAGTTAGAAATTAATTCTAATTTTTTGACAAATTCTGTAAGATAAACCCTTGCAATATTCTCAAAAGTTCTCTGCAATTCTGTGAAACTCACCCATTTTGTGTTCCTGCTAATTATTTTATAGATAAATATAATTCTATTGAGAACCAGTTTTCGAGCCTGTAAATTCAAAGAATCTGGGTCCATTGTGGAGCCTTCCACTTGCTACTGTGAACAAAGCATTCAGTTAGAACAGTAGCAACAACCTCTCGACTCCCACTGTCACAGCAACTCTTGCCTAATAGAGGTTATCAGGACCATTTCCAACTTAGTCCTAAAATATTTGTCCACCAAGCTGAATCTGAGAATTATGATTACTGCTTATCGTTCCTAAAATACAATAAGACTACAGTGTCATAATATCACTGTGGGTTGATGAGAGAAAAGTAAGTCTGCCTGAAAAGCAGATAGTACAGGGGAAATAACTATTTAAAGGTTATATTCTTTAAACATGAAATCATGTACAGCTTTTCAAATCATATCCTCTTTTTTTGTCCTAACCATTTTGTCTCCTGCTTTAAATTAATACATTTTTGCATGTTTATTTTTTTTAAAAGTATATGGAGAGACTTTGTTTGAACATCTCAGAATAAGAGTTTTGGGGAACTTGAATTCATTTTAAATAATAGCACTTTACTGTATTTTGTTTTTAAAGTATATATCTCCTTTTAGTTAAATTTGCTTGTACTTTCTTGAATACTTAGCAAGAACACAAGGACATCGGATACACTTAACAAGCAGCAACAGACATTGAGGATGCATATAGATATTCCCAGAGCTCAGCTTCTCATTGAAGAGAGAGATACAATGGAAACCATTGGTAAGCTGTCAATAGCCTCATTAGCTTGATTTATATTACATAGGACCTGTACCTTTGTGTATTTTTTAAACATAATTTGCCACAAGTTGGGAAAAATTAATGTGTTCTGCTTTTGATTGTTGTTGAGCAGTAAAGAGTGGCATTAAATTTTTCATGTACAATTCTATTTATGCTTACTCAGAAATATGTTCTATGTTCAGTGCAGGCAATAAGAGTGCAACATAAAGCAATTTAGAATTAAGAATAATTCATGGAAAAATGTTCGCATTTGTGCAACATACAGGAAAGCTGTAAAGCCTTTCAACTTTCCTTTTAAATTATTTTTTATGGGATGAAGTAACCAACCCCCCCCCTCCAATCTTCACAGTCTCGGTGTGTCACACATACAGATTGCATGCGCTGAAGCTACATCAGAAAACTGAACTGACTTAAACTGGGGAAGTAGTATCATATTTTGTGCATATTCCAGGCATATTTGATGGCAAAAGTGTATTAATTACACCCAGAAAAGATAATGAATGAAGCCATTCACCTTTTCCTGTTATCAGGGTATAATGTCCAAACAGCCAGTAATTGGGAAAGATGTGGAGCAAAACATGGATTGGGCATCTCTGTGTCAGATACTTCTTTGAGAAAACTGGTGAGAGGAGGCTGTTGTTAACACAAATATTTGATCCATCATTTTCTCTACTACCTGTTTCTTAGTAAACGCTAGCAACAGTGACAGGTCTCAGGTAGTTGCTCTGCTCAAGTCCAAGTACTGCTCAAGTGCCTTTTGAAGTAGAAAAGCTGCCTCCAATCATAACGGTACCTTTTTTCCCCAACCTTGTGATTCTGTAACATACAGCATCTATTTCTGTATACCTGCATTATGTTTGACCAACACTTTATCTTCTTTATAATTCTCTTGTATCCTTGTTGGTATTTTATTTATTTCAGGAATGAAGGAGATATATAGGATGGTTTTAATCTTACTTCTTAGTATGGAAATGCTAGTAGCAGACCAAGAGTACCAAAGCTAAATAGGTGTGATAATTAATGAAATAATTGGTTGGGATAGGCCAGACAACTCCTACTCCAATTTCAGTTCTGAGTCACATCTGTCTATCCACAGACATGCAATTAACTTGGAAATTTTCTAAAATTAATTTGGAATTACATCAGCTATCTTTTGTGTGAGTGTATCATTGAGTCCAGTTTTTGAGTCTTGGTGATTGCCTGGTCTAGTCCCTGCAATTATCTTAGCCAAATTTTTCAGCAATGGTTTGCCATTGCCTTCTTCACACTAGGGCTGAGAGAGAGTCTGGCCCAAGATTACCCAGCTGGCTTTGTGTCTAAGATGGGAATAGAACTCATGGTTTCCCAGTTTCTGGTCTTAACCACTACGCCAGATTGGCTCTCAGTAATCCTTAGTTCCCATTATTTTTCAGGATAGGTTACTAAAATGCATGTTAGTTAAAATAATACCCCTCCAAAAAATAGGATTGTGTTTATACAGTTGGATACATCAGTGGTCGGGAAGAAATAAAGTTTGTCACAGCTTTTAGACTGGAAATTAAAAATAGAGAATGGCAAGTTGTTACTTTATTAATGCATTATACAAACGAAACCATGAGAGATCTCCTTACACAAGATCAAGTAACTCATAGCCAAACACAATTTTGATGGAATCGAAGATCATAATTAGTTTTTATTTTGAGTAAGAAGACACAACATGTACAACTTTGTTTTGTGTGTGTTTTCTTTTCTGTAGCTTACTTAGATTATACAGCATTAATTAAACTCATGACATAATGGATACTATAATTATCTTTTCTTGTGGTTACCCTAAGAATTAGAAATCACAAATATACATGGGTTGGTTCAGATATAAAAAAGGAATGGTTCTTTGATTTTTAAACTTACTAGGAACCAAATAAAAATATAATCAAAATTCATACGTTATTTTATACAGTAAAATAATAAAAAATAAATTCTTAATTCTTTTATAAACTTAGTCAAAAGAAGACATCATAAACATGTATTTTCTTTCCCACAGATGACAGGTCTACAGTCTTGCTAACCGATGCTGATTTTGGAGAGACATCAAAACAGAAATCATTGACAGTTACTCATACAGTACATTATCAGTCAGTCTCACAAGCCACTGGGCCACTGGTGGATGTTTCTGATGCCAGACCAGGAACAAGTATGGACAACTTTTTCAATGGAATATGTAAAAAATGAAAAAAAATCATGTTGTCATCTTTGTATTATGGTAGAATTCCAGAGCAAAATGCACAGATATCTAGAAGAAAACAAAGTCATTTGAATAACATTTCTATGGCAGGAGGGGGAGAAGTGATTGTGTATTGCACAAAACTTCAAAATTTGTCTAGAATTTGCAGACAAAGTGTTTGGGGATATACTTTAGTTCAGAGGAAGACTGGATATATGTTTACTTAGTCTGAGATATGCTGTTTCCTTTTTCTTTTGCATGCTTTATATGTCAAATATTTTTCTTAAAAATTATGCAAAGACTATTATTCCTCTGGTGTTAGTATGGCCAACCTTTGGGTTGTATGGGGCGCCAGAGCACCCTAAGAGCGTCTTGTTGAAAATCAGCAGCCTATTGCCAGATCGACATTATTTTTTTAAACAAAACTTGGTACAATCTGTTTCCAATCTTAATTGAAACATTTTGAAGCCTCCTAAAGCACTAAAACATAAAATAAGCATTGGATACACCCGCCGAGTGATAATCACTGCCATATTTGGAGGTTAAATAATAGTAATATATTAGTAAGGCAGTACCTTGATCCCTCAGAGAGACACTACCTTCATGTGGTTCTGAGGCTTCAATGTTCTGAGAGCTATGCTAGAGATTCAAATGTATTGAAGTAGAAAAGCTGACTCCAATCATAGCAATACTTTCCCCCCCAACCTTGTGATTCTGTAAGATACTGCAACTATTTCTGTGTACTGCATTGTGTTTGAACAACAGTTTATCTTCTTTATAAGATAAAGAAGAGGGGCCAGACAAAGAGTGTCTCTCCCATAAAAAAATACCATGAGACATACATTACAGAAACATATACTGGCTTGATCATCAGCTGGGTCACAGGGATCATGCTAGGTGCTGAAGTTTCTGGAATCTGATGAAAAATGAGCTATAGGACCCAGGACTGTTGGTTGAGCAACCAGGACCAGCAGCTGTAGAACTACTGGAAGACAAGGTCTTTACTCTTAGCTAATATACAGAGACTGAAAACAAAGAAGTAATGATGTGCTATTATAGATCAAGTTCAACAAGAAAAGGATCTTTAAATGAATGCACAGTTCTGGAAAGAACAACACCCAGAATCAGAAATAACAGAACGGAGGTTAGGAGATCAACGTTGATTTATAATATGAAATAAAGTATACATAGAAGCAGAATTGGAAAAATTGCAAAGGTCTATCCAAAGGAAAGAAATCAAAGCCTTGCCAGAAATAACTTAGGCTGTAGAGGCAAACCAGGGAGAGTTGGCAGTAGTGGAAGCCAGCACAGCTATTATTGTTTTCATTCCAAAACCAGGCACCCTCTCCTCTGTCTCAGAAAAAACAAAGCCCTCTAACTAAAGAAATAGAAGAACTTAAACAAAGAATAACTGAACATCTAGAACAGCACAAAACAACAGAATAAGGTACCCTGCCTTGAAGGTTGTTCCAAAGAAACAGCTAGCACAAGCATTAAAATATGCTAGTACTGCAATATCAAGTATAAGCGCCAGCTCACTGCAAGAAACAAACCAACTAATATACAGCACAGCTGCAGTTATAACTGAATACCTGGGATGCAAAATCATAATAGAAATAGAATCACTGCTCACCCCATCCATATATACAGTCAAGATATTGCAATGGAGTTTGGACTGGACAAATGTGCCATCCTCACCATCAGATCAGGAAAAATATTGAAAACTGGAAGAATCAAGATCCATATGAAAATAACATCAAAAATCTGGATGAAAATCACTACAAATACCTAAGTAAATACATCAAGAGAATGAAGTCCAAACTTGGTGGAGGAAATACCATGTAGGCAATTAACTCTTGGGTAATTCCAGTCATTAGATACATAGCTGGAATGGTAGACTGAACTCAAGTAGAACTAAAAGCCCTGGATAGGAAGATAAGAAAAATAATGATGATAAATCATGCCCTTCATCTGCATAGTGATATTGACAGATTGTACTTACCAAGGAACATAGGTGAGCATGGTACATCAGATGGTTGAAGAAGAAAACAGGCCATTGGACTAATATCTGAAGAACAGTGAAGAAGCTGTACTAAAGCTAGTATACCAGGAAGACCTACTGAGTACTGGAGAAACTAAATTGGCCTACAAGAAAGACCAAATGAAGAACAGAAAGGAGGCATGGGAAGACAATGCATTACATGACCAGTAGATTAAAAAAAATAGCAGGGAAAACAGATAATAACAAGACTTGGCAGTGGCAAAGAGCAGGAAAGTTGAAGAAAGAGCAGAGGGGCTAATTCTGGCTGCATAAAGCCAAGCCTTAAGGACAAATCCATACAAACCTAAAATTAAGAAGACAGCAAATGTCACCTCTGTAAAGAAGCTGAAAAAGCAGTGGACCACCTAGTTAGCTGCTGCAAGATCACACAGACTGACTTCAAACAACAGCATGACAAAACAGCAACAATGATTTGCAAGAAGTAACATTTGCCTGCAAGTAAGAACTAGTAGGACCATAAAATAAAGTAATAGAAAATGAAGATGCTGAAGTGCTCTGGGAATTTAGAATTCAAACAGACCGCAGATTTAACAATTGTTGATAAGAAAGACAAAAAAATCCAAATAGTGAACATGGTAATACCTGGAGAGAGCAGAACAGAAGAGAAAGAACTGGAGAGAATCACAAAATAGAAAGACCTGCAAATAGAAATAGAACAAATATGGCAAAAGAAAGTAAAAACAGTACTAATAATAATAGGTGCCTTTGGTTTAATCCCCAAACAACGAGCACCATTTGAACACCATTGGCATTGACAAATTCACCATTAGTCAACTGCAAAAGCTTTACTTGGAACAGTTTAAATCCTGCGACAATAGCTTTAACACCATGAATCATCAACATCTGCCTATTCTAGGTTCTTGGGAAGAATTTGATAGGTTGATAAAAAATGCCAAATCCAATTTAAACATGTAGTTGACTATGAGACCAATCCTAATAGCAATAGCACTTACAGCCCTCTCTAAACGGTTTACAGAGTCAGCATGTTGCCCCCAACAATCTGGGTCCTCATTTTACCGACCTTGGTAGGATGGAAGGCTGAGTCAAACTTGAGCTGGTCAGGATTGAGGGAATCGAACTCCTGGCAGTATGAGCAGAGATAGCCTGCAATACTGCATTCTAACCATTGTGCCACCACAGCTAATACTAAAATACTAATACTAACAGGGAAAGGTGGCATATATTGTTCTCAGTCATGCAGAATTCCTACGGGGCTAAGAGATTTTCTGCCTCTCCAAGCTTCCCTTTATTTTTAAGTATTCATCATTCATATTCAATTTTGGTCTCTTGTAGTTTTCAAAACTCCCCCTTACCCCTTCCCATAACTATGCAAACACTTTCATGCATTTTTTTTTATTAATGAACTTTATGAACTGAGTTGTCTAAGTTGTCATTACTCTTCTAGGAAAGCCAAACCCCTCTAATAGCTGGAATTTGTGGTCTTTATTTCTTTCTCTGCCAATACAAGTTGATATGCCAACTCTTATACTAGTTTTAATATTATTCTAGAGAAAAAGGCGTTAAATTTTGACAACATCAAATACATTTAATAATGGTTGGGATATTTTCCAACTACAAAACCCTTTATACAAGTGTAATTCATTCAGTAAGCAGATTTATCCTTCTAAGGTTTTCAATTTGATAAAAATTTAATACTGTTATTAATCACTGGAGCATTTCCTCACATTTTGGCAATGATTCTGTGAGGTTTACAAAATACAGTGCGCTTTCAGTATGGAAAATCTGCAGCATACCACAAAATAGGATGCTATTTTGTTTTGCTCAGCTATTCATCTGCATATTGTATTCACTTAAAAAAGGGACACTGCATTTATTGCTGAATATCTTTATTTTTATGCTGTTATTGTAGTTTCAAGAAGCAAGCAACATATGGACAGTTTACTTTTTTAAAAAAATTGCTTGCAAATAAAATGCTGTCAATCTTTGATATGAAGAGATGGACCATGAACAATTCTTACATCTTATAGGTAGCAGCACCTTCTTAGAGATTCTAGAATAAAAATATCTCCTTCTTTAATATTCTATTTTCACCAAATATATACCTTTATATTATTTTTTTAAGTGTGTAAATGGGAAATATACAGCAGAATTGATTCTAGATTATTCATTGGGGAAGAGAGGGAGGACTTCTATAGCTTGGTCTCCATAAACGTACTTGTTGAGGTAACAGCAAGATCTATTTGTTTCTAATTTGTTTCTAATTTACTTTTTAAAAAATAAATGTCCAACTACTACTGTATTTATATGACTGTCATTACTAGCTTTGTAGCTAAGATATTTAAAAGGAAACTGGATAAAGATACACACATCGGTTGAACCTACATACATTGTTGCTAGTAGTTAGCTGATTCAGTGATAGGCCAGCTTCTCTGTAACTCAGTTTTATTTTAAGACTTAGTCTTAAAATATGATTTTATGATTTTTTATAATTATGGTTAATGATTTTTTTCCCTTTTCCTCTTCTGTTCCTTAAATAAATTAATTAATCAAATATGCAATTATCTTGGTTTTAATTGCAGATCCTACAACCAGAAGGAATGCAAAAGCTGGGCCTACAGCCCGGAACAGATATGCTAGCCAATGGACTCTCAATAGACCCCATCCTACAATATCAGCCCACACTTTAACAACAGACTGGAGGCTGCCAACTCCCAGGGCCACAGGGTCTGTTGATAAAGAAAGCGATAGCTACAGTGTTAGTCCATCGCAAGATACAGGTATCATCTTTAGTTTAGATTTCATCTTCAGGTCAAGAAAGCATTATTATAGATATAGCCGATTATATGCTTGTTTTCATTTAGCATATTTAACATATATGTTAGTCATTTTTTTAAAAAGCAAGACATGTTATAATCACTTTCTAGGTCGTCTGAGTTTTTAAAAATGCAAAGAGAAGAAGCTGTTGGGGAAGGGAGTGACAATCTTGAGGATCAACAGATGCAGATGAGATATTTATCCCCAGCTTATCATATATTCAATATTCCCCTCATATATCATAGGGAGGCTAATGTATGGCCCAACAAGAATTTTCCTTCCTTGGTCAGCATCTACATTGTCAGCACTTTACTTAGTGACTTGATTTGGCAGCTAGTCTATGAAGAGAATCTACTAGATTCTCTAGAGCAAGGGTCCCCAACCCCCGGGCCACGGACTGGCACCAGTCCATGGCCTGCCAGGAACCAGGCTGTGCAAGCAAGCAAAGCCCCATCCATGCACGGCCGAGATCCATGCAATGCACAAAACCACACACACCCAGTCCAAGAAATATTGCCCTCCGTGGAACCACTCCCTGGTGCCCAAAAGATGTGGGGAGGGGGCGCTGCTCTAGAGGCTTTGCTGAAATAGTTGTGGCTGATTGGTGTACTTTACCCCAAGAATATGCTCTTAACTACTGTATAAAATTCAGTTTAGGAGCTGATTCACTAAACTGGAGAGTATTCACATACTGATGCTATTTTATGTTGCCCATTCCTGAAAACTCTTTGTCTGACTTATTTATAGTCCCCCTCCATAAATTGCTTTAGGACATGCCTCAAATAGCAGTTTATGTCTAGTGACCACTTGATTAACATGAAAAATCAAATGGTTAAATCAAACAATTAAAATACATTGTTTTAATTCTTAACCTAATTAGACAAACTTAATGGATAAATTTTGCAGAATATTTTGTAGCTCCTATCTTACAAAAGCATAAAGCCAGATATATAGGTAAAAGAGATTAGTATGTTTTGTTTGTTTGTTTGCTTGCTTGCTTGCTTTGGAGATTCTTTGAGAACTGCTGATAACTTTTACCACTTGGTTTTGAATAAAATATTTCAATTTTGATTAACAATTATCCCTTCTATCCAATACATTTGAAGATCCTAATTTGACATAAAAGAGAAATCATTAAAACAAATTGAGAAAAAATGGAATTAATAGCAATAATTTCATTCTGAAATAAACTTTTTCCTTCCCATTCTGTAATACTAATTTTGCATGATAGAAATAAAGAAACTTATCAGCAAAACCTGATAGCACAGTATGCCATATTGTATGGGCATGCTATAAAGGATATGCAAATTCTCATGGGAATATACAGTAGAAAGCCATGCTTTTGCTGATTGTTCCCTTGCCTTTTCTTTATTGTTTAGATCGAGCAAGAAGCAGCATGGTCTCCACAGAAAGTGCCTCCTCCACGTATGAAGAGCTAGCCAGAGCATATGAACACGCCAAGATGGAAGAGCAGCTGCGACATGCAAAATTTACCATCACAGAATGCTTCATATCAGACACCTCATCAGAGCAGCTTACGGCAGGGACTAATGAATATACAGACAGCCTGACCTCAAGCACCCCATCCGAATCAGGGATTTGCAGATTCACTGCATCTCCTCCCAAACCTCAGGACGGAGGACG
The DNA here is from genome assembly GCA_023970755.1 of Azemiops feae. Taxonomy (NCBI): domain Eukaryota; kingdom Metazoa; phylum Chordata; class Lepidosauria; order Squamata; family Viperidae; genus Azemiops; species Azemiops feae. Next base: position 324,998 of record JALGBA010003991.1, on the reverse strand, counting down.
CGTGACAAACATGGCTGTTCCAAAGGCACATCGGCCAGGTAGGTGTCTATGGCTACTATTTTAATTCCATCTGTTTTAATTCTAGGAATGAGGCAAACAATAGCATGGCCAAAAAGATTTAAAAAAAATCTGGCAGCAAAAATTCAGTGCTGATTTTTATAACTGTCAGTAACAACAACTTCTTACTGAGTTGTATGGCAGAGCAAAGCATAATGTTCAACTTTTCAGTCTGCTGAATAGTGAAGGCTTTTATGTCCCTGCCTTCACAACCATGCCCATGCTGAACTGCTAACCCTTAAGATTCTAACTGGTAAAAAAGTTTACGTGAGAATAAAAATTTATTCATAACCAAACTCAATAATATTTTTCCACAATTGAGTACTCTTTTGCCTGCCAGCCCTTTTTATGTGACTTTCACTCCTGAACTCTGAAATTTTGTTTCAAGTACATCTTTCCCCCCTTTATTGGTAAGAATACCCCTAGTTTTTGAGGCTTTGCTTGGTCATCAGAAGAGAACTCCTCATGATTGTCAAAGGTATTTCAAGGGGGCTTTTGTATTCAAGATTTTGGAGGAAAAAATTGTTCTGGAATTCATTGTTACATTATTTTAAAGCATTCCTCCTGCATCAGTAAGGAGGCAATTCTTTTTCAGTGGCCACAGGAGGATATTGCAAAGATTCACTGGTGTTGATTTAAATCAGGGGTCTTCAAACTTGGCCCTTTTATGATTTGTGGACCAACTCCCAGAATTCCCCAGCCAGCCATGCTGGGTGAGGAATTCTGGGAGTTGAAGTCCACAAGTCATAAAAGGGCCAAGTTTGAAGACCCCTGATTTAAATAAATGTAATGCATTTTTAATCACTATTGCTAGTCTGTATCCAACAAGTCAGAATTATTGGAGGTATAAGGTATTTCTAGCATAAGTTCTAGTTGGCAGAATTATTTTTTCTGCATGTTGTGGTTTAATTCCTAATAGAGCAAGACTATTTTTTCAGTTATTATCATTATTCTTATCAGCCCAAATCAATCCACTGCAGGTTGGAGATCTCCTATCTGATTCTAGATTGCAATCCACCATGTTGGGCCACTGTTGGTTGGTAGCCTGATGTTTTTCAACTTCTCAGTCTGGGATAATTTGCCCAAAATCATGCAGTCAGTTACCATGCTTAAGGGAGGACTAGAATTTGGATATTGCCTCTCCTACTCTAATAGCTTAACCATTATATCTCATTATAGCTATCATTTTATGGGTACAGTATTTATAAAATATGCTATTCAGGCAAACAAAAACCTTTAATGCTATTGGAATGAATAAAATGTGGTAATGCCACTAGGAAAAAAAAATACCGCATTCAAAAAAGTTTCCTACAGCACTGAGATTACTTTGTTCTATACTTTTAGTAACTCACACCGAATCTTTGTAGAATTACATAATGTATGTAAAATATGCTTTAAATAATAAATCATAAAACAGTATGTGCAGTATGTTTCTCTAAAACAATAAAACATATGTTATTACATTATACAATTCCCTTATTCCCCAAATCCATAATACTAACTATCCTGTCAGGTTAAAAATATCTCATGCCATATTTTCATTACTACACATGAAGGCGAATCAGAGAAGATAGGAGCATAATTTTCACCAGCAAGCTCATATTTTTTGCGAGATTTGCTTCCATTTTTACATATTTGATAACACTGAACAAGAGGCCACCTTCCAAAATACTTATCTTTCTTTTATGGATATAGATATTTGGTATTAATCATACTAACTGGTTATTTTAAAGAAAGAAATTGAAGAAAATTGGAAATATTTTCTAAGCATATTTTATATACAAAAAGCAAATGAACCCATCACATTCATTAGTTTGGATTAATAATTCAGATTTTAAATCCAACCAACTCGTTGAAGGCTGGCCAAGAATGCATTATCTCAAAAAGAGGACAAGATATTATACAAATTTACATAAAATTTGCATATGTTCTTGTATATATGCAATATTCAAAATAATGAGGATAGTGATCAAAATATCATACACTTCACTAAGACTAACCACATAACCCATGCATCTGCCTGCTGTCAGTCTGTTGTCAAGCTGTAAATTTTTGATGGTTGATGGGTTTCTGCTTGTAAGTCATAAAACTGTTTATTTTTAAAAATCAGACTTTAAAGATTTTATTAAATTCTCTAAAATTAAATTGCTTATTTTTATTATGTGCATTTTTTATGATGAACTATTACTTCTGTCATGTTCTCTGAGAGACCATATGGCTTTTATAGCATACTTGCCATTGTGACAACATTAATAGCAAATTGTTTCCACAACTCAGAAGTTTTGTTTTTTATCTTGTACTTCCTGCGTTGTCCTTTCCTATAACAGATAGAGACAGGCAAAGCTGTCAAATAATCCAACTAACCTGAAAACGCATGAAACATTTTTCATCATCTCATAATGTTTTTGCAACTGGGAAATATTGCCTGAAAATGACAGTTAAATTCAATGACTCTCCTCTCTCATCCATCCACTTGAATTCCTGAACTAAATTCAATTTACGAAAAATAAAATAATTCAAGCAAGCACTATGACACACCTGATCAGTTTAAAAAGCTAAAATTAACGTACAGATAATCCTTGACTTATGACCATTCTTTCAATGACCATTCAAAGTTATGGGGCACTGAATTAAGGGACTTAGAAACAGTCCTTGAAGTTATAGGTTTTCCAGTGCCCCCATGGTCATGTGATCAAAATTTGGGTGATTGGCAACTGAAGGATACTTCAACTCCCCCAATCTCATAATTTCCCCCATCTCTGCCCTTTTGGGTGTTCTGTACTCCACTATATATCCTTGCAGCCTTCCTCTGCCGATTCTCTTCCAACATGCAGAGCACACACGATTATCTGGAGAACTGGTCTATGGGGCTTCATTGAGGGGTGGAAGCAAGCCCAGTGCTGGCAGAGCCTACCCACAGGCCCTCCGCTCATTCTCACCCCAGACTTCCTCCCGCAAAACCTCATTAGCTTCCAACTGAAGGAGCAGAGCACTCATTGGAAGCATTCCAGGGAACTGGTCTGCTGGCTTCAGCACACTGGAAACTGCTGGCTATTCGTGAGATTTTGCAGGAGGAAGTCTGGTCCAAGAGTGAGCAGAAGTCCAGCAAGTAAATTCTGTCAGTGCTAAGCTTGCTTCCACCCCTCGCTGAAGCCTACAGATCCGGTTTCCAGGAATTCTTCCGATACGAGCTGCAGAATGAGTGCTGCCTCTCGGAATCCCCCATCCCTCCACTTCCTCCAGAGTGGCTGTCACCTCAGAGAGTGCCTCCCACACAGGTTCTACCTTCACCAGGAAGCCAGCACCAGCTTTCTTGCCTTGCTTAGTGACAAAGTGCACTATGTCATCTCACTACCCCTCCCCTACTGAGTCTGATGAAAGAAGTATGAGGTCCTCACCTAACAACAGTGTTGTCCAGGCCTAACGACCGCAACTACCATAGGGCCACTGGAACTGCCAATGAATTCAGGTGATGTTTTGCCTAACGATCACATCACTTAACAACAAAAATTCCAAGCCCAATTGTGGTCATAAGTCAAGGCCTACCTATATTATGCAAAATCTTTTTTCCTCAATGCAGAAAGAGGGAAAGAGAAACTAGTTCGGTATTGCTTAAGTTGTGGTCCTAAATAATTCTAATACTATACTACTACTTATTAAGTATCAATTATTTCTATAAATTGCATGAAAAATATGAATTTCTGTATAGTACCTTAGCAATATTGTACAGTGTTAGATGGCAGTCTGTTTCTTACCATATTGAAAAGAGAAAAAACTAGTAGTTCAGAATAAGAGTGAATCAATCCATCTAGTTAATGGGCAGAGTCCAGCAGTGTCTTGGAAACTCAAAATTCTAAGCAAACCCATCAGTAGTACCTCTCTTTCAAGTGGACTTTGAAAAATAAAGGAAGCAAACTCCAGTTTGTCTTTGTTGTTTTCTGTTTCATTTCAAGAAGACTACAGCCCAATCCAGTTTCTGCCAGGTAAGAAATGCATCCCAATCTGAGAAAAGATTGTAAAATCAAAAGAAATTAGTCAACTAGGAAATATGGACTTATAGGATATATTTGGTTAATTTATATAGATGAAATTAATTGATATTGATCTGAATTGTTTGTTTCTTTGTATCTTTAGTTGTGTTTTGTTCTATCTGTTCTATGTATATGAGTGCCTGGAAGATAACTGTAAGTCTATAGGACCTGTGGTCTTTTCCTTTTTTTTCTTTCTCCCATTGTCTTCAATCTCAGTTATCTCCTTAATCTTAAACTACATAATAAACAACCTTCTTGTGAAATTCCTGATCTCATTGTAATTTACCTTATCAAATATTCCAGTGAGGAAAAAAGAAGTTTCCACTTTCTTCCTCCAGGGTAGAATACATGGGAAAAAATGGTACCTGAGTAAAAGCAAAATTAGCAATTAGGAGGAGTTTCTTCAAATGCTGTGGGAAGTTGCACCAAGGGTATTGTGAGGGAAGGCTTATAAACCCCATTTGAAGGAACCAAAGAAGCCAACCCATCACACTCTCTATGAGTTGTATAAACATTATACCATTACACCCTTGCTAAGGAAATCCATAAAAGTTTTAAAAAAAAAAGTTTTGTACTATAGCATACTATGTGTGATAGTACAATGTCTGCTTTCTGAACAAGTAGCACACAGTTTCTGACAAAGTGATTAAGATAGTGTTTCAGTACTGAAGGTAATATAATTTGAAAAATTTATTTAGAACACATACAATTTTCTTTCAAAGGTTGGTTTAATACACATATAGCCAGAATCAAATGAATTCTCTAGCATACTTCATTATTGGTCATGTGGCTGATAGTGTTGGGATTTTTAGTTCAGTAATAACTGATCTTCTGAATTGATGTTGAACCCTGGTTCTTTAAAAGGATTCTGAATGGAATGGGCATAAAATTTGGTAGTGTTTCTTGTAACCAGGATTAGACTATATCTTAAGAAAAGCAATAATAACAGTTAAGATCTGCATTCACCTGCCTAACAGAGACAGAAATAAAACAATTAAAAATAACTCCTGCAAATTAAGGCATGGCTGTACAAAACCTATCTGGTGACTCCATGATTAATGATTTCAAATAAGTATTGAGATGTAGTGAACTCCATTCTATCAGAGAAGAACCACAGCTAGACTTTTCTCTAAAAGGTTGATTTGGATCTGGCCAGCTTAAATTATTTTAGGCTGTTGAGAATCTCAAAGTTCTTTATTCAGCTGCTTCTTACCCTGTGCTTGAAATGTTTTCTCTGGGAATAAATTGATTCCAGGCACAATGCCAGGCTTGAAAAGAGAGACTGATTTTAAAATAATAGTGAAGATCAGATGAATCCAGGTGAATTTCAGAATTAAACGAGAGTAAACAACTGTAGAAGATAGCTAAAGTTGGCTAAAACAGAAGTACAGGGCAATTATATTAAAGCAGATAAAGACTTCAGAAGCTTATGGAGATTTATTGACTGGGAACTCTGAGCAATTTCATTGCCTTGACATTTCTTTAACATAACCGGAAAGCTAAAACAAATTAGGGCCAGGAAAAATATCTCAGATATTCCACTGCAGATATGAATGTTGTGCTTTGAACAGAAGTGGTGGTACTTCATGACTGAATCATTTCACACTTCAAGACTAAATATGCCAGTTTCAAGGTTTAGTCTTCTAATTGTTTACTCGTAAAATGGAACTTCTTAATAAAATGTGAAGTACATGAATCCTTAAGAGGTTTTTCCCCCTGAAACTAATCAGTGGACCCACCTTTCTCAATTTAATTTGCCTCAAAGACTCCTAAAGCAATACAAATGTCATTTGTTTTTAGTTCTTGCCGTGCTGTATTGCCTCCACCAAACAAAAATAGAGCTCAAATAGAACTCCCAAACCAGGCACTCGAAATTAGAACAAGTAAGGCAAATTATACACATTCAGAAGCTAATGTCTCTGTTTTCCTAGCAATAGAGCATTTTTTATGATTTTATGGTATAATCATGACAGTACTTTATATAAGTTAAATAATAATCAGAATTAACATTAACAGAATTTTTAGTTGCATTCATAAAATAATGATTTATGTTTGCATTTATAAAATAATGCTTGGTGCTTTCTGAGCTTGTCTGTTTTCTTGTAGATGTTTTATTAGCCAATTACATAATATCATCAGTGTTAGAAGGGAGTGGAGTTTGATCTCTGTTTACATACAAGTTGCTTGCTTTGTCAGTGTTGGTGGAAGTGGTCTTGGTGGTTCCTTGTTTAAGATGTTGTTTACTATTATCTTGCTTGTCTGTGTTGGTAGTTCTTTCATTGGGGTATTGTTTACTTCTTGATTGCTGATCTAGTGTTAATCTTGATGTCAATCTCTGTTCATCTAGGTATTGATTGGTGGTGAGGAGGTGCTTTTTGTTTCCTTTTTGGCTTTTTGATTGTCTCTCTTGACTGGTATATAGATTGGTTACCCATATGTGCCTGTTGATGGCCAGTTTATCTGAATATCAGGCTTCCAGAAATTTGCTAGCATTTTGGATTTGGCTTGGTCCAGGATGCTCACAGTTTCCAAGTTGAAACTATGGTTAAGTCTGTCTATGTGTTGTAACATTACAGAGTTTTCATCATATCTTCTAACTGCTAGCTGATGTTCATGGATGCACTCTGCTAGTCTTCTGCCTGTTTGTCCTTACAGTCCTTATATTGTATGTTGTAGATGATTCTTTTGGTTTACTTGGGGTGCCTTGGAGGGCTTTAGTTCTTTGGTGATGCCATGTGGATGTAATAGTCTATTGGTGGTTTCTGAGATTTTTAAATTTATGACAGTTTTACTCTTTTCACAGCTTGCATTGATTGTGCTGTAGAGTGTTGAGTGGTCAGGCACTTTTTGATAAATTTGCATGGGTATTCAGTTTGTTGGGAGACATTGTATGGATGATCTGTTTCCCTTTTTGATGTTCAGGGTTGCTGCAGTGTGATTGTGCTCTAAATAGTGTTCTTACACAATTTCTCTTGTGGGGGGGTTACGTTGTTACTTTGGTGGTCAAGCACTTGGTTGGTGTGGGTAATTTTATGATAGACTTGTGTTTCTAATTTGCCATCATCACTGCTTCTGCTAATGAGGATATCCAAGAAATGTAGCACGTTATTGTTTTCGTCTTCCTTTGTGAATTTTATTCCTTTGAATATTATTCACTGTTGATGGTTCTGTGTATTTTCTCTAGTTGATCCTTTTTTATTATGACAAGGGTGTCATCTATCTACTGGATCCATACTTTGGGTTGTATGCATGGGAGCGCTACAGATTTTAAGTGTTGCGTTACTGTCTCTGCTATGAGTCCTAGTCTTTCTGAAATACTGGAGGGAAGTCGTATTGCCTCCATTTGTGTGGCATTTGCTATTTCTAAGTATTTTAATTATTCTTATAGGATCTACCTATTAAATAATCTGGCAATAAAAGTTCAGTCTGTTTACCTTATGAAATCTCCACAATCTAGGATTATTAGGAAAATCCAATAAAGGATCTACAATTGGTAGTACATATCTTACTTTGAGGAATTATAATATGTGTTCACTATTTCTTTTCTGATACTTTTTAAGCACATTATATATATTTGTTGCATATTAATATTAATATCACTACATTAAATGCAAGCAACTGTACATCCATTAATGATTGATCCAAAGTATTGTGTAATTAATGTGTCACATGATTGCTGTGAAATAGAGAAACGGTACATTAGGGTGTATATGTGTATGTATGTGTATACTCTGTGTGTGTTTGTGTGTGTGTGTGTGTAGTGCATTAGCATTGAATTGGACTGGTGAGATCTGCATTCTACGTCTCACTCATCAATAAAGCAAATAGAATAAGAATAGAATATAGAATAGAATAACAGAATTGAAAAAGACCTTGGAAGTCATCTAGTCTAACCCTTTGCTCGAGTAGGAGAGTCTATACTATTTCAGACAAGTGGCTGTTCAGTCTCTTCTTGAAAGCCTCCATTGATGGGGCACCCACAATCTCTGATGGCAAGCCATTCCACATTTCTTAGACTATTTTACAGGACTATTGTGAGGCTGTAATAGGTTTATGGTATATACTGTACTGTAAACTCCTTGGAGTAACAGTAACAAATACAGTAAATAGATATGTAGTTAATTAGGTGTCATCCAATCAGATTTCTACTGATCTGTAGAAAAATGCTTACTATTTTGACCTCTCTTTGGTGATAACTAATAACTTGAGTTCCTCAAGAATATTCCAATCAGTCTACTCAAATGCTTTCTCTTCCATTTCTTCTACTTTACAAGTCTTTGGCAAACATTAATTTTTGCTAATTCATATCACATTGCATATATGAGTTTTGCTTGCTACTCATCACATCCAGCCCAAATCAAGAGGCTTTTTTTAAATGGATATCTTCAATAGGGAATATTGATATCACATATCACTGTATCCTTTCTCTTTATGGGGACATTCTCAATTCATGTTAGTCTAGTAGCTTTTGAAGCAAGAGCTCCACGCAATTATGAGTATCCATTGGAATTTTAAATGTTCTAATTGCAACAATAATAGAAGCACAAGCCCTCTGCTTTCCCCTCCCCATAGAAATTTCCAACAGACATTTTTTGTGGAGCATAAAAAAAAAAGATGAAAGTAGGTAACAATATTTGGAAAAGCACTAAACTGTATCATTTCTTCTTTTATTTTCTCTGGTAGTACAGCTTTAAATAGAAGTGTTTTCTATACCATTTCCTGTTTCTTTATGCCAATATTTATACCCATTTACTTTGTATTTATCATTCATTTTAAGTGGTTTCATTAACAAAATTAGATTATTGGGCTCCCATTCTTTCCTTGGATACATTGCTAGAATATAGCCCCACTCAATTAACGTTTCTCATCTCATCTATCTGAATGCTATTCATCCATTGTCATCAATTAAGACCTCAACACTATTTGTCATGTTAAAACAAAATGTGGCGTGTCCAAAGATGATGGTTGGCCAATTAGGCCACAGTAATGTCCTGGCACGTACTGGACAAATGTGTAGACAGTGCAACTTTGTACTGATGGCTTTAGACTTGCACAATTTATGTTATGTTATGCCCCTTTTCAAATACTTTGGCCACCTAATGAGAAGGAAGAGCTCACTGGAGAAGAGCCTGATGCTAGGAAAGATTGAGGGCAATAGAAGAAGGGGACGACAGAGAATGAGGTGGCTGGATGGAGTCACTGAAGCAGTAGGCAGGAGCTTAAATGGACTCCAGAAAATGGTAGAGGACAGGAAGGCCTGGAGGAACGTTGTCCATGGGGTCGCGATGGGTCGGACACGACTTCGCAACTAACAACAACAAATGCCCCTTTCTTTTTAAGCTTGACATGAAGCAATTTTGTAACAGTGTTTCCCAGATGTTCATGTCTCTGACAAGAAACTTTAAGGAGGCCTTTAGTGTAACTTTGTAACATTTCTTCTGCCCTCCATATGCCTTCTTCTGCCTTCGATACATAGTCCAGATTTCATAGGCATACAGAAGAGTAGTGAGTATTTTGGCTTTCTAGATCACGGGTGTCAAACTCTATTGCATCACGTGACATATCATGACGTTTTGCGATGTTTTTTGCCTTTGTGGAGCCAGGACAGGCGTGCCCTGCGTGTGATGCATTCGGCCCGCAGGCTGCCAGTTTGTCACCCCTGCTCTAGATCTTCAAATTTGATCTTCTTCTTCTTCTTTTTGTGCCATATCCGTTATCGGATGTTGGCGATCATGTTGGCGATTTGATGCTGGATTAATTCCTCAACATTCCCACACAGTGGAGTGCATTCTATGGAAAGGAGAACTTGCCTTTGCTCTTCTGCAATTAACTTCTGTATCAATGGTCATTACTCAGGAGAAGATGCTGCCAAGGTTATTGAACTGGTCCACTGCCTGTAATTCCTACTGTTTGATTGTGATTTTCAGTTTTGGGTACATGCATGAGGAGCTGGTGTGTGTCGCCAGTCTTTTTAATACTGAGGATGAATCCAAAGTTGTCACAAACCATAAAAGATTTGCCCATACTGACTTGCATCTCTGGCTCTGAGCCAGCATTCAAGATGCAGTCGTCAGCAAGCAGGAAGTCTCTCAAAACAGTTTCCTTCTCTTTGGTAATAGCTTGAAGTCTCCTCAGGTTGAAGAGCTTCCCATCCAGTTTGCACTTGAAGCTGATTCCAGCATCACTGTCCCAAAAGCCATCAGTCAGCATGGTAGTAAGCATCATGCTGAACAGTGTGGGTGCAAGCATACAGACCAATGATTTTACACCAATGATTATTTGGAGTGCCTTAGAAGTTTCTCAAACTTTTATTGAAATATGAAACAGAAAAAGAACAAGTGAAAAAAATGTATGATGAAATGGGCTAAAAACTTTGGTTAAAATATACAAATGGAGCAGTGGGAGTATTTGTGTTTGAAAGGATTGGAATTTACACTATGTTATAGCCTTAAAGAGAATTTTTATAAAATGATGTATTGTGGATACATTTCACCGAAAATGTATAAAGGTTCTTCAAACTTATGCTGCAAATGTAATCAACTAGAAGTTAGAAACTTTTGGACTCAATTACATACAATAATACAGAAGATTTTTAAAGACACATGTACAATTGAAATAGAGACTTTTCTTTTGGGATTGATGAAAAAAGTTATGAAACTTTGTTTTTATATATGATGACTGCAATAAGACTGTTATATGCACAAAGATAGAAAGATTTGACCTTATCCAGAATGGAGGAATGGATAGTGAAAATGATGGAACTTGCTGACATGGCCAAGTTAGCATCTTTGATCAGAGAAAGTACATTATCTTTAGTTTATTGCTAACTGGAAACCCCTTAAGGATTTTGGAGTGAAACAGAAAAAATGATGTTATAATATATAGTTTTATTCTAATTCCCATATATAATATATGGGGATTAGAATAAAAATAATAGATTATAGAGAAAAATGTAAGTAATGGTGTAATCATAGAGTAAGGTTATTTTATTATACTTATAACTGTATAAAAGAAAGTCAGAAGTCACTTCTTTATCATTTTCTTTTTTTTTATTTCTGCATCTTTGTCTTTGCTCTTTTCTTTTTTCTTCTTTTTTCATTCTAAGTATTGGTTCTTGTTAGTTTTTATTCTGTATTAAAAATTATAATAATGCCTTAGAGGATTCTCCCCTGTCCAGCACTCTGTCATTGTACCATCACGGAAGTGATGTACCATCTGAATGAATTTGACAGGGCGGTTAAACTTTGACATGATCTTTCACAGGCATTGAGGGCTAACAGTATTGGTGACTTTTGTGATTGCAACAGAAGTTGTACAGAGTTTGCAATTCTGCTCCTGACACTTCTCCTGAAGCTGGTGCATGACAAAAACCATGCCAAAAGTCCCATGACCTCTGTGGAAACCACACTGTAATTCTGTCAGAAAGCCCAGCTCCAGATGAGTGACAGATGATTTAGTAGAACTCTTGCAAGATTCTTTGGTAGCTGTTGTATACTTGTCAATTGCCTTCCTCTTGTAGAGTGTATGATGGATGCATCTTTAAGTTCCCAAGAAATGAATCCTTGCTTTCAGAAAGACTGGATTAACTTGATGAGTTTACAGGATCACTGCCTTTGTATATTTCTGCAGGTATGATGTCTGTCCCTGGGGCTTTGCCATTGGATAGCTAGCTGACAGCTTCCGTGCCTTCAGCTACTGCTGGTGGGTCATCCATGGCACTGTTGATGTTTGACCTAGGGAATACTTTCTATCACCTTGTGAATAGATGACAGACAGTTGAAGACAGCTACAGAGTGTTCAGCTCATCTCTGCAAGATCTGAGTCTTCTCTGAAATCAGAGTTGTACCATCAATAGGAATGAGGAATTCTCAAGGGATAGATTCATAAGAGCTTCATAGAACCATTTCAAGTCATTTCTATCACCATATTCCTGTATTTCATCTGCCTTGGCGCTCAGCTAGACATCTTGCATTTCATGCAGTTTATTCAGGAATACTCAATGTGTATTGATAAAGGCATTTTTCTTGGCAGCTGATACATTGTTCTGATGGACACAATGAAGGTAATGTTTTTCAATAAGTAAAGCCTGTATCTCCTCATCATTCTCATTGAAACCAGTCATGCTGCTTGTGAGTAGAGGGCTCCAGCATCTTCAGTGCAGATTCCCAGTTATCCTCAGCACTGCCCGCAAGATGTAGGTCAGCAAGTTAGTTTCTAAGTCTTCAACCGGTGCTGAAGCTGTGCTAACATTCTTCAGCTTGACCACATTAATTCTTTTCATGGCCTTGCTTCCTTTGTGGTCATCTCTTGGGTGTGATATAGAGCTTCATTTTTAAGACAATGAGCCTATGATTTGTCCAATAATCAGCACCACACATCACCTTAGTCACTCTGACATCTTCCCCATTTTTTTCTCCTGATAATTACAGAGTCAGTAAGCTGCCAATGCTTAGAGCGGTGATCCATTCAGAAGGTCTAGTTATGGGTAGGCAGGTGGAAAGTTGAATTGGTGATGATAAAACTAATCTCTTCTACACTGTGTTTCTGATATGGCAATATCTTTTTATAATTGTAAGCTGCCCAGAGTCATTTGGTTGAGCTGGATGGCTATAGGAATTGAATAAATAAATAATCTTAAAATCAATCCTAATTGCTTATACAATAATAAATCCTGCAATATTGTCCAATTCATTTTCTTCCTAGAGGTCATTCAGAGAGCATAATCTTTCTTTCTCTCCCAAGGACTTGTATTTCAGTCCCATTATTTTTCAGTTCTTGATGCTTTGTGGCAAATAGCAGTTAGATATGACTTATGTATTGTACTGTATAAGTTTTCCACTACAGTTCTTTGCCTGAGGAAATGTTCGTTATACAATGCTTTGTTTTACAAAAGCAACAAATCAGTTACCATAAATGAAATCCCTTGGATATTTAGAATCACAAAACCATGAAATTATTATCTAACATTAAAGCTACAACAAAACAATGTAAACATGAAATAATATCAGCACCCACCGCATTTAAAAATAAAACTGAACAGAAACTGCTTCTAGCCTTACAGAAATAGTTTTGCATTTTTGTGTGTAAAGAATACAATTTTACTCTTGAGACACCTTTAGTTTATTTGATTTAATACCTGCATACTCATCTCTTTAAAAGTATTGATTTGCTGATGAACTCAATAAATTTAGGTTGTGTCTTGTAGTGAATTTCCCTTAGTAAAATCAGCAGCTGCTGTTCAAGAAACCCTTAAACTCTTTCCTTCCCCCTTCCTATAAGCATAGAATTGTCACTTGGAATCACAGGAAATATGGGAAGATTAGTAAACAGTGATGTTCCATTTTATATGAGCAAATGTCCTTTCTGCAAAGTCATTATTAGATGGCTTTATGTGCAATAGCAGATTGTATGGAGGATGTGCAAAGCTTTCTGAACATATTTTATGTTTGACTAAATATTGGCTGGGCATTTTGTTTGAACAACACTATTCAAATTCAACTCAAATTTATTTTTTGGCAAGGTGGCGAGATTTCAAGAGTTATAACTAGAATTTATCTTTTTCCCCTTTGTCATGTGTGTCCCCTTTGTCGTGTGTGTACACACACACACACATATTATTATATTGTTCTGTATAAGTCTTGGACCATAATAAAGTTTAATTTTCAGGAATTCTAATCCATGCTTCACTTCCCAAAGAAACTATGTTGCTGTGCAGTGCCTTTGATTATTTCAGGAATATAAGTACACCCCTTTTCCATAGATTCTGGGTACTTACGATTATCTGCTCTAGGTATGCACTAAAATTCCTTTTGGAACTATTCTAGGATGCTTATATTAACTACTTTGAAGGCCTAAGTTGAAGAACTTAATTGGAAAACACTGTGGAACTAATTCCAATAGAAGCACATTGTCAGCCCTATACTGTAAACCAGACCAAGAAACCAATGTCACATATGTCTAAAACTACTTTTGATGGAACAATTATAATAATAGAGTTTTGCAAGTCTAAATGTGGTTCTATCTTCCCTCATTTTATCTTTATGTGAATTAGGGAGGGCTTGTCCGAGATGTTTTCTCAAATTTTTGGGGGGAATTGACCCAAGCCCAGTTTGTCTGATCATTGCTTTCGTAGCAGTGTTTCCTCCTATCCTTCAGAACCATTCTCTATGCCTCAACAAACATCAATTTGTATTCTGTTCACCAAACGTGTGAATTATGTTGGTTCACTCTGAATGTCTAAGTTCTGGTGGTATAGGAAATACATAAATAAATAGATCTCAATAATTGCTTGTTAAATTTTACCTATTTTCAGCCTATCATCTAATGTTGCATGGGAAGATGGAGAGGTCTGATGCCATTTTAGAACAGTTATCTTCATTAATATATATACTTCCACCAATACAACTACCCTTACCTGTCTATAAAGTAGTTTCCTTATAAAAATTTTCTTCTATTCAGTTGTCACATTTTAAGACCACGTATAGTATCACTCTCACTTTTTCCCATTTATTTTCCAGGCTTGGTTGTTCCAGAGACCTTTTTTTAAATAAGTTCAGTGCTTTTCTCAAGAACAGTTTCTCAAGAACAGGGCTCCTACAACCATCCAGCTTATCAACATTGCCAAAAGCACCTGTACCCAATCACTAAAGGGATTGAATCTCATCACAAATACCTCCCTCCTACATTCTATACATCTGTTGAAGGAGATGGATGCCATTAGTAGTTCCTTCCCTATTTGCATTCTATCTGCAGCTTTTGCCACCCAAAATCTCCATCCAGTACTCCATTGTTTCCTAATTATTCTGAATGATATTTTCTCCATTGTTGTAGGATTTGTCATCTATATTTATTTCTCCAAAATCCTACTTTTTTATTGCCTCAGGCTATTCCTAAGGTATGTAAAAGTTACTGAAAACCCTATTTCATTAAAAAAAAATCTTCCTTAAGGCATTTGATAATGATCAACTTTTCAATTTTCACCAGCATCTAGAAAAAAATTGAAACCATACTGGAAGGATTAACTCACATATAACAATACTGATAACATATATGATCTCTCTTTCTTTGCTTTCTTTCTCTTCCCTTTTGTGTGTAGGGGGCACTTGGTTCATTATCATCTACTCAGCATTACTTGAGAACATTCAAAAGTTGTCTCAAGATTCTAACAAAAAAATAGATGTCTCTATATATACTATATATACTATATATATACTTACAATTCTCTGTATGTTCTTCACTATTTTAAAATGCAGTGGACTTTTAATCAGTTTTTTTATTTGCTTGAAGCAGTTTTGGAATTGATTCAGTTGGCCACTCTTGCTTCATATAATGGAAGGCAGGCAGGCAGGAAGAAAGGAATCTGTGTTATTTAGTTTAAAAACAGCAGTGTGAAACCTTCAGCTATTTCTAAGTTCTATATTAAATTGTCCTTAATACATGATTTGTTTAAACATATTGAGATTTGTAACACCTGTCCAGAACTGCTGAATAATTGAGCTCATCTCAATTATATAAAAATAATTCTTATCTCCTCTCAGTGAAAGCTGAATTAATCATGCTGCTAATTATTTAATAGTATTAAAATGAAAACAAATGGGAGTTCTTGATATAATTACTTAGGATTCTCAAGTATAGAGTATATGTTTTCCCTGCTTGCTGCATTAGACTCCTTTGGAAATATCCCTAACTCTGGAAATGGAGGTGGACACTTCATGCTTCACATCACAAAGGGAAGATGGTCATAATGGTTTCCTAGCATATATAGGAAGTTCAGTAGCTTTCCATCTTTTCAGTCCTTGGACTTGCCTGTAGCCAAATAAGCATTAGGAGAGTTTCTTCTTATTTCTTCAACCATATATTATTTGGATGACAATGGTAATTGGTAAGTTTCAATTCAGCAAGTATAAACAGTATAGGTGTGAGTTCATTAACTGAAAGAAATTAAATAGGAGATTTTTTTTCTGCTTCTGAGGCATTTCCTTTTTATCATTGTGCAGTATTTAATATAATGTTAAAAGTATTGGATGATATTTTCCAGTTATTCTCTTGCTTTGTTCAGATAATGTTTTAAACTATTTAAAGGGCAGTCTTGGTAGTGGTGGAAAATCTATATTTTTACTTTCTTTGCCCCAAACTCATCATGGAATCCCAGCAGGCTTGATTGTTATCTCATGTTTCCCAGGACTATTGATAAAAATAGAAAAATCTAAACAGTTCAATTCAGAATAAAGGAGCTGTGGAACTTAGTCTGCTTGTGCTAGTTTTCCTGCTTGCCAAACCAACTTTCTCTGATAGATTGTGTCTGTGAAGAGGGAGGTGGTGTGATGGACTGTAATGAGGCAGCAGTTTCCCCAGGAAGGAGGGAGCAGATTCCAAGGAGGGAGGCGAGACAAGACAACATAGCTTGGAGGTTAATCAGAGACAGAGCAAGAACTTTAGGATAGCCAACTCCCTAGAATCTCCATTAGCGCAAAAGTAGTTTAGATTTAGTCTGGCAAGTTTCTGTCTATATGGCATGAGCAAATAAAGAACAGAACTTTGGTTGGATTGTTCTGTCATTCTTTGGCTGGGCCTGACAGGTTACCAGACTCAGACTAAGAATATGCATTCATCAGGGAGAAAATGTATAGGCCTGAAGAGCTTGAATTTGGACTTCAGCCTGGTCTTCTAAATTCTTTTGTCCATCTATTGAATTAACTGAAGCATGTGATCTTCTTTTAATAAGATACAGTTTGTGACTTTTAAAAAGCTTTTAGAGGATATGTACCTGGAAACAATTGTTTCCATAGAAACAATAAGTGATGCATCCTGTTCATAAGGTCAGTTACAGATTTTTACTGCTGCAACTAGCCTTTGGAGTCTGCTACTTTTCATTATACAGTTTCAGACTTGCTAAGTATATAGCTCTAGGGCAACATAAAACTCCTTAATTATTGGAAGTGTGAATAGCTACCTGCCTGAAGGAAAGCACTATGAGTAATCTGGGTGATATACTATGAAAACAATAAGTGTAATTCTACAAAGCTCTCCAAAATTATAAACCAAAATTCCTCATAGCTGTCCCAGTGACAAAGCAAGTAGAATTTTTACTTTACCATATTACTTTGGATAAGGGGGGAAATGTCATTCACCCTGGGTAACCAAGGGAATTTATTATAACTTTTAGCTGAAGGGGTAAAACCATATGGTATGGGATGACTTCCTGCTTTAAGCACTTGCAAGATGATGCGTTTTGGATAATATAGTGTGGCAGCTATAAAGCAGAGGACTGATGAGGGTTATGATATCCTACAAGTAAAACTGCAGGAGAAGGTGTAACTGAGCAAAGATTCAAGTATGGAGAAAAGCCTGCAGGTAGGGGCCTCCTCAGTTATCTGAAAAATCAGGCAAGTTCTTTTCGTATTTATTATTTTAATAACTAAAACATTCTCCTTTAAATAAGAAATGTTACATTTTTGGACCTAACTGATTAATTAGCAAAATTAATGCAATATCCATTGCTTAATCAGATCTGATCACTGGTAAGCTAAGGGACAAGTTATTATAACTTTTTTTTATATCTATGCCTTTCAACGAAGTTGAGTGCTGCTAAATTCTGCAGCTGTACAAGGTATAAATTGAACCAATTAGAAAGTACCATATGAGGGGGAAATGGTCATATGCTTGGGATATAATACATGATTTTCTGCCTAAAAACATTGGTTTGAATAAGGAATACTGCAAACGTGATGTATATTCATCCTAATTCTAGTTAGATTGAACATACATTCTTTGGTGTATTGTATAATTTTTGCTGGTAATTGAGTTAGTACTGATTAGCAGCAAAAATGATACAATCGTGTATTACAGTTATATCATCTTATGTTTTATTGAGATGTAAATGGGGATCTTTATTTTCTCAACATTGATCAAATATATAAACATTAACTAGACACAATGAGAACAACTACAGAGACAGCAATTCTGCAGCACTACATAATACTTCAGTAGTATTTTGAAAGGGCCAGCATTTTTAATTACATGCACGAGGTCCTTCTAATTGCTTTTGACTATGCAATTCTGAAAATAATGAATTGTGAAAAATGAGCAAATTCAGACAAATGAGGCAATATTTCCTCAGATTGCAGCTGGAAAAAAAAGTTGATAATGGCTGCATTTCCTGTAATTCACAAGCTACATTTGCTCATCGAGTGTATGCCTTAGCCTGCTCAGAGAAGTTCAGATGTAATTGCAAAAGGTTTTATGTATTGGCTTTTAGGTAACAAATTGTAATATAATATAGTGAACTTAATACGAGCCTAAAATGAGCAGTAATTGAAATGGTGAATTTAAATATCATACTTGAAATACGATGCAGGATGGAGGAAATATAACACGCTGTCCCTCTGCCAAGAACATTGATGGTTTGTCTTTTAAATGGTACGGTATTTTAATCAAGTTCTCACAGCTACAATGGCTGAGCTGAACCTATAAAATGTGTGTGGTATCCGAAAGAGATTCTGGCAACAGTAATATAGTGGGAGCATCAATTATTCTTTCAGTGACAATTGGGGAATGAATTGACAATGAACTCCAACACAAAGCATGCAAAATATCAGCATGATATATTTACCATATAGAAGGTTTAACCAAAATTTATCCCAGGAATTTAATGTTTCTTTTTTGTTTTCCCAGTTAGCTCTAGTAAATGAGCTTCCTTTTAATTTTTTTTATTTTTAAAGAATTTCCATTCAGTTTTTCAGGTATCAGTAACTGAGTAAAGGGTAGGGTAAATAAACGATAACTTGAATATGTTTTCTCTCTCTTACCAAGTGGCCATGAGATTGGTTTTGGCATGTCGTCTTAAAAATATATGATGCACCAAAAATGGGAACAGTTTATTGTCCCTAATCTTTCATTCTTTCATGATTTATTTAGAATTTCTTCAAGATTTAAATCTGCAATACATATTGGTTTTAAACACCATGGCTCATTTCATAAGTTTCTAAAACTTTGCTATTGCGTTAATATTGAATTAAAAAGTGTCTCATCTGTGCCAATAAAGGGGATGGTAGGACTGAAAACTGACAGGTTTGTGAGTTCAAAAATGCTGCTACAGGAATAATTTTGTAGTAGAAGAACCATTATTATTCCAACCCAGATAATGATTGGTGACTTCAAAGATTTTCTTGAAAAGATGAAATAAAACATTTTAGGGTTTTTTTAAAATGTTTTTAATCTTTGTGAAATGTTCTTGCCTGTCTTACTAAAGGCATAGTTAATAATATGTTCACCCATTTCTATACCTCTTGCTTATCCAGTGCATTAAAAAGTACAAGGAATCAAACTCAAAGAGAATCAAAATGTACCCAGAATGCAAAATGGACTACTCGCATAACCACTGAAAGGACAGCTAATAGGAAACATATCTTGAGTGGCATGCAAGTTGGCAGGAACACAGGGAATAATTTAGCAGAACCCCCATTTTGCATGTGGGAATGTTGGACATTATTATCAAAGCACTTAACAATTAGTTAACAATTTCCAAAGTCAAACATAATGCCAGTAGAAATTTATCTATAGAACAATCAAAGTTAAAGAAAGAGAGAAATATATATGTGTGTAACATCACTGTCAATCCATGATTACATTTTGCTGGCAGAAAAGGGAACGCTAGGGGTCTCACTGAAGTGTTCAAGGTTCTGAAGGAAGGCAGGAATGTAAATATTGTGAACAAAATAATAGATGTCTTGAGTCAATCATGTAATTTTCAATCTGCTTGCCCCAAATACTTGTTTGTCCCTTTGGAGTACATTGTCTTCAACACGTTATCCAAAAACAGTTGATTGGTCTTTCACAGATTTTCACACAAGATCAACCCCAGCATCTGGATTTGGAACAAATGCCCAGAAAGTCACTTATTCCTTGTCCTTCTCTGTTTTTCTTTTCTCTTTTTCTTGATTGCATTCTGAACATTTAGAATATATATTTCAGAAATATATGAATCTGAATAAACAATCATTTGCTGCACATACTTTTTCTAACCAAACAGAAAACTCTGTTATTTTTAAGTTATATGAGAAGACCATCATTTTGGGATAACTTTTGTAGCAATTAAGCTCTGTCCATGAATTATTAAGTATACTCATTTTCACTGCTTGGGAGTTGAAAGGTTTGCTTTCATTGCACACACCACTGAAAAGAGGTAATTAGAGCATCAAAGGCAGTGAAGCATCTTATTACTTAAAGCTTTGCCTGAAATGTTATCATTTGGCTGTATTGTCCTTTAGCAAGAGCTGACAAATCTTACTTATAGAGGAAACAATTATCTTTTCAATTATGAGAATAGAATTTTTGCTTTTTCTTCCAGAAATATGGTTATGATCTCTGGCTATTTAGAACAGATGGCCAAATTAAAATGTGACCTAAAAATATCAGACTCCGAAATTGGAGTTTTGTTTGGGTTTCAATTATTTATTTTACATTTAGAAGAATCATTAAGCTAATAAAAATAAAAACTGGTTTTCATTCCATTTCTTTGTGTTATATTCTAGGCTGAGAACTAACCATTGGGTCCTTAATGCTCTCTGAGCTTTGCTGTTCTCTTGCAGACATTTCATTACCCAACTAGGTAACATCGTCATGCTAGAAGGAAGTGGTAGGGTTTGGTTTCTGTCAGTGCTGATGACAGTGTTTTTGGTGGTTCCTTGATTAGGTTTTTACTATTTGTCTGAGTTAGTAGTTCCTTGTTTACTGCTTGATTGTTGGTCTAGTATTAATCTTGGTGCTAATCTCCGCTTATCTAGATGTTGATTGTTGACAAAGAGGTATTTTGGTCTTTTTGTTTCCTTTTTGAGCTTTTGGTTTCTTTTGAATGGTATGTACATCTCATTTAGCTCTAAATGCCTATTGATGGCTGATTTAATAATAACAATAATAAAGTTGGAAGGGACCTTGGAGGTCATCAAGTCCAACCCCCTGCTCAGGCAGGTAACCCTATACCATTTCGGACAAATGGCTGTCCAGTTTCTTCTTAAAAACTTCCAGTGTTGGAGCATTCACCGCTTCTGGAGGCAGGTTGTTCCACTGGTTAATTGTTCTAACTGTCAGGAAGTTTCTCCTTAGTTCCAGGTTGCTTCTCTCCTTGATTAGTTTCCATCCGTTGCTTCTTGTCCTGCCTTCAGGCGCTTTGGAAAATAGCTTGACTCCCTCTTCTCTGTGGCAGCCCCTGAGATATTGGAACACTGCTATCATGTCCCCCCTCGTCCTTCTCTTCATTAAACTAGACATACCCAATTCCATCAACCTTTCCTTATATGTTTTAAACCTCCAGTCCCCTAATCATCTTGTTGCTCTTCTCTGCACTCTTTCTAGAGTCTCAACATCTTTTTTACATCGTGGTGACCAAAACTGGATGCAGTATTCCAAGTGTGGCCTTACCAAGGCATTGTAGAGTGGTATTAATACTTCGCGTGATCTTGATTCTATCCCTCTGTTAATGCAGCCTAGCACTGTGTTGGCTTTTTTGGCAGCTGCAGCACACTGCTGGCTCTATAGCCAATATCTTGTAATGCCCCAAACTCCCTTAAGTGTCTGTAAAATCAGAATTATTTGCCAGCATATGTTAAATGTCTATGGAGATTCTCAGTCATCCAGGTCATGGTTGTCTCATGAAAAAGCACCTTTGGGACAGTGTGTGTTAAAAAAACAATACAATATTAAAATTCCATCTCATAATTGATGAGACAGCATGATGGTAGCAACAGTGAATCTGTCAATTTGAATTTTTAATACAGTAAATATTGATAAATATACATATAAACAAAAGTTCTTTTGGGGTCCTCCACCATGCTTTGGAAAGGCATCCTGGGGAAATTTTTTTAAACTCTGCTTTAGATAAAAGTGAATCAACGAGTGTACAGAAGAGTAAGATTGGGAATGGCCTGCGCAGTTTGCCTATATACCAACCAAACACATTTAAGCCATTGAATTGTACAAACTCTATAAATATGAGTTACGTGTGATCCTCTTAAGATGATATGAATAATTGTACAAATTATCTGTTCATACAAATGTTAATGTTTAAGAAAAAAAACCCTATTTCTGCAAATCTTGCAAATAGTTATCAAGTACAGAATGTACAATCAGACCTTGCTTAGCAACCACTCATTCAGTGACTGTTTGGACTTACAGCAGTGTTGAACAAGGAGACTTACGACCGGTCCTCAAAGTTGTGGCCATTGTGGCAGCTCCACAGTCATGAGATCATAATTTGGCATTTGGCAACCGGTGCAGAATGATGACTGTCGCAGCATCCCACAGTTGCATAGTTGTCAGTTGCAATGTTCATTGCCCGCTTCCAAGAAGAAAAATCAATGGGGAAGCAAGCAGGAAATCACAAGTCACATTCACATGATGTCGCACTTAATGACCATGCCTGGTTCACTTAATGACTGCAACCAAAATTGCTGTTGTAATTTGGTATGGTCAAGTAATTTTTCATTTTGCAACTGCATTGCTTAGTGACAGAGTTTCCAGTCCCAAATGAAGATAAGAGCCCTGGCGGCACAGTAGTTAGAATACAGTATTGCAGGCTCTGCCCACAGCCTGGAGTTCGATTCTGACAGGGCCCAAGTTTGACTCAGCATTCCCTCCTTCCAAAGTTGGTAAAATGAGGACCCAGATTGTTGGGGTCAATATGCTGACATTGTAAACTGCCCAGAAAGTGCTGCAAAGCACTATGGGGTAGTATATATAGTCTAAATGCTATTGCTATTGCTATCTCAGTAGGAAAATCCTATTCTTTTTATTTGTAGGAATTCCAGATAAATTGTCAACATTTCTCTATCTTTACCTTCGATTCTTAGAATAGAACAGAACAGAACAGAACAGAACAGAACAGAACAGAACAGAACAGAACAGAACAGAATAGAATAGAATAGAATAGAATAGAATAGAATAGAACAGAATAGAATAGAATAGAATAACAGAGTTGGAAGGGACCTTGGAGGTCTTCTAGTCCAATCCCCTGCTCAGGCAGAAAACCCTATACCATTCCAGACAAATGGTTGTGCAATCTGTTCTTAAAAACTTCCAGTGTTGGAGCATTCACAACTTCTAGAGGCAAGTTGTTCCACTGATTAATTGTTCTAAATGTCAGGAAATTTCTTCTTATTTCTAGGTTGCTTCTCTCATTGATTAGTTTCCATTCATTGCTTCTTGTCCTGCCCTCAGGTGCTTTGGAGAATAGCTTGACTCCCTCTTTTTTGTGGCAACCCCTGAGATATTGGAAGACTGCTATCATGTCACCCCTCGTCCTTCTCTTCATTAAACTAGACATACCCAATTCCAGCAACCGTTCCTTATATGTTCTAGCCTCCAGTCCCCTGATCATCTTTGTTGCTCTTCTCTGTAGTCTTTCTAAAGTCTCGACATCTTTTTTACATCGTGGTGACCAAAACTGGATGCAGTATTTCAAGTGTGGCCTTATCAGATCATTATAAAATTATATTAACACTTCACATGATCTTGATTCTCTCCCTCTGTTAATGCAGCCTAGCACTGTGTTGGCTTTTTTTGGCAGCTGCAGCACACTCTTGGCTCATATTTAAGTGATTGTCCACTAGGACTCCAAGATCCCTCTCACAGTTACTACTATTGAGCGAGGTACCACCTGTACCTGTGCATTTGGTTTTTCTTGCCTAAATGTAGAACCTTACTTTTTCCACCATTGAATTTCATTTTGTTAGATAGCGCCCAATGTTCAAGTCTGTCCAGATCCTCCTGTATCTTAAGCCTATCTTCTGGAGTGTTGGCTATTCCTGCCAGTTTGGTGTCGTCTGCAAATTTGATGAGTTCCTCATCTATCTCCTCATCCAAATCATTGATGAAGATGTTGAAGAGTACTGCGCCTAAAACAGAGCCTTGGGCTGCCCCAGTGCATACTTTCCTCCATGTAGATGCAGTTCCATTGAGGACTACACATTGAGTGTGGTTGGTCAGCCAGTTACGAATCCATATGGTGGATTCATCTAACTAAATGTGCATTTTTCTACCTTATCAAGTAGTAGGTTGTGATCTACTTTATCAAATGCCTTACTGAAGTCCAAGTAAATTATATCCACAGCATTCCTCTGGTCCACTAATTTTGTCAACTGGTCAAAAAATACAATAAGATTTGTCTGGCATGATCTGTTTTTTGACAAACCCATGTTGGCTTTTGGTTATGACTTTGTTTGCCTCTAGGTGTTCACTGATTCATTGCTTGATTATCTTTTCCAGAATCTTCCCAGATATTGAGGTCAGGATGATAGGTCTGTAGTTTCCTGGATCCATTTTTCCCCTTTTTTGAAGATGGGAACTACATCAGCTCTTTTCCAGTCCTCTGGTAGTTCCCCAGTGCTCCAGGATCTTTGAAAGATATAGTTCAGTGGTTCTGAGATCACATCTGCCAGTTCCTTCAGAACCTTGGGGTGTAATCCATCTGGTCCTGGTGATTTGAACTCATCTAGGGTGGACAGGCACTCACTTACCATTTTCTTCCTGAGTGGTATAGTTCTGGGCCAATCACTATGTACCTTACCTTTTATTTTAGATCAAATGAATTTTATATAACCAATTATAGTAGATTAAAAAGAATTACATAAGTATAAATTGGCAGCTTAAAAATCCTCAGGCATTTACTATTCTATTTCTATTGGCAGATTTATGTAAACGCTGCAAAATATGCTTGTCTTTTTCCAAGATTAAAAGTATATACGATGCTAAAAATATCAGATCATATGCCTGTGTTGGAAACTTAACTACAGCAAACTTAACTACATGTTGTCAAACAAAGAATAAATAGAGATTCCATCCAAACCTCTGAATAATTTTGTCTGTCTATGACTATGAATCAAGAAGCAAAGAGGAACAGTTTATCCTTTAAGTAGAAATAGCCCAGTTATTATTTTTATAGCCACCTAAGCAATTTGTTTTATCTTGGGTTATCAGACAACCATCTGTGTTATTAGTTAATATAAAAACAGAAAAACTGTGCAATGTGTTCAGTGTAATTTACTCCCTAAATCTTTACTATAGTACTATAGAATTGTAAAAAAAAAAAAGCCTACTTAAAATAATTTGGCATTGCTTTGCTTGGCTATGGTTTGGGCAGGTAATAGTTGACATGCAAGCATAGTTAATGTAATTTAATCAGTTATTTATTTACATTTCCATAAACATAATTTGTGATGCCTGTATGGACAAGTGCTCACCATCCCAACCAGTTGCTAATAATAATTCATAGCTTTTCCATGGACATGTCAGCAATTATCTTGATGCCTTCCCTATATCTGATGTGTTGTCTTCTATTTTGTTCAAATTTGCCGAGCATAATAAGTTTTTCCAGACATCACAACTTATATACTACATGTGAGTTTCTGCTTGCTGATCATTGCCTCAAAGGAGCAGTCACTTTTTATTTCATCCAGAACTGATTATCATTCTTCTTGCATTTCGTAGCATTCCTAGTAACTGTCTCCAAATCCATAATTTGAAGGTTTCTTTCGCTTTCTCAGTGTCCAGGTTTCATAGTTTTATTTTTACTACTCTAAAGACCAGGAGTGTCAAACTGCCGGCCCATGGGCTGGTTGCATCATATGGAGCTCCCAGCTCCGGCAATGCCAAAAAAGTTGCGATATGTTGCGACACGTCACGTGATGTGGCGAATTTGACACCCGTGCTAAAGACTTATCATTTTGACATATCTGGTCACTATTGTAATTGAAATCTCCTTGTGACCAGAGCTTGACGGTAGCCTTATTACATGCTATTCTGGCATTTAATAGCAACAGGCCAGGGCTAACAAGAATCTGGTTATCTGTTCCAGAGGGTAAATACTGAAGGCAAGGCATGGGATAGCTCTTAAATATCATTCCCAGCATCTCTATGTGGCTCAACCTCAGATTTCCACTACATCTAACTCTGTCTATTATAGTTCTAATAATGGCATCTGCCCTTACTCTTCCCTTCCCTCCCACAATCCACTTCCATCCAGATACTGATGTCCAAGACCCAGATATTCATACTTCTTCCGCCAAGAGTCTTACCCCAACCAAACAGCTGCACCCAACACCTCCAAGCACAACCACAGTCTTCATTATTGAACTATTGCAAAGTTCTCTAAATGGGAACCTTGAAAACCATCAGCAACTACAGCTGGTTTAAAAGTGCGTAAGCAGTAACAGTTGATTTTTGATATACCCATGTGTGATCACTACTAAACAAACTTTATTGCTCACCAGTTGGCTTCAAATATAATTCGAAGTGTTGCCTGTTACCTATAAAGTCCTTCATGGGATAAAGCGTAATTATTTAAGAGATCCTCTATCTCCAGTTGTTTCTTCCCATTAGATGTATTCAGGCAGAATGGATATGCACCAGGTCCCCTCAAATAAATGCTGTCATTTTAGAAAAAGTGCTTAGAAACATACTTTCTCTGTTAGAGTTCATGACTGCTGAAACAGCCTCTCTCCAGAGATATATACACTTCCCACTCTCATTATTCTCCGGAAGTCTATTATCCCCAGGGAGATGCTTAAACCACTGTTCAAGAGCAGATAGATGCAGAAGTAATAAACGAAGAACACTCACTTTTATAAAATACCCAAATTCCATCTAAACATTAAGGCTGTAGTATGTTATGTTTTGTAAACAAGCAAGCATTTTCCATTAAATGGCTATAACAGACATCACTATTGTTTAGAAGCTGTTTCCCAAGAGGAGAACTATAATTGTTCTGTTCCATGGAGTGGAAAAATGTGTATATAATGTATCTTGAGTGGGCAACTGCAATTTAAAGAGTTATATAAACATATAACAATTATTGTAGATCAGTATATAGCAGGAATACTGTTTAATCATTCATTCACTCACTCACTCTTCCCTATTTTCTGTTTCTTTGAATAATAAATTATACATACTTTTTTCTTCCATTATTATTATAGTGGATCCTAGAGCACAATAGTACTTTTTTTAGAGGTATTTCAGTCAGTTTTTCAGCTGGGATATACTGAAACTACAGTATTGTGGTCACTTTGGTGAAAGACCTAAACTGTCAAGAGTGAAAATTTTGCAGCTACTTGCCTCTCTGTTTTCATCTTGCCATTAGAATAAGGAGGGCAGGGGAGGTGTTGCTTTCAAATGAGTTAGTTTAATGTCAATTTCCAGCTCAAGTATCCAAATAAAAGTCCAGGATTATTTTCATTTCTGAAAATCTTACTGTTTTTACCAGGCCATGTATTCAATAAACAGTAAGATTTTTCAGAAATAAAAATAATCCTGGACTTTTACTTGGATACTTGAGCTGGAAATTGACAAAACTGGAAATGGGTGGAAGAATTTGGGGCTGCTAAACTTCCTGGATATTATATCTCATGCCTAAAAAAACAAATCTGATAAACTCAGATTTGGCAGCAATACACCATATTTTAGTTATATTTAATACTGCAACGTGTTCTACCTGAGGCTATCCATGAAAAGTTTTTTGTTTTCTTTTAGCAATATAACAATAGTTTAAAAGAAATAAAATGCATGAGCATTGCTTTTATTTGAATTACTTGTGTTATTATTTGTCTATTTTAAAAATTAATAAAATATATAATGAAAAAGCATATACAGGTAGTCCTTGACTTACAACAGTTCATTTAGTGACTGTTAAAAGTTACAGTGGCATTGAAAAAAGTGACTTATAAACATTTTTCATACTTATAACTGTTGCAGCATCCCTGTGATCATGTGATCAAAATTCATATGCTTGCCAACTGATTCATATTTATGACAGCTGCAGTGTCCCGGGGTCATGTGATCCCCTTTTTGTGACCTGACAAGAAAAGTCAACGAGGAAGCCAGATTCACTTAATAACTTGTTACTAACTTAACAACTGCAGTTGTTCACTTAACAACTGTAGCAAGAAAAGTCATAAAATGGGGCACTTAACAACTTTCTCACTTAGCAACAGAAATTTTTTTGCTCAATTGTGGCCGTAAGGACTACGTGTAGAAGTTGCAGTTACTGTAGGATAAAATGTGTCAGCTAGGCTACTAACTACTACTGCAGATTGCGTAAACCTTGTGATGCCTGTACTACATGCCTGGCATAATTTAAGGTTTAGTATCTAAAGCCCTAAACAGCTTAGGGCCTGTTTATCTAAGGAATGACTCTTCTTTGAACCTTGCTGTTTGTGAGGATCCTCAACAGAAGCATGGGTCTCTGTGGAGGGACAGGGAAAAGCAATGTGTGGCAACATGTATGTAGCACACAACTTATGTACAGCTAATGTACTTGTTTCAGACATTGAGAGTCAAGTATTTAATATTGGCATTTGTGTGATGGCATCATGATTTTCTGCAGATGGCTCAGAAAAGCTTTTTCTGCACATGCTCCAGAGAGGCTTCTTGCAAATACTCATGCTTTTGGAAGTTCATCTTTCAAGCATGCAGGAGAAAGCTTTCTCCTGTATGGTTCCCAGACTACTATGTACTCCATTAAGATTGCATTTAATTTTAATTCTCTCTGACTTTAGAAAATTTTTCAAGATGCAACTCTTTGGGCAGATTGTTAATTTTATTGGTAGTGATAATTTATATACGTGTTTATATATGCCATTAGGGTTTTAAATTTTTTGTTAGCTGCCTTGAATGTATCCTGGAGTTGAAAGGTGAGATGTATACAAAATAAAATATAAATAATCCTTTTTTTTAGGAAACATAGAGTATTTTTATAAATAATTCAGTAAATGCCTAATTCCTATATATTTATTGTGGAAACATTAACAGAAAGCCCCTGTGAATCATATTCTGTTACCATGGACATGCTATTCAACTCCTTATTTACCTGTTTAATCATACATACATTTAATGGATAGCATGATCCCTCATAAAAAAAAAATGATTCACCGTGTCCAACATTCATTGCAGCCTTTCATATTTCACTCCTTTCCAGATCAGTGTTCATCTACTTTGAAGCCAACTGCACTGGAACAAGTGAGATATATTCCTGCCCAATGGAGTGGGGTTGAATATGTTTTTGTGAATGTGACATCTGAAAATGTGGAAAGGCGGTGTTTGCCTTCCCTCCTATTCAAAATACTATTTTTATCATCTTGCCTTTCTTTCCACCCTGAATACATGAATACCATCAACTCTGCAGTAAAAATCAAGGGCAGGACTGCCCAATTTCATCCATCAATATTGCTTGAAATTAATGAACAAATTTGGTTTGGTTGCTATATGTCGAATCACTCTGCAGAGATGTATATTTCTGGGTTCAGTGCATCCTCTTTCTTCTCTCTGTGTGCCTCAGCACATGTTGGCGTTTAGGTCATGCAGACTAACTCTTTCCCTTTTCCCTCCTCTCCCTAACAGGTGACCTCATGCATTTGCCACCGTATCTTCGGATGGACTTTTTGTTAAACCGAGGCGTTCCAGGCACTAGCAGAGACTTGGGTTTGGGACAGACCTGCCTGGAACCCCAAAAAAGCCGAACCTTGAAGCGCCCAGCCGTCTTGGAGCCAGTCCCTGTGGAGGCTTCCTCCACGAGAGAAGCACAGTCATGGCAATCTGGTGGCGTAGCAACATTACCTCAGCGAGAAGGAGCTGAGCTAGGACAGGCAGCAAAAATGAGCAGCTCCCAAGAATCCCTCCTGGACTCTCGGAGCCACTTAAAAGGAAACAATCCCTACGCAAAATCTTATACCCTTGTATAACAAAAAGAGAGCATGGCTGGACAGTGGCTGTACATACTTAATAATTATTTAAAAATCCAATCAAAGCTACCTTTTTTATTGAATACCAATATTTATAATTAAAGAAGAAGATTGCCAAAATATTTGGAACAAAAATGCAACTGACAGACAGTGCAAAGACTCTCCTGCTTTTTTTCTGTCTGAGTGTGAGCTTCATCTGAATGGACCTCCTGAATTTTTTAAGAAAAGGGAGTCCACTTTTTTCTGATATTCACAAGCTTTTGTGTTTTTACTGATTTTCTACAAAGTGCATGGGGACTAAATAAAATATTTTAAACTGGGAGTTCCATCACACACACAATTAAGAAGAAAGAAAACAATTTTAAAAAAAGGAAAGCACTCTATTTGTGAATTTAACAGGGATATTTATTTTAAAAAGGCAAAAGTCTTTTTTCATGTTTTGCACATTTTTTTTTAAACTAGCAAATGGGTCATTGATCAGTTTTTTTTTCCACTGTTAATTAGGATGAGTGCTGTGTGTCAGTGAAGTGGGGAAGGGAAGGGGCATCGATTTGATTTGGCATCTCTCTTCCTTTTATATTGATTTAATGAGACACTTTGCATTTTGTCTATGCGAAATAAAAGGGTCTTCTGCCTTTATCTGTGCATCTGTATTGCCTTTCCTTGTTCACAGTGTGTTCATTTAGCACAGGTAGTTTCATTTTTGTAGAATTATAATCTCTATAGACTTGAGTTGAAAAAGGTTTTAATCATTGGGGAGGTTTAAACAAATTTCTGTTTCTGGGACTTTCTTTGTGAGAAGGAAGCTCTTGAATTCTAAATTTAAATGATTACAATTATGAGAATGCAGATGCCTTTGATATGGTTGCTTTTGTTCATCTTATATCTGTGGATATGTTTCTTTTCCTGAATCATCATGGCTGGGCAAAGAGCTTGGTCATCTGGAGCTGACATATAACAAGATGAGCTTGACTTTATAGTTATAAAATGTATAATTATTCATCATTTATTTATGTTTTTCTTGTGTTCATTTATTTTCCCCTCCAATAGACAGTTATGTTAAAAGGAACAGGAAGCAATGTTCTCCTGGGTTCTACATTGGCTAGGGACTAAAAGAAGAAAATAAGTATTTTGTTTTCTTTGCCAGCATATGAAACTGATGGATAGAAAGGAAGGGTTTTTATTAAAGCCCAAAGCTTTATCATTTATAATATATATATTATGTCATATTAACCAACATGGATGTTTAGAAATAAGTGCTCTCTTGAAATAACCAGAAGCTCCACAAGAATCTTTGAACAAATGAAATAAGTCTGCTTCACATTGTTCTTAGAAATTACTGGGCAGCTTTGTTTCATGAAACCACTTTAAAAGTGATTTTCTCAAGTCTTTGTTGAAGTGAAATACTCCTGCAGAGATCTAAACAGCCCTAGTAAAATCTAGTTTAAGCCTGAACATGAAGCTTGTTGAAGAAAGGAAATACTCATTTCTTGATTTGCCTTTTCTTTCAGGGCTCAAGGCAGTGTGTATAGCAGCCTTTTGTTTCATTTTTACCACAACAATTCTGAAATGAATTGGGCCAAATGTCAATAATTCAGTGAGCTTCCATACAGAATGGATTTGAATCTGGGTATCCTCGGGCCTAGTCCAATCAGTAGGTTTATTTCCTAAAAATTCCAGATGAAGTATGAAGAAGAAAAATAAAATAATAAAATTGATGCATCTTTAAACCCTTAAATATATCTTGTTATGCTATGATGCCTTATCCAAATAATGGAGTTCAAAGTTGGCTGCCTTTTTGAAGGTTGATCATGCTCTATTTGATATTGCATCACTTGTGAATATTTTGAAATATAAGATGCTTGCTAGGCCATCCCCAAGATATTTTGCTGTCTTTCATGGCTGTTCCTTTATCTCTCAATAGTAATCTAGTTCATGCCTTAGCTCTCTCCTCCTGAAGGCTGGTCAGTCCCAGCATCTGCAACACAGAACAATTACATCACACATGCTAATGGTCCACAGTCCTGGACCTCTCAGTCTATCCATTTAGAGACACATGGATAAAATAATATCAGTAACAATAAGAACCTCATCACAATGAAAACTGCCAACTTTAAAATCCCTTTATATATCTAAGTTAAATAGTCTTAATCATTTTTTTTCTCTGTATGTCAGATGAAATGTAGGATTGCAGTTTAGGCATATAGGGTTACAGTTTAAGTTGTTCATGGAAATACTGGTAAATACTTCAGACTGTTTTCCCTTTCTCTATCCTAATCAAAAAACTTAATTAAGTCAGGGAGGTAGGGAGATTTGTTTGATTTTGTTTTTTGTATATTTTTTTACAGAAAAGGAGTACATTCAACAAATCATCTAGATGTTTGAATTGTGATATCCAATTCCATATAGAGTCTACAAGTCAATAAAATATTACCATCTGTTGAAGACAAACTACATTTTGAATATTTATGTATTTTGATTGCATCAAAAAATTAGGTGACTTTTCATTGTTTATAAATTTCATCATCATAGAATCTTAATTATTAAAATGATTTCAGGAATACATCTAGAGAGCATAAACAACACAAGATTCTTGTTATTTCACCTGCTGTGTTCCTGCAAAGTCTCAGTATCAAACACCTGGTTACAGCTGTGAGAACCAACTGTAGACTATGAGACAGAGATTAAAAATTCCTATAGCAGCAAGGTTTCTGCTTCAATCTTAACTTTGAAAAATCCTGCATGTGTATGTTGAACAATTTTTTTTGCAGTGTATAAATGCAAAACATCTTTTAGTCAGAATGACTGTTAGAAGTGAGTCTCCGTTTTTCTTTTTCACATTGACAATGATCAGATAGTCACATAACTCTTCCTATTTTAGCAATTTAAGATTTTCAATTATAATTGTACTCATTTTTACCCCATTCTTTTTGTGGCATTTGTTTAATATTTGTTAAACTAAAGTACTGATAATATATAACATTTTAATTTATAACAGGAGACAACTGAGTGGCTATTTGGCACCTTCTAACCTTAAGATTCTGCTAATCCTATGAATATTTACAAGGACTGGCTTTAAGAGAATAACAAACTAAATGGCTATCAAATGCATCAGGCTCTGTACAATGAAAATGTGCATATAGCAGGATGAACTTTCCATGGGTGAATGAACTCTTTGGGAATTTATTTTAAAATATATAGGGAGTTAAAAATAGTTAATTTTATTTGAAACATAAAATGTATTCTAATTTTAATACTTTCGAATGTATATTTAAGATGTTTTTTCTGTTTGTTCTTTACACTATTTTTGCATATTCACTATTAGTTTTCCAGCCAATGTCTTAAACCAGTGCCATTTACTAGTCCTCAATAAATGTTGAAGGCTGTCCTGTGTTTCTGACACTGAGCAGTCTTTGGATTCGATGCTAACTTTCAGCTGCAAAGTAAAACATTTTAAAGCACTACTTTTGGAAGTCAAAGTATAAATGTCACCTTCTGTACAACATAGTGTTGATCTCTGAAATGTGCTGACAGATATCAGCAGAATGAAATGAATAGAGGAAACAAATTTGCTTTTGTTTTGCTCATGTGTATATCTGCAAATGTAGCAGATTTAGTCACAGAGGTATCACCCATGCAAATCATATATTGTAAAAGATACTCCAAATTAAACAAATAAACTAGATAACAGACAACTGAGGCTTATCCCCTGGAACAGTCCAGTCTAATATTAGATCTACCGAGATGAAAAGTTTCTGGTCCTTACTTCTGGGGGAGGGGGAACCTCATGTGATATTCAGAAAAAAAGTATGATTACAGTGGTATATCAGAATGAAGACATTCATAAATGTATTTATAAACCTATTGAATTTATAAACCACATTTATAAGCTACCCAAGTCTTAAAAACTCTGACTATTGTAAATGCCCGTCAATTGCAAATTTTACTTGCATTTGAATGCTACTTGCACGCTACAGAAAAGGATTTGAGACATGTGCGGTGCTTTTTATTATTATTTATATGTAATTGAATGTTTCTTTTATTTTCTACACTTTGCCATATAATGGTCTAAATGTAAATGTGACTAGGTCATGTTATAGCTCCCCTAATCAATTTAAAGCTTTCAGTGATATTTGTTATTATTGGCTATAGCATCCTTTTTGACCATCTATGACAATTGAGAATTGAGGCACTGCTATTCAGTAATTCTGTTCCTTCTTAAGTGGGCAATTCCAATTAATGATAAAAGAGAGGTTGAGTCCTTGGGCAATTCAGTGTTGGGTACCCCAGAGCCCTTTCTTCTGTTACAAATAGTTTAGGTGAATATTATCACTATAAATCTCC
Organism: Azemiops feae; assembly: GCA_023970755.1. Classification (NCBI taxonomy): domain Eukaryota; kingdom Metazoa; phylum Chordata; class Lepidosauria; order Squamata; family Viperidae; genus Azemiops; species Azemiops feae. The sequence continues at coordinate 290,842 of JALGBA010003991.1, read as the reverse complement.
ACCCAGGCAATGGAGGCTTTGACCTTGTGTCAGTGGAATATGAGAGATCAAAGGGAGTAGAACCAACTAAGACTGAATACCAACAAGATGAAGTTACTGTTAGGCCTTAGGTACCACATAGGCTCAATCTATTGTTTTTGATAGGGTTATGATTCCCCTGAAGGAGAAGATGTACAGTGTGTGTATTTTTGACTTGCAATTCTTGCTATGACCTTTCTTGGACAGGAGGCATTGAAGACAGTGACTTAAGTCAGAAATTTAGATTTCTGAAATTTATTCTGTATGTGGCTGCCCTTGACAATGTCACAGAAGCTACAACTGAACAGAATGTGGCTGCCGGTCTGTCAACTGATACTAACTGATTTAGAAGAGTTATATCTATACTATAGAAACTACATTGCTTCTAGCTTCAATTCAAGATATCATTTGCTTCTTATAAATACCTTTATACCTTCTTTAGGATTGCAAGACAATAGGTTCAAGCCAAGGTGAAATGGCCCAAAGGATTTTATTGAAAAACATCAAGAAAGTTACAGAAAAAGAAATGGATATCAATACATATTTTTTCAGCTTCCATAAATCCCAGAAATAACAGCACACTCCACTACAGCCAGCAATTGTGCAGCAACCTTTTCTTTCGAAGACTTTAGGTCTATACCAAGGTTCAACTTTCTTAGGGACTTACTACTTTTTAATACTTTTCTAAAGAGTCAGGGTATATAAGCAGTAACACCGGGAAATGGTTTGGTAGCCCACTTTCCCACTTACTTGGTTGCAACTTGAGACCATTGACTTTCTGATAAGAGATATTTTTAAGTAAAGCAATGTCCCTAAGCAAAACAAAACAAAGCCAAGGATAATCTGATGATATATCTTGTCAAAAATACTGGGAACTCAGACTTTGCAAACAAATTTGTTATATACAAATTGCCTCAGTGGGCTTAATACCCCTTTCTATATCCTATACATCCAAAGGGAAAAAGGGCTCCACAACACTATCTTGCTAGTCTTTCCCAATGCCAGAATGGTCCTCATGAGGTGATTAGCAGGCAGAGACCCAAAGGAAGGTTTTTTTTAATCACAGCCAGCTGACTTTGGAACCCCAACTCCCCTAGCAGCCAGAAAGATTGCCACCCTGTCAAACTTTTTATAGACTAGAAAGTCTGTAAAAATGGGGGTCTTTTGAAAGGTCTTTAGTGTGGAGAACATCAATTAGGCAGAGTTCAGTGGTGGAATTTTAAGTGTACTCTTAACTAATTACTGTTATTATGTTTTTAAAAATGTAAGTTTCCTAGAGTGTCACAAAAGGCAGCATGCAAATAGCTGCACAAATAATACATTATCTATGTATCAAATCCACTGTATGGAAACCAATTAGACAAGGAATGATCTGCATTTGGTTGGTTAGAGAAATGTCCTAGGAATTCCAAGATGAAATTATTTCACAACAGAGGGTGCACTTTTCAATGGTCTTACAGGTAAACTGGGGGCGTACTGCCTTGTTATCCATAAAGATTACTTCAAGTCTATTTCTTGTCAAAAAAGTAATTGATTCATCACTGATTTTTCTGTCAGTTTAGGAAGCTTGTATGGCCTTTTCCCAGCTGCAATTTTCTGTTATTTCTACCGTTCCATTAAGTATGTTGGCTCATCTGAGATGATTTATTCTGGACCTCTCTGCAGTTTTTATGAGCACAAACCAAATACCAGGCACAAATGCCTGTTTGGATTTTTCCACGAAATGTAAAATCAATCAAACTCCTGCACATGTTTTGGTCCCCTCATAACTAAATAAGTGCAAGAAGACCACATTCTATCTATGGAGATGCCTCTAGGATTCTTTTTTAAGAAGTAATGTCCTAGAGGTATCTCCATAAGTAGACTTTGGTTTTGATAGATAGAAATAGAATTTTGAAAGCAATTTTTTTTATCAAATTGAATGAATAAATGTAGGGGGGAAATGCAGGATAATTTCTCTGCCAGTGGTTAGACTAATGCAAACCATACTATGTCTTACCTTTCTTTGGTCAAAATGGAGAACTTTCACCCTCATGTGCTGTACAGCTTTAATTTTGTTCAGCTTCAGATTCCATAAAACTTGTTGCTTTTTCTGTGGCTAGAAATAACCTTAATTGGCTTCTTGGGGCTTTTAATGTAGAAGTCATTTGCAATGCATGGTAACATACCCTGGGAAATACTTCATTTCATTGTTCCTCTGCCAATATGATCTGATAATAATAGTTGTACCTTCCACCTTGAAGAGAGTGTTTTTATGGACTATTCCAAAGTGGCTTCTGCGGTTGGTTTATTAAGCTCTTCTTTGCCAGTAAACAATATTTGAAATATATTACTCTTGACTTGAAAGACTTTCCAGCACTGAGTAATACGAAAACCAGCTAACAAACCTGAAAACCAAAGCTATTTTCAGGGCAAACTGAAGATTCTTCTTGCTAAGAAAATTCTAGAACACTTGGGGCATTTCTATAAACATTTTTAAAGGTGAAAACAAAGTCAGTTAATGCAGACTTTTTCACAAATAAAATGTTGGAGCAATTGTTGCAGTGTTTGCACTGAGGAAAAGAAAGATAACTTATTCAAATGGCTATAGTTGGGAAGAGGAGTTTCTCTTGATCAAATTAGAAATTAAGCTTTTAAAAACACATTTTATTTCCACTTATATTCTGCCTTTACTATGGAGTATTCTTGATTCTTTCCCAAAAGTAACCTTATAGCTGCCATTTGAGAAATGTGAGTGGTGGCTGAACCAAAATCAGTCCCTGGGATTTGTGTTTATGAGAAGAAGTGAATTAAGAATTTGAGTCTACATATAAAAAAATTATTTGAAACCCCCCCCCCTCAGTTTTACTCAGTAATTCCCAAGCTGGAAGCAAGTGCTCCAAGGCAGCATAAGATGTTTAATCATTCAGATTTATTCCTGAAGCATATAGGAAGAATCCCCAAAGTAGTGACTACTACACATGTTAGCTGCTGATTCATGAAGCTAGGAAGAATTTTATTCACCTACATAATGGCAGTTCTGTCCTCATAGCAACTTGGTTAGACCTTTAAAGTATAAGATTTATTACCCTGTAAATATTTGATGCCTAGCTGGATCTATTTTAGTGTTAAATGGGTTGGTACTGCCTTAAAAGAAAGGCTGTCTTATGAGGGATCTTACAATAAGCTTGTAAATGCTAGATTTGCTTAGCAAATATGTCTCATTACCTGGATGGCAGGAATGACTTAAACTTTAGGCCCATGATTGGTTTTTACTTTCTGCCACTCTATTGCCAATAGCATGCAAATCAAGATAGGTAATCAGTAAGAAGTCAGCCTTCTCTTTCACCGATCCTACTCCTTCTCAAATAAACTAAAAAGTTATAGCCTGGTTAGGTAAACTGTGACTCTCTTAATTCCCACTATCTTGTTCCACTCACTTCCAATAAACTCTATAACTTTTGACATAGATCCATGATAAAAATAGCGTTGAACTATAACAGTGGCACACATATTTTAAATGACATATGCATTTGTATTTTTCAAGTTTGCTAGTTTGAGCTAATAAATCAAAATCAAGGGGTAATACAATTAGTTACTCTATTTATAGCTTTCACTTTATCACTATGTTTATGGCATTCATATATCTGCTCAAAATTGCTGTGGAAAGCTGAATTCAACCCCAATCAACCTGTTCTGCATTTGTCTCCTGGCCAACCCACTCTACTTCTCCCTTCCTTGATAAATAGAAGTCACTTGAAAGGAAGATCATGGGTGAAACCTAAACTTTTCTTATTCTACAGTGTCACAAAATGTTTGCTGGTTTATAAATGGTCATGAATGATTTAAGTATTTTTCATCCCAGTATACTACCTATTTCTATTGACAAAGATTATTTCAAGGTATCCCATTGTAGTATGTGTGGATAAGAAATGAAGGAGGTTCATTCTATTTCAAATATATTTTGGAGTAAACAACATTGAAACATTATTTAACAAGACCAGTACATTTGGATGGGGACAGATTTGGAAAGCTATTTAACAAATCCATATCACATATACAATAATCCAAATACTATATAAAGGAAAATATTTGTGGCTCAGGGTTGACATGAGAGGTCCTTGGTACTCTCTGAGCTTGCTTGTTTTCTTGCAGATGTTTCATTACCCAAACATCAATCACTAGCACTGGTGATGTTACCTAGTTTGGGTAATGAAACATCTGCAAGAAAATAAGCAAGCTTAGAGAGCACCAAGGACCCCCCAAATACTATATCTCATTTATAATGTTTGTGGAAGTTCATAGGCCTTGTTCTCACCCTGCTATTCTTTCAAGTTAATTTTGTGTCTTAAATGGTTGACATTTCATTTGGCATCATTCTACCTAAAGGGGGAACAAATACCAATAAAACATGTTCATCATGATGTTCTTAACTCCATTGTTTCTGCAGGAATTCATTTACTAATTAACTGTGTTTTGTGTAGAGTTCAAGGTGAAGCACATAGTGCTCCTCTTTGCTATTTTTCTGTACAGCAACAGCCGTTTGAAGTGAAGAAAGGAATCTAGAATTCACCTTGGGGAAGATATGAAGAAGATATAAGTAAAGAAAAGATGTATTTATATGGTCCAGAGATTGAAGGAAGCATGAGGAAGAAGCTCAAACCCACTCTGCTTTTGTTAACTATGAGATGGGACAAAGAGAAACTTGGACAGACTTTTAAGTTTCTATTACAATAATAAAACAGCATCCTTGGAATCCCTGAAATGTCTGTTTGTTGACATAGCCTACCTCAAAGGGCAGATATGTAGATTTTGACAAACTGACCATCATCACCCAGTTAACATCTATGGCTGAGGGTGAATTGTAACCTTGTCTCTCTACTCCAACACCTACTGCAAATCGCTACACCAAATTGCCTTAGGACCTGTGAATTTAACATACAAATTATGTGGAAATTTGCTGCAGTCTTTTAGGCCAATCATCACTTCTTCGATACAAATTTTAGCTAGAGCATTGTCATTTGCAATAGAAAAATATTGGGTAGTGAAGAGGAATGACATATATAAAATTCTAATATGAAGAAGAAAAGATGGATATATTTTTCTCTTTTAAAAACTGGAATCTGTTATTATCAAATACATTTGACTTGATTCATGACAAATAAAAAGTATTTCTCAATGTTTTATTGATTTGCAACATTTGTGTCAGCTACTATGTCTAAAAAATTGTTAATGTGGTCCTAAAGAATACAACTAAAAGTGATCTTTGTTGAGATGGATTTCAGATATACAGATAACTTTGTACAATGTGATATGATGAAACCATTTTGGATAAAGATAAACACTACAGCAATTCATCTTTACATAAAATATATACTCTAATATGTAATTGTAGATTATCACCTAATTTTAAACCAAACATACTTGTTTCCAAATCTACTTCAGGTAACACTTGAGCTTATAAATTCCTAAGTACCTTGTAATGTACTTAAACTAGTAAAAATAACAATTGCCAGTTTCTAGGGAAAAGAAAGATCTTTTAAAAATTTACAATGGCACAAAGAGTAGGAAGAGAAATGGCTTGTAGAAAATTTACCACAGTTCAGAACACTACTTGTTCATCTTTTATAACATATATCATTTTAATTTATTGTCATAAACCAACTTAAGAAATACTGAAGCTTAGCACAATACATACTAAAAAGAATGTTACCTATTAATACCCTAGTATCAGCAAGGGTCAAGATTATGACAGTAAAAATACTGCAAGATCCAATCTGGGTCGATCACCAGGACCTGAGGTTTTGTATTCCAAGCTTTTGGACTCATGCTAGAGCTCCCATCCTCAGGGAACTTCTCTCTAGATATTGGATCCTGCAATATTATCCTGAAACACGTATATTCGCCTTCATTCATGAGTAAAAGTACTATTTGAACATCTTTAATACTTGACCATGCATAGAAATGGCAACAGGACAAAACTGTATGACTTTCTTTGTAGTAACTGAGAATTCATGTGGTAGTAGATTGATTTTGTAATCGTTCTCCATCTTACTATTGCATTTGGCTCAGAGAGGTATTAATTAGCCAGTGACACTATATATAAGATGGGCAGTTCTGAAGCAAGAGTGCAGTTGCCTCTCTACTTATACATGGACAAATCAGTCATGATCTGACTATATCCTGCTACATCTCCATTCCACATAATGTCCTGGCACCCTGAAATAGATGTAAAGATCCTCCTCATAAAAGGCAGGGGTGATATATAAGATATGAATGGTCTATAACCAATACCCACCATCTGATTTTAATCTCACCCATCTCAAAACTCCTGAGAATCCACGCACACACCCAAATGAAACATAAACGTTCAGTAACACAAAGGGTTAAAATCCTGAAAAAGATTATCACTGATATCAGGAATAAAGATGCAATGGGAATATAGAAAAGATCAGGCCAACTTGAAGAAAATGGATTTCCAAGTCATGTAAAATTTAAAATTGCAACAAGCTGATTCTTGATAAACGTGGGAATATCTTTATCTCCTCTTGGTAACAATATGGAAGTGATTTGCTACTGCTTTCTTTTGGAATGTTTTTGCAGACAAAAACTGGCAAGCTGAATCTAGGCCTCATCAATTTAGGTAAAGCTACAGTCAAGGAGAATAGAATAGAATAGAATAGAATAGAATAGAATAGAATAGAATAGAATAGAATAGAATAGAATAGAATAGAATAGAATAGAATAGAATAGAATGACAGAGTTGGAAGGGACCTTGGAGGTCTTCTAGTGCAACCTCCTGCTCAGGCAGGAAACTCTATACCCTTTCAGAGAAATGGTTGTCCAATCTCTTCTTAAAAATCTCCAGTGTTGGAGCATTCACAACTTCTGGAGGCAAGTTGTTCCAGTGATTAATTGTTCTAACTAAATTTTTCCTTAGTTCTAGGTTGCTTCTCTCCTTGATTAGTTTCCATCCATTGCTTCTTGTCCTGCCTTCAGGTGCTTTTGGAGAGTAGCTTGAAAGAGTCTCCTTTTCCTTTTCTCTTGTACTTCTTCTCTCTTTCTCCCTCCAACTCAGCTCTTGCCAACATGACCCACTGATTACAAAATCTTTTGATGTTAGATGGAGGGTTTCATGAAATACTGCTTTATGATGCATATTTTTCTAACAATAATAATCTGTGGAATCAATGCTGAATTTGATAAGAAATCATTCTGTTTCAAGGAAAGAGCAACCCATCTCAGAGAGCAGATACAGTAAGTAGGAACTACCTTAACTTTCTAGTTCATCCCTGAAGCCCACTCCACTAACCCTCTGGATATGGTGAATCTCAGCAACAGTAGTAGTACAAGCAAAGAAAAAGTTTACTTTTGAAGCTGATACTAAAAAGGTCCTCCTTGTCTAAAAATAAATACACTGAAACCTAGGACAACTTTAATTACACCTTAGAGGATCTGCAGTCTTTGGCTCGATGATGTATTTATTCATCAGGAGAACTAGGAGGAAAACAACAAAAAGGAAATGAAGGAAGCTGTTAAGGGAAAAATGTGTTAAGTCCAATTTACTCAAATAGTATCTATAGCAGGCAAGAGACTTCCTGGAAAAAGAAAAAAAAACTCAGGAGAGCATTAACTTTGCCATTAAGCTAAATCCCTTGGCATAATGGGTTAGTTTGTTTGTTTGCTGGCCATAATATGAGAAGTTACTTTAAAAAAAAATAGAAATCTTTATGTCAGAAGTTCAAAATTAAAACTGAATTCATTCATATAGTTCATTCCCACATAAACATTACTAGATGTCCACAGCATGTTAGTTTTATAGTCTCCCCTATTCATATACTGTATTTGAAATCCGAAATTTTCTATATCCTATTCAAAAGAAAATTTATGGATTTTGAGAAAATTCTTGGTTTAAATAACAGGCTCCCTCTCCCTTCAAATCCTCGCTCAACTGAATCAGCTAGAAAAAGGCATTCAGCACATATTTGCCAGCGATTAAAAATAAATTAGAACTTTATCAGGAAAACAGAAATGGCAATCCAAATTTAGCATCATAGAAATATGATTTAACAGAGAGGGATTCAGAGTACTCTCTTCACGTGATCAAGATCACGTGAAGTATTAATACCACTTTACAATGCCTTGGTAAGGCCACACTTGGAATACTGCATCCAGTTTTGGTCACCACGATGTAAAAAAGACGTTGAGACTCTAGAAAGAGTACAGAGAAGAGCAACAAAGATGATTAGGGGACTGGAGGCTAAAACATATAAGGAACGGTTGCTGGAATTGGGTATGTCTAGTTTAATGAAGAGAAGGACGAGGGGACATGATAGCAGTGTTCCAATATCTCAGGGGCTGCCACAAAAGGAGTGAAGCTATTTTCCAGGCGCCTGAAGGCAGACAAGAAGCATGATGGAAACTAATCAAGGAGAGAAGCAGCCTAGAACTAAGGAGAAACTTCCTAACAGTTTTAAATTAACCAGTGGAACAACCTGCCTCCAAAGCGGTGAATGCTCCAACACTGGAAGTTTTTAAGAAGAGACTGGACAGCCATTTGTCTGAAATGGTATGGGTTTCCTGCCTGAGCAGGGGGTTGGACCAGATGACCTCCAAGGTCCTTCAACTATTATTATTATTATTATTATTATTATTATTATTATTTATTATTATTATTATTATTATTATTATTATTATTATTATTATTATTATTATTATTATTATTATTATTATTATTATTATTATTATTATTATTATTATTATTATTATTATTATTATTATTATCCCAGCATGGAAAGCCTGGATGGACAATTATTATTTTCTTGCAATTTTAATATTTTTACTTTCAGATCCTTTATTTTCCATTTATAGAACAATCTCTACATTTTTTATTTTTTTCTAAAAAAAATAGACCAAATTACTTTTACATATATCTGTACTCACAGCTAAGTATAAATTACTCCATGGGAGAACACTGTGCATCAGATGAAATGAGATGAGGCCAGCAAATGAAATTAGCCATGGTATCTCAGTTGGTTTCTTTACAATTCCTGATCCCGATGGGCCTGCCGGCATAGGTCCGCCCACTTCATCCTGCAAAGTGTGGCTCACACGGCGCTCCCGCCCACCACCATGCCCGCAGGCCCGTCGGCATCAGGAAGGCTCCGAAGGAGGTAGTTGTGGGGGGGGGGGAAGCAGGAGGCTTTCCAGCAGGTGCTGCCAGGCCTCCAAACACGGTGCTACCCCTCCGCTTTCCAACCCCAAAATTCTGAAGTAAAGTTGGGCAGCCTTTGAACGCCGCTTTGGGACGAAGCGGGCGGAGGTACTTGCAAGTCCCGCCCCAGCTATGGCGAGGAGCAGCAACTGTGTCTGGGCCCAGGGGGCGAGGGGAAGGAGCGCAGTGGCTGGGCTGCCTTCTGGCCCACTGGATTTGGGGGTTTTCCTTTGATTGGGGGCATATGGTCTGACCCTCACCAAAATGCAAATCCCTCTGTAAGCAGGGATTGGGAGGCTAAAGGACTCTATCTTTGTGACCATGCAGTTCTAAAATTGATGGGTTGCTGCTGGGGAGGAGAATCAAAATAGGGCAAAACAAGCGTAGTCTACCATGGTTTATTGATTGCAAAGTTTCCCTCGGGTTTTCCTATCCCTTCCTGGGCTATTAAAATCACATTGGCAAGGTCTGTACCAAACACCAGGCTGCAAACTAATCAACCGGATTTTAGCCTAGCTCTTTGTGCAATCCCAGGTCATATTCTGGAGGTAAGAGGATGTAGTAACAGGAGAGAGCTGCAAAATTGATTCATTATTTATTCTTGCCTTTAGCAGCAATAACCACGTTCTTTGATGACTTTGCTAGCAACCTGCAGGCTGTGAACTTTCCTTTCTCCCTTGGGGAAAGAATTCAGAAGTGCTAGATTTATTTTTCCTGCTAATTACAGTATACCTTGTTGGTTTTTTAAGAAGCTTATGAGAAAAAGATGTGTCTGAAAATTAAAGGATGTATGGATTGAGTTGTGAGACAGGAAAGGGAAGTACACGTACTTATGCACTTGCATAAGGGTTCTGATTTTAAGGTGAGTATCCTGAGCTATGGAGGCCTTTGATCTTCTTAAATACATAATAATAAAATAATGAGAAGTAAAGGCTCAAAGGGAAGGCAGATTAGAAAGAACGAGACCTTTTGGAGTCTTTAATTCCATTCCTGTTACGAGTTCCTTAATAAGGTTTGCTCTTCCTTCCTAACATCAATAAAGATGGTTTTTCCAGAAAATATGTAAAGAGCTATAATTAGTGATTTAACTATGTTTTCTTTTTGGCTGTGTTTTAATTTATATATAATGTATGTTTAATCGAGGAGGGCTTGGAGAGGTAGAAGTGGCCAATATGGAGGCTGCACCTTGCCCTCCAGATCTCTGTCTCCCCTGCAGATCTCTGGAGAGGAGGAGGGGTGGCAGGGGAGCTATATGAGGGAAGGTTGCCCCAACAAGCCAGCATCCTTACCACGCATGATTGGAAATGGGAATACCCTTTCGACAAGGGCCAGCCTCCCTTGTGCAGGACCCGGGAGCACTGCTCCCCTGCCGCCTCCTCTTGCTCTCCAGAGATCTGTCAAGACAGAAGTTGGACTCGGAGGAAACTGTTTCCTGCAAACGTCCTCCACCTCCTGCTTTGCCAGGAGGGGGAACCAGACAGGGAAACACCAACAATGTCTGGGATTGGAAAAAAATCATCTCTTTAGCATACTATACAAACACACACACACACACACAAACATTCCAAGCTTGGAGACTTGTATCCACATCTGAGCTAGCAAATTGCCAATCGTGCCTGGGCTTGGGGAGAAGGCCCTCTCCTTCCTCTGTGGATAAAAGTCCCCAAACCTGGAATGCAGTGTGTATGAGTGTGTGTGCGTGAGCGCATGCGCTTGGCTGCTAGCAGTTTGGGGAGGCGAGGAGTTTGTGGAACACCAAGATGTCCCCACATCGAGTTAGCCAGTGCGATTTGTTCCATTCCGACCTAGCTATCTTGAGTCTGCTGTGTCCAGTGAGTGGCGTCAAGCAGGCCATGCCCACCTGCTAGGCAACTGATGGTACTCAAACATTGCCATATCCTAAAAGTGGTACAATCTCTGAAAAGGCTGAAAAGCCCTGGTCTAGAGTACTTGCAACATTATTTTAAGATAATTTTCTTCCAAGAACTCAGTTCACAAAAAAATGGAAATTGATAAAAAGCACTCCAGGCCACTTCTCAATCTGGGAAACCAAAAATATATTTTTAATTCCAAAGCACCCATGAATAATATTCATCTCCTTCTGGGAGAGTTTGGTTCTGTTCAGAACAGAGAGACTTGTTAGTTCTTTGGAACTGTGATTACTAACAGTGAGAACGTTTGAGCAATCTGGTTTCTATTTCATATTATTAGTCATCTATCTATGTAGTCACTAAAAGTTGACATGGACAATGGCACATAATCAATCAGTCAATCAGTCAATCAATCAATCAATCAATCAATCAATCAATCAATCAATCAATCAAGACATTACTGACCTCAGGAAAGCAAACAGAAGATCCCACCATTATATAAAGATGTTACAGAGAAATAGATGTGTGTGTCATCAGCATACTAATAATCTCCAGCTACACATATCCTGGTAATCTCCATCTGTGGTTTCATGGAGATATTGAAAATCATAAATGGACCAACTCAAGAAACAAATATGTCCAGAAACATCATATATTTGAGAAATAGGAATAGAATCACTGCAAAGATATACCTCCTATTCCCAGACCTCTCAGGTGGCCTATAAGAATATCACCACAGATGGTATCAAAAGTCACAAAAAGTTATAAAATAATGAAGTCATACTTTTCCCAGCTTCCAAATCAAGATAAACAATTTACCCCCAACACAGTTTTAATCTCATTGCCCTGTCTGGATCCCACTCTGGAGTTCAAATGATTTGAGATATTGATCAAAAATAGAACTTAAACATATAAACATTTTGTTCAACTTATTCTCTCAATATCAGTACTGTACATCCAGATAAAAATAATAAACAAAAATGTATACATATTTGCAGGGAGTTGAAAGGGCTTTTTCAATAGGACATTCCTTTTCATTCACAGATGTAAGTATTGTGTTTTTGTGTTTTTGTTTTTTTCTGTCTTTTCCTATGTAAAATCATGAAGACCTGTTGCCCGGCCATATAGACAATGCTGACTTTCCAGACTGAATGGGTCATTTCCCCCCCTAAATTTCTGGATTATAGGAAGGGAGGAAAGGGGAAGATGGCATAATTCAGTTGTAACTGTTGATTGCCTCTGCTGTGCGGCACATCCTATTTCAAACAGTTCCTCACAATTTAATGGCAAAAAAGCTGCTTTGGAGAACAAGAAAATAGACAGATTTTATGGCATTATTATTTATGTAGAGATATTTGGCCTGTGTGAGTAATAATGCTAGGAGTAATAATGCTAGGTGAGTAAATAATGCTAAGTGAGTAATAATAGTGACCATCATTCCCATCTTTTGGAACATTCTTGGAACAGGTGAGATAACCCCCCCTTTTTTTTCTGGCCTTTTGGAATGGTCTGAACACCTGGCTCTGCCAACTCGCTTGGGGCTTGCAGAGATGCACGCAACCTTGGAGTTGGTTAGTGCCTTGAAGGCCTCCCCCATCTTTTAAACTAATTATTCTATTCTTGTTTAAACTGCCTTCTGGTGGGAGACAATGTTTATATGGTTTTTAAGTTTTTCTGTTTTTAATTGTACATTGCCCAGAATCATTCTTTGAGTCAGATGGGCGGTTTCTATATTTGATATGTAAATAAATAATGCTAGACATTTATTTCTCTGTAACATTCTTAGATAATGGTGGGATCTCCAGAATGCTTTCCAAAAGGCAATTATCTCATAGGCCAAAGTCTTTTGAGTGATCATGAAGTTTGATGTGCAGCACATCTGCAAGGTCTGAGGTTGGGGCAGGCTTTGTTGGATCAGCTGTGATCTCTAACAGTTACCTTTGATGTTAAAAGAGGAATGGCTGATATAGAGCATTATTCTCAGTGAGTCATGGACATGTACATCTTTCCTTCTTTTAGGAGGACAGGTAAAATGATATTCAATTGGCTTATCACTAATAAATGGAATGAAGTGATGGACAAAAATAATATTAGGAGCTCTTTCAGGCCAAACATAATACACAATGAATTTGATAAGCATGACAATGATATTTACAAAGGCCAATGACATACTTGGATTCCTTCACATTTTATACTTTTCACACTCAGTATCAGGATACTAACGTTTAACTTGTGTGTTGCAATGCTCTATAATATGCTTCTACAATGCTCTAAAACATTTTTTAAAACTCTGTGTTAGATTCTTACTTCAAGACTGATCAGGGCTTTTTGCCCTTTCCTCTGAATTCAATAGGTTTGCATTTGGAATGTAGTGGAGATGACCATCAGTCACCAGGGTTATTCAACCATGGGCCATTCCTTGCAGCTGGCAGTATGCCTGAGTCCACATGTTTTTGCCTCAGCTGTCCACCTAAAGCCCCTGCAGTGAAGATGGAATTTTCCTTGATAGATACTGATGTTACTGGAGTAGATGGTTGGTGAGAAATGATGTTCTGAAACATTTATTGCTTGCTTCATCACAAAAATATTTCTAGCCTAATAACAAACTCAGCCAAAACAAACAAATTTACCAAAATCTTCCCCCCCCCCAACCCCTTCAGCAGCTCCTTCTATGCTGGCAGTGTAAATATTCTTTTCACTCAAACAATTTTGTTTAGTTTTAGCAATTGCTATAGCACACTGCTCAAAAATGGGAATTGATGGTTTTGAATTCAGGTTTGGGTGCTCAGTTCATTTATTTATTTATGAATTGAGCATTTTCAGATAATGCTAAGAAAAAATCTTCAGTTATGGACAATCTTGAGTCTTGAAAAGACCACTTCCGTCAGGTTCAAAGGAGGGCAGTGAATGAATAATGTATGCCGTTGTCATCTACAGTACTTATCAGCACATACATACTGGAAATGAGCACGAAGAGCCAGATGGAGCATCAATCTTTTGAATGCTATGAAAAGTCCTAACTAGCAGTTTTCCATTCTATTAAACATCTAATGTACTGGGCTACATCTCTTCTCATTTTTTCTCCAATCATCTAGAGAGAAATAGACTAATGACAAGGGAATGGAAATACTTTGTGTATGCAATACGTATTCCATGAGTAAGCAAATACCAGGTTTGCAGAATCTACTTTTTATTATTATGGTTGGTTGCACAGTCAGCCAGATGTTTAAACTGGATTTGGCATTTTTGCCACTTATCAAATCTTTCTCGAGAGTCTGGGATAGGCACATGTGGTTGTCTGATGGTGTTAAAGGTATCATCTCAGGGTTTAAACTATTCCAAGTAAAGCTGCCTTTTGCAATTGACTAATGGCAAATTTACCAATGCTAATGGTATTCAAGTAGTGCTCCAGATGTTATATAATCTGGAGCACCTATTACTATTGGTACTATCTTTGCTTCTTTTGCCACAATTGTCCTATTTCTGTTTGCAGGTCTTTATATTTTGTGATTTTTCTCCAGTTCTTTCTGTTATACTTTGCAGTCTCCAGGTACTGCCACATCCACTATCCAGACTTTTTTGTCTTTCTTATTGATAATTATTAATTCTGGGATGTTATGTGGCAGGTGCCTGTCTGTTTGAATTCTAAAGTCCCAGAACACTTTAGTGACTTCATTTTCTATCATATCGTCTATTTTGTTATTTCATCAGTTTTTGTTTGGAAGCAAATGGTATTTCTTGCAGATTTTCCATTACATCATTGTTGCTACTTTGTCATGCTGTTGTTTGTAATCAGTCCATATGGTCTTCTTGCAGCAGCTAATTGGGTGGTCCATTGTTTCTTCGGTTTCTTTGCAGAGACAGCATTTGCTCTTTGTTGGTTTCTTCTTAGTTCTGACTTTACATGCATTTGTTCTCAAGACTTGGTCTTGTGCAGCCAAAATTAGCCTCAGTCTCTTTCTTCAGCTCTCCTGTTCTTGCCAGGACTTGTTGTTATTTCATTCACCTCCTAATTTATTTATATACTGGCCATGTAATATTTTCTTTGCTATGTCTCTTTTCTAGTCTTCATTTGGTGTTTCTTATAGGCCAGTTTTGTCTCTTTGATATTCATGATATACCAGCTTCAGTGCATCTTCTTCACTGTCCTTCAGATATATTTTCAATGCTTTTTCCCCCCTTTTCAGCTCTCTGGTGTACTCACAATATTCCATGGCCACCTCGTTAGTAAATAAAGTCTGTCAATGTTTCTGTATGGATGAAGGGCATGCTTCATTGTCATTATTTTTCTGGTCTTCCTATCCAGGGCTTCTACTTCAACTTGAGTTCAGTCCACTATTCCAGCTGTATATCTAATGACTGGAATTGCCCAGGTATTAATAATCTTGATAGTATTTCCTCCACTTAGTTTTGATTTTAAGATCTTCTTCACTCTTCTGATGTATTCACCATCAATCTTCTTCTTGACTTCACTATGATTGATGTTTTCAGTCTGAAGGATGCCCAGGTATTTGTAGTCATTTTCTTCATCCAGACTTTTGATGTTATTTCCATAGGGCATATTGATTCCTTTAATTTTCACTACTTTTCCCTTTTGATGGTGAGAATGGCACATTTGTCCAGTCCAAACTGCATTGCAATATCTTGACTGTATATTCTGACGGTTTTAAGTAGTATTTCTCAGATGTTATTTTTCCATACAGCTTCAGATTATTCATATAAAGAAGGTAAGATAGCCTGACAGGTGGGTTTTTTATGTTTGAAAGCCAGTATTCATTATATGTTCAGCCAGTATTCAGTATTCAGTATTGTTGACAGGGGAATCAGTGCAATGGCAAATAGTAATACTGATAGTGAGTGTCCTTGAAAGATTCCTTTCTTGATATTAACCTCTCCCAATCATTGACCAGCAATCTTGTCTTCCATTATGCCATCAGTCTTTGCACAAAGCTTCTGATGTTTCTACTGACCTTTGTTATTTCTAGGCACTTGATTATCCAATCATGTGGCAAAGAGTTGAATGCCTTCTTGTAGTCAATCAAAGCTACAATCAAATTGGTTTTCCTTCTCTTGCATTTTTCCAGAATCATGTAGTCAATTACAAGTTGACCTTTTGTTTTGGCAGTTTCCTTTCTGCTCAGGTGGAAAGAGTTTGTTTTCAACTAGTCTGCATCAGCTATCACATCAGTTAGCAATCTAAAAATTGTTGATAAGCAGGTAATTGATTTTTAATTTTCTGGTGTTGTCCCTTTTGTTGGATCTTTCATGATCAGGTAGGTTTTGCAAATGTTAGCCACTCTTCAATTTCACCTTGTAATATGTTGTTAAATTTCTTGGCAATGAATGGATGCAGACCAGTCAGGTGCTTCAACCAAAGCCTATTCATCTTTACCTGGTGCTGATCAATTCTTTCTTCTTTGCCATTTTCCCACCAATTCTGCTATTATTACAAGTTCTTTCATTTCAGCTTCTTTTTTTTCTACCTTCTTTGTCCAAGCTACATTCTTGCTGTATTGTCCCATATCTGTGTCCAAAACTGCACTGTTTTTTCTTTGTTGGGTGTTGGCTGGTTCATTGCAGTTTGTCCGTTGATGGATTGGTAAAAAATATTTCTGATTCCAATGAAAATGTAAATTCTGCCTGTAGTGTGCAATTTGAGTTTTGTAACTGATGATTTTCTTGGCCCTGGCTGTTATTTGCTACTTTATTATTTTCAGTACTTCTTTGATTTTCCTTGTATTTAGCTGATATTTTTTGATCAAATAGTCTTTGGTCTTCTTGTTTTTCAGCTTCTTTTCTTTCATCTGTTCTAGTTTGCTTTCTTTTGATCTTATTTTCCAACCCAATCTTCCATTTGGGTGATGTATTATTTAGCTTTTTTTCTTGCTTGTTGATTTTGCATCCAAGGTCTTCAGTTATAACCAGTGCTTTTTTTGTAAAACAAAAAGGTGCCGGAACTCACACATGTCATACAACCCACTTTGCCTACCCTATAAGGTTCCATCCAAAAAAGGTGCCGGAACTCCGTTCTGAGCGTTCTATGAGAAAAAAAGCCCTGGTTATAACTACAGCCGTGGTGTACATCAACTGGTTTGTTTCTTGCAATGAGCTGGTTCTTATATTCACTATTACACTATTGGCATCTTTTAATTCCTGTGCTAGCATTCTTTTTACAAGCTTCAATGCAGGCAGCCTTATCTGTAGCATCACAGGGCTTCCAATGTTCTGAAAAGCACAGCCATATTACTGTGTATATTAATGTAGGATTTCCTCACAAGATTCAAGGGGGAAGATTTCATTCACTCTACCTCTGAGATTTTTTTCCTTCTTTCAGAGGCCAAAGCAGAGGAAGAGTTTTATTATTCTATAAAAATGGCCAGATTCCCTCTTCTCTGGTTGTAAAAAGTTAGTATGGCAGGATAAAAAGTGAGAATTTGTGTTTTGGGATTCTTTCATTGAAGAACATTGCATGAGAATACAAAAATGCTTCTACTATATGTCTTTGTATCGCAAAGCTGGTGGTATACAAGTTGGTGTGGTCTTTTATGGCAACAGCTTCCTTTGCCAGCTTATCTGTAAATGATAAAGAACTACTCTATACCACGTTTAGGCCATTTTTTAAAAAAAGCCAATATATGATCAATATCAAACTCTCTAATATTCTCCTTACCTCCATCCCTTCAGTTTGATGCAGGTCCATTAATGAACACTTATGAGTACAGCTGCTTATCCAGCTGGTAATCCTCTTAACAGTGGTAACATTCAGCCCATTGTAATATCCTTGGTTACAAGGATAAAATGTGAGACTTCAACAAAATTGATCTACAAAATACAGTATATTGCTTTTTTAAATCTTCTTATATCTGGACGGCCCAAATGTGTTTTTATTCTCTTCTAAGAGAATCTTCTGACACAGAAAGTATATGGCACATGTAGGGGTGGGTGGGTGGCTATTGTTTTTAAATACTTCAGTCAGAGATACCTGGACCATCATTACATAATATCGCAAGATCATTTATTTGGCACAGAGTTGTTATCTCTTTTTGTTTTACCTTGCAGTTGGAAGCATATCTTATTTTAATTACTTTTCTTTGTGAATTTTTAATGTATAATGTAGTTTGATGTATGATTTCTTTTAATGGTAAAAAACTTACAGCATCTGACTTATCTTTCAAAAAAGTACTGTGACAAGAAGGTATATATTTTTATTGTTTTCATCAGTATTTCCAAATAAAGCTGTCACCTTAAATTTTCTTCTTTTTCAGAAATAACACAATAAAGCACTTGTATCAGTTTGGCAGAATTACGGAAACCCTTATTTAGAATATCACAGATTGATCTTTTGTTCAGACTCCACCATCAAATATTAGTTGTTGCTGTATCTGGTTAAATCAAAGTTTTATTACAAACAACACCATTTATATCAATGACATAGTTATACAAATGAGGCAAGTTGGAGGAAATAAATCTGAATTTAATAAATGTTTAGATTTAATGGAGATTCCGTCCCATTGAATGGTGCATTAAGTCAAGGTTTTATTTTATAGCTACCTATGTAGCATGGTAAGATTTTAAATATGTAAAAGTCTTCAGGGTAATTTAGAATTCCCTAATATCTCCTGGCTAAAAGTCAGATTGAATTCAGTAGTGAATTTGCCTGAAACCTGGACAAATTCCAGTTCTATTAATTTCCCATAATTTTTCAAGTAGCATAGCTACAACAGGAGTTAGTCAGGCACAATTGGAAATTGCCTAAGGTGGGAAACACTGCTGTAGAGGAAAGCACATCAATGTTCAGAAATGCGGGACTGCATTGTTTGAAGGCCCTGAAAAGCTGTCATGTATTTTGTTCTTTGTTGCTCCAGAACGTTTGGCTAGAACATTAGGAGAAAGGTGCTAATAGTATATTCTAGAAAACTGGTGGGCTTTTCTCTTCATGAATTGAGGTCTCAAGCATAGTATGGACAGCAATTTATTGGGGATATTCCCGCCCTTAATTTCCTGAATGATCAATTGGTTGGACTAATGTTCTACACATACGATTCCCTTCCCCAATTTTTCTTATTCCTGATCTTTTCCTTTTAAAAACATTTCAGTTCTCATCCAAGAAGCTTCTTCAGTTCTTCAGAATTGAAGAAACTTCCTGGATGAGAAGCAAATGTTTTCAAAGAAAAAAAACCCAAGAAAGTCCGGTTGGCTTTTGGAAAAAGCACCTTTGGGACAACCATGATCTGGATGATTGAGAATCTCCATAGACTGATCTATGCTAGTTTCCTTTTGTCATATCCCTACCTTACCTTCACAATGCTGTTGCAAGGGACTAGAGTATCTTATACAACTGAATAGGATGTCATCTGAAAGGTAGCAGCAGGTATAGGATGGTCCAAAAGATTTTCCACTAAAACAAAATCCTAGTTTTATTTAAGAAATGTGGTGTTTTTTTCGTATAAATCATTACAATGAAGGAAATAATGTCTGCATCTATGGCATGCATTTTAGATGAGAGACAGAGAGACAGAGAGAGATGAAATAGCCTACAGCCCTGACATAAGAATCTGTGTATATGCAGAAGTGATCCTGTCTCTTGCAATTAAGCATCTAGTGGAAGATTTTGAGGCAAGAAATTGTAATTACAATCTAGAGGAAGAAACACTACTAGGTGTGCTATTTAACTACATGCAAAGTGGGTAAGGTTATACAGGAATCATTTGGGTTGGAGAATAGTAGTTATGTGATTTAAAATTTTGCTTTAGAAAAACTCTACTTGGTTTACAAGTTTGAAATATGTCTCAGAATCCTACACAGAAATTTAGTTAAGAAAGAACTAAATATCTTTAGTGCAGCAATATAGTCCATTTCTAGGAGCAAAGGAAAGCATTGTTATAGACCTTTTAAACACAACCTTTTGCTTAGTTGTTGGCTAAAAACATAAACCACAGATCAAGGGGGATCAATAAGTTGAAATAAAAGCCATTTGCTTTTCAGAGCAATCTTAGTTGCTGACAAACTTTTTCTCCTCCTTCTGAAAGTCAGCAGAAGTTGGCAAAAAAAAAAAAGGTAAGATGATTCACTTGCTGAGTGACAGATTTTCCCCCTTGTTTTCCTGACAGGAAGCTAAAGGTCTCACTGCCAGTGTAGGAGTTCTTTACACTGCCTATACTAGTCCTCTTGGTCATCCTTTATCTCTCTTCTCACCTTGATGTGATATTATATGATGATGTTCTGCCAGACATATTCAGTCTTCTCGGAAAGAAATGGCAACTTGGAAGTTACGAGTCCTGCCTCATCCTACAGATATCTGCAGAGAAGTGCCCAGGTGTTGGATGTGGCATTGCTAACTACTGCTGTGGAAAGGTTCTCATAAAACCCCACTAGTTACATCAGGAACATCAGAACTGAAAGTTAGCATTAAAAAGTCCTAGCAATAAATAATGATATTCTGGCATCTTCCAGTATGACTCCAGAGAGCAGAATGGGAATACAAATTTGGCAATTCTAGTAAATTTTCCACATTTGAATGAACTATGTCATTTATTTTTCAACCTTAATATTCTGGTCAAAAAGTATCCATGGAGGATTTGAGTGCCTCAATGAGAATTCTGATTCTGAAACATTTTAAAGTTCAAAGAGGTTTTACAATTCTTGGGCTGCATTTTCATACTGAAATCTATGGCACCACCAAGTCAACTGCAGCCACTATTTACTTGCAAGAAGAACCATCAATTCTGGATCATGTGGGATGGTGGGAGAGGGGCACAAGGAATACAGATGGAACAAAAAAGGAAAATATTAGGAAAATTATTTTTTTCTTTCGTTCATTATATCAAGTAACATCTGAATCTTTTGAATGACATGTCATGAAATAAAATATGCACTACAACTGCAATGTACTCATCCAAAGAATGCTGTTGGTAGCTTTGAAGAATTCTCATTAATATAATATCTAAGTTGTTTTTCTTCATAATTTTAGTTTTAAATCAGTATTTACTGATAATAAAAACCTTTCTTTCAAAATCCTATTTTTTCTTAAGCATTTTATATCCAAACTCTGAGTTAATTTATTTATTAACTCACTTTTGGAGAGGACAACTATCCTACCAAGGAGAATAATTGGATTTGTGATCCAATTACCTTAAGTCTTGATTGAACTATTTTCCTCTTTATTTAAATGACATATTATTTTGTCCTCATTTTAACAACTAAGAAAGCATCACATCGCTTTTTACCTAAAAAAAAGGATGACTACAATGATGTCCAAAGAATTCTGTTTGACAGAAAAAGCTCATAAATTTGGCTAGCTGTTTTATCATTTATTCTGATAAGATACATCCTCTCTTCTGCAGTGTGCCTTGCTTTTGTTTTGCAAAATCAATATGGCAGTAAGTCTGTTTGAAATCATTAGAATTTAACACTGTGTTAAAGTCCTATTGATTTCTACAAGCCTGGCACTTTGATCTCGAACATATTGTATGAAACACTCCATTGATTTGAACACCACCAATTATGGCCATAGTGATTTTATACATTCCAGATAATGATCCCTTAAAGGTAGACATTTACAGAAGTTTGAAGAGGGAAAAAAAGCTTTACAAAGTGAAAGAAGCATTTCATGTGAACACAAAGCCTTTATTCATAAATGAATGAGTGCTGAAAGCATTGAAATCAGTGCAATATGATAAGTATAAGTGATTTAAGCATGTCTATTTTGTGTACCCAAAATAGGCCCCAGCTAACTCCAGTATCTTTATCTTGCTTTTCTGGTTGAGCAGAAAAACTTAGTCCTTAAGAATATATCATCATCATCATCATCATCATCATCAATTTAGCCATTGTTTATCCACTGCATGATAAAGTCCTCTTGGCCAATGGATCTCAATGGAAGGTGATACAATAAAGGCAATTGAACGGCGTGTTAAATGTGGTTGGCAGGCATTCGGCAAGCTATGCATAATTTTCAAGAACAACCTCCCTCTATGCCGGAAGAGAAAAGTTTTCGATCAGTGTGTGTTACCTGCTCTAACATATGTCGGTGAAACATAAACACTAACCTCACAATTGATACAAAAGCTAAGAATGGCGCAAAGAGCCATGGAAGAACTGATGGCAGGTGGACCAAGGCAATCATTGAATGGATCCCACTTAATAAAAAGCATCCATGAAAGAGACCTAAAATAAGATGGATCAATGGCATCAGCAAGTATTGTGGGCCCAATTGGCAAAACAAAGCTCAGGACTGTATTGGTTGGAAGAATATATAACATAGCCATTTTAAGGGTATCCTAATTAAGCATCATTGGGAGGCACGCTGGCTCAGCAGTTAAAGATGCTGAGATTGTTAGCTGGAAAGCTGACGGGTTCAAAACCCGAGCACTTGTGTGGCAGGGTGAATTCCCATTACTTGCCCCAGTTCCTGCCCACTTAGTACTTTGAAAGTATGCAAATGTGAGTAGATAAATAGGTACCATTTTGGTGGGAAGATAACAGCATTCCATGACCCTCAGTGTATAGTCATGCTAGCCACATGACCACGGAAATGTCTTCAGACAATGTTGGCTCCCTTGGCTAAGAAACAAAGATGAGCACCGCCCCCTAGAGTCAATCATGACTGGAAAAGGGATACCTTTACCTTAATTAAGCACCAAAGTTATCAGATTGAAAAAAATTAGATCTCAGCAAGGATAGTAATTATATAGATCCTGGTGGATGGGGAATTCTGGGAGTTGACAAGATTTTAAAATTGCCAAATCTGAGCAACACTTATCTAGAGTGTTGCAATCCTAATATAATAGCCTTATGTTAACCAAGCTCAACCCTGCTTACCTTCCACACTCAGTCAAAGTAGACCAACTGCAGTTAGAAGTTGAGACTGGGATAATTTAATAAACCTTATGGCATCTTTTACTGTTAGGATGGAGACAATGTGCTGAGTTTGGATGCAAATGGTTATAGACCAACAAGATAGGATAAGATAATGTGAGACTAATTGGGGAAATCAAAATGCAGGAATGAAGACTAGAAATCCCATTGTCTTCCATTTCCCTCTCTAAGCATTATATAATTTTGGTAGAACCTAAGTTTATGTCTATCATGTGTTGCAGTCTCCCTAAGTCTAAGGGTGCTGGCCTTCCCCTCTACCTCCTATGTTGTATGGTCTTTCCCATCCCAAAAGGAGTTTATTTATTTAGTGTATGACATATCATACATAGACTAGCAATATATATTAATATTTTACCTAGATTAGTCAAACAGAAAAAAATAATGTTAAAAAAAATCTATGCTCAAATACCAATATCTTGGCCACTGAAGAACAGAATTGTTTATATGAAAACAAAAAATCAAATACTGGACTGGTATCTGCCCTCATCTTACAGCCAGCCATGATGTGATCCATAGTTTAACACGGGACAACCGCAGTCACACAGAAAGGAAGATACTATGTCCCATTTATACAGGGAGTCCTGGCAGATGCCATGCGAGGTGTGAATCCTATCCAGGATTGTCCATTGCTGATATGGTAGTTCAAAGTCTGGCACCTTTTTTGTGGGGTCACTTATATGTCTTCTTATGTCTGGGTGTCCAGCAACCCATTTGACTTTCTATTGGGAATCAGTGTTAAAGTTGTTGGGCAGATGTTGTGCAAATGCCAGTGGGGGCTTCCTGGATTTGAGTCTTCTAGCTGATAAATGAGGAAGGTCGGCATGCAGAAGTAGGAGTGAGTTGTTCATAATTTTTCTGTATTCTCTCACTAGTGCATCTTGCCTTTGTAAAGCTGGCAGTGCTATATGGCTCTGAACAGGAAGCCAGCAAGTCAGAGTCGCTTTAATACAACTGCTTATAATCCTGATGGTATTGTTGAGTCTGGCAGCTAACTTATTAATATGGCAGTTATTAAACCAGATTCTGGGACACAGCATTCTGCTGCAGAGGATTATGTAAGAGGAGTTTGCATATCTTATAGAACTCTGTGTGATCACAGTACATGCCACAGTCCAGCGCATATCAAAAAATGTGTGTTTGGCTATTTATTATGGATTATTATGGATCAACCAAGATCCAACTCAGATTTGATATTTAAAGGATACAAGTTCTGATACAAATTTACGACTTTAAATCTAAAGTAACAAGAGTCATTTCAACTAGATTTAAGCTTCAGTTAATTAATTAATTATGTAATTGTGGGAACTGTTAAAATGCTTGCAACTGCTTTTTTGTGTGCTTTACAGCTATCTCAAAATGACTAGTGAGGAGCTTACACAGGGGTTGTGCTGAATCAACACAGAAAGTATTCTTCCCCAAACACTGCTTTAAAAATAAGCTTTTACTAAAAATCATAGAGCCCATCATTCTTTAACCACTTCTTTTTCTGGGCTACAATGCCAGGCCACACATGGAGATTTCAACATTCCTGCTATAAATGGTGAGAGGGACTGAAGTACTAATTTAGTATTAGTGCCAACTGAGTTTGCTTTGCGTATAAAATAATCCAGTTGCAATTTCTGTCTTAGCACTTATACTGATATAGTGACTGAAAACATAAAGCAGAAAATGGAAAAAAAATCTTCAAGAATACGCCCATAAAATTGCAAAGGTAATTGAAGATAAGATAAGATAAGATAACCTTTATTGTCATTTTTATATTGTGGACACAACGGCACACATCAAAAATGAAATTTAGTTGCCCACTCTCAAAGTGAAACACATACATGACACACACCTAAACATACTATGAACAACATATATATAGACCCACATCCCTACATATACATAGCAAATAAATATTAAATACTGTCCATCTTGAATATATAACGCAAGGAGGAAGCTTGAGAGTTCGCAAGGTTAATGCTGTATGGAATGAAACTATTGCTGAATCGGATGTTCTGCTACGGAACCACGAAGCCTCCTCCCAGAAGGTAACAAGGAAAACAGGTCGTGAAGATGTGTAGTGTCCCAGATAATCTTACGGACCCTGCTCAAGCAACGCTTCTGTGCTATGTCCTGGATGGTAGGGAGGGAACTGCCAATGATCTTTTCAGACATTCTCACCACTCTCTGCACCGCCTTCCTGTCTGAAGCAGTGATGCCTCCAACCAGACTGTGATGCTGTATGACAGGATGCTCTCGATTGTCCCCCTGTAGAAAGTGGTCAGGACAGGGGAAGGAAAAATGTGCTGTGGAGTTATACAAAATAGCAGGTGAAATCAGAAGTAGATTGTTAAAGTAATTCAACTTTTAATTGTCAATTAGTTGCCTTTTAGGGATGATTTGGGATTTGAAAAATTAGGAGTAGATACAGATAGACTCTTTTCACAGTTATACGGAACTTCTGCAAAGAGATATAAAAATTACAGGAAACAATGACAATTCTGCTTGCAAATGCTAAATGCACAAGCTGTAAATTCCCAAATGAAATAATTTACAGCTAAAGCACTTTTATAAAAGATTATGGAACAAATCAATAAAAGTACTTTTTGTTTTGTTTTGTTAGCTGATGAGACTAGAGATGAGCAAAGTGTTGAAGATTAGAAACTGTTCTCCTGGAGACTTGCAAACATGAAGATTTGTTGCTATTTTTGAGCTTCTTTCGCAAATTGCTCTTATTCTTTCAGTAAGGACATTACTAGAACATTGAAACATTCTGCAGAATTAAAGACAAAAATATTTTTTACAAAAAAAAATCGTGCTGTGATTGCTTAATGAGAAAGGTTACTTGTTAATACTACATTAAATGTTATTTAATTAAATATATTGGTTTAAAATTGTATGAAGTTGGGAATGATGTAGCCATGTACTGAGAGACTTGATCCCATTATTACTTTATAAAATGGATTTAATAATACTGTGTTTCCCCAAAAGCTTCTCTGTTCTCTCATCACTACAACCATGCACTAAACTTCAGCTAGCAAAATATTTGGCCTCAAGAACTGCACACATTGGCAGATTTGGGATAAGAAGCTGCACAAAAATGCACCCCCTCAGACACAAAGGTAAATGCGCATATATACCCAGCTCAGGTTTCCCCTTTTCTTCCTCTTCTCAACAACGCAACTAGAGATATCTAGTTTCTTCCTTCCATTAAGGGCAGGAAAACAAACCAGATTGAACTGACGGTTGGGGATCAGTTCCTTTCATCTTCTGCTACTAATAAGAGTAGCCAACTTCATGTTAGCCTACAGACCACATTATGTGGAATGTTGTCTGTTGCCTTAGCACCCGTCTTGCTACAAAATTAAAGTACAACCAGCACTTGCACTTATACTATCGACCAATATCAGGATGCACCTGGTGATGGTGCTGTGTGGAAAGTGCATCTAGGCAGCTGCAGATACTTCCCTTCCCTTCCTTTCCCCTAGACTTTGACAGTCTCGTTCCTGGCAGCTACAGTACATTTGCCTGCTGGAATCAAGCCAGCTGGTATATAGGAGTAATCTGAACAGTTTGGGTAACTGGATAGATTGGAATTAGAAAAGATATATAGGTTGCTTGCACAGCAGGTTTTTCATCAGGCCTGTTTACTGAAAGATTTCCAAGTAGCTACTGTATAATCTGCTTCAGGAGGAAGTACGTACATCAGTTTGGTTACAGCTTTGAATTTGATCCAAAATATCTTGACTGTCTAAACACAGCAATATAAACTTGTCAGTGGATATATTCACAGGAATTATGAACTGGGGAGAGGATGGTGAAGGAAAATAGTTTGAGTAAAAATAAAAGAGATTCAGCATTTGCTCATCAGTTCCACTGAACATAGAGATAATTATGATATTCTCCCAAAAGGTCCCTAGAAGGATCTTTTATTGTTGTAGACTCACTAGTTGTGAAGAGGCAAGTTAATGGTCCACACATCATAAAAGACCCATGGGATGAAAGTTAAATCATAGGAGAAAAAAACCCCTTTGGCTTAAAATAAAATGAGAAGTTCAGCTGTAGCAGCTGTTTGGTTTGGAATTATTGGTGATAAAAGATGGCTTTCCATATTAGCAGATTTATATTTTGAGCAGGATCTACATAAAAAAAATAAATCAGTCTTCTTTCAGCTTTGTCTTTCCAAAAGTGTTGGGGTGATAATTGTTCTGTTAGCTGACAGTTCCAAGAGTTGTACTCTCCACACCAAGGGAAGGCACATTCAGAAAATTTGAATAAATGCTGAGTGAATAAGGCCAATGGATATACAGTATGTAAAGATACTTTAAAAAGCTAAGTCTCAAATCCTGATCCTGGGAGTGGGCACCATTAAATTCATTTAAACTTTCAATTAGATAAACATTTTAGGATTATATTAGTCATGACTCAGTTCAGGTTTAGCCAACCACGTACAATTTTAATTCCAAATGATTTTGCAGTTAGGGTTAATATGCAAAGCCCAGATGTCTTCTGATGTAATTCTGCTGAAAATGATACAGAATGAGATTATTTCTGCTTTGTGAATGTAATTTACCAAAATGTAAGATGTGAATCGGGATCTTATCATTTTTCAGAGCTGCACTTCTCATATAAGGGAAGATCAAAGTGTGGTAGTACAATGCTAAAATGTGTCTCTTGAATTTGTGGACTAAAGGCCACCCCAACCTACCTATTCATGCACACAGTGGGAGTCCCTTCTGAATAATGTGAACTATATTTTGCAAATTTTAGACAGCACTTAGTGTAGATATCACTCAGTAAGACATCATGTAGCAAATAAATGAAACAACCTTATAGCCCTCCAGTATCCAATTATCTTCCATTCACTTTGATGAGCAGGGCAGGGCAGTCCAATCCGGAAAAGGAGAAATGACTGTTCATATGGCTTTCTGTGCCCTAAGTCTCTGGTGGAGAAGCAGCCTGGGCCTGAGTCTATGGGACAACATTATAAATGCAGGAGGCAAATTTAAACATATGCATAACCATTTCAAACACAGTAGAATGATTTTTTTCCATTTTTTTTCTTCAAAGCTAGATTGCTACATTCATTTACATAAGATATCCTGATTAACACATCATTTGAAGATGCACCCAAGTAGCTATTCAAAATTATTCAATTTTGAAATTAAGAAAATTAAGAAAAACTTTCATACAAAGATGGACATAATAAAAGACAAATGGAGAAAGAAAATGTAAAGAATACATGAAAAGACTACAAAAAAGACCTCCAAATCACTGGTACATACAAAGGTATGACCACTAAACTAAAACCAGACGTTAGAAAAAGACACAAAAACTTCAACGATTTATGACCGTTGATTTCCAATAGATCTGCTTGTAAGATCATAGCATTAAAATGCTTCTTGCAGTTTTGATGTGGGTATGGAAAACACAGAACTGGCCAGAGGACTGGAAAAGATAAGTCTTTATTCCAATACCAAAAAAGGGCAGAGCTAAGAGTATTCAGAGTAGAAAACAATTACACATCTCACATGCTAGGAAGATAATGCTCAAAATTTTGCTGCCTGGACTTTAACAATATATGGAACAAGAAGTACTGGAGATACAATCTGATTTCAGCAGCAGCACTGGGGATCTCATTGACAATATCTGACAGATAATGGAAATGCCAAGTGAGTTCTTAAGACATTTGTTTCAGTGCTGGTTCTACAAAGCCTATGAAGCAGGGGTTGCCTACAAGTGTGGACAACCCTTAAAAAAACAGGGCTATGCATTTTAGAGGCTATCCATAGCTATGTTGGAAGTCAGCACCCATCCACCCTCCTAGAGAAGGAAATATTTTGAGGGATATTTTTAAAAAAGGCAGAAAAAAAGGAATAATGGAGAAAAATCTTAGGTAGAAACCAGCCCCTAGTCTCCTTCCCCCAAGCAGGCCAGCTTTTAGAAACACAGATTTGGGGCCACCTATTCATAAGCAAAATGCCTTCAGCCCCAGCCCCAGAAAAGTTTGAGCTGATGGAATTAGAAAAACAAAGACTCCAAGGATAGGAGCATAACCTTTAGGACATAATAGGATTAATCCCACAGCCTCTTCAGACTAGCAAAAGACACGACACAAAAGCCCACCTCATTGCACAACCCCCTGGAACATTCCAAACACAAAATCCCAAAGAAGGTATAAAACCCCATCTATCCCAACTCCATTTTGGTCAGCTGTCCCAGAACCACATGTTGTTGGTTCTGTTCTTCAATAAACAGAACCTTCTTTCCAAACAGCCTCCATTTTATTTATTTCCAGCTTGGAACTGGACCTGAAGATTTCTCTTTCAACACCTAACGCGCAGATATTTTACACTGACTAAAAAATAACAGTCAAAATGGATATTGAGCAACCAACTGCTTCAAAAGAGTGTGCCAAAACGTATACTATCATCCTATCTACTTAACAAATGCAGACTATATTACGAAAAATTCTGGGCTACAAGAAACAGAAACTGGAATTAAAATTGCCAGAAAAAATATGATGTCAGAAGTTGTGATGAAACTACTTTGGTAATTTTTACTGAAGGTGAAAAACGGGAGTACCGGAGCCAGGATGGACGCAGTAACAGATTTTACTTCCTGGGCTCAAAAGTCTACAGAAATAATGATTATTACAATGAAAAAATAGACATCTGCTTCTTGGGGGAAAGATCATAAATAAGATGTTAAAATGTAAAGACGTTACATTACTTTAAAAAAAATCTGTATTGTCAAAGCCACAAACTGTTTGTAATATATGGCTGTGAAAGCTGTACCATCAGAGAGACTGAATAAAGAAAAATCAATGCATTTGAACAGTGGTGCTGGAAAAATTGCTGAGAGAAACCTTGGACAGGAAGAAAAGCAAATAATTCAATACTAGATTAAGTAAAAACTGTCAGCTCACTGGAAGTGCTAATGATGAAATTAAGGCTTAAATATAGTGGTCACATGATGTGAAACCAAGACACTGATGTTTAGAAAAATAGAATAGAAAAAGAAGCCAGCCGAAGACAAGAAACCAGATATCACAAGCATGATGAGCTCATAAGAACTCAAACAAGTGATGTTGACAGGCAGTCCTGGCGAGCTGTATCACTAATAGTTGGATGAACAACAGAAATGATACCTGGATTTGATCAGCACTTTTTTTCTTTATTCTTCTACCTCTGCCAATGGTAAGTCCAGGGCATTAATGATATTTACAAATTGCTGCAGCTAATCCAGAGGCCAGCAGCTGAGCTATAATGCTCTTCCAGAACAACTGGTTCTCCACAGATGTCACTGTCTGTTGAGTTGCTGCACTACAGTGGATTACCTCTCACTGCTTTAGTTTGGTTTTGTTGCAGCTCAGCAGGTAAGCTAAACAAAAGGAGACATGTGGACAGTTTTGCTGTGATTGCTCAGGACAGGAAATGCTGTGCCTCCAAACAGCAGGGGAATGCTCTCTCTTGTAAAGCTCCGTTCCTTCTGACTTCTGGTCACCACCAGGTAGCCCACCCACGTTATGGCAATACATCGTTACAGGCCCAAGGAAATATATGAATGTGTAAGCCACAGTTCCACAGGTTTCACTGAGAGGGAGATGAGGAAACTTGTGTACCTTTGTTAACTGACACACATAAAATGAAATCTATTTGGTTATAAGCAGTTGGGAAGCATCTGTATCTTTCTAATACTGTATGGAGTCTTTGTAATCACTCTAAACAACCATAAAGATGCATTTTTGGAAGAAAGCCTCTAGACTTACTAAATTTTTTCTGTTTGGTGTAATAACCTCTAAAGCTATTAAATTGCAATTCTCACACTTTTAAGTCAATATGACGGAGTTATATTCTAATATATTAAGAAATGCCAGGTTGAAAAAGGCTCATACATGCAATTCATTTTTGCCTGATTGAAACAAATTATGTACACATGTTATGCCCAGAAATGCTATATGTTGGACAATAAAAATAACCAAAATTCCCCATGAACTGTAAGTGTCCTTTTCTCTATGCTGAGAATAAAGTAGGTGAGGGACCAAAATATTTAACCCATTTTTTAATAGAAGGTAAGAAATCTAAATCTCATCGAAAGAATTTAAAATATTTTTCAGTAGTTCTCATGCTGTTGTTCTTCCCTCGTGTGCAAATTGTATAAAAATTAGAGCAATAGTAAATATTGCAATCTCCAATCTGGCAGAACTACATAAAGCAGGTGGCAGGGAGGGAATACGTTGTGCTAAAACAGTCACAGGAGGCAACTCTTGAAATTGGCAGATACTGGAAAGAAGCCCACCTTCACTGCCTTCTTTTATCCTGTGATCTCATCAGAAAAGATTACTATTAAATATCTGGCTTAAATGATTGTGTTGATGTCATGAATTGGCTAGATAACCTTTGATGTCTGCCAATTAATCTGAAAGTCAGCTTTCAAATGCAGAAAGCATTTAGTAAATGGAACCCCTGGTACGGAAGCTTTTGATTAATTTGATATGCCCCACATTTAATACCAAATGGCATTTGACTGCTTTGCAGCATTGTTACTATCAGCATCAATGATATATAAGTGATACTTTTTTCTCATATTTATTGCCTTTTTGTAATTGAAATAAATTGTGTATTATATACTCAGTGTGAGTATTATATAATCAGTGTGAGTATTATCTCTTTGCATTCAGAGAGAGAATAAGGCATTTGAATGGATTCAGATTTTGCCGTAATATTAATGGGATATCCTAGCTATGAGTGCTGGAAGCCTTACTGATTTAAATGTTTCTACAATTATTGTGAGGAGAACCCAATCTTAACTATTGCTGAAACAAATTAATTTTTAATGTCTGTGTTTGAATATGTCTGCATGAGAGTTAATCTGTATCACATTTTTACTTTGATGAGTTGTTTATATTTTATTTATATTTATATTTAATTATTTAAATAAAAAGAATAACATTTGATTGCAGGCATCTTTCCTTTGAGTATGTGAACTGCTGGATATACTGATCGGAAAGAACAGCAAGACAGATCTTTTCATTTACTGGTCTATTCCCGGTAATGAAAGATTCCTGTTTGAAACATGGAGAAACTGCTGTTTAATACTAAAAGCTAAATAATCTGGTTCAACATGAATCAACTTGAGTTATTTCTATGGATATTTCCATCATACTTCCAAGGCCTGCTGTCTTGAGAAGGTTGATGTAGTTGACGTAATACAAATATACCATAGTTAACATCTGAATAGATGTGTTTTGGAGGAGGCTCAAGTGAGTCCCTTTTTGGAGCATTATCCAAGCCTCCTCTTAAAATGAATATTTTGCTAATTTACTAGGAGCTCCACATAGTCCATAAATTGTAGGCATTTTGAGTGAAGCCATGTTTAAGTAGTTGGGGGTGCCAAGGGCAGAAATGATGCTCCAAACTCTGTAGGGGTTAAAGCACCCATGTCACCACTATGAACTCCCATATTTATTATTATTATGATATCAGTCAGCCAAATATTTAGACTGGAAAATGGCTGAAATGTTTGGCTCTTTCCAGTCAGAGAAAATACTGGTTATTGGCACATATGGATAATACCTTGGTTCACCAAATGAGATAAGAAAAATGTATGCTCTCATTCCTTAGAAAATAAATAAGTTCAAAACATATGAGCCATGGTGGTGCAGTGGTTAGAATGCAGTATTGCAGGCTAATTCTGCCAAATGCCAGCTGACTGTCAGCAGTTCGAATCTCATTGGTTCAAGATTAACTCAGCCTTCCATCCTTCTGAGGTCGGTAAAATGAGGACCCAGATTGTTGAGGGCAACATGCTGACTCTGTAAACCACTTAGAGAGGGCTGTAAAACACTATGAAGCGGTATATAAGTCTAAGTGCTAGTGCTATTGCTATAAGGTAATGTGATGACTATCTCCAAGCTCCCAGTGAAGATAAAAGTGGGCATTTACATTGTTTTAATTTAAAGCACTGGATTTATTGAAATAATATAAGAATGCAGATCAAGACTGACCAAGTAAATTGATCCTAATATTTTATTTTAATATCAGATAAAATGTGGATTACAGAAGAACTGATACTGGACGTCAATATAGAGACTAAGCCACAGCATATGCATAATTGTTTTGATACCTGACAATTGGGGTTTTAAATAGTGGTTATTCCTGTACATGCATCTAAATGTTTTAATTCTTCATTTCTGGATAGACTAGGAAGTGTTTGATGGCAAAAAATATGAGGTAGAGACTAAGACTGAGAGCCGCCCTTTTTCTTCTGGAATTTTCTGAACTGAGATTGTATCGCCACGGCAGCTTTCTCTGTCTCTGGTGCATCCATGTCTATGTCAAAATCCTCTGGAACCTTCTTTTGTGTATCTGTATCAAGAAAATGAATAAACACAAAAACAAATAATTAATACACATTTAAGAAGAAAATTACCAACATGGATTCTCTGAAGAGAAGCCAGACAAAGAAACCTTGTGATCTCTTCCGCTCATATTTCCATATATCCGAGAGATCTCGCCTTCCCACTCGATTGATAATGTTCTGAGACATGATGAGTGGCTGAGAATTAGCTGGCATTTCTCAACCTTGCCAAGA
Organism: Azemiops feae; assembly: GCA_023970755.1. Taxonomy (NCBI): domain Eukaryota; kingdom Metazoa; phylum Chordata; class Lepidosauria; order Squamata; family Viperidae; genus Azemiops; species Azemiops feae. The sequence goes on along the minus strand of JALGBA010003991.1, from coordinate 257,302 downwards.
TTGAGAGACACCAATGTAGACTCTATTTTAAAAATCCCACATCTTTAACTAAAGCTGTTAGCAATGTAATAGATTAAAGCCATTGTTTAGTATCAGTCTCCAGTTTGAGGCCAGAAAAAAAAGGGGGGGAGGAGGGTTAAGGAAGGCTGAGAGCAGACACCAGCTGTCCAGGAACGACCAACATATCTGTCTGCTTGGAACGAGCTACCTACAAGGATTTTTTTTTCAACTTCCTAAAATTTTATTTTGATAAATAACTTGAGCAAGTTATTTGTTCAATGTTTCTAGGATTGAGGCACACTTGGGAAGTAAGAATATTTAAAAGGCTTGCAGACAAGATTCCTGCAAAAACAACTGGCAGACTGACAGGGCTGCCGTGATGAGCATGGTCAGTCACTGGACACCATTTACCAAAAGGCAAACTAGCTTTCTTGGGATGCCAAAGGCATTCTTGCAAATAAATTGCATTGCAAATGGCTGGCTCTTTGCTCTGCAGCATGTCAATATCCTACTTAAATTAATTAAAATTAATTAATGTAAATAATTAATTAAAATATTTTAACAAGCTCCAAGGGAAGCTGAACTTGTTGGTCACCAGGGGAATTGTCTGGAAGCACACTGGTGCCTGAAGGCAGTATGTTATGGATTCCTGGCTTGTATTATCTCTTCCAAAAATAAATTAATTGACAAGATTTTTGAAGTAGAATTTGCTCCTAATGTATTCTCAACTTCTTTAATTCTCAATTATTTTTAAACAAACATTTATTGACCATATTAATAGTGGCACTGAATATCTCATATCTATGATAACAGTACTTATTTAGAACAAATGGACTGGAAACCCAATTCATTCACTCTATTATACAACCTCTTACTCTAAACAGAGAAATACAGGCATAACTTTTCACAGTAGAGTCACTGAGATTTACTGTTTTATTTATAACCCAAGAGGAAAATTATAATTGCTTTGTTTATTGTATAGTTGTATACAATAAACCCAGGAGGGCCTATGTTAGAAAATTATAATTGCTTTGTTTATTGTATACTTTTAGCTATTTGGTGTTTGCTTTTTAACAGCAGGTTTTTTTATATGAAAATTTTTCAAAAATATGTTTGCTATAGTTAAAATAGGTATTTAAAATAGATGATATGGATATAGTTTTAATATGAAATAAGTCCTGTGGATGAATGTCTATGGAGATTCTCAGTCATCCAGGTCATGGTTGTCCCAAAGGTGCTTTTTCACAAGGCAACTGGACTTCCTTTTTTCTCTTTGAAGATGTTTCGCTTCTCATCCAAGAAGCTTCTTCAGCTCTGAAGAGAACCGAAACGTCTTCAAAGAGAAAAAAAGAAGTCCAGTTGCCTCGTGAAAAAGGACCTTTGGGACTGTGAATGAATGAATGATTGTGCCAGTCATTTCATATTCCATTTTACATTTGTTTGGCCCTAGTGCAGGGGTCGGCCACCTGAAACATTGAAAGAGCCGTTTCCCTAAAAAAAAAAACCCCTGGGAGCCGCAAAATGTGCCCGTGCATGCGCGCCGCCCGTGCATGCGTGCCGTCCACGCCCGTCCGTGCATGCGCGCTGTCCACGCCCATCCGCACATGCCCGTTCGCGCATGCGCACCCGTCCGCGCGCGTTCGCGCATGCCCGTCCGCGCATGCGCACCCGTCCGCGCCCGTTCGCGCATGCCCGTCCACACATGCACGGACGGGTGCGCATGCGCGCATGCGCTCCCCCCCAAATGGCGGAGGAGGCTCCGGAGCCGCAGGTGATAGCTCAAAGAGCCGCATGCGGCTCCGGAGCCGCGGGTTGCCGACCCGTGCCCTAGTGGAAGGCTGATATTGCTAAGAATGCTTCAAGTAGTTGCTCCATCTTCCTCTTTCTCCAACACCTTTTCTAGAAGACCTCATTTCTTTGGAGCTTTCCAAAGTCAGTAATGACTAACTTCAGAGTCAATCATCCATGGAAATTGGAGACAAAACTGAATTTCATGTGAGAATCCTAGATTAGGATTGGAGCACTGGAGAAATTTGTTTCAAATTATTTTCTTTGTTTATAACTTCATCTAATGAAAACCATCTCTATGGAATGTGTGGACATAGGTTTTCTCAGATAATGGATCTGGAAAGGGGCATGTTTATCTATTCAGAAAATGCACAGAAAATGGTAAATATAGCACCGCCAGAACTGCAGTTTCACTCTAGGTTTTCTCATGCACACTCATATAGATATGCCGCCATTTCTGAGACATCACTGGAAATACAAGGGTTCTAAATTAAATTGAGTAATTGAAAAAATACTTCCCCAAAAGTTAATAGGAAACCACCTCCACATTGTTGTACTAAAAACTCATGGACATATGTGCATAATTACCAGAAATCACTTAACTTAAAAGATGCATATTTGTTTTGATTTGTTTTCTGTTTTTTTTTAATGCTGTTTTAATTGCTGTGAGCTGCCCAGCATTGCTTAGGGAAGGTGAGTGGCTATACAAATTAAATAAATAAATCAGTAACACTGGCTGGATTGCACTTTAAAAGCAAGAACAATAAAGGTAAGAAAGAAACCAACATCCAGAAGAAAAGAATCCAAATAAACCAACCAAAATCTAACTATCCTGATTTCCCCCCCCCCCAACTTCTGCTTCCTTCTGAGCTCCATCCTAATAGTATACCTCCTTTTTAGAATATATTAACTCTTTTAATATTTTGTTGCTGCAGGAAACATGGGTCAGAGGTGAGATCTCTTTCTCTAGATACACTCCATACACACTCAAGGCATTACCCAGTGTTAAAAATAAAAGATTCCTCAGGAGTGTTGAACAAAATGGCCACTACAAAATTCAACATCTCTGTGTCTATATTGGGGCCATGTGCCAGTATGGTCCTTGTCCATTTCTTTCATCTTAAGCCTCACAATATGTTATTCATCAATATATATCTTCCCCTATTACACAGACATGATGAAGTTAATAGTGTTTGGGATATTCTTGGCAACTATATCTCTAGACTGCTTTGCCAGTACCCAGATGCATTAGTAATTATTGCTGGTAATTTCAGTGCTCATATTGGAGAGTCAGATGCTTTTTTACAAACTCATTTTAATTGGTCTCTCCCTTCAAATGAAATAATCTTTTCTTTATAGGCTCAACTGTCTAAAAATAGAACTATAAAATGGCAGGCTTCGGAATGGACCAGCTTATAGGTAGTCTGGATGTGGAACTAACCTTCTGGAGCTCCAAAGGAGCAAATGTGGTTGGTTATTTTATGGTTCCACATACAGTACTTCATCTAATAAACCCACATAGTGACTGTTCTGTTCGCAAGGCAGACATGAAGACGAGGCAGTTGGTGCAAAAGATGTTCTTTATTGAAGACATTTGCTGAACAGAAGCAGCGAGAAAATGGCAACATGCCCTTTTATACTTCCCCTGCAAGGGGAGGCTCAACCAATAAATGCAGGCTATTCTCCCGCCTCGCGCATGCGCACGAGGCTGGAGACAGCCTGTCTGGGTCCCAGGCAGACATGTGGTCTGCCCAGGTCTCTACAACCGGTCCCGGGCAAACACGTGGTCTGCCCGGGTCTCTGCAGTTGTCCTGCAGGTTTCCTGAGCCTTGCTGATTGACTCAGCAAGGCCCAGGACACAACAGTGACCCTTTCCCATTAATCTGCCATCTGAGTCCTAAAGTAATTATTAAGTTCCTAGCTGTAGTTCACTGTCTTCTGAGGCCACCACAAAAAGACCCAAATGGTCTTCTAGAATTGCAGAAAACTTGTCAACTCTGTTAAATTCAGAACTCTTCCTTCAACTCCACTTCCAAATCTGTTTAGCAGATTCCTCTGAAAAGATATTGTCAGAATAGATATTACCAATCTATTTCCACACTCTCAGGCTCCATTATTTAGAGCTCGTTTAACAAATTGGTAAACAGTTAAAAAAAAAAAGGCCCTTCTTACTGCAAAATACACTTTTCAACCTAACAATTCATTAGGTTCCCTTCAATCACTCAGAGAGCACAAGATGTTTTATAAAGCACTTATAAAAGCACTGAGAGAGGATTGGGGGAGAAGCTAACCTTAAAAACTCAGCCTGGCTATGGTGCCTAGTTAACTGCTCTCCTATAAGTAGTGTTTTAGATTTCATCTGCCAAATACCTGCGGATATTTGAACAAATTACTTTCAGAACATTTTAAATTCAGAAATATTAAATAAATAATCCAGTGGCGGTTCCTCACTCAATGATGACTTCTCCTGAATGCCCTCCTGTGTCTATAGCTGAGGCTGAGTATTTCATTGTACAACTGAAATCTGGGAAAACTCCTGGAACTCCCTCCAGAGTGGCTGAAAGAAAGTAAAGATTGTTAGGCCCCAATGCTGGCTTCTTTTTTAACTTATATTAATAGAACAGCACATTTTCCATCTGAATGGAATGAGGCCGTAGTTATCCCTCTTTAGAGGAACAGAGGAAATGGACTTAACCCTGCCAACCATAGATCAATTACTTTGCTTAATATAATAAGCAAAATATATACAAAGTATCTTTATTTAAAACTGTTGGATTGTGTCCAAAGTGAAAATATTAGAGTTGAGGAACAGGAAAGGTTTAGAGGGGACCATTCAACCTTAGACCATTACTCTGGTCTCACACCATTTAGCTGATGGCATCCCTTTTGCAGCCTTTATGGATTTGAGATCAGCTTTTGATGTGATTCCAAGGGAGAGGCTATGACGAAAACTTTAGGAATCTTGTATGGATAGAAGATTTTTCCTTCTTATCCAGACTCTCTATTCTGACATCTAACTGAGAGTCAAATGTTTCCCCTAGGAGCACCTTTCTGGAGTTGTTTCCATGAAAAGAAGGGTAAGAAAAAGGTGTATCCAAGCCCCCTTACTTTTGAATTTGTACGTCAATTCATTAATTCAGATTTACCATCTTCTAGTCATCACTCTCCAATGTTAGCAGATCATCCAATTTCAGCCTTGCTATATGGAGACAATGTAATAATATTGTCTGTCTCCCAGGTGGAAATGAAAAGGGCATTGAGGACATTGTCTTCCCTTTGCCTAAAAGAACAGCTTGTAGTAAATTATCAAAAAATTAGAATGCCAGTGATTGCATGATACAACACTAGGTTACATAAATCGAAAATTAATGGACCTCCAATAGAGCAGGTAGTACTTATAAATATCTCAGGGTGGCAGTTTCAGGGTTCCTTATCTTGGAGTATCTTCTCTTATAGGGGAAGTATAGCCCAGTGTAGGCCCAAAGCTGCCTTAAGAGTCTTCCATTCAAAGAAGGCACATTTTATTCCTGCAGTTTGCAAAGTTTTCCTTGCTAAGGTCATCCCTCAGCTACTTTATGGTGTTCTAATTTGCATTTTTACAAAGTTTAGTATCCTGGAAGCTGACCAGTCCACATTTGTAAGAGCAATATGCGCAGTTCCAAGACACATTAAGAATGCTGCCTTACACTTCGAGATAGGTTTGGTTTCTGTGAGTACCAGAGCCTATCTTATTTATTTATTTATTTATTTATTTATTTACTCACTCACTCACTCACTCACTCACTCACTCACCCACCCACCCATCCATTCAAATTAATATTGCCGCCTATCTCCTCCAAAGGGGATGCTGGGCAGTGCACAACAATAAAATAGCCAGTATAAAACAGATAAAAATCTAAAAGCCACAGTAATAAATAATATAAAAATACTACACCTGAGCAAAGACAGGATAAAAACAGCTGCCTCAGCAATGGAGCCATCAAGACAGATCTGCAGTTCCTTCATTTCTCTTTGAAATTGATGTTTTTTTTCCTGCAGGTCTGGCTCCACTGGTTCTCAGGGGCTGTTTTAAATCAACCTGGCTTAGAAGAGTCCAGTCTACAGGACTTTCTTTGGAGAGTTTCTGTCCATTAGGGCTTGAAAATGCCAATAGTCATCGTAAACAACAAATTGATTTTCAAACCAGTTTAAGCCTAATATCCAACCCTACAGTTTTTGGATTCTCCTCAAATGGACATGTGCCATCATCTTCTCTCTCTTCAGTTCTAATTCTGACATTTTGTCAGTCTTTCACATTGGCCAAGTTAGATGCATTATCCTTTGCAGTTCTGTATGGGAGGTATAAAAACATCCCATTTCAGAAGTTGGGTGTGCCCATGTGGAGATGGTTCTGTGGAATCTCTAAGCCATATACTCCTTTAGTTACTCTATAGAGAATCAAGGAAGATGTATATTTATTCCATTTTGGAGAACTACTTTGGTAGACAGCATAATGTCTATTTATCACTGTTTCTATCTGATCAGGACCCTGGCATATCGTTCTAGGTTACACAATTTTGTACAACCATTTGTTGTATCTGTCCCATTTATGGTTGACGTTTAGCATAAATGTTGGTGATTGTACTTTAGCTACTATAATAAAATATATCATCTTATTGTATTTTTAAAAAAATGTTAATTACCAATCTATGTATTTTATTGTGGCGCTTTCTGTAATAAAGGTTTGATCTGCTAAGCCACATTGAACCCAACAGGACTTACATCTGAATAGCCATGTAGAGACTTGTGCTGTTAGTATCTTTGCTGCTGTTTAAAGCACCACTCTAGTCTGTTTTTCGAGTCTGTTCTCCAAACTATAATGTAACTTCTTTTCCTGAGCCCAGTTCCACCATGCAGGAAAAGTATAGACGTTGGAGGACAAAAACACACTGTTGGAGGAGAGAATTACTCCTCACCATCAGACTTCAACCCCCAGGTTGAAAAAGAAGAACTTCCATTGCTGTCTGCTTTGCAATGGAATAGGGGAGAATCCAGTCTCCTTCATTTCCTCAGTAAAATATCCTGAGCTTGGCCTTATTGGCTTTGCAAATCTAGAATCATCAACACATTTTACTGTCATAATTGTTTCTCAAACATATAGAATGCATTATTGCTGCCCTTTTAGACCATAAAAAACTGATAAGATAGTGTTAAGCTTTCAGGGCTTAAGATGTCTGTTATATTTCTATTGCTTTAAATAGAGTTTTAAATTCAAGGATTTTTTTAAATATGAGCTGCCCAGAGATTGTGGAATCAGGCAAAACAAAATTTTGCAACTTAATAAATAACTACAATTTTTGCTTGTCCAGATTCAGTACAGAAAAGCCATCCTCTAAGGGTAAAAATATATTAAATATTAAATATACATAGTTTACATCTATAGGTTTGCAGGTATTCCTAATTATTTTCATGTTCAAAAAGTAAATTTATAAGTTATGCAATAATCACAACTTACATAGAGATTGTGAGAAAAACAGAAAGTAAATAATAGCTAAATTAGTTGGTCTTAACTGCCCATCCAACTTCCTATTTCAGCACTGAGCAACTTATACAAATGATATATCTGTGGAATTAAATGAGCTATTCATTCCAATTGTGCAGCAAATAAGTTAGCTTTATAATGTGTTTTTGCACAGCACAATCAATAAAAAGGAATGGATGGATGGCAAGCAAACTCCTGAGAGTGCAAGTGTAATTACTCATGACCAAGCCTTCAGCTAATTTCTTGATTTACTTTTAAAGTCAAAACTGAAATGAACAATGGCTGTACTCATAAATGAAAAGCATTCACCATACCTCTGTAGATATGAATACCAAATCACTTGTGCTTGCATATGTTTGTGAAGCAATTTTACAAAGCTTTTTTTTAGAACAAAACTTTGATTACAAAATTATGCTACTAGGACATATCTCATTCCTAGATTTCATCTTACTGTAACATATCACTGAAATTACCTTCTTCACAATGATCTAGCAGTGTTCCAATATCTAAGGGGCTGCCACAAAGAAGAGGGGTCAACCTATTCTCCAAAGTACCAAAAGGCAGGACAAGAAGCAATGGATGGAAATTAATCAAGGAGAGAATCAACCTAGAGCTAAGGAGACATTTCCTGACAGATAGAACAATTAATCAATGGAAAGGCTTGTCTTCGGTAGTTGCGGATGCTCCAACACTGAAGGTTTTAAGAACAAATTGAACAACCTTTTGTCTGAAATGGTATAGGGTTTTCTGCTTGAGCAAGGGGTTGGACTAGAAGATCTCCAAGATCCCTTCCAAGTCTGTTATTTTGTTATTCTGTTATTTCAAAAATCAAAGATGCAGTTGATGAAAGAAAGGTCATTTGCCATTTAATATCCCAAATATTTCTCCAGCCATTCAAATAATGGGCATTGAACAATTAAAGAAGATTGAAATCTTTTGATGTCTTTGAGACTATGTTACATGTTCAACTGCATCCATAGTTGATGTTTCAACCAGGTAATCTCTGTCTCAAAATGCATTACCAAATAACACTTCTACTGTCAATTGTTTAGTTGCTATAGATTTTTATAGTCAGTGTTCTGTTCGCACAGCAGACATTTGAGATGAGGCAGTTCATACAAAAGATGTCTCTTTATTCGGTACATTCACTGAACAGAAGCATTGAAAGAGATTGAACAGAACAGAAACATAAGCAGGAATCAAGCTACTAACTACTAACTGGCCACACTGGCCACTCCTTCTTATATTTCCTTGCAAGGGAATGTACAGCCAATCAATGCAGGCTATTCTCCCGCCTTGCGCATGCGCGCAAGGCTGGAGACAGCCTGTCTGGGTCCCGGGCAGACATGTGGTCTGTCCGGATCTCTGCAACCCGTTTCCAGTCTTCCTGAGCCTTGCTGACTGACTCAGCAAGGCCCGGCCTCTCTGCAGACTTTCTGAGCCTTGCTGATTGACTCAGCAAGGCCCAGTACATAACACCCCTCCCCTCTTGGATTAAACAATAAGTAACACATTGTTTAACACTTGACACACACAACAACATAGCAGGCCGGATGGCCCTTCTTTACAAACAGCCTTTACTTTACGACCCTTCCCCAGTTCCTGGGTAAATCCACGTTCTTTCACCTTTTGACAATACCGACACCACTGAACTTATTTGCCCGCATATTTCTCTTTCACAATATGGACAGCTCAGGGACCTCACATGATCTTGTAACTGTTTGGAGGACCCTTACCCATTCTGCTGCATGGAACCAGATAAGGTTTAATTAAAGTTGTAATTTTAGAGGTAGATGTTATAAGGGAATAGGTGCCTGGAGTGCCTGCTTCCTGGTTGCACAAACACCCCAGGGCTTTTTTGCCCAGACAACTCAGGGGTTCCCCCTGACGGCTGACTGGCTGGATCCGCTAGACCCAAAACCAGAGTTCCTTGGAGAGGTTGCGTTCCGCCAGTCCCTTGGTGGGGTGGATTTCCCTGGAGTTCCCTGGGACTCCTCTTGGGAGCATTGTCCCTCGAGCCCAAGACCAGCAGCAGGAGTACCCTGAGTGGCCCATGTATGGCCATTTGCCCCAAACCAGGGACCTCTGCCAGAGTCAGGAGCCGCCTCCTTGGCAAGACCCCCGGAGTCTATGCCAAGTTAGGAGCCACCTCCATGGCAAGACCCCCATCTGGAGCATTTGGAATAAGATGTGGATAACCGCCCTCGTGGAGAGCCTGTGACCCACAATCCTAATTGGGGTCCCCCTCCCCCCTGAGAGTAGAGCCAGGGGAGGAATGTACAGCTAATCAATGTACAAGGGAATGTACAGCCAATCAATGCAGGCTATTCTCCCACCTTGCGCATGTGCGCAAGGCTGGAGACACCCTGTCTGGGTCCCGGGCAGACACGTGGTCTGTCCGGGTCTCTGCAACGGTCCTGGGCAGACATGTGGTCTGTCCGGGTCTCTGCAACCCATTTCCAGTCTTCCTGAGCCTTGCTGAATGACTCAGCAAGGCCCAGCCTCTCTGCAGACTTTCTGAGCCTTGCTGACTGACTCAGCAAGGCCCAGAACATAACAGTCAGCAAATGGAATTTTGCTCCTCTTACCCCCATTCCCCAATTAATGTTCAAATGAATATGTAAAACAATTGCAATATGACCTAAGAAAATAATAAAAATAAAAAGGAGGCAGGGAGAAAAGAGGACAGAAAATTAAAATCCAAACACAAAGAATTTACCATAATCATAATTCTCCCATTTAAATTAACTAGACATCAATTGACTATCAACCAATCTGAGTTATTTTTCTTTTTTAAAATTTCTTTTCAACTAGCTAGTCAATCTCATATCTTATTACAGGAATACTGATACAGTTATTACATGAACACCTTGGAAACATCATATGAAGAGAAATTACTCTTTACATCCCTAAAGTGATTAATGATATTCAATCATGTAGACTTTTAAGCACTATTTGATAATCTCTAAGGAAATATTTCCAGTTGAGAAGATCAAATTAGACTGGTGTTTATTTCTATGGCTTTTGATGTTTTGGAAAAAGAGTGTTCTTTTTTTTAACCTGTTTTTATTTTATTCAAAATAAAGTTACAAAATACATAATGAAAGAACAATTAAATAAAATACAGAACAATTGTTAAACAACAATTGACTAGAGACAATATTAAGAAACAAACATGGATATTTGACGCAGGATGTTTTGTTTATAACTTTTGGGATGATTTGGGATAGATAAGATGCCGTGATGAATTTTCTACAAGTGGATTACAATAACAGGCCTGTTAACAGAGAGTTTTGAAACTCTGATTTTGTTTTTTCACTAATATTGTTTTTCCTGTTAACTATTTGGTCACTAATATAACATATCGAAGACAAATCAACAAGTTGCAAATAGATGTAGTACTTTAAAAAATTTTGGAGGGCTTATTTCACAAGGGGTGGGAAATGTCTATGGAGATTCTCAGTGATCCAGGTCGTAGTTATCCCAAAGATGCTTTTTCACGAGGCAACTGGACTTTCTTGTTTTTCTTTGAAGATGTTCTTCAGAGCTGAAGAAGCTTCTTGGATGAGAAGCGAAATATCTTCAAAGAAAAACAAGAAAGTCCAGTTGCTTCGTGAAAAAGCATCTTTGGGACAAGGGGTGGGAACTAATGTAGTAATATATAAATCAGTATTTAACTAGAGGGGACAATAAGTGTATAATGTCTTTTTTTCTTTTTTGATGCACCTTTTTAATGCTTTGATTGTTTTGTGTTTTTTTTCCCTTACTCCTTTTGAAAAAGAGTGTTCTTAAAGATGTAACTTTTCAACTTACTGAGGATGTTCAGCCCAAGCTGACAATCCCTGATCCCAGGCACTTAATACATCCTGTAGATGCACAGGAAATATGAACAGGGTGAACAGGAAAGTATAAGAAATATACTGTTAAAGCATCAAAAATAATGTTCTTAAATGAAAGGAGCTGGTGATACAAACAAATGGATAACTTTCTCCTGTTTGTACAACATTGAGTTATTTTGGCAGGGATCTGTTCTCTGAGCTTGCTGTTTAACCCCTGCCAAAACCTACAACCTGAGCTACAAATATTCTTAACAATTTCTAATTTAGTTATTTTTAATATATATTTTAAAGCATTACCTTCCTAAATTAGTCTTATATCAAGAAGAAGAACTCTTACTTGGGCAGTGTAGTATTCTTATTGTATGGACAACTACTTTTATGTGCAGTATGATAGTTGCTGTGTCCTGACATTTGTCATTACTTTAGTACATTACTTAGAATTCTTAATCTTTTCTGCAGGGCAAAAGGACAGGGGCAGGCACATATATTTGCACATGCACACAAATGTTATAAAATAAATATTAAAAATAATGGAAAAAATCAATGACTGCTGTGGCTATTAAAGTTATCCCCAATTCTTTCATTGGCCACTGAGATGATGACAAACATAGCTTTCTAAATTTTAATATAGAAATTTCAAATTAGCAATTTATGGAAGCACTTTGAGGAATTCAGAAATATAATGTAATATCAGCATTACATTAATCCATATAAGTTTGGATAGTCCCATTAGTGCGTATTACCTGAAGTCAGAGAGAAACTACAGTAAAATCTAGTATTGCTCCATGAATGCAAGAATGCATGCAATGTCTATATTAGAATATATCAAATTGGGACCAAACAGGCAAATTGGGACTAAAAGTATATCAGCACTTTGTACAGCAAAGGAGAATTGCCTAATGCCTCATCTCACTCTTTAGTGAGGCAGATAATTATGACAATTTTAGAGGACCTATGTAAATCAGGATAATTCACTTAGCTAATAATGAAGCAGTAGCTTTCACATATCCTTATATCATTTGACTGTGATAGCCTACAGAGGGCACCAATCCAATAGTATAATTATACTAGCTAAAAAATCTTTACCTTTTAAAGGGACAATTAAATACATAAATATATATTTAAAAGATAATTATCATTAGAAAACAACAGAAATTGTATTTTTATGGAGTTACAGGTCTGTACGCATTATAGCTTTGCATGCTATCATCAGGAAATAGCTCAGCAAAAACAGATCTTCCTAAAACCCACTTGAAGAGATTCAGCATGGTGTCAAAGTAGTGTTAGATATTTACGTTTTAATAGCGTGAGCAGAAATTAAAACAAACCAATCATATATTCCTAACCATCTGTTAATATTTTATTTTGCCAAGCTGGATGACAATCCCTTACAGACTCAGTCAATGATTTCAGTTGCTACAGAATGATGAAGAGCTCACAAACTGATTGTGCAGTAATAAGAACACTTATTTTCCAGTTATTGCTAAGGACAAAAGCAGAACTCATACAATTATAGTTTTTACTCAATAACAGAACTGAAGCAACATAAAAGGCAGGCAGCAACATAACTTTGTAGCTATAAAACAGAGTAAATCACTTTCTATGCACAGCAATGGAAGACATATTCTCCTCCTGATTAGCCTTGTGATGTCATTTTACAATCTAATCTGATTAGCTTTCATATGTATGTAAATATTTATTTGAAGTCTTTTTATTCTCTGATAATGATTGTTCCCAAAGAACTTGTATCGATTCAGACTCACATTCTGGAAAGTCAAGAGACAGGGAGTAGAAGAAAAGGAGGCAAGGGGGATCAATTAAGTGGTAAGCAGTAAGACTGAACTGGCCTGCCTTTTCTGAAGCTCTTAATATGATTTGTTTTGTTTTGTTTGTTTTGGCTCAAAAATGCAAAATGTGTGGTCCATCTTTGCTTAGGGAAGGCAGAACCAAAAACTTTGGCCCTGTTTTGTCCACCCTGGAGCCTGATCCAAACCCACTTTGAGAGTGTAACTTTCAACACTGTCAAAGACAAAGCCTAATGCAGCTCTTCAGCCAAAAGAAGTTACATGCTTTAGTTGATGGATGGATGGATCCAAAATTGCTCTGGCAATGGAGCCAGAATTCCTTCTACCATCCCAGGAGAACTGACAGAAAAGGCTGAGTGTTTTATGTGAGAACAAGGGGCAAAGTGAGTTCCTCGCAGCTGTTGCTTCAACCACTGTCAGTACCCAGGCTGATCTTCCTTTGTTACAGTGGCCTTCCTGCAAAGGAAAGTATGCAGACTTCTAAGGATCCTCTGTTCTCAGCTTATGAATGAAACCAGAGCCAGCCTATCTTGAGTTCTTGACTCTCAAGGCTTCTATCAAAACTGAATGCTGTTGTGGCATCAGCATCTTACTTACATGATTGATTATTGCTTTATTTTACTCTAATGAAAACAGTGTCATTTTTTAAAAATGGTGGTTGTTATGTATTGATGTGAATTACTTGGAAACTGTTGAGAAACGGTCAAACGGCTGTAGTTGTTTAAACCCCAGACTGTCTGTCTATATGCTTGCTAACTTATGTTTAAGCGGGAAATACTACTTTAATTCTATTGGCCACCGCCTAGCAGTGATTGTATAAATAGAGGTTAAGCGGCAGTTAGTTTCGCTTCTGTGTTAACCTAATAAATGAGTTGTTGTTTGCACCTGCTGTCTCGTCAATGCCTCACCGATCCCGAAACTCAACAGTGGCGACGAAGGTGGGATGTGCTGCTAAGATGGAAGAGCTGAGTCACTAAAGGGGTAAGACCTGGTGGCAGTGCCCAGGTTGGAACCACGTTCCCCCCCTTCTGCCTGCCAGTACAAAAACGCTGGAGGTAGTGCCTTCCCAAGGGACCCGTCCCTGGGAAATACACAGAAGCCTTAGCAGCACAAAAAGAATAAAGAAAAGAAACAATTACAGTTAAAGTTGAAAGAAGAACTCAATAAACTGGAACTTGAGCTACAAATTGACCCACAAAAGAAACTTCTTAAGAAACAAATGGAAATAACAAAACATAAATTAAATCTAACCGAGATGGATATAATGGCACAGCAGATTAAACGGTCTAAACAGAACTTTTTTGAAAATGCCAATAAGCCGGGAAGATAGTTAGCATACAGATTGAAGAAAGAAAAAGAAAAAAGAATGATAAATAAGCTACAAGACTCAAAAGGAGAGTTATACTTCCACAATGACGCAATGAAAAAAATTGTTAAGGCCTATTACGAGACACTTTACAAGGCAGAGGCGGTTTCTAAAGAGGGAATACAGGCCTATATGAAAGAAATTGACCTGCCAAAAGTCCTGGAGAACATCCGAAATATACTAAATGGGAAAATATCAATGATGGAGATTGTAATGTACTGAGCTTGTTGAGACAGCAGGTGCAAGGCATTGCACCAAAGACACTAGCAGACCACGTGCCCTGCTAGCTAGACTTGGTGTCTGGAAGCCCGGGAAGAATGTTCTGCGTGGGAAAAGAGATGTGCAGCCATTGGTTTACAAATCCCCGGGCTCCTTGTATAAAAGGGGTGGAGCCAGTGTTGCTCTGTTCTGTTTTGTTTGAAACTAATAAACAAGCACTTGTTTAATGCTTGGTCTATTCAATGCCTTACCAACGCAAAGAACAGAACATTGGCAACGAAGGTGGGATTGTGCTGCCGCAAAGATCAAGCGCTAACTCACCACTGAAGCCTTGAAATAGATGAGAAGTTCGGCATTCCAGCCTCCTTCGCTCTACCCGCCAGTACGCAATCGCTGGGGGAGGGTGCCGCTAGGAGCTGTACAGAACCGCTTCGGAAGCCTGTGCAGCACGAGGTGTTGAATAGGCCATCAGCATCATGCTATGGCAAAAATTGGGCATCTATACGAGTTTGACATCAAGCACCCTGAACATTGGAGTTCCTACGTTGCCAGGGTGGAAAATTACCTCAGGGTCATCCAGGTTCAGGATGATGGACTGAAGGCTGCGACACTGTTGTGCGTCTGCGGACAAAAAACTTTTGATATTGCGGAGAACCTGGTTGCTCCGGCACCCTTGCAGTCCATCACATAT
Source organism: Azemiops feae (assembly GCA_023970755.1). Lineage (NCBI taxonomy): Eukaryota > Metazoa > Chordata > Lepidosauria > Squamata > Viperidae > Azemiops > Azemiops feae. Next base: position 242,073 of record JALGBA010003991.1, on the reverse strand, counting down.
ACAGAACTAAAAAGAATGCTCAAACAACATTTTGAGCCCAAGCTGTCAGTCATAGCTTGGCGACACGCTTTCGAGCAGCGGGACCAGCATCCTGGGGAGTCCGCTGCTGACTTCATCATCACATTAAGGCAAGCTGCAAGGCCGTGCGAGTTTAAGGACTTGGAAGAGCGGCTACGAGACAGGCTTGTCTGTGGGCTGAGAAGCCGCGATCTGCAGCAGAAGATATTCGCCAGAGAAACCGTATCATTCCAAGATGTACTGAAGGAGGTCACGGCTGAGGAAGCAGCAGGCGGAGCTGTTAAGGCCTTGCAGCTATCAAAGAACCCCACAGGCCCTGGAACGGTCCACCAAGAGGACGTCGAGAGGGTCGATGACTCTAAGTCGGAAGTAGAGGTCGATCAGTTACAGCAACTGCAAGAAAGAAGGCCCCACAGGCCGCATGAGAAGGCAGTTTTCTTTCCAAGATGCATCGGGTGTGGAGGCCGCCACAAGCGGGCCATTTCCGCACCGCAACTTGCTGGGCATGTGGCCGGCAAGGCCACATTGCCGCTGTTTGTTTAGGTCGCACTAAAGACTGTTCTGTGGAAGAGTTGCCTCGGAAAGGTACCGGGGTCCCTAGCCAGAACCGTGTGGGTTTTTGCACGACGAGAAGAAGCATGTGCAGAACAGGCGCCCACCAGCCCTTGAAAAAAAAGCTTCATCTCGAAGTTAAATTGCAGGGGGTTCCCGTGGACATGGAGCTGGACATAGGCTCCGCTCTGTCCATAATCTCTCAGAAAACACTGGGACAGATTTGCTATAAAAGCGGCCATCGAGTTAAGCTCAGGTCATCAAATATCCTCCTGACCGATTTCCAGAATTCCCGGGTCAGCGTCAGGGGGGAGGCCACACTGAATGTGAAATTCAGGAATTTCGAAGGTCCGTTAGATGTCGTCGTTGTCGAGGGCAACCGCACGAGTCTGATTGGACTCGACTGGTTTGATCCATTAGGCATCCGGGTGACTGGGCTAAACATTCTGCAAATGGCAAGCCTTGCAGAAGTTTGTAAGGAGTTTGCTGATGTTTTCAGTCCAGAGTTAGGGTCATACAAAGGGCCTCCTATTGCATTAAAACTAGACCCCTCAATAGCACGGATCAGGATTAAGCCTCGTCGGGTGCCATTTGCTCTCAAGCAAAGGATAAATACGGAGCTGGACAAATTGCTCCAGCAGGGCATTTTGGAACCGGTGGACAGCAGTCCATGGGAAACCCCCATTGTAACGCCACTTAAGGCCAATGGAGAAGTCAGAATCTGTGCTGACTACAAATGCACATTAAACAAAGCTCTCCAGCAGCATGCCTATCCGGTGCCTGTACTCAGCCACATTCTGGCATCTCTACAGGGGGGGGGCATATTTCGCCAAATTAGATTTGGCACAGGCCTACCAGCAGCTGCCGGTGGATGACGCCACGGCAGAGGCACAAACGATTGTGACTCACCGGGGAGCCTTCAAGGTTCGAAGGTTACAGTTTGGAGTGAATGTAGCCCCTGGCATTTTTCAGAGAGTGATGGAACGAACGCTCCGTAACATCCCAGGAGTCTGCCCATACTTCGATGATGTCCTCATCGCAGGGGAGTCAGTCAAAAACTTAGCTGACAGGCTTCGGGCCATTTTGCGGCATTTCCGTGAAGCGGGGCTGAAGCTCAAACAAGAGAAGTGCAAGATTGGAGTCACTTCCACTGAATTCTTGGGGTTTAGAATTGATGCCAAAGGCATCCATCCAGCTGAATCAAAGCTGAAAGCCATTCAGCAAGCGCCCAGTCGCAAAACAAAGGGAGAGCTGCAAGCCTTCCTGGGACTTCTAAATTTCTACCATGCCTTCCTTCCCCACAAGGTCGCAGTGGCAGAGCTGTTACACTGGCTCTTGGACAAACAGGCCCCTTGGAAGTGGACAAGGGTCCACAAAAAGAGTTTTGCAGAGGTCAAAGCTTTGCTATGTTCCAATGCAGTGTTGGCTCATTTTAATGAGCAATTGCCAATTAGCATAGCTCCCCGTATGGAATTGGGGCTGTCCTAAGTCACCTTAGGGCTGATGGGACACAAGTCCCTATAGCATACTATTCAAGGACTTTACTGCTGAGCGAAACTATGCTCAAATAGATAGGGAAGCATTGGCAATCATGGCTGGCATCAAGAAGTTCCACGACTTCTTGTATGGCCGCCATTTTACGGTCTTCACTGACCACAAGCCGCTTCTGGGTTGTTCACCACGAACAAGCAGACACCCCAAATCATCTCTCCTAGAATGTTGAGGTGGTCAATATTCCTTTCTGCTTATGACTATTGCCTGATTCACAAACCGGGCAAAGAAATGGGCCACGCAGATGGCCTTAGTAGATTGGCTGTAAAACAAATAGAGCCTGATCCTGCACCGGCAAACCACATCCTGTCTATTCAGGATTTGCCAGAGTCCCCTCTCCATGCAGGGGATGTAACTGCAGAAACAGCGACCGACAACACGCTAACACACGTGTTGAGCTGGGTGCTCACGGGATAGCCGGACACGTGTCCTGGCATGGAATTCCAGAGTTTCTGGAAACGGAAGCATGAGCTATCTACCTTTAAGGGTTGTATACTGTGGGGGAGAAGGGTAGTAATCCTGACCTCACTGAGGACTAGGGTCCTTGTTTCTCTGCATGAGGGACATCCGGGAATAGTCCGCATGAAGGCACTTGCATGCAGCTACCTTTGGTGGCCAGAGCTCGATAAAGAGATCGAAGCCCAGGTCCAAGGGTGCAATATTTGCCAGCAGTCCAGGCCAGAAATGTCCCAAGCTCCTGTCCATAGGTGGGAAACAACACATGCTCCTTGGTCGAGGATCCATATCGACTACGCTGGTCTCTTTCAGGGGCAGCTCTTCCTCATTGCGGTGGACAGTCACTCTAAGTGGCTGGAAGTTGTTCCAGTGTCCGCTGCGACCACCACTATTACCATCAGGGTGCTTCGTGGCATTTTTGCCACTCATGGCCTTCCAGACGTAATTGTCTCCGACAACGGAGCTCAATTTACTTTGTCGGAATTCCAATCCTTCCTTCGGGCGAATTTAATTCGACATGCTATGTAGGCACCATTCCACCCAGCTTCAAATGGCTAAGCAGAACGTATGGTGCGGACAACAAAAGACTCCTTAAAAAGGATCACGCATGGCAACTGGCATCACCGGTTGGCAGATTTTCTTCTCTGCCACCGCACCACTCCGTGCACCTCTATGGGCAAGAGCCCCACCGAGCTCCGATGGGGTCTCCACCTTATTACCAAGCTTGATAGATTGCACCCAGACCGGGTTGCATCACAGGTGTCACAGCCGCGGGCACCGAGGCGATTGAACGTGGGTGATCCGGTTTGGACCCGAAACTACAGTCAAGGCCCTCTGTGGGTGGTAGCTGTGGTTTGCAGGGTTACCGGGCCCCTTTCATGCGAAGTGGCATTGGAGGATGGTTGCGTGCTGAGACGACACATTGACCAGCTTTGTTGGAGGTTGCCGAGCCACTCTTCTGCTCCTTGCTCTGATCTTGGGGGGGAGGAAGCCCTCAATCCTGATTGGGAAGATCAAGCACGCAGTGACAGCAGATCACTGCAATTGTCTAAAGAGGGGTTTGCCATCGAGACGGCTCCTGACTCGGGCGCCACGTTCCATGGGACATTGCTCACAATCGGCTTTCCAAGCCACTCCAATGGCAGGTTTCACACCTACGGGACATCGCTCCCAACCAGCTACTTATGCTGATCAGGGGAATACCACACCTCAGGGGAATACCACCCCTCCGGGGAATTCCACCCCGTGGCAGAATACCGATCAGGGGAATACCACCCCTCCGGGGAATTCTGCCCCAAACCGGCACGCAGAGTTGAGCCAACTGGCTAGCCTGCATGCTCCAATTCTGACCGCATTAGGCGGGCCCCTAAGCCCCGGTCTGCTGAGCCCGGCAGGCAAGCTTGCAGGCCGGGCACTCGCTGTACCTCTGAGAAGATCGGAGCGGCCAGAGGGCCCCCAAAATTCTTGCAGGACTATGTGAGTGTTCTGTCAGTGAAAGCCTAGAATTCAGAACACGCTCAAAATAATGTCCTTGCAAGGATTACGATGTCCTGCACTACATGCGGCATCGCTACATCCTAGAGAGGTCCAAGGGTGCTGTTATTAGGCCCTAGGATGGTTGAGTGTTTTGGAAGTCTCCATGGAGGCAGTAATTATTATTTTAACGGGTACGTTATACTTCCAAACCAGGGGGGTTGTTGAGCTTGTTGAGACAGCAGGTGCAAGGCGTTGCACCAAAGACGCTAGCAGACCACGTGGCCTGCTAGCTAGACTTGGTGTCTGGAAGCCTGGGAAGAATGTTCTGCGTGGGAAAAGAGATGTGCAGCCATTGGTTTACAAATCCCCGGGCTCCTTGTATAAAAGGGGTGGAGCCAGTGTTGCTCTGTTCTGTTTTGTTTGAAACTAATAAAGAAGCACTTGTTTAACGCTTGGTCTATTCAATGCCTTACCAACGCAAAGAACAGAACAGAGATTATAGAAGCTATAAAAAGGCAAAAAAAAGATAAGACTCCGGGCCCAAATGGACTTCCTGCAGAATTTTATGTAGCACTATAAGATATATTAAGTCCGATTTTGAAGGAATTGTGTAATGAAATTTTTTTCAGAGACAAAAATACCAAACTCGTGGACTGAAGCCAATATCACTTTGATACCTAAAGAAGACACTGACCCCACACAAATAAAAAACTATAGACCAATATCGTTACTAAATGTGGACTATAAAATTTTCACCTCGATAATGGCAGAAAGAATTAAGAAATTCCTGACTGAATTTATCCATACAGACCAAAATGGTTTTTTACCTAAAAGACAGATAAAAAACAATTTAAGGATTATCTTAAACTATGAAAATCATCCAGGGAAACAGATGGCATTGATATTTCTTGATGCACAAAAAGCCTTTGACAATTTAAATTGGCAATTTATGTTCCAGCAGCTGATGGAAATGGATTTTGGCAATAATTTTATAAACGCAATTCAAGCAATTTACAATAAACAAGCAGCCAGGATACTCTTTAATGGAGATTATACAGAAAGCTTTGACATTAAAAAAGGTACAAGACAGGGATGCCCATTATCTCCTTTGCTATTCATTTTCACATTGGAAGTACTGGCTAGAAATATTAGGCAGGACACAGAAATTAAAGGACTGGAGATAAAAGAGCAGAAATATAAATTACAAGCTTTTGCAGATGACCTGGTTTTCATCTTGGAGGAGCCACGAGAAACAACTACTAAACTGTTGCAGAAAATAGAAAAATTTGGAGAAGTGGCTGGTTTGAAAATAAATAGAGAAAAGACTAAGGTACTAACAAAAAACTTAACAGACAAACAGAAAACCCAATTCACAAAAAAGACAAATTTGCAAATAGTCAAAAAAGTTAAATACTTAGGATGTACAACACTAAAAGAAGATAATTATGAAAGACTGTTGAAACAAATAAAATTAGATTTGGAAAAGTGGAAAAACCTTCAACTGTCACTGCTAGGAAGAATAGCGATAGTGAAGATGAGTGTCCTACCGAAACTACTTTTCCTATTTCAAACAATTCCTGTAAAATTGGGAAATATTTTTTTTGATGATTTAAATGCAACAATATTGAGATTCATATGGCAAGAGAAAAAAGCACGAATTAAAGTTAAAATGCTACAAGAAGCTAAAGATAGTGGAGGATTTGGACTCCCGGATTGGAGACTTTATTATCAAGCAGCCATTTTACCATGGCTCAAAGAATGGATAACGTTGAGAAATAAAAGACTTCTCTACCTAGAGGGGCATGACCTACAACTGGGTTGGCATGCCTTCCTGTGGTATGGGAAAAACAAAATACACAGATATTTTCAAAACCATGCTATAAGGAATGTACTGTTTCTAGAATGGGAGAGAATAAAACAAAAAATATATATTAAAATACCAGAGTGGCTTTCGACAATGGAAGCTTTTGCTTACCCAAATTTAATTAACTACGACAAACTTGTTACTTACAAAGACATTTTGGACAAGGATGGAAAACTTAAAGACAGGCAAGACCTACAACAACAAGGTATTGACTTAGCATGGTGGCCTTATTTGCAAATCCAAACAAGATATGAGAAAGATGTAAAGACAATGGGATTTTATAAAGAACAGATAGAATTTGACCGAATACTCTTGAAAACAGATGAAAACTTGATTAAGAAACTTTATAGATTTCTGCTAAATTGGAAGATGGAAGAAGAACAAGTAAAAGAAACAATGATAATATGGGCAAAAAACTGGATATTCTGTAGACTTAGAAGATTGGCAAAAGCTATGGGATAGAAATATTAAACTGACTAAAGCAGCTTCATATAAAGAAAACTTATATAAAATGTTTTATAGATGGCACATGACACCAGTAAGACTAGCGAAAATGTTTAAAAATGTTTTGAATAATTGTTGGAAATGTAAACAAAAGCCAGGTACTTATTACCATATCTGGTGGGTATGTCCTAGTGCAAAAAAATTTTGGTTTAAGATTCATACATGGCTGGAAAGGATGACTAAAATACAGATAGAATTTAAGCCAGAACTGTTTTTGTTAGGAATATTAGGATCCAATTATGGGAAAGAGAATGAGTATTTAATATTACATATATTGACAGCTGCGAGAATAGTATTCGCCCAATACTGGAAAAATGAAAATATACCATCTGATGAGATTATAATTAGAAAAATTTTAGAATGTGCAGAAATGGACAGACTAACCCTAGAGATTAAAGAGAAAGAAATCTCAGTCTATTTTAAAAACATGGGAAATTTTTTACCAATGGTTAGCAAAATGAACTAGCGAGAAATGATTGTGAAATTTAACAAGATGAATATTTACTGATTAATTGATACTCTTTATGATCACTGTTATTTTTATTGACTGTAGCTATTTACTATCATATTAATTATTGTTATTGAATATTTGTATCCGGACAATAGTCTGCTTGCTAAAGCGTGGAAATGTTACTGGGAGCAACCCCATTGTTCTACCTACCCTTATCCCAACCCCATCCCCGAACCTTACCCTGAACTCCAATACCTATATTGACCCTATCCCTCCCTTACCCTTATAAAACTTAATAAAATGTTGTTATATAAAAAAAAAGAAGCCTTAGCAGCACAAGGCATTGAGAGGTTGGAGACAACTCACCATGGCCAAGCTTGGAAAACTGTTGGAGTTCAACGTTATGCATCCGGAGAGGTGGAGTTCATACATCTCTCGCGTCGAGAACTACCTGAGAGCTAACCAAGTTAGCGAAGATGGCTTAAAGGCCGCAACGCTGCTGTGCATGTGTGGCCAGGCAACGTTCGATATAGCCGAAAACCTGGTCGCTCTAGCTACGCTTGAGTCAGTCGCCTACGTCGAGCTCAAGAAAATGCTAAAGGAACACTTCAAGCTGAAGGTCTCTGTTATTGCCTGGAGACACGCCTTCGAACAAAGGGAGCAGCAACCAGGCGAGTCTGCTGCCGAGTTCATAGCCGCACTGCAACAAGCCTCCTGGCTCTGTAAATTCACAGACCTCGAAGAGAGACTGAGAGACCATTTAGTGTGTGGGTTGAGGAACAGAGGAACAGAGACCTTCAACAGAAGTTGTTCGCGAAGGAGACCCTGTCGTTCCAAGATGCCCTCAAGGAAATTACGGCCGAAGAAGCCGCTGGGGGAGCCGTCAAAGCCTTACGGCCCTCCAAGAACACTCCCAGCCCAGAAACTGTCCACCATGAAGACGCTGAACGGGACGAAGACCCAGACATGGACCATGAGATCGATCGGTTGCAGAAACCACCAGAAAGAGCCCAGCGGCCATTTGACAAGATAGTTCCCTTCATTCGATGTGCGGGTTGCGGAGACCGACATAGACGCTCGGAGTGCAGGTTCCGCATAGCAACATGCAGGGCGTGTGGGAAACAAGGCCACATTGCCACCATCTGTAAGGGTCGTCAGAGGGAAATTACACAAGAAGAGTTTCTCAGGAAAGGTACTGGGGCCCCGGGGCAACACAGAGTTGGCTATTGCACCAGCCGAAGGAGCGTGTTTAGAACAGGTGCCCATTGCCCCCTTAAGCAAAAGCTGAGACTCAACGTCCAGCTTCAATGAGTTCCATGCCACATGGAACTGGACACTGGGTCAGCCCTATCTATAATTTCCCAAGGAACGTTGAACCACATTTGCAGTCGCAGCGGCAAACGAGTTAAACTCAAGCCGTCGAATCTCCTGCTAACAGATTTCCAAAACTCCCACGTAGCGGTTAAAGGAGAAGCTACACTCAAAGTTCGGTTCAAAGCATTTGAGGGTCCCCTGGAAGTCGTGGTGGTTGAGGGCAACCGCACAAGCCTCATCGGGCTAGACTGGTTTGATGCCTTGAGCATCCATGTGACTGGCATAAACCGAATGCAAGCAACGGACCTGGTGGCAGTTTGCCAGGAGTTTGCTGATGCTTTCAGCCCTGACTTAGGGAAGTACAAGGGACCTCCAATTGCCCTCCACCTTTATCCTACCATAACCCCAATAAGGATCAAGCCTCATAGAGTGCCTTTTGCCCTTAAATCAAAAATCAATGCAGAGCTGGACAAGCTGGTGCAGCAAGGCGTGTTGCAGCCAGTAGACAGCAGCCGATGGGAAACCCCCAGTTATGCCACTTAAGGCCAACGATGAGGTGCGCATTTGCGTGGATTATAAGTGCACTATTAATAGAGTGCTTCAACAACATTCATATCTGGTGCCTGTAGTCAGCCATATTTTGGCGTCACTACAGGGAGGTCACATATTCGCCAAATTAGATTTGGCTCAAGCCTACCAGCAACTGCCCGTGGACGATGCCACGGCAGAAGCTCAGACCATAGTTATGCACAGGGGAGCTTTCAAAGTAAGGCACCTACAGTTCGGGGTCAGTGTCGCCCCAGGAATTTTCCAGAGCGTGATGGAGCGCACGCTCAAAAATATTCCAGGAGTGTGTCCATATTTCGATGATGTCCTCATAGCTGGGGAGTCAGTAGAAATATTGGCAGAAAGGTTCAAAGCCGTCCTTCAGCGTTTCTGCGAAGTGGGGCTGAAACTGAAGAGGGAAAAATCCAAAATTGGGATAGCTTCAACCGAATTTCTCGGTTTCCGCATTGATGCCGCAGGCATTCACCCTGCTGAATCCAAGCTCAAAGCAATTCAGCAGGCCCCCAGTCCTAAGTCTAAGGGGGAGCTTCAGGCATTCTTAGGCCTGCTCAATTTCTATCATGCCTTCCTTCCTCACAAGGCCGCAGTGACAGAGCCATTACACCGGCTCTTGGATAAGAAAGCACAGTGGCAGTGGACGAGCATCCACGAGAGAAGTTTTTCAGCAGTCAAATCACTGTTGTCTTCAAACTCAGTACTGACGCATTTTAACGAACAGCTGCCTATCAGCATTGCATGTGATGCGTCCCCATATGGGGTAGGGGCTCTGTTGAGCCATTTAACGGCTGAGGGGAGACAAGTCCCCATAGCCTATTATTCAAGGACTCTGTCCTCGGTGGAACGCAACTACACACAAATAGATAAGGAGGCATTGGCCATTGTGGCTGGCATTAAGAAATTTCATGACTATTTGTATGGTTGGCCATTCACGGTCTTTACGGACCACAAGCCACTTCTGGGTCTGTTCACGACGGACAAGCGAACACCCCAGATAATTTCTCCACGGATGTTGAGGTGGTCCATCTTTCTTTCAGCCTATAATTACAGGCTGATTCACAAACCGGGCAGAGAAATGGGCCACGCAGATGGCCTTAGCAGGCTCCCTTGCCGCAATTAGAGCCAGACCCCACTCCAGCTGCTCGAATCCTGGCTATCCAGGATTTGCCAGAGTCTCCCCTTAACACAGGGGATGTGGCTGCCGAGACAGCTTCAGACAAGATGTTGAGCCGTGTGTTGAACTGGGTGCTCACAGGATGGCCGGACATTAGTCCGGGGCCTAATTTTCAGAGCTTCAGTAGGAGGAAGGATGAGCTGTCAGCTCACAGAGGGTGCATTTTGTGGGGGAGTCAGGTCTTAGTCCCGAGCTCATTGAGGCCCAGAGTGTTAGAGTCTCTGCATGAGGGACATCCGGGAATAGTCCGGATGAAGGCACTCGCGAGAAGCTACCTTTGGTGGCCTGGGCTGGATAAAGATATTGAGGCCCAAGTACACAGTTGCTACACTTGCCAGCAATCCAGACCAGAGATGCCTCAAGCCCCAGTCCACAACCCAAGCCCCGTGGTCAAGAATCCACATCAATTTTGCAGGACCCTTTCAGGGACAGCTGTTCCTCATTGTGGTGGACAGTCACTCCAAGTGGTTAGAGGTCTCACCTGTCCCAACTATGACTACTGCCAGGACCATCCAGGAACTGTGCAGAATCTTTGCCACGCACGGGTTACCCAACGTGATAGTCTCAGACAATGGGGCTCAATTTACCGCTGCAGAATTCCAGTCCTTTTTGAGGGCTAATATGATTAGGCATGCCACTTTGGCCCCCTTTCACCCAGCCTCAAACGACCAAGCAGAACGCATGGTCCGGACAACCAAGGAATCCTTAAAGAGGATCGTAACCGGCAACTGGCAGCACAGGCTGGCAGACTTTTTACTATGCCAACGCACGACTCCCTACACTTCCACAGGCATAAGCCCAGCAGAATTAAGATGGGGCCATCGCTTAATCACTAAGCTGGATCGTCTGCATCCAGACCGAGTTGCCTCGGAATCAGCACAGCCAAAGCCACCATGGAGGTTGCAAGTCGGCGACCCGGTTTGGGCACAAAACTATGCTCAAGGGGCACTGTGGGTAGTAGCTGTGTTTGGTAAGGTGTCAGGGCCACTTTCATATGAAGTGGTCCTGGAAGATGGTCGCGTGATATGCAGGCACATCGACCAACTGCGTAGGAGGCTAGCGAACCAGCTGCTAGCTGATGACTCTAGCGAAAGGCAAATTCAGGGGCAGCAAGACAGCAGCCGTGCACGGGCGAGACTCCTCGACGAGGGGATGGGGTAGTAGCGGAAGGCGAGTTGGCCTCAAACACAGAGACTTCACACACTGAGCAGACGGCTCCGATTTCCAGCCCGGTGGACATTGTTCCACCAATGGACACTGGCTCGGTTCTACCCGGACAGAGCAGCCACAGAGACTCAGGTCTACCCGTAGTGAACGGATCCCAAAGTCCCCGTCTACCCAGCCTGGCAGGCGAGCTAGTATACCGGGGGCCTCCAGCATTGCTGAGGTGCTCGGAACGGTCGAGAAGGCCACCGAAGTATTTACAGGACTATGTTCAATACTTGTCATTGTGAACTATCTAGGGTAAAGGGGTGTTATGTATTGATGTGAATTACTTGGAAACTGTTGAGAAACGGTCAAATGGCTGTAATTGTTTAAACCCCAGACTGTCTGTCTACATGCTTGTTAACTTATGTTTAAGCGGGAAATACTGCTTTAATTCTATTGGCCGCCGCCTAGCAGTGATTGTATAAATAGAGGTTAAGCGGCAGTTAGTTTCGCTTCTGTGTTAACCTAATAAATGAGTTGTTGTTTGCACCTGCTGCCTCGTCAATGCCTCACCGATCCCGAAACTCAACAGTGGTCAAAGCCAAGGATCAGGAAAAGAAGCACTTCTGGACAAAACACCCAGCAATGCAACTTCATGCTGCTACAGAATAAAGCAAAAACTTCTGATTCAGTCTGAGGTTGGAGAATCAGCTTACTTTTCTGAGAATGCCATTTATCCAGATGTTGGCTGGTGAAAACATTGTGCTGTCTTATTTAATATCTGTGTTTTAATAGTTAGGGTATCCTTATTTCCAAGGTGCAAAGGCATACTGACATTGGTCAGGCATGATTGCTCTTAATCTTGATGAAATTTAAAAACATACCAAACACTTCAATCTAATCTGAAATAATGATAATATGACCCTTTAAATAACATCTTTTAATTAAATTGATTGAAGTCCTATTGCGAGGATAGGCACTCAGTATATTAATGGTCAAGATTAATGGAATTGCTTTAATTCTTTCTCAAATGAGTAATCTATGATATATTTATGGAGGGGAAAATCTCCCAAGGGAAAAGGGCCCACCTAAATTTTATTCTCGTAGAGGCTCTAAATGCAGTTGATCCATTTAAATATCATTCTCCCACTGAAACTGGGATGATCAGTTCTGCAGGGCTAATGGCAGGATCTACGCCCAAGAAGGAGAAATCAGCATGTTTAGAAAAATAAGGGGAAGGAAATGAAAGGCACAGAACAAAACAAGGCCTCATGTCTGATAATGCCTGAGAACAATCAGTAGCCCCTCAATACTGAGTCACTTGGATAGGAAGAGGGGGGTGCAACAGAAATTGCCAGCAGAGAGCAAGGCACAGCCAGCAGTGTAGGAGGCTTTAAAATGTCAGCTGTTGTGAGAGCCGAGATTAGAGAAAAGGCAAGGAGGCAAATCAGCGTTAGTAGGAAAAAGGAAAGTGAATTGTCCTTTCTCTGTTTGACCTGTTTTTTTCCTTTTCCTCCCCTGAGCAAAATGAGAAAAAGAAGACAGTGGAAGAAGCAGAGATAAAATGTAGAGAGAATAACTCATTGCTTGCAGAATGAATTTCCAGGCTAACAATAAGAAGTTTTTAAAATGTGTATATTCACAGGCACAACCAATAACAAAGAATGGGTAGGGACGTACCCACCTACATCAACCTACACATTCCTACTCAATTTTCACTTGAATAAAATGTTAGAAAAAGTTTTTGTGACTGCAAATTAATTTCTTCTATATATATTTTTTTTAAGTAATCTGAGACAATGCCCCTTATCTCATTTGGTGACACAAAGTTTAAAATATATTGCCTGAAATAGTACTGCTATTCATACTGAGTTTTAAAGCTCATCATATTGTGAACCTGACAAACATTCTGGATTTCCTAAGATCACACTATCCCAAAATGAAATGGCAAAACAACATTTTCTATTAATTTGGGGGGGGGGAACCTCCTATATGCTTAATACGTTCTTCAAAATTAAAAAAAAGAAAACTCCTTAATCATTCAAAAGGGGGAAAATTGGTCCATATGTTCTAATCCTTTCCTCTTGGATGGTTATTACTTGAATCCGTACCCCTTAGCTCTACAAAGTAAATAAGGCTAATTTTAAAAATGTTGCCCGCCCTGACTGAAAAGAGGGCCAAATTTTCTTGAACTGTTTTGGTAATACCATGCCATGCAATTACTGCAACCTCAATACTCAGTATCCTGTGGAGATAAAAGGGAAAAAACTAAGGGAGCAATAGCATTAAATGCATTTACAATATACTGTAGGAATAAAGGTCTCCTGTCTCTATCATTGGAAGAGGGTGAGAAGGAAGCATTAAACATTTTACTTTAAATATATTTCATGGAGATTAACATACATGAGTGATGGGCAGAAAATTTATGTTATCTAACAACCCTTTTAGTTAGACATCAATCTACACCGGCTAACATTTTAAGAGGTGATTCTTACTATGGATTAAATCCAAAGCCATTAAAGGAAATACATTTTCTAAAAAACAAAACAAAAAAACAACAACAAATGATGTTATTTTAGGAGCAATGTTGAAAAATCTGGGGTGTATGTTAACAAAAAGCATATGGAAGAACTAGATGTTATTCATGGATAACCTTTTTCTATTGAATGCTGCCTTTGTGTCATGCTGGCATCAAGCAGAAAAATGTATAGATCGGAATGAACTGTCCTTGCTTGATGATAAACAAATGAAATGTCCAGTAGTATTGTGCACTAATGACTAGGTTATCCATAGGGCCAATGCAGTGATGGGATTCAAATATGTGAACAACCGGTTCTCTGTGTGGATGCCGCTTCCGGAAGTCCATTCTGGGCCTGGGCAACAAAAAATTAGCTACCGGTTCTGCCGAAATGGTGCGAACCGGCTGAATCTCACCACTGGGTCAATCCTATCCATAGAGGTCAATGCTATCCATAGAGGCAGTTCAAAGTGCTGCAGCTCAGAGATCCCCAAATACAAGCTCATGTAAGTGCTTTTGAAAGATCAGTACAAATTCTGCTTGGTCCCTCTCCTGCCCTGACCTGAGATTGTCTGTAAAGGGGGCAGAGGAGGCTTGGAGAAACAATGTGTATATTGGAAGAGGCAAATGGAAATATTGGAAAATCGGCAATGTTATGCATCCCAAGTACTGTGTTGTGTAGAAGCTATTGTGCCTTTAACTGGTTTCAGATGAATCTTACTTTCGGATTTAGCACCATTCATTATTTGGTCTTTGGATTATCATTACATGTAGACTTGCTCTCTCTGGCGTATTTAAAGCAACAATTACAGCTTTCAAATAAATGAAACAAATTATTATTTAAGCCTAAAGAAGAAAAATCAGATAGGTTACTGTGCTGGCCCAGTATATAGCCATCTGGTCCAGTATATAGCTAGCTTAGGAATTGAGAATTGTGTGTAGAGCAAGTAGCATTTTAAGGGTTAAAGTGCTGCCCCCTTAAGGGTAGCCTTCTGGGAAATGTAGTTTAGTTGTTACATGGTTATATCTGTGTTCTAATTGGCCACTGGGAGGGTCTTGTGTCTTTATTACGGGACATCCTGTTACGTGCCAGGTTTTTATTATCTCTCTCCATGAATCCTAGCCATGAGGCTAGGAGCTCCGTAGCAGCATGTAAGTTTTATGTAGAATGGGGAAATCCATTATCCTTTTACCTGTGTGATGGGTCCAGATTACAACCTACATTTTAGAAGAATCTCTGCAATAACTGTGAGTTAATGTCTTGAGGATGCCTGGAATAAAAGTAATTTTGTATGACTTATCCACGGAGTTAATCTGCCTGTTTCGAGTGAAATCCAGCAACCTTCTTTGCATGAGACAGGAAAGTTACAGTTATTTTAATTAATTTATCAGTTCTGTTGATTTTGCTGATGACGGGGATGGTTTTGTTGATTTTCTGCTTCTTTGAGGAATATCCTTTTCATTTCTTGTCTACTTCCTGTTTACTAAACTGTTATATTGCAAACTTTGGAGGGATCTGGGCTGGGATTATTCAGAGATTATTCCTCAGGAAGACAACTCAAGGATTGCAGTAAGAAATTTATCAAAATACAATTCCCATTTATACATCTACCTATTTTCCCAGGAGCAGTTACAAATCTTTATATATCTTTACATACAAATAATTGCTGGTAAGCTCAAAGAAATAACAGTGATGATTTTTTTTATTAGTTTATAATATAAAATACAAAAATACAAAAGCAAATAATAGGAAAAATGGGGGAGGAAAAAAGCAAGGGAAAAGTATAGAAAAGTAGGGAAAAAGAAAGAAAGAAAAGGCGTTGACTTCCTTTGGTGCAGTAGAATAAGATAGTAACATCAAACCTCAACTTTTTACTTTTACATAATAATATAAACTAGTCATTTCTATAACAACAAATCTATCTAATCGGTAAAACCCAAAATCAAAGTTTCATTTTTGCCACCTCAAGCACAAAGTCCAGAAGCAGTTTCCAAGTAGAAATAACAGTGATGGTTAACACCAGGGCTTTTTTTCTCATAGAACGCTCAGAACGGAGTTCCAGCACCTTTTTTGGATGGAACCTTGTAGGGTAGGCAAAGTGGGTTGTATGAGATGTGTGAGTTCCGGCACCTTTTTTTTTTTTTTTTTTTACAAAAAAAGCACTGGTTAACACTCTTGGAAGACCAGCAGCACATAAATCAAAAAGGGCACAAAATACTTCTTAGCTGCTAGCTCATTACTTAGAGACAGTTGTTACACTGGTGGATCAAAGCCAGAAGTCGACACTAGAACTCTGTGGGATTTCCCTTACATGTCTTTTTTATCTGTACTTATTGACGGAGCAATGATGGTGGAGGATAATGCACTTTTTTTGTGCCCTCAAGACCATGTTGACTCCTGGCCACTGCATGGACAAATTCCTTTAGTTTTCTTGGTAAGATTTGCCATTGCCTGTATCTTGGGGCTGAAAGAGAATGACAAACTCAAGGTCACCCAGCAGGCTTTGTGCCTACGGTGGGACTAGAACTCATGGTCTCCTGGTTTCTAGCCTGATGCCTTAACTACTATGCCAAATGGGCTCTCCAAGCTTTTTTAAGCAGTTCAGATTCCTGAGGAAAGTCAAGCACAATTCCAGAGATTCCAAAGAATGTTTTCTTCCGCTGAGATTTAAAATACAAATATTTCTCAGGTTCACTTTTGTTATTATTTGCCTTAACATACTGATTTGCAAAGAGGATATCAACCTTTATTTTGTTCTTCAAATTATTTTTTCCCCTTTTTCCCCCAGCCAGGTTTTCTCACTTTGTGCTACTTTCAGATAATTCTTTCCTTTGTTTATAAGTGATTTCTGCCAATTATTAGAATGTAATAGTATAACAAATCAATCATTTTTTTCTTTTTGCTGATATTAGAAAAGTCCATTTAAATTATAGAGTAAAAAGTATTTCTTATTTGGATCACATTAGTAATCTTTGCCAATAATAAACCGCAAAATAATTACTATTGTGTCTCTTTCAGCTATTTTATTACATTTTAAAAATGTTCTGCTATTTCCATTATGGTAGGGTTTTTACACAAACTTTAAAAATTGGGAAGATCTCTTATTTCTTCAGAAGAACTAAAATATTTGAATTATTTCACATTATATCAAATAATTACAATATTTTTATAGTGCCACATTCCAGAAGGACTCATGACAGAGGTGCCTCTGGTAAACCATGATGGTGAACTGACAACACTCTAGAATAGACAGACACACTACAGCTGAAAACGGGACTCAGATATGGGATTTGGCTGCCAGGTTTTCTCCAGAGACCACAAGTTTATCCATAAACTCCAGATAGTGAGTTTTTTTTAATGAACGGACAGCAGGAATTGTGTTTTTGGGTTGAGCTAGTGATTGGCTGGGAGTTATCAGATTCCATCAAGCTTATAGCCTCTAATGTTGCCTATACAAACTTCTTAATTACTTTGACTTTTTTTTTAAGATTGAAAACTTCACTTTGCTAAGTTTTATTGAAATCACCAGATGTGATGGAATGCACATCTGAATGAGAAGCAGTGGAGAGAAGTCTTTGCAGCACAGAGATTTCCCAGGGAAAAGAGAGTACATTCCACCAGAGAGAAGTCCAACTTAAGAGACTATACAGTCCTGAGCTGGGTGGGGGAGGGTGAAGAGATTTAGGGTATGTCAAAAATTTGTAGCGTAAAAGAAAGAATGGACTTATAAATGAAATAGGATAATGATCTAATAAAAACACACGCAAATTAAACCAGAAAAATGATGTGGATAATATTTTAACATTGGGTTTCCAAAAAGGGATTTCCTGAAGTTGATCCATTGGAGTTAAAAAAGTATCTTGACAAAGACACCAAGAATTTTGAGACAATGGACAAGGAGAGGATGAAAAAGCAGATGTTAAAACTTTTTTTGAGGAATCTAAAGATTGTTGGGAGAAAGAAGGAATATAAATATAAAATTGATTTCTTTGATCAAGGTTAAATAATGGGTTGATATTGCTGGTAATGTTTCATTACTTTTAGACTGGAACTGAATGAGGAAGTCCTAAAGATTTTATTTGAAAGGAGGAAAAGGGGAATATATTTAAATAGAAAAGATACATAAATAAGAGGGCAATTTGGAAATAAACCTCCATTTGGTTATTAATGACAGACACTCACAGATACAGAACTTTTATTATACACATTAGAAAACTACATTACATTACTTTTTGACATAATCGCCATTCAAATTGAGTCACTTGTCATAATGTCTTACAAGGTTTGAAATTCCTTAGTAGTAGTTGTTCGGTGCCATATCTGGGCTATGGGGGGGATCAAAAACATCTCAATGGAACTGCTTCAAAAGTTCTTGGGTGCATCTAGCGGTGTGTGGGCGAGCATTATCATGAGCCAACACTACACTGGAAGTCAGCATGCCCCGACGCTTGTTATGGATGGCTTGTCTGAGTTTTCATAATGTTTCACAGTAGACTTCTGAATTGATGGTCGAACCATGCTCCGTGAACTTCACTAGCAGTACTCCTTTGGCATCTTCACATTTGGCAGAATTTTCCATGGCACCACTTCCGGTGTGGTATTGGTTCATAATAATGCTCACCCATACACCACTAGACTGCAAGAACTTTTGAAATAATAATAATAATAATAATAATAATAATAATAATAATAATAATAATAATAATAATAATAATAATAATAATAATAATAATAATAATAATAATAATAATAATAATAATAATAATAATAAATAACAACAAAACAACAACAACAACAATTATTATTATTATTATTATTATTATTATTATTGACAGACTCTATCTACCAAGGCAAATAGGTGGGCGTGGAATGCTGCAAGTACATCAGATGGTTGAAGAAGAAGAAATGGCTTTGGAAGAATATCTGAAGGACAATGATGAAGATGCACTGAAATTAGTATATCAGGAAGGCTTACTGACTACTGGAGAGATCAAACTGGCCTACAAAAAAGACCAACTGAAGAACAGAATAGAGGCATGGGAAGACAAAGCACTACATGGCCAGTACAATAAAAAAAATAGCTGGGAAAGCAGATAATAACAAGACCTGGCAATGGCTAAGAGCAGGAAAATTGAAGAAAGAGACCGAGGGACTAATTCTGGCTGCACAAGACCAAGCCTTAAGGACAAATGCATACAAAGTCAAAATTGAGAAGACAGCAACAGACAGTAAGTGCTGCCTCTGCAAAGAAGCTGAAGAAACAATGGACCACCTGGTAAGCTGCTGCAAGAAGATCGCACAGACTGACTACAAGCAGCAGCATGATAATGTAGCAACAATGGTGCATTGGAAGATCTGCAAGAAATATCATTTGCCTGTAAGCAAGAACTGGTGGGATCATAAAATAGAGAAAGTCATAGAAAATTATAAACTTAAACTGCTCTGGGACTTCAGAATTCAAACAGACAAGCACCTGCAACATAACACCCCGGACTTAACAATTGTCGATAAGAAAGACAAAAAAGTCTGGATAGTGGACATGGCAGTGCCTGGAGATAGCAGAATAGATGAGAAAGAAATGGAGAAGATAACAAAATACAAAGACCTACAAATAGAAATAGAAAGACTGTGGCAAAAGCAAGCAAGGGTAGGACCAATAGTAACTGTGCGATGAATAATAATAATAATAATAATAATAATAATAATAATAATAATAATAATAATAATAATAATAATAATAATAATAATAATAATAATAATAATAATAATAATAATAATAATAATAATAATAATAAAGTTGGAAGGGATCTTGGAGGTCATCTAGTCCAACCCCCTGCTCAGGCAAGAAACCCTATACCATTTCAGACAAATGGCTGTCCAGTCTCTTCTTAAAAACTTCCAGTGTTCCGTTGGGATGTTTTTGATCACCCCCCCCATAGCCCAGATTTGGTGCTGAGTGACTTACTACTATGGAATTTCAAACCTTTTAAGATGTTTTGACAAGTGCCTCAATTTGAATGGCAATTATGACAAAAAGTAATGTAATGTGGTAGTTTTCTAATGTGTATAATAAAAGTTCTGTATCTGTGTCTGTCATTGATAACAAAATGGAGATTTATTTCCGAATTGCCCTCGTAGAAAAGGAAGGATTCAAATTGGGTTTAATAGAGATCATTTGTAATAGGTATGTATTTCTGATAACCCTGAATGAACATTTGCTGATAAAATGGAGAGATGAGGTTTTAGAGACTGGTTTATAAAAACTGGGGTGCAGTTTGGTTTTACTTTAGGAGATAGTGATAAGAATGTTGATTAAACAGTACTTGTTGGGGATGAAGGGAGATATTTCATCTTTTCTTTTTTCCTTTCTTTTTCTTTCTTTCTTCTGCACTTTTTAATTTTTTAATATTTTTAATATATTTCTATACTATATAGATTTACTCATGTTATGTGTATAATACAATCAGTAAAATCATTGGGGGAAAAGGACTTATGGCAGAGTAGAAAAAAGCCTCAGTGACTAATGGAAAAGGAGGAAAAAAAATCAATAACCAAATAATACTCTCATTAAAACCAACACTTTGTGTATTCTCAAAAAATGCTCTTAATTTTTACATTTGTGAGTTTTTGTAACATTTTTTTCTGATTTGAACAAGTCTGATGTAATCACGAATG
The DNA here is from genome assembly GCA_023970755.1 of Azemiops feae. Classification (NCBI taxonomy): domain Eukaryota; kingdom Metazoa; phylum Chordata; class Lepidosauria; order Squamata; family Viperidae; genus Azemiops; species Azemiops feae. The sequence continues at coordinate 221,806 of JALGBA010003991.1, read as the reverse complement.
TAACAAAACTGGCCAACAGTTAATACCATGAGAGTAAATGATTGTTTCAATAAAAAATAGCCTACGATAAAACACTTTCTAGGCAGTGAGCTCCAGTAAAGAGAGTAGGATTTACTTCTGAAAAACACAAATAGGATTGCACTGTTAGTAAGGCAGGTAGAATTTACTGCTTCCTTCGGAAGGTTCCTAGCATGTTGCCCTGCATCCCAGTTGCTTCATTCTAAATTGTATTGAAAAACTTATGATTACTTTTAGTCTTTGCTTCTAAAGTAAACATCATCTGTCTTTTCTGGAAACAAACTGTTTCAGAATGATTCATCATGGAAATAAGAGAATGCATTTTTATTCCTGGCCTCATTCCATCCCCTCTGAAGAGTTACTCACTCTTGGGTGCCCTAGACTTCAGACGTATTGTGGAGAATTTGTGAATATTTGCCTGGTTTCTGTCTTCTCTTGTAGCAATCTTGGCTTCAAACTTCTGAAGGTTTCAAATCTTTATGTTTGTATTCATATATACTATAGTTTTCCAATGAGAGAATAGAATAGTCCATGTGAAGTGCAAGGTTAATTCTGCAAATAAATGTTGTGCACATGATTTTCATATTTATGCATGCCCATTTCCTTAAACTTATTTAATGCAATTATTTGTGAAAGCCATTTGGGTAAATAAGCTACATTAGTATACTTTCTACCCTATTATTGATGGATTGAAAGTACTGTTGTCAGGTAGATTTGCATCTAGTTGGGATCCATTAGAGCTTTGCTCTAGTTGTGTGCTATTATGCATCCTTATACAGAATGGCAGGAACCCGGAAACTCTATGGAGAATGGTTAGAAGAACTGGTAAACTTGCATAAGAGAAAGCTGATGGGAGATATTATAGTAGTATTCTATCTTTGGCAGCCGCCAAAGTTTTGGGCACCAGGGACTATGGAGACATGCTTTTCTGCAGACCAGAGGGGGCATGGTTTTGCATGCCGCCTGCATCCTGTGGATGGTGATTTGCTTGTTTGCGTGGCCCAGTTTCTGGCATGCTATGGCCCAGTGCTGGTCCACAGACTGGGGTTGGGGACCCCGATATAAAAGGCTGTCAAGTGCACTGGAGAGCAGATCTATTCTCTGTTGCACAGGCTTGCATTAGGCAAAAAGAGATGCAGCTGATTATTAGCACAAGACAGCTGTTAAAAACCATCATCAAACAACCAAATAATCTGTCTAGAATAATCTGTCTAGTGGAGGACTCTTTTCATTGGCCATCTTCCAACAGGGTTTGGATGGCTGCCTCTCAGGATGGCTATCCCTGTCAGTGGATTCCTAAACTGAGCTGTGATTTTTAAAAACTTTTCTGTAATACCTCATGCTCCTTCATGGATTACTGCCTTGTCGTGGCGAAGGGGCTTGCATAACTCAATGAAGCTATGAGCTATGCCGTGCAGGGCCACCCAAGACAGACAGGTCTTAGCAGAGAGTTCTGACAAAATGTGATCCACTGGAGAAGGAAATGGCAATCCACTCCAGTATCTTTGCCATGAAAACCCCATGGACAGTACCAAAAGGCAAAAAGATATGACGCTGGAAGATGAGCCCCTCAGGTCGGAAGGTGTCCAATATGCTACTGGGGAAGAGCAGAGGGCTAGTACTAGTAGTGCCAGAAAGAGTGAAGCGACTGGGCCAAAGCCGAAAGGACGCTCAGCTGTGGATGCATCTAGTGGTGAAAGGAAAGTCTGATGCTGTAAAGATCTTTTCTCCATAGGAACCTGGAATGTAAGATCCATGAATCAAGGCAAGCTAGACATGGTCAAACAAGAGATGACAAGACTGAACATCGACATCTTAGGAATCAGCGAACTAAAATGGACAGGAATGGGTGAATTTAACTCAGATGACCATCAGGTATACTCAGTGCTTTTTTTGTAAAAAAAAAAAAAAGGTGCCGGAACTCACACATGTCATACAACCCACTTTGCCTACCCTACAAGGTTCCATCCAAAAAAGGTGCCGGAACTCCGTTCTGAGCACTCTATGAGAAAAAAAGCCCTGGGTATACTACTGCGGGCAAGAATCCCTCACAAGAAATGGAGCAGCCTTCATAGTCAATAAAAGAGTAGGAAAAGCAATACTGGGATAAAGATAACCGGAATAACAGGCAAGTTTGGCCTTGGAGTACAAAATGAAGCAGGGCACAGGCTGATAGAATTTTGTCAAGAGAATACGATGGTCATAGCAAACACTCTTTTCCAACAACCCAAGAGACGGCTCTACACATGGACATCACCAGACGGTCAACACAGAAATCAGATTGACTATGTGCTCTGCAGCCAAAGATGGAGAAGCTCTATACAGTCAGTAAAAACAAGACCAGGAGCTGACTGTGGCTCAGATCATGAGCTTCTCGTTGCAAAATTTAGGCTTAAATTGAAGAAAGTAGAGAAAAGCACTAGGCCACTCAGGTATGAACTAAATCATATCCCTGATGTATATACAGTAGAGATGACAAATAGATTTAAGGAATTAGATCTGATAGACAGAGTGCCTGAAGAACTATGGACGGAGGTTCGCAACATTGTACAAGAGGTAGCAACTAAAACCATCCCAAAGAAAAAGAAATGCAAGAAAGCAAAATGGCTGTCTGAGGAAGCTTTGCAAATAGCTGAGGAAAGAAGGGAAGTGAAAGGCAAGGGAGAAAGAGAAAGATACACCCAATTGAATGCAGAATTCCAGAGAATAGCTAGAAGAGATAAGAATGCCTTCTTAAATGAACAGTGCAAAGAAATAGAAGAAAACAATAGAATAGGGAGGACCAGAGATCTCTTCAAGAAAATTGGAGATATGAAGGGAACGTTTCATGCAAAGATGGGCATGATAAAGGACCAAAATGGCAGGGACCTAACAGAGGCAGAAGAGATTAAGAAGAGGTGGCAAAACTACACAGAAGAACTATACAAGAACGAGCTTAATGTTCCAGATAACCACGATGGAGTGGTCACTGACCTCAAGCCAGACATCCTAGAATGTGAAGTGAAATGGGCCTTAGGAAATCTGAGCAACAACAAAGCTAGTGAAGGTGACACTATTCCAGCTGAGCTATTCAAAATCTTAAAAGATGATGCAGTAAAAGTGCTACACTCAATTTGCCAGCAAATTTGGAAAACTCAATAGTGGCCACAGGATTGGAAAAGGTCAGTTTACATTCCAATTCCAAAAAAGGCAATGCCAAAGAATGTTCAAACTATTGCACCATTGCACTCATTTCACATGCTAGTAAAGTTATGCTTAAAATCCTCCAGCAGTATGTGGATCGAGAACTTCCAGAAGTAGGCTTCCTGTTTGCCACACGGCTGCCATGGACAACTGGGAGATTTTCTCTCTCTCCCCCGTTCAGTTTGGCATCGCTGGGGGGCTCTGAAAAGGGCCGAAAGTCATCCCGAATAGGCAACCAGCAAGGAGGGCTATCGCTGGATCGCGGGAGAGCAGCAACTCTCCCGTTAGAGCTAGCGATCCCTCCAAACCGGTGGACGAAAGGACCAGCCATAGAAATATGGCTTGCCCCTAGGCTGCAGACAGCCAAAGTCACATTACCATCTGGCAACTTCAAAGCAGCGTGGAAAGGACTGGGTGAGATCTGCCTCTCTTAAATCCTAATTGCTTTTTTGTACCTATTCAAGCTGCTAAAGTACTTTCCCCCCTGTGGAGAGGGAAGGGGGATTTTAACACTCCCTCCAGAAACAGCGGCGATTGAATACACAGGGGAATTTTGAAAACGTTGAAATATAATTGGATCCCAATTGGAACTTTATTTCCTAAAGCTTGTGGATTAAAAGATTTTTGATTATCTACTTTTTACTTTCTATTTTTATTTGAAAGTCTGGGTTTTTCCTCTTAAAATAGAAGAAAAAAACCAAAAGAAAAATAACTTTGAGATTTAAAGGAACTCCTCAAACAGTGGGGTAACATCTTGTGGTTAAACCTGAAATTGTAATTTATTATTCTTAAAGAAAAGAGACTTGGCTGACAGTTCAAAAAACAAGATAAGATTTAGGTGACCTTGAACACCAGCTGTGAGAGTTTTAGCTCTGTTTCTTATTTACTGGGGGGGGGGAACTGTAAAAGTTTTCAATTCAACTCATCACTATGGAAGATCAGGAACAGATCTTTTCTATGGAAGAAATGCAAAAACAAATCTTTGCTATATTGAAAATAACTTACCAAACTTACCAAACTCTTCTTACAGCTGGTGATGAAATAAGAGCTTTCGGGGGGAAATCAGAAAGCGTCTTAGATATGCAAACTCAAACTCTGACTATAACTAAAACTTATCTATACAGAATACAACAGAAAAAATTGAACAATTAAATATTATCACAGAAGACCTAACTGCCCAACAAGTACAGACAATAGAAAATTCAGAAAAAAATCTGACGACTTGGATGGAGGAAAAAACCTGCTATATAAATCAGAAGGAATTTGAAGATCAAGAAGAAAAAAAGATGGAAGAAAAGCTAAACAGTCCAGTACAACTATGTCAAGGGGAGAAAATAAAGAGACGAGCTGGTAGTCCTGCCAGACCCCTCAGCCTTCCAAAAATGGCGACTGGATGGTCATCTCAATATGACATAATATATACAATAATACAAGAATTCTTTGAGGACCCTGAAGCAAGAACATGGAAGATGATTTGGCAAAGAAAAAAAGCCAGAATAAGACTGAAGAAGAATGGAGTGTGGACATATCTAGGAGGTTTAAAATAGAACATACTTAAGTAGACAAGACCCGTATTTTGAATACGAGATATTGTTATGATGTGAAGATAAAGAAAAATGTTGGCTAATAAAAACCTAGATGCATAAATATCAATAAATTGAAATATTGAGTTGTTCATAAAGGTAAAATAAAGATGATTAAGACATATATATGTTAAGAGTGATGTAACGTAATTAACATGTTTTGATGTAGTGATAAGAATAAAAATTATAAGCTTAAATGTGAGAAAATGGACATAAGGAAGAATGCTGAAATGGGAGAAATTTTGTTTATTGAATCTATAATATTTTGAAATTATAATGAAAATAAGAATATTATATTGTATTACTAATCTGTTGATATAGAAGTGAGACAGATAAGATATGTATCCGGAACACTAGATGTTGTGGGGAATTGTGACAAAGAAAATTGGAGTCATTTAAAAATTTGGAAATGATAAATATTAAACGTTTAATGTAAATATCAACGCAAAATTAAAGCTGGGAAAATTCATAAGGTTATTGATGGTCCAAAAGATGGAAAGTTAAAATAAATAAGACATATAAAATTATTGACAAATGTAAGAAAGCTATTAAGTAGCTGATGGATAGAATAAGAAGTATACTAATTTAAACAAGAGACAGTATGTATAAGGGAAAAAAGAGAGGAAATATTGGCTATAACAGTTGGAGATTTGTATTAATAATATTGGTATGTAATGGAATTATTGTAACTCAGACACCACGTTGCTTTTCAAAGATACAATTGTAATATTGGAAAATTAATAAAAAGTTTTTAAAAAAAGAACTACCAGAAGTACAGGCAGGATTTCGAAGAGGCAGAGGAACTAGAGATCAAATTGCCAACATACGCTGGATCATGGAGAGCCAGGGAGTTCCAGAAAAACATCTACTTCTGCTTCATTGACTATGCTAAAGCCTTTGATTGTGTGGATCAAACAAATGGTGGCAAGTTCTTAAAGAGATGGGAGTACCAGACCATCTTATTTGTCTCTTGAGAAACCTATATGCGGGTCAAGAAGCAACAGTGAGAATTGGACACGGAACCACTGACTGGTTCAAAATTGGGAAAGGAGTCTGGCAAGACTGTATACTGTCGCCCTGCCTATTTATCTTATATGCAGAGCACATCATGAGAAAGGCAGGGCTAGATGAATCAAAAGTTGGAATTAAGATTGCCGGGAGAAATATCAACAACCTAAGATATGCAGATGATACCACTCTAATGGCAGAAAGTGAAGAGGAACTAAAGAGCCTCTTGATGCGGGTGAAGAAGGAGAGTGCAAAAGTTGGCTTGAAACTCAACATTAAGAAAACCAAGATCATGACATCCGGCCCTCTCAATTCCTGGCAAATAGATGGGGAAGGTAGTGACCGATTTTATTTTCCTGGGCTCCAAGATCACCGCAGATGGGGACTGCAGCCAAGAAATTAAAAGACGCTTGCTCCTGGGGAGGAAAGCTATGGCAAATTTAGACAGCATACTAAAAAGCAGAGACATCACCCTGCCAACAAAAGTACGTATCCCACTCAATTAGAAGTGCAGATTAATCTGACATTAGGTTTAAAGTATTTGAATTGTAATTGGCAAATTTTTATTTGTTCAGTCCAATTCCATCACATTATTTATAACTTAGTTTCTATGGGAAATAATCTAGGGAAGCATTCAGTATGAAAGTTACTAGAGAGATAAGTAGAACTTTTCAATTCCCGAGGGAATGTTTTCTGTTGCTAGCAATGACGGCATAATCTGTCCTTTCTTTACCTCCTTGCCTAGAACACTGAGATATGAAGTTTCCTGGGGTAACAAGGATTATGTGCCTTAAAATCTAGCACACTGGGGAGAGGGATGCCACGTCAGAGCAAGCAATTTAAATAAGAAAAATAAAGCTATAAAATAGGCTAAAGAACTCAATGCAGCTTAAATTCCTTCCTTTCTCCCTTTTTAAACCATTCCCCGTTACATTGCTATCCAACATTTATGTAATATTAATATTGGTTCTGAAATGCACATGTGCACTGCAATGAAAATTAAACATTTCCGGAGTTTTATAGAAGATAAATACATCCTATGTAAATGATTGTTTGCCGGTTTGCTCCTGTGAAGAATAGTGAAGTAACAGCATGGGGATATGGATGTACCGATGAGAAAACCTATTTTTCTAAACTATCACACAGAGATTTGTTACAGCTGTAGTGATCCTGGAAATATACAAGTCCTTTAAATGCAGTCACAATGACATCACATTGATGAGTGTTTTGGTAGCAGTAGATAAAGATGGAAACAATTTCTTGCCAAGCTGGTTTCCAGAATCTCTTAATACTGTGTATACTATAGCTTTCATACTGAATAATGTTTTCTGAAAGGTTCTCCCCACCAACTCACCACGTGAGTCAGATGAACATTTTGCATTCAGCCTGGATGAATGAGCATGTCAAATGTTCCTCTAAAACGGATTGGCCAGGCTCTCTTGGTTGACAGCTTGCTGGGAAGTCCATGTTTTAGAGCAGACCATATTTCTTTCACTCATTAGTGTTGCAATTTCCCTCAGGGAACTTCTTTTCATATCTATTTTATTGCCAAAAACCTGTATGTATGGGCTGCCAACTCCCTGCAGGCTGTAGTTTCATTCCGAAGCACATTTTAGAGCACATTTAGAGTTTGCTCCAGGTCTGAGCTTCCATTCACATTTCTGTGCAATTAGGAGCCCTGGATGTTTCTGCTGTCTCAACACATCAGGAGGTGAGGAGAGTTCTAGAGCCTACCCAAACTACAGAATAGCTATACCTGCTACCCAGCTTTACTGGGTATCCACCTGAATATTTGAGAACTACTGCTAAGATGAGAAGAGCACACGTGAGGGTCTTCTGTCACTCTGGATATATGTGTGGCGTGGCCTGCAGTAATGAATTGGTTAACTGAAACTTGAAATAAAAGGTCAGATAAAAACCGGTGTAATTTCCTTTTGCAGTCTCTCTGACCTTTCCTTCTCTTTGTGCTCTGCTGAACTTTGATTATCAGAATCTTCTGTGAATCTCCCCACTTCTATTAAGGATCAAATATACTGGCTGTCAGGAGGAACTAGAGAAGACAATACTTTTCAAGAATTGTTAACAATTGTCAACATTTGTTAACCTTTAAGTTTAATATATTCAGCAGGCTCTTGACTGGAAAATGTCCTGACAAATTTTAATCCTGCTCTGACAAGCTAAAGTTGTGGTCTAGCTTACAGTTCTCCCATGTCCTGTACCACATATGGCAGCAAATCTTCTAAAAATCAATGAGTGCTAACTTTTGTCCAAACTGAATACAATCCAGCTAAATAAATAACTTACTACATTTAAGATAAATAATTTTAAGAAACTCATTCTCCTTTTAAAGACTTTCCCTCTACCAGTTGAGAAAACTTGGAGAGCAACTCCAGTCAGATGGTCAAATATTCTTGCTTGGTATAAAGTAATTCCTGATGCTTTCTCTCTTGGTCTAATGAAAAAATAGAAAGGCACTGCAGTCTGATATCTACTTTGTTTTAAACCACCAATTTCATTTTATGAAGAAACTGATACATTTTGGTAACCAAGCAAGGGTTTTGGACAGGTGGGATTTGACAAAAGATTGTGCTGTACCAGTATCTCCAGTATCTGCTAAAAGTAGAGACCCCTCCCCCCCAACCCAACTCTGTTTCCCTAGCATGTTCTGAAAACAAAGATTGTTCTTCCTTCTCGAGCACTTCAGCTACAGGTGACATCCACATTCCAATGACATCATCCTGGGCTGATGGATTATTTGCTTTCTTATTGGGCAGGTTGCTGGCCATGATATCTCCAACTCCATTTCACCTAACCCAACTTGGAGAGGCAAAGCGTTGCTGCTTGCTATTGTCAGGATTTCCTGAGGATAAAAGAATCATATTAAGAGAAACCTAGTTTGCTGAGCACTGGAATCAGGGAGCAAACTCCATGAGTGGCTGGTTTGAAGCAGGGAGGGCAGGTGCCAATTGGCTAGCATTCTCAGCTACTGGTTAGTTGCAGCTGAGCAGTGATTGACTGAAACTTCTCTTTGGAAAACTCCAGACTCAGGTTTAATGCACAAGGGATCTGTAAATGATGAAATCAGAGGAAGGAAATTACTTTTTTTGGACTGGTTTGCTGATAGAATGGCTGGTTATATGGCGAAGTTCACTGATCTTTCACATTCACGCAAGTTATTTTTACTCATAGACATTAAAACCTGTCAGGAACCAGTTAGTTAAAAAAACCCACCAAAATCCTTTGCCTCATGAATTTTCTCAGAACATACTGTATATTTCAGAGTACAGTGTTTAATTTCTTTTATACAGGGAAAATCAGATCTTTGAAGACCTTAAAGCACAAAGCCTACTGGTTTATCTGATTAAAATCTTTTGCAAATAAACTCTATTTTTTATAAACATAATGAATTGTAAATCATCTCCTGTGACTAGACTGCATTACTTAGTGCAATAAAAGAAAAGGCACTGATATATCACTACAATTAATTCTGAAAGTTCATCTTCCTGGAAAAGTTCAAGTGAACAAAAGTAACAATATTCTTAGCTAGTCAACGCTGCACCTGTTCTCACACAAGTCAATGGATGAATAGACAAATTTGCTTTTATGCACCTGCATTTCTGTTCTTTTACCAGAGCTAAAGCTGAATATAATGTAGGTAATCCTCAACTCATAACCTTCTGGAATGAAGTGAAAATTTAGTGCTTTCGCTAAATTTGAGCTCCATTCCTCCAGCGTGCCAAGGGATTTTATTATTGAACACCATCATTCTCATGATTGTTTTTCCCAATGGGGCAGGAAGAAGACCTGGGCCTCCTGGATGTGGTGGGACACCTAGATCCTCTCCCTGCCCATCTGCAGTCAGCGTGCCTGGGCCCTCTCCCTAGAGCTCCACTTAAGCGCAATTGGAACAGCCACATGGAGCCTCACCTAAAAACTGCTTTGCTCAGTAACCAATTGTGGTCACAAATGGAAGACTATCTGTAACATGGCTGAGGTCTGCACTTAAATGCTTTTGGACAGGGTGATGTCTTAAAGAGCCATGGTGGCGCAGTGGTTAGAATGCAGTACTGCAGGCTAATTCTGCTGACTGCCGCCTGCCAGCAGTTCGGCAGTTCAGTTCTCAGTGGCTCAAGGTTGACTCAGCCTTCCCTCCTTCTGAGGTTGGTAAAATGAAGACCCAGATTGTTGGGGGCAATATGCTGACTCTGTAAACCACTTAGAGAGGGCTGTAAAGCACTGCGAAGCTGTATATAAGTGTAAGTGCTATTGCTGTTGCTAAATTAAATATATGATTTGCAAGGGGAAGGGACTGAATCATATATCTGAACAGGGATTTCCATTTTTAGGGGAAGACGGAGGCATGTTACCTCCTTTCTGTTTTTGATTTTGCTAATCCTATTTGAAGGGTTATATTTTAGTTTTCTATATTTCCCATCTCAACACTACAACACTGTAGTTTGAACTTTGCATCTGATGGGTAATTTTGGAGTGAATTCTCAGGACTGAAAGAATCTTTGTCAATGATTCGTGTCACATCAGCTTTACATCAAAGATAGAAGAACATTTTATATGCTTGTGGTTATTACCAGAATAATTTATTTTCAAGAATTTCCAGATAGGGAAAAAGATTTTTGAATATATTTCCTTCTAAAACTGGATATGTTAAGATTCAGCAAACTTGTTAAATTCTTCAAGGGTTGTCCTAGTTGTTGGCACTCACTGTGGAAGTGCAAACTGTCCGGATATATCAATATGTCCTAACAATACTATGGATCGATCAATGGTATGATGGATAGGAGAAAGAAATTAAAGAATATAATTGAATTATAATTGAATTTATGGAAGTGTGCATACTTTTACATTTATTTACATGTTTGCCATCCATAATTTAAAGATTTTTCATATAAAAAGGAATAGTGTAAATGTTTGCTTTCATGAAACCACAGAACTAACAAAAGAAAGGCATCGGAGAGAGAATGAATAACTTTCAAGTAATTAGGCAAGAGTATGCCTTTAAAACCATTTTTCTGCTCAGTTAGATTACTTGGCAGAGAACTCCATGGCTTAAATGCCAGGAGAGAGACAGCCCTGACCTATATCACTGCCAGCCATACCTCAGGCATGATTATTGCAGCAGCTATGCAGATTGGAGGAGGCACTTCTTAATGGAGATTTCCTTTCCTGGGCACACAGCTCTGCATGCTCAAGAGGGACCACTTAATATCCCTCAGGTTTTCTACAGTGATTACTTCAATTAAGCTGTTAATCTGAAAAGTTTTCAAATGCTGCCATTTAATTTACTTGGATATGGATGAGCAAACCGAGCTTCACATTCTGTTGAGCATCATACAAGCTCAGGATTGGCTGTAGGGCCATTTCTACTTAAGAGGTTGAGGAACACATGAGGATGAGCTTGGAAGGCCAGAGATACCATTGAAATGTTCAAAATGTAACATTATAAATCCAAAATTTTGCTTAATTTCAAAATATATATAAAGTTTTGCCCGGGTGTGGTGGGTAAAACAATTGTGTAATGTAAACATCTTAAAGGAAGGACAAAATATGAATATGACCAATACATAATACAATATACAGGGAAAGTATATTGTATACTACTGTTTTGCTGCCGGTATTTAGGATGATGAAAGTAACTAAACTTAGATGTTAACTGAACTTAAATGCTTTCTCCCTATTGAGTAGATTGCAGTGTGGATTGCAGGAAATTTCTTCAAAATAATATAAGCAGCAATAGACACATATTTGCTTCTAATTTATGAGTTTTCTGCTATTCTAAATTCTGTCACTCTTTCAAGTGGAGTTTTCCAATTATGGCAAATTACATGGTAATTTTGGAGCATCAAGCTAAATGTATTATGCTAGCTGTTCACAATAGAAACACAAAAAGCTTCCAGATTATAATCACTAACATCTTACATTATCAACAGGTTAAAGTTTTAAAGATTTTCAGCTTTGATCAAATTAAAAGCATACCACTTTATTAAAAAAAGTGAGTTATGTAGTTATATATATATATATATTTAAAAAGCTATTTTTAAAGGGACATTCATGGCACAGCTGTGTCTGTTTCTTTCCCCGTACATTTCACCATGACTAGAAAGAGAATGTCTGGACTTTATAAAGTTCACAGATTGCATAAAGAACAGAAAACTGGTAGTATACTGTAAGACAAGAATACAATCCTACACTACGGGAACAGTATTTTACTACACCTTGTAGACTGTCTCTAATGATGATTTGGAATGATGATTTTTAGAAGTGTATCAGTGGCATTAGGACTCTGACTGTATCCTCATTTGCATCTGATCACAGCACAAATATGATCTCGCAACATCTTTTATTTTCTGCTGGGTTTCCATGCTCTTGCCTTCTTCCAGCCCCCAAGACTGGAAGACAGGCATCAGCTGCCTTTCAACATTCTCTCCCAAGTTTGTGAGCAGAGAAATTGGGTGGCTGATTTCCCCAAGTTCCCTCAGATTGATTAATTTGCTTTTTTTTTAAAAGGACAGGAGTTCCCCTTAGCTATGTCAGTAGCACTTACGTACATGTTTGGAAAAAGTTCAATAGGAGGAATTCCCCCTCATGATGTCTTTACTTGAGATAAAATCCAAGCACGGAAAGCCACTGGAAAGATAAATATGCAAAGGAAGACTTCACACTCACATGCACCCTCAAGAATTTCTCAGAAACATGCTTGAAAGAACTTTAAAAAGAAATTCTATATCTTCAAACTGAATGGGAATGTTTATTGCCTGTGATACACTGTTCAGATGGGAGAACAAAACCTGACCTAACATGGAGGGCAAAAACAATAGTAGAGGGGGACTGGGAAGCCTATAAGCAGCAAAACTGCTGTTACAAATTATTAATGGAAAAGGTGAAGGCTGAGGATTATCTGGGGATTGATGGAATCATCTCATCTTCTGGTTTTGGCCTGAGCTATGGCAGATGTGCAAGTTGAAGCCATGACCAAGTTCTTTGCTATATGCAACCTGTGTTGCAAGTGGCACAGAAGCCCAGAGGATCCTGTTATTTCTGTGCATTAGTTTATCCAGCTGTGGGGATAGACACTTGAATAAACGTTTATCTGATGTGCAGTTTCATTACACCAATATATTATCCAAATCTCATGCATTCAAAAGATGCTGCATGTATGGTGGGGGAAGGTATTTTATATTTATTTTGGTAATATTTACCAATGAATTAGTGAACCATCTGTTATTTTCAGCAAAGATGTATTCAAGGACCACCTTAAAGATTATTTAAATTGTTGCCAAATAAGGAACATGCTAAACTCAGGAACCAAACTTCAGCCAACTTTGAATGGACGTGCACTCCATCTAAAAATATAGGACTACATCTAGGAATACTTCTTGAACTTCAGCACCTACAATGATGGCAGCTACAATAGTTGTGAAACAACTTGAGTTGATGGGATTTGGTAACAACCGTAGATACCTTATAATCCATTTTACAATATATTTGACATGGATGTTGAAAAGTAGACAAAAATTGCAACTGATAAAAATAAACTCTCCCTTCAGTCAACCTGGATTCCTAGTGACTATGTGGACACATCCATCTTGTCTTCATGGCAACAATACACATACATTTTGCCATTGCTTTTGTCTGGATTGTTTTCTCAAGATTTCAATCTAGCCTATGATTCTGATTTTTCCTAGGAGTCTCCATTTAAATATGAATCAAGTCTAACCCTGTTTGATCAGCCAAGATTTGACTAGGTGCTGCCTTCTGCTGTGACACACACAGTATCTTTTGCTCTTTAATTTGTCTGAGAAAACATCTTCAATCAGCTTTGGTGTGCATATGTATGCGCATATATACAAACTGAAATAGAACAAAGCATAGGAATTTGCATTCTGCACAGACAGCATCTGATTCATCAGCTTCGACTATGAAAAAAGCCAGTGCAACAAACAGAATGCAGGTAGTCCTCAGCTTATGACCACAATTGGGACTGAACTTCCGTTGCTAAGCAAGAGGATTGTTAAGTCAGTCATGCCTGATTTTATGACTCTTTTTGCTATGGTTGTTAAGTCAATTGTGTGATTGCTAAACAAATCTGGATTCCCCCATTGACATTGTTTGCTGAAAGCCTCACAAATGGTGCTCACATGATTCTGAGATACTACAATCATTATAAATACATGTTGGTTGCCAAGTGTCCAGATTTGGATAATGTCACCATGGGGATGGAACAAAGGTTGTGAGGTCAATTTGCTTAGCACTGTCGTAATTTTGAACAGTTGCTTAACTAATGGTCGTAAGTCAAAGACAACCTGTAGAGAACAAAAAGGATAGGCTTGATTTTGCTGTATTTTTTAAAAAGAGCTTGCCTCCCTCTGATAACAATTTATGTTGGTAGCGTTCTAGATTCATGCTGCCTGTTGGAGGTTCTAGCAGGGGAGCGCAGCTATCATATACCCTTGACCGAAGATCGGTACACTCCTTCTATCTGGGATGGTCCTCTTCTACCGAGTGCGCAGCTTCGGGAGGGACGCACGTGTAGTGGTGATGGAGGAAGGGGACACCTGCCTAGCCAGCCAGATCAGCTGAATCAACCCTGGCGATCAATAGGGTGACAGATGTCGCAGCCAGATCGCCCTCAGATCCATTTGCCCTAAAATGTCTGAATCTGCTGGTCTGATTTCACAGAGTTCTCAGAACAACATAGTTGCAAGTTATTTCAAAGCTGAAGAAAGCATGCATGCACACACGCACGCACACACACACACACACACACACACACACAGAGGAAGATCTCAGAGTGAAATGTACCCATCCAATGTCATTGCCAGTTATAGTGAATATTTCATTCTATAGCAACATAAAACCAGCTCTGAGAAACACAGAGCACATTGAAAGACAAAAAGGACAAATACAAAAAATGGAAAGAGGGGCACATAACTAAGGCCGATTATCAGCAGACAACCAGAACATGCAAAGGTGAAGTCAGGAAAGGAAAGGCTCAGAACGAACAAAGACTTGCAACAGAAATCAAGGACAATTAAAAAAAGTTTCTTCCAACATATTAACAAGAAAAAAGTCAAGGAAACTGTAGGCCCGCTAAAGAGAGGAGATGGCAAGGAAATTACAGGCAACAGGGAGAAATCAGAGCTGCTTAACTCATACTTTGCATCAGTCTTCACACAAAAAGAAACTATAGCGCAACATACCAAAAAAACCACTGCAAAATACATACTAGAAACAAAAATTAAAATAAGCAAGAAAATGGTAAGAGAACACCTATCCAACCTTGACAAATATAAATCACCGGGACCCGATAGTTTACATCCCAGAGTTCTGAAAAAGCTGGCAGATGTTATCTCAGAACCGTTGCACCACATCTTTCATAAATCCTGGAGCACTGGGGAAGTACCTGAGGATTGGAAAAGGGCTGATGTGGTCCCCATCTTCAAGAAAGGGGGGGGAAAGATGCAGGAAACTACAGACCAATCAGTTTAACATCAATACCTGGGAAGATCCTAGAAAAGACAATAAAAAAACAGATCTGCGAACAACTAGAAGCAAACAAAGTCATAACTAGTAGCCAGCACGGGTTTGTTAAAAACAGATCATGCCAAACCAATCTTATCTCATTCTTCGATAAAGTGACTAAACTAGTAGACGAGTGAAACGCAGTGGATGTAGTATACTTAGATTTCAGTAAGGCATTTGACAAAGTAGACCACAATCTACTCCTTGGTAAGCTAGAAAAAAGGTGGAATAGACAACAACAACAACAGATGGATCTATAGCTGGCTGACAAATTGTACTCAACGAGTAGTCCTCATGGCACTACATCCACACAGAGAAAAGTAAGCAGTGGGGTACCACAAGGTTCCGTCTTAGGCCTAGTACTCTTCAATATCTTCATAAATGACTTAGATGAGGGAATTGAAGGGAACTCATCAAATTTGCAGATGGCACCAAACTGACAGGAGTAGCCAACACCCCAGAAGACAAATTCAGGATCCAAAAAGATCTTGACAAACTTGAACAATGGGCCCTGTTCTGTTCGCACCGCAGACATGGAGATGAGGCAGTTGGTTCAAAAGATGTTCCTTTATTTGGTGCATTCGCTGAACAGAAGCAAGAGAGAATGGCAACATGCCCCTTTTATACTCCCCCTGCAAGGGGAGACTCAACCAATGAATGCAGGCTATTCTCCCGCCTCGCACATGCGCACAAGGCTGGAGACAGCCTGTCTGGGTCCCGGGCAGACATGTGGTCTGCCCGGGTCTCTGCAACCGGTCCCGGGCAAACACGTGGTCTGCCCGGGTCTCTGCAGTTGTCCTGCAGATTTCCTGAGCCTTGCTGATTGACTCAGCAAGGCCCAGGACACAACAGGCCTTATCCAACAAAATGAATTTTAATGTGGAGAAAAGCAAAGTCTTACATTTAGGCAGGAAAAACCAAAAGTACAAATACATATCGGGCAAGACCTGGCTTAAAATCAGTAATTGTGAGAGGGACCTTGGAGTCCTAGTGGACGATCACTTGACTATGAGCCAGCAGTGTGCAGCAGCAACCAAAAAAGCTAATACAATCCTGGGTTGTATAAACAGAGGCATAGAATCAAGATCACACGAAATATTAGTACTGCTTTATAAAACACTAGTAAGATCACACCTGGAATACTGCAGCCAATTTTGGTCACCATACCACAAAAAAGATGTTGAGAGTTTGGAAAAAATTCAGAGAAGAGCAATTACGATCATCAAAGGCCTGGAGACTAAAACATGCAAAGAATGGCTACGGGACTTGGGTTTGGCTAGTCTAAAGAAAAGAAGAAATAGAGGAGACATGATAGTAGTGTTCCAGTATCTGAAGGGTTGCCACAAAGCAGAGGGGGCCAGGTTGCTCACCAAAGCACCAGAGGGAAGGACGAGAAACAATGGTTGGAAACCGATCAAAGAGAGAAGCAACCTGGAATTAAGGAGAAACTTCCTGACAGTGAGGACAATCAACCAGTAGAACAGCTTGCCTTCAGAAATCGTGGGTGCTCCATCACTGGAGATTTTTAAGAAGAGACTAGACATTCACCGGTCTGAGACGGTATAGGTTCTCCTGCTTTAGCAGGGGGCTGGACTAGAAGATCTCCAAGGTCCCTTCCAGTTCTATTCTATTCTATTCTATTCTATTCTATTCTATTCTATTCTATTCTATTCTATTCTATTCTATTCTATTCATTGCAGATACTAAAACTTATGTGTACAAAAAAGATATCCAAACCTGACATTTATTTTCCAGAAGAAAAGAATGGCAAGAGCCAAAATAACACATCTGCCATTTTCAAAGCTGAATTCCAATAGCTATCATAACTTTCCATTGTAGTGGTTCATTTTTAAATAAGCTATTTTTCCTCACACTGATTTCAACAGGAGGAAAAATACAGTAGATTTATTCAGGGTGATGTAACTGTACACTTATTTATTAAAATTCTACACTGCCCATCTCACCTAAATGACTTATCAACACCACAGCTTTCCCCCAGTTATGCCCAGAAGTGATGGGGAGTGTGATTGGCAATTATAAATGTGTACTGATGTCACTTATTACTTTATCCTTGAAAAGTAAATCCTGACCTGCATGTTCAAGTCTCTTCTATGACACAAAGCCTGCATAATTTCTATTGGTTCAAGGGAAGCCCCAGTTTTCATGACCTAATCTGGTAAACTGTGGGGGTCATAAAATCAACACTGGTCTACAGATTTACATGTATATGCTGTAGCATAGATGAGACAAAGATTTACATGTATATGCTGTAGCATAGATGAGACAATTCCACATACAGTAGAGTGTTTTTAAATCTCTGCAATACAGTTTGCCTTTCAATCAACATTTGATATTAAGATAGCAGAAGTATGGGGAGGGTTTTTTTATATATAAAAGGCTTTAACATTTTCATTTTTCTGCACCATTCAGTATGGATCTACATTACTTTCCTGTTAGGCAAATCATTAGAAAGCTATGGAAATTATGACTTATCATGCATTAATTTTATAATTATCTAAACAAATAGCTATTTAAAAGGAATTTTCTTGGCTAAATAGATCACATCCCTTTTTTAAAAGAAAAAGAAAAGGAGAGGAGAGGAGTTAGTAATTCAGGATTACAATTTTATAAGCTTTGTAGAATAAATGAACTGGCAAGCCACACTTCATTGGTTTTGATGCAGTTTTCCACTTATAAAATATGTGAGACTGTTTGAATGGCAATCCTTTTTAAATTATGTAAGAGGCATAGAGGCTGGTGTGAAGGCAGATGACTGATAGGAAGTGCTGAGCAATGGAAAGTATGCTTATGACAACATGGAGAAATGTTAAAAGATGGTTGTCCAGGCATGAAGATCAGGAGTTGTGGTGTATGTCCTCTTCCTTGGGTTGCAGTTATTTTCTGTGAAAAAAAGAACACCAAGCACATGGCCAACTCTATCTCCCAAGATGCTGAAGATTGGAATATTCTGGTTATCTGCCCTAGAAAGGCAGATTCTCCAGCAAGTACACCTGCCCAATCAAAAGAGCTATTAGGTATTGCCAAAAGGTGCCTTTTTATCTTTTCATTGTCACAGAATGAATATTTAATATTTAAGAACATTGTGTTTCATGATTGTGTTTTATAGCACAAAAGAGCAAGTCACCCAGTCTTATTAAGCAAGTAAAACCAACTCTGTGCATTTTTAATGACTCAATCTCAAAATGCAAAATGATGCCCTTTAAAAAAACAACAGATGCTCATAAACTCAACGTTAGTTATAACTGCCTTGCTGTAGAGCTGAAGACGTGAAGAGACCCTAGAATACTTCAATATCAATTTCCTGAAATGGAAAAGAAGCAGCCTTTAGGGCACTCATACAAAACTCTAGAGGAAACACTCCAATGCCACTATAAAATGCACCATGCACCAAGGGAAACCCTTTGAACCCAATGTCCATACAGATTGCCTACCTCTGGTGTGGTCTCCACATGTGCAATATTTGCCACTTCTTCAGTTCAGTGATGCACGCTCTTTCGCACGACTTCCCCCACCAATCCCAATTACAGGAGATGAAAATTCTGGTTAGTCAGCTCAGCCAATCTCATTGTATACATGTTATACTTTGATAATAAAGGTTCATTCATTAATTGGTAGGGGAAGAAATGCAGAATATCTACCTGCTAGCTTCTGCATAAAACGTAGACTTCAAACTAATGACCAAGATAATAGTTTGCACAGTTTTAATGGAAGGCATTATTTCCTGTTTACCTCAGAAGGTGGACAAATTACTTGAAGGGTTGAATCCAGGAGAAGAGGATGGGAGGGAGAAACCATCCGTCTGCTAATCCTCTCAGTGTCATTCAGAATCATCAACCAAAATATTTCTGTGGGATATTTAACTAACAAAAGATGTGGGGCTACCATTATGCAGTGGTTCTGGCCCTGTTTGGTTGAACATTCTTATTCTGACTATTGCAGAACAAGACAACTGGAATTGTGGACAGGAGCACACACTATTGCTGCAGATTTCAGTGCAGCTAATAACTACTAGGCTAGGGCAGGCTGTTCTCTTTTAAAAATGGACAACTTTCAATAGCTCTGGCAGAGGAAAGGGAGAAATTTTGGATGGCTATTTATTTGTTTATTTCTTTGTTAATCAAATGTACATCAATTGCACAAATAGCAACTCTGAGCGGTGTACAACGAGATAAAACAGCAAACATAAAAACAGATAAAAATATAAAAAAAACATAAATAAATATCTTCTAAACCAACAAAACAAACGTTAGGCGAAGGGAGGAATAAAAATGGCCCCCTCAACAATAGAGCTATCTATGCAAGTCTCCAGTTTCTAGAAGTCCCAGGCCTGATAATATAACAAGCATTTTCAAAATATCAAAAAGGGTGGAGCTGATTTACTGTTTCTTTTTGAGGGAAGAGGATGTTCCATAAGGTGGACATCATAGCAGAGAAGGCACATCTCCTGGGCCCCACCAAATACAAGCCCCTAGCCAATGGTACCTGCAGCATGCCTTCTCTGACAGATCTAATGAGAGATTTAACCATAGCAGATCTCAGTACAAAAAATATTACACTTGAGATCTTATTTTGGACATACTGTTTAAATTGAAAAATCCTTCATTGTACCCCATGCTCTTCTCCAGTGCATGTTGGAAACAGCAAGAGCCTTTCTTCTGGGTAGGAACAGTACAGCTGACTATCAGGCAGAGATTTAAAAAGGAAGGGCAATCAATTGTTATTTGGATACCCTTTTGCTCCCCACACACCCTGCCCCTTTATCTTCTGGTACCAATTGTACAAGGTGAACCCACCCAGGCAATGAGCTGAGACTATTTCCTACTAAAAACAGTTATAACAACAACAACAACAACAACAACAAAAGTATGTTCTCAAAAAGGCAACTGTTATCACAACCCTGAGCTAGCTAACTTGCTCATTGATTCACCTGACACAGACCAAATCAGCTCTGGTCTATTTATTTTTCATCTGAGTCAGCAAGCAAAATGCTGCTGCATATGGCAGATGAGAAGCAAGAGACAACTTGACTTGGGTATCTGACAGGGACAGGATTTACTGCAGTTTACTGCAGGCTTAAAAACTGCAGGATTATGCTTTCAAAGCACCATATTATTCACCCTTTAGATAGCAAACCTCTACAGGGCATTATCCAGAAAGATGTATGAATATACCAAGAATATGATGCACAGCATCTGATACCATGATTCTATTTTTTTCCCCAATACTAAAGATGAATGTGCTTTCATATATAACCAGAACAGCACCATTGACATATCAGAGCACTTTTAGAAGACTTAGGAAAGCCCCAAGATGTGTATAAAACCTGCACAGGGAGAGGGGGGGGGAACAGAAAAACAACAACATTTCCTTGCTCGTCCCTAGAGAAAAGCCTGCCAAGGAAAAACGTTCTTGGTGATCACAGAACCTGTTTGCTGTGCTACCATAGGTGAATCTGGGGATGCGTGGCCATGCTGGTGGTAAATCTGACTGCTGCTGCTGGTGGAGGGATGAATGGATCAGAGGATGGCAGTAGATCAGGACAATATTCCCTTTCCATTTGAACAGATTAACAAATCCATAGTTTTCCGCCTCTTGTGCACATATACAGCCTTCCCATAATTCCTTGTCCTACACTGACACTCAGCTACATACTTGAAGTCAGCTGCTACTCTATTGTGAGAAAAGAAATTCTACTAGTTCAGCTCTTACTTGGATACCATCACCCTCTTTTCTGCCAAAACAACAAGTGTGGCTGTGAGCTTCATTTTTCTAGAATCACTCCACTCAGTCCAGCCTGTGCCAACAGTATGAATAGGAATATTTCCAGCCAATCATACATGGGCCAGAAGAACTGATACTTTCACATTGAGTTCAGTTTCCCCAAACGTAAGCCATGCTTGCAGCCCTCCAAACCCTCTGGTAGGAAAAGGAAACATGATTTGACTAGAAATCCTTGGATCTTCATGAGAATAAAAAGGATTCACAGGCAAAAACAGCTGAAGCCATGATGTTTTCCAGCTGGCCATCTCTGCAACTCTTTTTCACAGCAACCTGCTGTTTAACATGCTTAGAGAAGCAATGGAATGCGAGAGCCATCTCCACGAAGATAATTCTGTCCTCAGAATCACACACTTGATGCCTAAACTTGCAGAACAGGACTTTCTGGATAACACAGAGGAAGTGTTATTTAGGTGCACTTTTGCCCCTGCTTCATAATTCAGGAAATAGGCCAGGCCAAAGCCTCTCTGGAACATGCATGTAATAGATCTCCAGCGTGTGTGAAGGAAGGCGAAATAAATGAAGATACATGGAGAAAGAAATGGAATGCTAAAAAGGCAAAATCAAATTCTAAAAACCACATGTCACATCTTTAGATTGCGCAAGCAAAAATTTCATCTTCTATGAATCATTTACTGTATATATTAAAAAAGAAGACTATCAAGAATTGAAGATGTCTTTAAAGCAAGACTGACTCAGAACCAGTTAACTGTTTTTTAATTTGTGAGAGGAGTTTTGACAACGCCTGCTGTTTTAAGCAGATTTGCTGGGAAGGTGGTTTGACTAGTGTCCGATGGCAATTAGTTCTGTGTTTAGGGTTTTCTGCAAGAGCCAGTGCAGTGGAATATAATCCAACTATTCTTACCATTTTCATCAGGGGCCTTGCCTTTTCCATTTGTTGCTCCAGCACCTTGTCTCTGAGAAAGAAAAGGAGGAAAAGAATATTCATTAGTAGTTTGTTACAAGTTACATTAGAAAAAATACATTGTTATGAACCTAGTACCCATTTCTATTCATGCTCGGCATCAGTGTAGTGTGGTTGTGGCCTGAAAATTCTTCTGTGTTTCAAATTCTTTGGCCTTTGTTCCTATGGCTGCCAATCAAATTCTAATGCTCTCTAGCAATTGTTACTCTGAGCCTTAATGTGACCTTTCAATGTAGGAAATAATACAAGGCTTCATGATATATTTATTTCTAAAATTTGTTTAATTCGTCTGAAAGCCATCTAAGTTGATCGCCACCATTACCTTTTCTGTGAAAGAATCCCATAACTATACATTGTGTGAAAAACTATTTTCGTACATCTGGCTGAAACTCACCCTATTTAGCTTTCTTGGATGGACTCACATTCAAAGATTATGAGATAGAAAGCTATTTCCTACCTGCCTGTGTTTATATCCCTGTGTTGTATTCCATCATATTCATCTGGCAAAATTAATTTTGACTCCTTTCCTAATAATTCCCAGACACCAATATGAGTTTCTGCCTCTTCACTTTAGCTACATACTGTATCAATATTTTCACTGAATCTTTCTTGCTCCGGTGTGAATCATGAAAAGAACTGACTGAAAGAGGACACTGTCTTGATCAGAGGTAGCTCACAGTGCAAATCATCCCTTGCTATTCAGTAACTTTCTGAACTGGGCCTGCAGAAATGAATTCAATACCCTTTCTGACATGTCTAACCCCCCACCCTCCTCAAATTTTTATTTGATCAGTGCATAGGAGAAAATAGGTTGATCTGTTGATTAGCATGAAGAATATTTTCATGTTTCAACAGTTGAAGGGAAAACCAAAACAAGAGAATGGCATTGCAATAAAAGTATAGGAACTTTTCAATCAAAACTGAAGGGAGCTAGTTTAAATGAGCAATATTTGTACAACAAATAAAGCTGGCACTATGTGTTGCTGAAGATAATCAGCAATTACTAATGCAACCATTTTCTTTCAGTTCAGAGGCCAGCTGCATCTAAGACTTTCAACAATGACACTGCTGTTGCAATAGTTTTGCAGAGTCAATTGTGAAGTAATAAGAGTGTTGGGCTAATATTGGAAAGAATCAGATTCCCCCAACCTAAAGCACTATTCATTAACTTTAGATCCATCCATAAGGTATGGTGTGAAGATTCAGTGAAGAGAGGAGAAAGCAATGGATGCTGCCTGAATGTCTTGGAGGCCAGCAATACAAACATGTAGTTAAAAATAAATGTTTAAATCTTAATGAATGTTTCTCCCTCCACTTCAGGACCACTTGCCTCAAGCTCCTAGACCAGGCATGTCAAACTCACGATGTCACATGACGTCGCGCGACATATTGCGACTTTTTCCCCATTGCCGGCAATGGGGTGGGTGCGGTTTCGGCGTGATGCATCTGGCCCGCGGGCCGGCAGTTTGACATGCCTGCCCTAGACCATGGAAACGAATGTTATAATAAATATGTTAGTTTTTAAAGTGACACAAAATTCTTTATTATTTTTATCTGAGTCTATCTAGTCAATAACTATCATAAATTGCCTTTGAGACTCCTGCATATTGAATGTCTGATTATGATTAGTGGGTAAAAGAATGTAGGGAAGACATTTTTGAAATATAAATCAACATCCTCCTGGCCTTGAGCAGAGTTAATATTCCTTCTATTAGAGTCACTTCTTAAGGACATAAGGAGATGTTTTAAAGCAGTGGTGTCAAACTCGCAACATCACGTGATGTGTCGCGACATATCGTGACTTTTTTTGCCATTGCCAGCAATGGGGTGGGTATGGTTTCGCTATGATGCATCCGGCCCGTGGGCTGGCAGTTTGACACCCCTGTTTTAAAGGAATCATTATGCTCACCTGGAAAATGCCTGGTTTAAGGAAAGAAAAGTGCACATATTATCTAAATTATGTCCTGCGGTGGGACATACTAAGCCAGGGGTGTCAAACTCGCAACGTCACGTGATGTGTCACAACGTATTGTGTCTTTTTTTCCATTGCTGGCAATGGACTTGGCACAGTTTCGGCATGACGCATCTGGCCCGCAGGCCGGCAGTTTGACACCCCTGTACTAAGCCATGTCACATACGCATAGTATCCTCAATTATTTTCTGCAAAGCGGCTTACTAAGCCATGTCACATATATACAGTATCCTTTATGAGAGGAAAGTAAACCATCTTTTCCATATTTTATTTAAGCAGTTTATATCCAGTTCCACTATAGGGTTCTGGTTTGCTGACAAAATTGCCGTTATGACTAAACCTGGGGATGTCTAACCCAAAGTTGACTCAGTTTGAAAGGCATCTAGACTGTGCAGACACCTATGGGTAAGGGCAGGAGCAAATTCAAACTGGCTTTGCAATGAACAAGCTATTTGCTAATTAGCGGAAAACAATCTCAAAGTCAGAAGTAGTCTACTAATTTCCTCCATCAGCTTCTATCAAATTGTATGTTTTAATGATTCACTTTATTTTTAAGAAATGGCTGAAAACTGAGAATACAAGTTATATCAAGTAAGCACACTAAAATGATACTAGAGTCTTCTCCAAGCAGATGAATTCCATATGTGTTGGACACCTTGTCCCATAATTCCTATTTTTTGTAGTCAATAGACTTCATGGGAGTTATAGTCCCACACATCTAGAAGCCATCAAGTTGCACAAAGCAAATACCACTAGTCATGGTAAAGACTTCTGAATAATTTCTTTTACCACCTCTTGCTGATGAGCTATCTCAGCTACAATTAACATGAATATAAAAACACAATGATTATACATTAAAAAAGATAAACAATGTTGTTGTTATGAAGCTTAGGAAGAAATGCAGTTTATGGCTGCTTGGGGCCATATAAATTTTTAAGTTACTGGTTTTGCAAAACATCAAAGAGACATCATTAAAACTGCACAGAAAACCAAATTCATTTTAAATCTGTCATTATAAAAAGGGAAAGTGAAAAGTATAATACAAGCCAAAGGTATAATATAAACCAAAGAGAATGATATGCATTATCTTGAGAATTATGTGGCATAAGCCTTATGTTTCCAGAAATGTCAGAATTCCATTCCTAGCTCTGAAAAAGTTGAAATTCTTTTTCTGCACTAAAAAGCCTTAAACTATCTCTATTAATTCTTTTCATCTATTTCTATCGTTCCTATCCTATTTGTCATTTGTTTAATGCCAAGGAAATTTGCTGCTGTTGTTATTATTTTTATTTGACCTTAGGGGGTCCTCAAATGGCAAAGCTTTGTTGTTGTTGGATAGGTGGGGCAGAATTAAAAGGGATTAAAAAGGACACATGATTTATATTTGCAAGACAATTTGTCTTGCAGAAGCTTTTCCAGCACACCCTTTGGAGTCTTCATTTTAGGGAAGAAATGCCCCAAATAATGCCATCAGCATAATTTGGAATTAGCTGCAAGGCTCAAAAACATTGGTTACAAGATTCCACTCCCCTCTTCAACCTTTATTTTTATTTTTCAGGAAGAATGTGCACTGTATCTCAGGGAGCTGCTACTCAGGGCCATGATCCTCAATAGGGCAACAGTTGTCCTGGTAGAAGGATTTTTCTTCCCATTATCATCTCTGAAAGAGGAAGGGGAGTATCTGCTCCCATGTTATCATCCCATCAACTCCATCATTGCCAGTCCCAAGCCTGGATGAGAAAGGATAAGGGTAGGCATCATACTCTGCAACAAGTTGGCTAAGATTTCAATGTCATCATTATGCATCGAACCTAAAACAATGCTTGAGATGCAGACATGCGAGATGCTGCAGACCAGGTGATGTGGCAGGCGAAATACAAAATTGTGGACCCCACAGTATGGCGGGAATAATACAAAGAATAAGAAGATGTTGTCATCCCATCCTCATTGCCCATCAACAGGGAAGATATCATAGTTTAACCTTGCACTGAATCCCAGTACCAACAGAGGAAATGTGGAAGGAGATGGGAGTAGTTCTCCCCGTATTTCAAGGGAGAGATGTGGGTGATGGAAAATCTTTAAGAGTGAGTTTTTTTCATGAAGAAGGAGGAGGAACAGAGATGACTTATGTGCATTTTTTTCATAAATAAGCAGAAGGTACTTCACATTTAAACCAAAGTGAAGACCATGAGAACATGGAACTGACAGATTTATTGATCCATGCAGAGGGCATGAGTAAATTGTGCTTAAGAGCCTGAGTTTGAATCTCTGTGTATTCAGTCAATATTTATGTGGAATTCACTCCTAAATTTGGATTCCTGCCACCTCCGATTTTCTGACAGGCTCCTCTGCCATATTGCAGGAAGATATAATGAGGTCCACTCTATGTTGTCTTAGCTGAATTTAGCCAGTGCAAATGGGAGATTCTGATTTATTTTTAATAAGAACTTATAACAATTAATAAATTTCATCCAAATGGCCTGGGAAGATATGGAGATTTTTTTTTAAGGAATGCAAAAGAAAGCAAAATGGATATATGGTATGTGAAGCCATTCAGAATTGAGTTCATATTTTTAGTAAATTTTGGATGAAGACACTAATTTTTCAGGGACTGCTTTGTGAACCAGGGTGGCAGTATTCTGTAGTATATTTCTGCAGTATTTGATGCAGTTATCCTTTTTTTTCCTGCACAAGCCTAGATATTGATTTTAAACAATTTAGTTAGATTGCTAGAGCTGTACTGGGTAATCCAAGTACTGTATGTCACCCTTAATTTACTTTCATTTTAATTCAATTACAGTCAACCTATTTTTGGATGCCTCTGAAAATCAGGACACATGATTTATATTTGCAAGACAACTTCCAAAAATGGTATTGCTTAAAATGGATAGGAAAAGGCAAACATAAAATTCACATGTTTTGTAGTCTGATAAGGATCTTATGCAGGCTTGCAAAAATAAAACGTGAACAACTCTGAGCAGCTTACAACTAATAAAACTATATAAACAGTATAAAACAGCAATAAAAGTAAAAACACAAAAACTTGGCACCACAGCCCTACTTCTCTGATGCCCCCATATTCTCATCCCCACCCTGATCTTGTCCTACCCCAATGCCTGGAGGAAGAGCCAGGTTTTAAGTGCTCTCTGGAATGATAAAAGGGCAGGGGTCTGTCAGACTTCAAGGTCTCAGGGGGATGGTGTTCCATAGGGTAGGGACTGCAATGGAAAAAAATCACACTTCCGTAGACCCACAAAGTGGTAATGTTTAAGGGAAAGGGCTTGAATTGTGCCAACACCAACTGCTCTGGGACAAATGGTATTGCAGATAACCTGGTTCCATGCCACCTAGCACCTTAAGTTGCACCTGGAAGAAAACTGGGAACCAGTGTGGCTTGCACAACAGATATGTAACAAGGGCAAACCTAAAGACACTCAACATCATGTGTGCTGCTGTATTCTGAAACAGCTGTAAATTCCCGGTGGTCTTCAAGAGCAGCCCCATGTAGAGTGTGCTGTAGTAATCTAAATTAGAAGTTACCAAGTTATGAGTTATGCATGGTTTAGGAGAAAAACGAGGTCTGTGGGAGCTCATCTGCTACTTCATAACATTATCCTTGTCTCTGTACTAGCATAAGGTCAGTGGGTATATCAAGAAGTGTGGGACCATTATAAGAGAGGGTCAACCCAGGTTTTCTAATAGGAAAGTCAGGGATCCAATCCTTCAAGTACTTGCAGTTACAATCTGCCACCCAACTGTAGAGTAATACATCACCACCAAGATTGCTAATAAGAAGTCATGGGAGACTGCCGGTTCCGGTCGCAGCGCCAGCAGTCGAGCAAAGAGTATGTTCTCTTTGCCGGCCGGTTTCCCCCTGCCGGTATACCCTGGACAGGGTTGAAAGTCGCCCCGGAGAGGCGACCACCGTAGAGGAGGGCACTCGTTGATTGCGGAGGGAGCGGCAGCTCCCTCTGCGATCCGAGCAATCACCTTTGGGCCGACGGGGAAAAGATCGGCCAGTAAAATGGCCGATCACTCAGCTGCTCCAGCCGAAAGTCACAGCAACATCTAAGCAAAAAGAATCACCGTGGAAGATCCGGGTGAGACCTTTCCTTCCCTCTTGATATTTTACTCACTTCCCTGTGAAAAGCTTTTAGAAATTATTTCCCCTCTTTGAGAAAGCAGCGTTTGAATACTCGGGGAAACGAGCTGCGAAAAAAAAACAAAACTAATTTTTATTGTTTATTTGAGCTGCTGGAATTCGGGGGATCCTGAAAAAAAAAGAGAAGAAAAAATCTGTACTGACTCTCTTTCTCTGCTTGCTTGTTTTCAGCTTAAGTGGAAACCTTTAGGGAGGGGGTGGAGTGTTTTTCTTCTCCCCCCCCCTTCTGAACAGTGTTATCTACTTCAAAAAGAAAAAAAAACTCTACAGCTTCTGGGTGAATTTATGTGGATTGTATGGTTACAATGTAACTCTGAACTTGGCGTGAAGCCCAGACAGCGTGATTGTAACATCGTAACCATTTTGAACTTTTACTCCCTGCACTTGGCATGATGCCCAGACGCTTGTATCTCTTTTGGAACTTGCTTAAGTTTTTGCCTGTTGTTTTTGATTTTATAATACAAAGTATACTTTCCTGAAAAATGGATTTTTTCGCTTTAGGATCACAATATAATAATTGAGACACCCTCTGCTATTATTTCCTTGGATTATAAATTAGATATTCATAACATTGATTGGGACTTTTGCTGTTTTTATTTTTGTACTTGCTTTTTCCTATTTCTGTTTGGATTTTATATTTTATAAAATTGCAATTCAGCTTTTAAGCTGAAACTTCACTAAAAAACAACAACGAAGAATGGAATCCCATTCACAGCTTAACTATGGACTTATACTAGAAAAAATCTTGGAAACGAAGGAGGAATTAAAAGAACATTTTAGAATACTTTGGAAAAGGGATGCTCCAGAGTTAAAAACTGAATTTCAACTTACTGGACATGACACACAACCAGATTTACAACTTAATGATATGGAGGAAACATATTTACAATCTATTGAAAAGGAAGATGCTACATTTTATATGCAAATGACGGAGACTTTGGATGACCAAAGGCAGAATTCAACTAAAACATTTATAATTCTAAAAGCAATAGGAATAGACTTTCAAATACGAGACATTAAAAATGCTGACAATATGAACAAACAACGAATAATCACCATATTGACTAAGACTGATTACATAGTGCAGACAACATTGGAAAAAAGAGAAGACGACTATGATTGGATCCAATTGTGGAAAAATGTGTATGGCCAAATACTGTGGGAGGAACTAGAGGCCCTATTGTGGAAACCTGCTTGGCACAAAAAGAAATCTAGAATTAGGTTTAAAAGTGAGAGTTAAAATTTTATCTGACGGGTAAAAATGGCTTTGACTGAATTAATATGTTTGAGATTTCTAAGGTTTAAGACTTTGATCTGAGTTAATATTGATGTAAATTATTGATTTGATTATGGTCTGGAATGGCAAGATGGAAAAATGGAAAATCTAAAATTAGGAGTTGGATTGAGATTGGTGAAACATTTAACTATGATTTATAAAAATATTTGATAGAGAATAGGAAATAGAATATAGTTGAGAAATATTAATATATATATATATATATAATAGGTATATTATAAGTCTATCTTAGAAATAATTATTGTTTTATTATTTTAGGCTAAAATGTAAAATGGTTTTAAAATACTTAAAGTTATGTTTATCTATAAAATATGTATGTAAAATAGAATAGAATAAGAGATAGAATTTAACAGAGAAGTATAAACTGTATAATTGGAATAATATGTATATCTTAAAAACAATCTATACTATATGGGTACCCGAATTGTATACTATATGTTTATATAAGGCCAAATTGGAATATGTTAATTGTAAGTTAGTTAAGCCTGAAAACGGGTGGAAATATTATTGATATTGTGTGTTTTTTTCTTTCTTTTCTTGACTGATAAAATAGAGAGGGAACCTTTAAAGAAGTAATTCAAATTGTTTATGTATGATTATAGTTTTTACTTTGTTTCATGGAGTGCCCTATCTCCACGATGAGTTTCAAGCACTTGGTTGTAAAACAAGAAAATTCAATAAAACTTGTTATAAAAAAAAAAAAAGAAGTCATAGGTAAACTGTAAGTTTACCTTAGGTAAACTGTAATTGAGAATACTGTAATTTCTGTTCCTATCAGAATAATGGGAATGAAATAGAATTCAAATTATGTGAATACAGCAAATTTTGAACTAAGCCTATTCTTTGGCAGACCCAGATTCAAGGATCCTGGAATCAGAAATATTTCTCCTGTAGAAATTTAATAGTATTTGAAAATGATTTTGCAAACATCTGAAAAGAAAAGATGATTCCCTGATGTCCCCAACCCCCTTGAAATATTTATCTACATGTGTGGCTATGTGTAATTTCATGTAAATGGAACAACTTATATTGCTATTGCATGCAAGATCAAGGTCTTGCTTTCATGTACATTTTGGTAAATACCCTATGCTTCCTTTACAAAGGGTAAGTCAAAAGACATGGTTAGCTGTTCCTGTCCTCCCACATGGAATAGATTGCTGTTATTTCTATCCTATTATAATAAAGGATGTGGTCATTCTCATTAGAGTGCAAAAAAGGAACTGGATCCAAATGACGTATTTTAAATTACAGTATATTTACACTATAAATAATCATATTTAAAAAGCTAAATGGCGAAGGAGTAACTCCTTCAAAATATTTCATACCTGACATTTATCTACCAGAATCAAAAAACTTCTGATAACTTGAGGCCTATCTTCATGTTACCTTTATATAGAATGAAGTTGCAGTGTCATGTACAGCTGCTACATTGCCTACTGTATAATGTTAGAACATAGAAGAACAGAGTTGGAAGTGACATTGGAGATCAACTAGTCCAACTCCCTGCATGAGTAGGAGAGTCTATACCAGTGATGGCGAACCTTTTAGAGACTGAGTGCCCAAACTGCAACCCAAAACCCATTTATGCATCGTCGGGTGCCGGGTGGATGTGGCCATTGGCTGGGTGTGGCCAATTGGGTGGGTGTGGTCCA
Source organism: Azemiops feae (assembly GCA_023970755.1). NCBI lineage: Eukaryota > Metazoa > Chordata > Lepidosauria > Squamata > Viperidae > Azemiops > Azemiops feae. The sequence continues at coordinate 190,670 of JALGBA010003991.1, read as the reverse complement.
TTGGGTGGGCATGGCTGCAGTGGTAACGGCAGACTGGGTGGGACTAAAAAGTTCAATCAATCAATTCCAACTTTGCAAGATCATTTTTTTCCCCGCAAGAAGTTGAAATTGACTGATTGACTGAACCTTTTTTTTTTTTTTGCACATGGCGGCGGAGGCCTAAAGCGAAAAAGTTTTATAAAACCCAGCTGAAGGCCTAGGACTGGGGCGACAGCACGCGTGCCCACAGAGAGGGCTCTGAGTGGCGCCTCTGGCACCCGTGCCATAGGTTCGCCACCATTAGTCTATACCATTTCAGACAAGTGGCTGTCCAGTCTCTTCTTGAAAACTTCTAATGATGGGACACCCACAACTTCTGAAGGCAAACTGTTCCACTGGTTAATTGTTCTCACTGTTGGGAAATTTCTCCTTAGTTTTAGGTTGCTTCTCTCATTTCATTTTCTCTCTCCATCGTTTCTTGTCTTGCCTTCTGGTGCTTTGAAAAATAGGTTGACCCCCCTCTTCTTTGTGGCAGCCCTTCAAATACTGGAACATTGCTGTCATATCTCCCCTAGTCCTTTTTTTCACTAGACAAGACTGTTGCACTGTTTATGGCACTGCTTATGGTATCAAAATACTACAATACTAGCCTTCCCTCAAATATTGTAAGGGACAGTTGCCTTTGGGCTGTTGTGTGAAGAGGGAATTTTACTCCTAAGTAGCAGTGATACTACAAGATCAAATGTAAGCCTTTGTAGTTTGTGATCTTCCTGTCTAAAGGACTACTTGTCCCACTGTGAACCTGCCCAGCTGTTAAGGCGATAGGAGAGCTAACCTATGGAGCACTTTTCCTCCCCCCCCCCTCTTTTAGCATTTCAAAATCTGTAACAATGCATCTCTTTTGCCAGGCTTTTAATTGTTAAGTAGTTTTGTCTTGGAGTATTGATTTTAGTTTATGCTTTTAACTTTTAGATGCTTTGCTCTTTAAAATTTTATTCACTGCCTTGAGTACTTGTTGGATTACAAAAGCAAGGAATACAAGAAATAAAAAAAGGAAGCAAGAAAACCCTGTTCGTGAGAGTAGCTGTTCACATAAATATGTTTTTCATCATATATGTTTTTTATCTGAGAGCCCAAAGTTAATATATAGTTGTTAAGAACAGAGTGAGGTTTGATATGTTTTTTCCATATACAGTACATGTGTCCTAAACATGAGCAAGACATTAGTGATATTTGATTAAAATAATGTGTACATTTACATTTTTACTTAAGTGTGGTATTCAAAATTCAGAATGTTCACATCACCATAAAATCTGTTCTGGAAAATTGTAATCATCTACAACATCTAACAAATATTCAGGGATGGTTCTCATATATCAAGCATTCGTTAATCATTCTGATCTCAGACCCGTCTGTGATGTACATCAGGGGTCCCCAACCTTGGCAACTTTAAGACCTGTGGACCTCAACTCCCAGAACTCCCCAGCCAGCCAATTCTGGGAGTTGAAGTCCACAGGTCTTAAAGTTGCCAAGGTTGGGGACCCCTGATGTACAGTATACTTGGAATCCTATGCAGTTCTGTGAATGGGGAAATTATTTCTACTCGTTGATTGCTTTCTGTGCATTTAGCTGCCTTGTTTACTGATGTAAAAATGAGAGAAGGCATTATCTGTCTGTTGGGCCTTTCTGTTCTACAAGAGGTGGTAATATTGAGATATCTAAAAACAAACAAATCCCTGTAGGAGACCAGTGAAATATGAATTATATGCCCAAATATAAAATTAGCTGAATAATCAAGAAAAAAAGGTTTAAGGGGTCAATTAAGAGATCAGTTTTACCCAGCTTAATATGGCAGAGTATTCCAAACTCTCTCGCTTTCTGAGGAAGCTAGGAGAAGGTGGAGAATGTGTACCCCTTTCTCTATGCAAATTGAGCTTGGTCTTAGGACACTTCCAAAAAACATGAGGCAGATAAAAGACAGAGAGGAGAAAGTAGTAAAGGGAGATGAGCTAACTAACGCTGGCAAAGAGATAGACAACAGAAGAACAAAGGACAGAAAGGCCAGATAAACTCAGTCGTGTAGCAGCTTTCACAACAATTATAAACAGAGAAGGAGTGAGGAGAGAGTTGAAGACAACCGGGCAGAGAAAAATTAGGTTCTTTGCCAAATGAGCTCATTACAATTTTCCAGTACAGATTCCAGAGAAATGCAGTTGAAGCCATCCTGGAAGGCTTGGCTAAATCCTTGTAAGGGAGTCCTTTTCAGCAAGCTTCACCAGTTGTAAAATACTGGCAGCAGCACAGCAGCTGCAGCTACTGCTGCTTTCTAAGAAGCACCTAGTAAAAGTTTTGAAAAGGGTGGTGAGGCCCAGATAGGTGTTCTTCTTTGCTAAATCACAATCACATCAGGTCCTCCAAACAGAGAGGATATCGTGTTGTAGCATGGAGCTTGTACCTGCCATAAATGTTATGCTTCCAAATATCTCATGCTGGGGTACAGCTTTCATTAAACAGGCAAATTTATACCAGAAGTAGGACATGTCTCAGTGTTAAAGGCAGCAGGAAGTGGAATTTTTTTTAGAACCCTAAAAGAAAAAGTATTGGAAGAGGCTATCTTAAGGGATTCAGCCAAGTGCAGTTAGTAGCAATATCCCTCGTATATATAATAATTTTCCCTTTCCGTTTCTCCAAAAATTATAATTCAGTACAGATCTGGGAAAGCTTCTGAGCACACCCAAGGCTCTAGGGCATTGTTTTTCAGCCTAGGCAACTTTAAGATGTGTGGATTTCAAATCCCAGTGTTCCCCAGCCAGCATGTTGGTTGGGAAAGTGTTCGGAACACAGCAAGAAATTTCGGTGGAGCACTGGACAACAAAGGATAAAGTGCGGGAAATTAATTTTGAGATTAATCCCCAAATTAGAATGACTAGCAGTGCAATTCTTGTTGAATAATAATTGTATTCTGTCCAACACCTAACATTTTGAGGCAGTGAATAATGATTATAAAACGGTAAAATACAACCCCAGAACTAAACTGTTCACATCATAGGCCTCTGCGCAAAGCCTGTGCTACTGTAGAGTCCATGATGTCTGCAAACCCTGATAAAAAGAGATGCTGAAGTATAAGGGAAAATTCAAAACCTGCTGTGGGGATTGTGCAATGAACTCAGCTGACAGATTCACAGTGAGTACTGAGAAAGGTATAGGGGAAGGGAAAAAGACAGGCATTAGAATAGAAATGATCCTTCAATGGAAGAAGAGTTTTGCTTTTGTTTTTAAGGAGAAGATTTGAGCTCTAAACAGAGAGGAAACTGAGATTAGAAGATAATTAAATTTTCCAGACAGCAAATCCAGATGTTATTTAGTTAAAAGCTGTCTTTCAGAACACTACTGTATATTAATTAATGGCAAACACTTGTCCCCAACAAATAATTTCATATTAATCCCACGCCTTTATTAGAGAAAATGATGACCTTAAAGAGAATAGAAGGACTGCTCGTTGTGGTCATAGTTTTGCAGTGGTGGTTGCTAACTTTACTCAACATCTTATTTTCAGCAAATTTTCGAATCTGCCATTCCAAAGGCACTGGGCCTCAAAGAGGAATCTAAAGTTCTGAATACCTGTCATTGCAGAGAAATGAACACCTTTGTTTCAAAAATACCACGAGCTGCAGCCAACTCAGAGAGATTGTTGTCACCACCAGGTATTACACTATGGTGAGTGCATGTCACCTAAACTCTGTATTCCATTGACAGTCCTTCATTTGTGCTGAAGATAGCTAAAGAGATTGGAGACAGAGTTGGGGTTACAGAACTTATGGCACCAGAAAGTTCTTATGTAAGGAAAATGGTGGGAGGAAGGCTGCATTTTAAATCTGCTTTTCTGCTACTGCAGGGATATAAAAAGAGTGTAATTGCACAGAGCATTTGCCTTTCATTGTTTAGTGGCATTTTGGGAAAACTTCATAGAACTCCACATCAGAATGAAAAACTATTATTCTAACTAAAGTTAGCTCACTGAAATAGATTATATGCCAGTAGAAAAGAAATAAATGTTGCAAGGAAATTGCAGTCGTCAAAGGTCCACTACTGCCTACTGTTCTCAGCAGCTTGTCAGTGTCAGTTATCCTGATTTGTAAAGCCAAGCTAAGCAATACACCCATGGCTCTCTCCTCTATAAGGTTGTTTCTGCACTGCTGTCTTCCATAGTTCTTCATTTCACATTATTTTAACTTGGGAGATGGCCCAGTGAGACATGGAGGGAGAGGCAGACAGATGAGACTAGAGAAGGCAGATTCTGAAGTGAGAACCTCCCCCTTTCTGCTGCAGTGCCCTGATTGGTAGATAGGGAGGTGCTGAAAGGGGGTGGCAGGAACCCCTTTCCAATACTGCATCTCCCAAACAATAAAACATCATATGATGGTGCCCCAGAAGAGGTGCAATACCAACAGGATAGGGATAAGGAAAGCAACTTTTATGCCTACTGGATGGATAAAGGTCAGTTTAAGCCAGAATTGGGGAAACGGCTTTTGAATAGCATCCTGCTTCATTCATTTTTTACTGTTTTGAAAATGCTTCTCTTATTATAACAGGAGATAGATTGCACACTTTGTGCAAAAGTACCCGATGGATTATTACTTGTGTGGCAGAGGAAGTCTAATACTACATTTTATTCACAGTTTGTGAAGACTATATTGCAGGAGGAATAGGGATGGCAATTTTGCAAACTATAAAACATTACAAATGCATCCCTTGTTACCTAGGTGACTGCTGGATATTCAGGGCAACGAAACTCGAATGCCCTCAGGCATGATAAAATTACAGCATCTTTCACAAATGGGGTCACTTTTATTTTAAGCACCATCTGCGTGTATAAGTTTCCATGTATTCATGATGTTAATAACCTGGATCTTAGCCAATTTATTATGTATAGATTTTCAGAACATTCTTATTAGCCAGAAGAATAGGAGCAAGATTCATCCCTTCAGTATGTCAGAACTTGTTCAAATAGCATTTAATATCAATAAAACTGAGGAGGGGAAGAGGAGGGAGAAAGGTAGTATATAGGAAATAAATTGAAATGCACATAACTTGCTTAATATATTGTCTAATTTTCTTGATGTTTTGAGAAAGCAGTTGCTGCAGAACAGTTCCCAAAGACTGTACCCTCCAAGGGTGTACAATGCAATTTCCATCGTCCTAGTCACCATTGCAAATGAGCTTGCTGGCTAAGGACAAGGTGCGTAAATTCTTAAGTGTCTGGAGGGCATCAGCTTAAGTAAGGTACCATGTTCTCAGAGACTTGCTTCACTAGCAGTGGAAAAAACTACTGGAATAATGATGATGCCCTGACTCTCTTTGCTGTCCTGTTTTCTGGCTAGTAGCTGTTTTGTAGAATGGAGAATGGCATTACCATGTAGGCAAAAGGAGGCCAGCAAACAAGAGACCAGAAGTTAAAAGCCCTTCATGACATGGATCCAGGTTACCTGAGGAATTGTCTCATCCCAATTATGTCAAGCCTCACCTGATCAGGCAGGGAGGATATATATCATGGATCTTGTTGGTTAAAAGAATCCAACTGACCGGGTCTAGGAAAAGAACCTTCTCTGCTGTTGCCTCTGCCCAATGGAACATCTTGCCCCCTGAGGTGAGGTTGGTCCTCACTCTTCTGGCTTTCTAGAAGAGTGTTAAGACCTGGTTCTGTCAATTGACATGAGGATCTGGTTCTGTCAACCTGCAAGAGTGGTTGGTGGCTTGAGGGAATTCTCCCTGTCGTGCATAGTTTTGTAAGGGTTTTATAGTTTTTTTACTTATAAGTGCTCAGTCACTGATAGGTGGTATATAAATTTGATAATAAATAAATAGAGCACTGTTTAAGGCAGAAAGAAGCAAATATTTGGGGAGAGGGGCTTCACTTAATATTTTGGGGAACATTGAATAATACACTAAATGGGTTAACAAAGCCAAATGGGCAAGGCCATAGCAGGCATTCATGCGGGTGGATGCTTACTCTCTGTTTTGAAGAGTAGCCTATGTGTTGTTACAACAGAATTGAAATAAGTAAATGAACAAACCTTTTAACTAAGGCTAGAAGTCCTTACTTACGGCATATTTGCTTCCCTGTGTGTTATGTGCATTTAGCTGATTAAAGCATCATTTCTTTTTTTTAATCTTAAATTATGCTGGTTTGGAGTAGCAAGAGCTTCAGCCCATTGCAATAATCTATTCTTCTCAATGCAAGCACCAAAGGGATCAATATTATTCACTGCCACTTTATATGCCACTGCTGAATTTTAGTTTTACTTAGCTTCCGGTATTCTACATTACAAAAATGAGTAGTTGAATGATATTTTTAAACCCAACTGGGCACACTAAGCAATCCATTACTATTTTAATTACTTACTCAATGCAATCATGTTCAAAAAGACAGACTACCTGCATGTCCTGGAATTAAACTAACTCTCTGCTTACTAATGGTGGCTGTCTCTTTCCTTGCTAATTTATCTGGATCCAGTCTGCATAATCACAGAGAAAAGTAGTTAGGGAGAACTCACATACCCAAAGAGGCAAGTTGCAAGAACTGAAGGACAGTCTAAAGCTCAGCAGTGGGCTTCTTCTTAGAATATGGATTTAGCAGAATCCTGTGGCTATGGATAAGATCCCAGCTAGTAGCATAGACCTTGTTGCATCTGATCTGATTCAGACTCTGATCCTATGAGCCAATATCTTGAAAATAAAATTGATCAAGCATGTGTATCAAAACAAGAGAAGAAAATCCCGTATGAATGAATTTCTGCCTTTGAACTGCATGAGTGGATGGTTCATTCTACAAGTCTGTTCCAAGAAAATTCTGCTCATCAAAATAAAAATAAAAAAAAACACCATGGACCAACATTCCATGCCTTAAATAAAGAAACAAATTTGGCTTCCCATCTCTGTGAGACTATTAGCCTTGTGCAAAATCTATGAGATAAATAATACAGTACTAGATTTTTGGAAAACATACTAATATCACTCATAGAGATATTTGCCTTAGTAATAGATTCATTCATCACTTGTTCCTTTTCTCCCTTTCATCTTTAATAGCTATAGCTACAGGAAATGAATACAAGAGCTGGGTTTTTTTTGTTTTTTGTTTTGTTTTTTAAAGGTCAATATTCCCCTGCCTGCAAATTGCAAGCACAGCAACATTGGATTCTTTGGTTTGTTTCCAGGAAAAAAAGTTGTCAGAAATAAATCATATATCCAAAACTATAGTGTTATAAAATAGGAACATTCACTAAGATTTCACTAAGAGCAAGTGAGATTGAGAGATTTTTTTAAAAAAAAGAAAGGATGAAAAGGAGGTTAATAAGGAGTTGGATAACTTGTGTAGAAGCTAAGCTAATGAAAAATATTGCTTTGTCTACTGTATTTTGCATGCACTGAACACACATTTATTGGAATAAAAATTCAAAACCTGATTGTTGAATGAAGGGAACATTAAAGTATTCACATTACATGTCACTAAAAGGGCCTCTGCACCTGCTAGTTCCTTGGTCTCTCTTTCCCACACTTGTTCACACATAGCACTAAGCCTTAACGTGACTTATTTGACTTTCCCTTAGCACGTTATGTAACCATGCTAAGATAAACCATGGTTTACAATGTAGTTTAATAAATGAACTCTTTGTGGTTGCATCAATAAAAGAGTTGCCTTATCAATAATGTAAATTTAATAAATAAATAAAACATGATTATCAGAGGACGTAAATGCAATCATTAACTTCAAGGAGGCTAACTAGCAACAGGAATAAGATTTGTTTCTAAGCTCTAACAAAGGACTCTAGGCAGTGTTCACAGTCTTTATTGCCAGCATAAACTCTGGGAAGCCTTAGGCTTTTAATCCTCATAATTAAGCTTGTTCAGAAACTTTTATTATAAAAGGTTAAGAACTTAAGCTGGCAGCCTTTCACACGCTGTTGGTGATTTTGTTTTGCCTTGTCCCCACCTTGAAATCATGATAAATTTGCAAACGTTAATGGAGGAAACCGCTTTGCACATGGAAGAACTCTAAAAGAATCGTAGTATTTTTCCAAAAGCTGCAGAAGGAGAAAACATCAGACTAGATGGGGTTGGATTTTACCTATCAATACATAATAGCATTTTCTTAGATATTTACTAAAAGGTTCAGAAAAGTCCACGGACAACAAGAATCACATTACAATATTGGCAGAAGTAGAGAAGACCAACTTCAATGAGGCAATGAGGCCCAAAGTTAATGGAGATTTTCAGGATAATTTTTAAAAACAGACTGCATTTTGCAAATATTTGTTTTGGGGGTGATTTTAATGATCCTTATGTCAATGTAATCGTATTACCAACATTAGTGAATTATTCTCCCCACAACCAAGTAGATATTTTCTCTTTAACACCCTTGCATTAGTATTTGCAACTGTAATTATCACATCAGTAGCAATAATAAGCTGTCCAAAGGTATAAAATGTATCTCTACAACCTCCTTTCTCCATTAATGGAATGATATTTCATGACTATGCTGATGTAGCTATTCTCAAAGCAGTTGGAAAAAAATGTATGTGGTTACTTATCTTTTTAAATAGTCCTATCAGCAAAACTTGGAAGGGTAAACCTGTCCCAAGTGAAAGCGTAGGCAAACTGACAACTTTAAGATATTTTTTGCTCCCTTTCCTCAACTGGCAGGTTCCCACCCATCTAATAAAGGGATGTCAACTCAAATTATTAAGTGATCTTTAATCTCTGTTTTCCTTCCCTCACCCCACCCACCTTATGTCAGCTGCAGAATTCTTTATCAAACTGGTAAGTACCCCATTTGTCCTAATTATAGCTAGCTGTACATCCAAGGCACTACTGAGCTGGACAGCTTGTGTGCACACATGAGGATCAATTCACTAAATGATGCAGTCAGGAAAGTTATCCCACTCACAATTTGGGCATCACAGGGGTCTTAACTAATTGGCCCTCTTTTAGCTTTAGATTCAGCCTGTTGACTTTAGAGGGCTCCTATATTTTTTTGAATTGGGGAGAGGTTCTTTCATCTTAAAATGTATTTTAAAATAGAGTCAATATATTGTAAAATATTTTTTATGCTGCTTTTTTTAAAAGTAATTTTGAGGTTTAAACTGAGGTTTAAATTAAATCCAGTCGTTATGAAAATAGAAGTGTATTGACAGGTTGGTTATTTACTGTTATATATGTTTAATCCAAAGACTCAGTATGCATTTATTATTTTTTCTTAGCTTCTACCACATTTATCCTTCTGATGGTACAAAGAGGCTGATGGAAGTGTTAAGCTATAAAGTCAGTACATAGGAAGGCAATGGAACTGAGCCAGCTGTCTTAACTCCATTCTTATGTTACCTTGGCTTATGTTTAGGACTCTGTGCTGAATATGCAAAAAGCAAGCAGTGAAAGATAGATATACAGATATCTATAGGTATACAGATATGCACACATAGAAATGGACTGTATAGAGACTTTGAAAAATTCTAATACTTTGCAAAATTGTGTGTGTGCATGTGATGTGTGTATTAGCTTTATATAGTTATTATTAAAAAGAATAAAGCAAGTTCTGATATCCTGGACAGCCACCCGACTGCATATATCCTGTCCTTTAAATTTCTTATAATCATACTATTAGATCAAATATCAAGTGAACATTTAAAAAGAAAAGAATACATATCAAATTAACTGACAAAAAAGATAAGAACAAAATAAGGAACATGTTACTATGCTACTCGTTTTTTCTATAACCATAGAAGACTAGCAAAATGTATCTCTGTCATAAAGAAATTAAATTAGAGAAATCATTAAATGCAATGAAATAAATGAACTGATAAGTATTTCTGAAAATCCTAGACTTGGTTGAATGTATAATCACCTCTACTATGAAATCACATCCTTTGGTCCATTCTCTTTCAGCAGTATGGACATCTATTTGGAGACAATATTTTCCTAGCCATATTTGAACTACTACTGGTATGTCCATTAAAGTATGTCAGATTTCATCTCCTTAAACTTGGAGACACACACAAAAAATTAAAGGTCAGTTCACCAAATTAATATTCTATCAAATGCGTCATCCGAAATGTGTACACACAGAAAGCTCAAATAATTGTAATTATCTCTGAAACTGTTTTTGTTTCTTTTTTCTTTTTTACAAACCCCCCCCCCCTTTATTTCTCCTTCACATTGGTCTCTTTTTTCGCTTTGAATAAAAGACAATTACCAAAGGATGTGGTTTTATATTCTGATAGATTTTTCTTACAACTTTTTTTCAGAATTACAGTAACATTGGATTTCAAAATATCTATAGGATAATGTAAACATCATTGACACAAAAGATTTGTAAATACTGATTCAGTCTTTAAATGATGTTGAATGACTGGCAGAGGTTGATGCGCTTTTGCTCAGGCTCCCCTATGGCTGATGTTGCCTAAGTTTAGCATTCTAAGTTTAGCAATCTAAGTTTCTTGTTTTTTCTACAGAGCTATTTTTGGTGTGTGAGAAATTCCACTTTCTGATGAACTGAAGGGGAGAAAGGTTTTATCTGAGATGAGCTAAATGTATATTGTAGTACTGTACTGTGAATGACAATTTTACAAACAGTTGGTGGCACCAGGAACAAAATCAGATTATAACTGTGGACAGGAGGAATCAAACATGGTTTAAAAAGAAACTTTTTTACTTAAAACAAAAAGGACATGGAGCTAGATCAATGAGCCATTTAATTTGCTATATATAAGAAAAGACAGTTTAATGTAATTAAACAAAAACGTTGACCTTTTCAAGTTTATTTATTCAGCTGTACGCATCATGTTCAAAACTGAACAATCTGATCACATGGCACTCTTAACTATGTCCTCAATCAGCCTGTGGCGACCCAGGAGAGGAATTTCTCCGGTCCTAGGGCAGCTCTATCCCCTGGGATGGACATGCTGCCAGAGCTCCATAAAAAGTAAAGGATTATGCCTACTGAAAAAGCAATATTTCTTTCTTGCAACCATTCATTCTACCCTCCCTTTTTAGACAAAATGGAAGGTAGTCTTCAAAAAATAGATCACGGTATTCCATAACAACACCTGCTTCTGCATATATATTGCGCAAGGCAGTTTTATTGCATGTGGTGGAAAAAAGTTAGGCTCTTGCTCAAAATGACCTTTCCTATATAATGGAAACACCTGTCCAATAAGAAGATTTAGGAAAAAATATTACTCTACTAGTACAGCTATCATGACATTTTCAATCAAGGGCTACTTACGGCTGCCTTGATACTAGGAAACCATTTCACTAAGATAGATACATAGAGGCAGCCACAAGTTTCTGCATTTTAAAAACACAATTGCTACTGATACTCTATCATTGGAAAGCAGTATAAGGTAGGCAGTGGAGAAGCAGGGACAAACAGCATGATTTTCGGACCTATCCCAAATCACTCTGATTTCTAACTTTTGTGTAACAGTCTGATTTGACATTTTAAGGATGCAGAACAAGAACTGAAATACATTATTTCCTACCCTCAACATATGATACATACCTAGAGAGCCGTCATTAAAGTATTTCCTAAAAATAAGAAACTAAAGGTCACATCCCCCAGTGAATTTTTACAAGCTGCAGAATTGATGCTTCTGAGTTTGCAGAAGTTCCTAAGACTAACCCATAGGCAATGTACTTATTTAAGTTTTCATCAGTTCATATCTACTCAGAGAAAGTTCTGTGGCATTTCATTGAGTTTACTCATACTTAAACTGGTATAGGATTAATGTACTAGTGAAGATTACTTACTGATTTTAAAAAAGTGCATATTAAATACTTGTACGTAACCCACTGTCAGAAAAGTAAGATGCACACATAGTCTTAACAATGGTTTCAAACAATACATTCTTCTCATATTAACATAACTCAACCTTAAACCATTCCAAACCTGATTTTTCTGTTTTTAGCCTCATACCAAATTCATGCTTTGTCAGCTAACTATTTCTTCATCTCTCCCCATCTCCTAAATGAAAAGGATTTCTTCACTCACCTCACTCATGATGACGAGTTTGAAATGAGAGTTCGCCGATTCTCACTTCCTCAAGGCAGAGCTGCTGGGCTACGAGCTCTCTGCACTGTTTCTAGCTTTTCTCTTTAAAAGGGTTGCTCGGAAGCATCATGCTTCCAATAAACCAATAAGGAGCTTTTACCTGCTGAAGCCCCTGGTGTGTATCAGGGAGTTCAAAGGGCCACCTTGTGGTAAGAATAAGAAATGCATTCTTCACATGACGGGGAAAAAGAAAGAAGCTGGCATAGAACGCAGATAGATGTCAGAGCTGGGGAAAGAGAACTGCGAAGGTGGAAGATGAAGTCTCTTATTATTCACTGATAGAAATCATATGCGTGAGAATCATAAAAGCAAAACGTTACCCAGTTCATTATAACTCAGGCCGAAATACAGCCCAAGATTTACATGTTTTCCCTAAGAGAAATTCCTGTGCCTTGAACAACTGCAAACTGCAGCTGGTGCTACTTCACTTCATATAAAGAAAACATGAACATGAACATTTTGAATAGAAATCCTGAATTGGAAACTGAGAGGAAAAAAAACCTGGCTGGAAGTTTATCTGTCTGCTAAAATAAACACCCAAAGTCAGAGCCAGAGCCTGGGGGGGGGGGATCAACTGCACTGTTTCCAAGCACAACACACATGTACACAAACACACACAGTGATCAAATCTGTTACCAGAAAAAGACTTAGAATTAGCATTTCACATGCTTGAGCAATTGTCAAGTCTCCAGCAGCTGGGTTATCTGGATTCCAGTTAAGCTTTCTGGATTCCTGTTACCAGTTCTCTGATTGACTGGAATAAATCATGGGGGGAAATTGAGGGAGCACCAGATTAGGAAAACAATCTCAAACAGATTTTGGAAAAATTGAATATCTGTCACCAAAATAATTATATTCTGAAATATTTTTTCAATGCAGTTCTCCACTATATCTTGCAACATCTTGAATCCCCAGGGACTTGTGCATGGGTTGTTTTTGTAGACATCAGCCCAATATTTCTCATCCTGGTTGCTGATTGAAGCTCCTGAGAGTTGTTGGCCCATAAGGTCCCAAACTGTATATATTTAGCTACCAAGCCAACTGAGATTTGGCATATGTGATAAATTTATGGATCATGGAAACATCTCTTTTTTTCCTCAGTTGACATGATTTTCTACAATTCTCCCTCTTTATGCATTCCACTATCATGCTTGACTATGGAAGAGTCTCCCACGGCTCGTAAGGGAACTTGCAGGAGATGGAGGAGTTGAAATTCTTCCCACCTATTTTAGGTATCTAGCTATATTTCAATTCCCTAAACCTTAGGGCCTAGGCAATAGCAAAGCTTGTGCATAACACTAAGCCATAATGTAGCTTGTTTGGTTTTTGTTTAGCATATTGAGTAAATTGTGGTTTATCCAATAAACCACAATTAAGTGAAGCAACAGAGCAATGTACAGATCCAGCTATATAGTTTTGTCTTGGCTAATAGTAATGGTAAACTCAATGTTTACCGAATGTATTCCTCCATTGTCTATATATCCTCCATCTTCATTACTTTGTGCTCTATTCCATATCTTACTCAATATTTCATAGCCAATATAAGTGTTTTTCTTTCTCCAGAGCTTATCTGTCTCAATAGCAAAACCTTATAAGGAGAAACACCCTTCAGCTGAGAATGCAATTCTGAGCTTCAGTTTCATAAACATGATTGGATGTGGCTACCATTGGCATGGGTAAAATGAAAATGTTAAAAAAAAAACAGTTTGTTTTTTCCCTGATACTCTTTAAATTAAACACATTTATAAATCTTAGCACAACATATTAAATGTGTGCAGATTCAGGGTAGCAGCACTGCCATTAAGAATTAAAATAGTTGCTGGTGAAAAAATGACAAGGCATTTCTCTCTTTAAGGGCAGACTTCCTTGCTTACCTCCATATTTGCATTTTTACTTGACCTGTTTACTTTTGATCTGATGTTGCCTTGCTCAACATTACTTGTGCCTTTCAACTATACAAGTATCCATGACATCCTACCTAAACTGTGAAATGGGTTTAGGGAAATATCAGGAGAAGCTAACCATGGTCAATTTATTACAAAGGAATAGTATTGTGCCATGATGAGTACACTACATAGATCCATGTTGGTTTAATGTAGGTTGGTAGATGGGCACTTTTTTGACTAATCAATCTAAGGCTGAGCAAGAGTGGCTGGCCTAAAGTCACCTCAGGTGTCTCTTAATATTTTAAAAATGAAGCAAATATTTTCATTGATACTGTGTTCTGAACTTGATAGTGCTACAAAGCTCAGCCAGAAGCAAGGAAGAATTCAATATATCTGCATTTCAATTATTAACTAATCCTTTACTGGAAGAGATAGATAGAGGCAGTGCATTTTTTTCTTGGAATTTTAATTTTTAATTCATAGATTCTGTTCCATATCTTGTATTCCTCCTAGACAGCCAGTTAGCGTAGCTACCAGAAGGAGCTTAGGAAACTTTTGAAAGCAGCCCTTAACTGCTTTGCAGGGCATTCTTAACCTGTTACTAGTTTGCAGGTTAATTGTCTGGGCCTGCCAGGGCTTGAATAAAGTGCCAGCCTTTCTTATAGTCCCTGTTTTAAAAGTGTATTCAGGTCAGTTAATTACCTAATTCCCAAACAGGAAAAAAAAAAAACATGATATGTGGGCTTGGCATTCTGTTGGCACACACACACAAAATCTCATATAGCTAGAAGGTATTCATCTCCACAAATCTGATACTTTAAGCTAAAATCGTGCATGCATTTATTGAAGCAGAAGGGGGGTTGCCTTTTAATGCCAAGAGGATGTATTATGATCATGAATGATTTTGTCATGAACCAGGAGCAGGCTGTGACAAAGAAGTGGATGTGCAAAACCTAAATTGGTGAGAAAACATTACTGGGAGAAATGTACAACTAACTGCATATATTTCTAAAGGCTAGACTTATACATCAGTACAGCCTGATTAACTCTCCAGAGTCACAACATTAAATTAAGAATAAAATATTAATTCCAACTTTACTATAAATATAAATTATACATGCTCTGAGGGAAATCTAGGTAAAGGTAATGAGTCTTCTTTGAGTCCAGCTCAGTTCCTGGTGACTCCATTAGACAAGCCTTATGCTTAATACTGCTTCATCTGGGTGGCCTTCTGGCCACAATGTTCTGGCCTAGGGTGTTCTGCAGGAAAGGTAAGATTGTGGCTGTACCGACATAATCAAAGTCTGCCCTTTTTACCGCATTTGTGCCATTTGTATGCTATGTATAAAAAAGGGCTGGAGTTTCAATTGCCTGGTCATGATCACCATCTTTTGACTCCCTTGAGGGCACCCCTCGCATGGCCTTCTGTTATGTCTCAATCCAGCCTACAGCTATTTCCTGGTGTCTTCTATACAAATACTGAACATCTCCCAGACATTCAAGGGATAAACAAGCACGTAAATTATATGGTGCTGGATCTGGAAAATGTTGGACTAAATTGTTCATGACATGAAAAGCAAGCAAATTGATATTCTGTTTGTTCAGAGGCGGTGTCCTTGACTATTTGAGTAACCTTGTTTATATACTATATGAAAAGAATAGTTGGTTTGATTTTGCTATAATTTATTGTATGAAACCAGTTACTGGGCTTTGTAAAACCATGGTTTGTAGAAGAGCACATTGTTTGGACTCAGTCAACTGTGTTGCATTCAACCCACCATGGTTAATAAACATGGCTTCAGGCTAATCTGTGAGCAATTGAGGTTTATTTAATAAATGTGGTTAAAGAAATTATACTTACCAAAGTGGGTCAACCTAATCAGTGTGAACTAAGTTCTATTTGGATACGGAATTTAATTCACCAAGAACACTGATGTTCTCTTTCTGCACCACCTGTTATGACTTGGCGGTGACCTACTAAATGCAGACGTAATTGTGTTTGAAGAAAACTTATACAGGCATATAGCTTTCAGCAAAAATAAATAAATAAATGACTTTTTTATAATGTGAGAGAGGCATGGTGTCATCTGGTGCAGCTCTTGCTTATACAAGAGTCTAGTTTGTTGAGATGTGTTTGAATATTAGTTTAAATATTGGTCGGGTTGGTAGTTGAGTCTGTCGGTTTGATCTCCGAGCTTTGCGATTTGGCTGCAAACGTTCGGGGGGGGGGGGAACGGACATCTTCTAGTTTGTAGAAAAGTGGCAACAGCAGCTGATGAGAAAATAGATGTTTGATGTAAGCATTTTCTTTGTGCAGGAAGATGTACACTCCAAGAAACATGCGAGAATTAGTCTCTGCTTGGTGTCTCTGAATTTACTCTCCACTTTTAGCTATAACGTTTGGGGACTTATACCACTAAGACCAGATGATTTAACAATAGCCAATCATTCTCCCAATAGATACATATCAGTTTTATAAAGCCAATTTTTCAAGAAGGAGAAAAATAATAATTGTTATATCTGTTATATTTGACTGGAGAAGCTAATAGAACTATTATGCAGTTTTACTGCTTAATCATAACAAATCTGTTCAGTTCCTCTGTTTTAAATTGAGTGGGAGACTAACTTCAGAGTGAATGTCAGGGTTTTGTTTGGGAAAAAAACCCAACCCTTAGAGAAAGAAGGGAGTGGGATGGGTGATACAATGAAACACACACACACACACACAAAATGCATGTTGTAATTACGGGCTAATTTATTCCTAGAAAGGAAAAAGAATCATCAAATACTGTATGATAAATATTGCTGTCTAATTATTTAGCCAGTATTTTTTTGGGTAAACTCTGAATAGTTCAAAAATTCAGAATTAAAATCAAGCTTCCAAAGCAGAAAAGAATTTAAATTCAAATTCTACTTTTCTACCCTTTGGCAGATTGTACTATCATGTCACAATAAGATGTTGCTGGTTTAATTATGATTTGCTAGCTAGATTAGTGGATTTGTACTATACACCATGTGATAAACTACCATATAGAAAGCATAGTCACTGGGCTCACTTCAGTTAGACAAAATCAAGGCAGCCACATCAGGCTTTATACCAGGCTTGAGACTGCATTTGCTTCTTTCCTCTCCCTTCCTTAGAGGACAAGTTTGCATGTTAGACTTTGGTGAGGGGTTGAACATAATAAAAGCAAACAATAAAAAATGGCATAATAGAGCAGGTCACAATCATTATAGCTACTGCTCATTTGTATCCCTAATGTCCTCTTAATATTTTTATTTATTCATTCATTCATTTATGCATACTTATATTCATATGCATAAAATTGAATCCTGCTGTTTATACTCAAGCCAATTTGAGACTGGCATGGAGCACAATTATTTTTGCAGTCTGAAAAGCTCTACAAGTGTTACAGTACAATATGTCCCACTTCCCCAAGCTTTGAGAAGATCCAGAGGTCCATGTGTAAGCCTAGTTATAGGGGCTTAGTTTCCTTTAGCAGGAGATGATTGAAGACATATAAAATTCACTAGTAGTTGATTATACAGTAGCAATAGCAGTAGCACTTAGACTTATATACCGCTTCACAGTGCTTTACAGCCCTCTCTAAGTGGTTTACAGAGTCAGCATGTTGCCCCCAACAATCTGGTTCCTCATTTTACTGACCTTGGCAGGATGGAAGGTTGAGTCAACTTTGAGCTGGTCAGTATTTCCATATATAGAAGGTAATTTGCTTTTTTACAGTTCTTGCTCTAATTGCTAAGACTCTAAGTGATGTACAGCAAAGCAAGAAAAAACATAAAAGCAACATGACGATAAATTAACCGGACACCCAAGATAAACACTTCCGATCAGTTCAACTGCAGGACCTGAAAACATTTGGGGCAGTAGAAAATATGTGGGGCAGACTATATCCTCACAGTTTCCCTGCTTAGTATATATACTAGGTCTGAGTGTTTGTTCACCAGCATTTCATAGATGGATCTTCTCTTATTCCACACAGATCTGGCTTTTACCAGCAGCAGCTGGAAACCAACCATTTGTCCATTTGGGCTCAGGACCAGGGCAACTGCCAGTGGGATACACATTAATATGTGCTCTCTTTCCCACTAACACTGGAACTAATTAACTAACAACTATATTCTGTACCATCTTAAAAAAAAAGTCAGCTGAATGGAGAAGCTAAATAACCCCACACTGACTGCATTCACATAACATGCTAAGCTGAAACCAACCAACTACTGTATATGATGTCTTACATTATGTAAGAGCTAGGCCTGCATGTTCATACTAAAGAATCACTTGAAATAAGGAAGAGTGGCTGCTGGAAGACCCTAATCCTTCCCAAATCCCACATAAAGTGACTTTGAGAGTACAGCAGCAGCTCTGTGCCTGTCTGACGTTTAGGTTGCTATTGATCCTGAGAAAGGGGGAAATGTCATGCCTGATAGAAGGTGCTAAGCTGCAATTCACTGAAAAAAAGGATTAGTAACTTCCAAACACAATGCAATAAGCACATTATTGACCAGAGTGGATTTCCTCCCCTCTAATTGCTTGAGGAAGCTTACCTAACAGGGCCTCCTCCAGTTTTTCCCACTACAATAATTCTGAGACAGCCTGAGCTTCCGTAGATGAAAGCAGTCTTCAACCTGGGTTTCTCTGCTGCCACACCAACACCTTCATCACTATAATGCACCACATCAAGATTTGCTGTATGAAGCTGAAAAAGTCAAATCCAAGAGTGCCTTGTGTTTGATGCAAGTAATTAAAAGTTCTTTGGAGCTCGGCTACAGCTGAGGATGCACTTCTTGGGGAGGGGATGGGGGGGAGAGGATGACAGAAAGCAATGTCTCAGCACTTACCCATGACAGTTGACTTTTAATTAAAAGGGAATGGGACATATTAATGATCAGTTAACCATTTTCAATTTCCATGCCGAGAGAATTAACATGTACAGGAAAACCCTCCACCATTATTTCTTTAAATTTCAAAAGGCTGAAGCTAAAAGTACACCCTTTCTCCAACTATTTGTGACTGACACTTGGAGAAGTCAAGGCAGAAAACAAGTTTCATTTAATGTCTCTTTCTCTATGCCTTGTTTATTTAGCATTGTGGAATTCTAAAACAAAGCTTCTTTTAACAAGTAAAAGAATTCTTTTACATATTGTCAAAAACAGGCTTTGGGAAAAGATAATTTTTCACCTGCTAGTCTTTAAGGTAGGATCTATGTGTACACTGGTCCCATATATCCATAGATAATTACTATATAAAAGGGCTGCTGTGTTTGAAATTAAAACAGTATTTATGCAATGAGATAGCTTTCTGATTCTTGTAATGGGACGCAAAGTAACATTTGAACTGGACTCAGAATTTGCAACTGGCTCTTGTGATTCAAATGACAAACACTGTGAAGTAGTGAGATGACACAGAACAAACATAGATCACCATGTCTGTTCCATATAAAGGTAGTCCTCGACTTACAATAGTTTGTTTAGTGACCGTTTGAAGTTACAATGGCAGTGAAAAAAGTGATTTATGACCATTTTTCACACTTATGACCATTGTAGCATCCCCATGGTAACATGATTTACAATTAAATGCTTGACAACTGGCTCATATTTATAACGGTTGCAGTGTCCCCGGGTCATGTGACCATCTTTTGTGAACTTCTGACAAGCAAAGTCGATGGAGAAGCCAGATTCACTTAACAACCATGTTACTAATTTAACAACTGCAGTGATTCACTTAACAAATGTGGCAAGAAAAGTCATAAAAATGGGACAAAACTCACTTCACAAATTTCTCACTTAGCAACATAAATTCTGGGCTCAGTTGCAGTCGGAAGTCGAGGACTATCTGTACAGTTCCCATTCTTTACCTTTATGGAATCAGAAGACCATATGGACAGAAAACGCAAACCACGTGCTGCAGGTATGATATCTAGAAACTTTTTAAAAAATAGGTTCTAAGCTATCATGCCTTTGTTTTCTCTGTGTAGCATTTGTTCGTTTAGGTTGCACCACATGCTTTGATTTTACATGTTGTGCTGTTTAAATACAGGGCTGCTGTGTTTGAAATTAAAACAGTATTTATGCATGGATTTGTCTACTCATAATGCCAATCAAACTGTGCCATACTGAAAGCTACATCTTCAAATATTTGCAGCTGAGACAATGCTGAACAGAAAGCAGCAACATTTATCCTAATCCTGGAATGCTAAAACTCAGGAACCTAGTTTCTAACTATATTCTGAACTGATGTGAAATCACCTTATAATATGGCTTCATACTCACAAGGAAATAATAATTTAACATTTGATAAGAAGCCAAAAGCTTTCAGCAGATATATTGTGGAAACTGAGTGGTATAAATTTCATTGTTAACATTTATTTTTCTACTTTGTCATGCAAATAAACCCAGCACATTTTTAAAACAAATGCATTTTTCAAAACAGTCTTGCAGAATGCTAAACAGCATAGTCCTCTGCGTACAATTGACTTGAATGGGATTAATACAGAAGAATATGTGACTGCATTTTAACACTTTATGTATAACTGCTGTGAATTTTTTAAAAATATTCTTTTTCTTCACATAGTTTCTTTAAAATTTCTATAGATGTGTTTGATAATGGGATGACATTAAAGCCTTTCTACACTAATGATTTTCTGTGGCTCCAGAAAGTTTCCTCACCCCCAGTTTGTACATCACCTACATGACAAAACTCTCTAAGTAAGGGTCATATCTAATCTCTAAATGTGAGGAACTTACAATAGTTCGTTTAGTGACCGTTTGAAGTTACAATGGCACTGGAAAAAGTGACTTATGACCGTTTTTCACACTTATGACTGTTGCAGCATCACCATGGTCACATGATCAAAATTCAAATGCTTGGCAACTGACTCATATTTATGACAGTTGCAGTGTCCTGGGGTCATGTGATCACCTTTTGTGATCTTCTGACAAGCAACGTCAATGGAGAAGCTAGCTTCACTTAATCGTATGTAACTAATTTAACAACTGCAGTGATTCACTTAACAACTGTGGGAAGAAAGATCATAAAATGGGGCAAAACTCACTTAACAAATGTTTCACTTAGCAACAGAAATTTTGGGCTCAATTGTGGTTGTAAGATGAGGATTACCTCTAGTAATAAGGCCTTCATTTGCTTGTCTCCTAGGACAGAGGTCCCCAACCTTTGGGGCACCAGGGACCGGTTACCTGGAGAGAGCTTTTTCCGCAGACTGGAGAGGATGTGTTTTTGTGTGCTGCTTCCATCCCACTGATGGGGCTTTGCTTGTTTG
Organism: Azemiops feae; assembly: GCA_023970755.1. NCBI lineage: Eukaryota > Metazoa > Chordata > Lepidosauria > Squamata > Viperidae > Azemiops > Azemiops feae. The sequence continues at coordinate 169,401 of JALGBA010003991.1, read as the reverse complement.
TGCGGACTGGTTGCTGGCATGCCGCAGCCCGGTACTGGTCCATGGACCAAGGGTTGGGGACCCCTGTCCTAGGAAATGTTTTTCCTAAACAATATCCTGAGTGAGGTCCAATAAAGTAATTTTTTTCAGGAGGTTTTTTCCCCAGCATCTATTTCTACAGCTTTGAAATGTCTTCCATTTCATTTTCATCCTCTGTGTAATTAATTCAGTATGTCACTATAGCACCTAAGATTTCCTCAACTCTTCTGGAAAGGCTCTACAACAATGTTATTCTATTACTATTTTCACTGCTTTCAGTGAATTAGCTCTAAAATATGAGCTGCATTCCAAGAGCTTGCACTGTCTTCTCTCTCTTTCATCCTATTTGCTTTGGTAGCACAGAATATATTATAGAAATTATTAGAGCCATGTAGTTTAAATAACATTTTTAGAAATGTTCACCATTAGGTTGAATTACTAAGTATTACATTAAACAGATTTATCTATAATTGATTTGGTGCCACATCAAGATATCATGTTTTCAAGAATATAGAGTCCAACCAACTTCTTCTAACATGAATATATGGTAAAATTTTGCTTCTTGAAATGATTTTGCTGACAACTATATTTAACTAAAGTCTTGTGCATAGATCCATGAACACCAGCTGACAGTTTATGACTGGGGCCAATTCATAATTTAGAATAAGTATAAAACAAACTTTCACTGAGCTATTGATTTATTGATTTTTTGCACAATGAGTTTTATTCTGTTTAATTCCTCTAACTTCACTGCAGTTTCTTTTAGTGAAGTGAAATCCTAAACACAATATTATATTTATACTGCTTGGATACATATTACTTTCCCTCATGGCTTTCATTTCACTGTCATGAATTTTCAACTTTTGGAATGAGATTAATCTTTAAGTTGCAGTCATGTGAAACTCTTTACATCTGGAGGTGGTGGTAACTAATATACAAACTGCACGTATATTGATACTGAAACTGCACATTTTATTATTGTTCAAAATTTCTTGTATTGCCCAGTCAGTTAATTCATATTTGAACTGTGATAGGTTCTGTTGCATAATATGCCATTATATTTATGCTATCAATATTGTGAGTAGCAATCACCAGCAAATTAGAAATTATATATTAGTTAGCTTAGTGACCCACTCAAATTCAAGATGCTTTCAGCAATCAAGAAAAAAACTCAGTGGAAAGTTAGCTATAAGCTATTTTTAAGTATGTGTGACTCAGCGGATTCAGGTAACTTATTCTATGTGAAATTCAAAACTGAAAAGGAAAACTTGAAGAAAGTTTATACAGGTCTGAAATCCTATATGTTTGTGTGACATTTGTCTCTAGAAACCCAAGCCATAAGTTAAGCTTAGAATACCACTGGTTTTTCAGTATTTTGTAACAATACCGTTTTGAACAAAGGAAAAAAAAAAACCAGTGCCCAAACTCCTGCATGGTTTGTGATCTACTGCTGACTGGAGTTCACTAGACTATAAATATCTCAACAGGATTTATCTTAAACAACAAAAACGGGTGATAAACAACATTTGTAAGGTACACCAAAGCCCAAAATATAAAAATGATGGGTGTGCACTCTTATGTGTGCACTAGACAGAAAATTACAACATTTTATGGTATCCAAGAAGTGACGAAACATATCAGGCATCCCATAATATCAAATAATTTTTTGTTATACCGCATCTGTCAAGCTATGAAGATTGCTTGCTTTTAGGACTGCCATGCTGCTTCTAGCTTGCCTACAGTTGTGAGGGGGGAGGGAAAGGTTTGGAATGCACAGATGGATTCTATCCGATGGGAACCAAGGTCACCGGAGCGATGTTGTGGCGAACAGAGACGTTCTTCTCATAACAACTGCCTTAGGGTTAATTGGACAATGTGACCTGAACTGTCTGAGAGGGCAGGGAAAGTTTTACTCTTTTAATTATCTTTTTCCCGCCATATTGCCAGAGCTGGTTTTCAATTCAATAGTGTCAGTTTTGCATTAGAGATCTAAATGGCTCTGGTGTATTTACTTTGTTGGAATCCTTAGCCGGAACCTTAACATCATCATTTCTAGATTATAGGTAATTTAGAATCATCTGATTCATTCTAATGAATGTGTGTGGTGTTTATGTGTGTGTGTGTGTGTATGCACCTTCCGTATTTAGGGAGATATTTTCATTTTTGTGTTTATTTATTATTAGATAGTAATATTCATCACAATTTTGTGTATTATCTCACTGTGGCTCAAAATGAGAATGTAAAATCTTTCAAATCAGGACAAAGTATTTGATTGGCAATGTAGAATCATGAAAATTCTGCCTTCTTTACAATAATTTTTTCAATTTTTCAAACCCATATAAAGCTTTATGGAAGCTTCATAAATCTATTTGTTTGTTTGTTTAAAGAACAATGATTCTTATTCCAACAAGCATACTATTCTTTTTTTTTCCCCTGGCTCTAGAAGTCTCTTCTGAGTCTTGCCAGAATGTATTTTTTCATTATCCCTTAAGTGAACCTTCATTAGATTTTGTAAGCAAACCTGCTTTTGAACACCCAAGAAAGAAGTTTTGCTTTGGTTTTAACTACATTTTTCTGCACTCCAATTTTCAGTGGTTACAATATAGTGAAGACATGTAGCATCCCCTTTTTGATTCAGATGTATGCCAAAGAAGTCCATATAATCTTCCATATGTGGGGGCAGTTCAAAAAGAAAGGGGGAAAAAATCTCTCTTTTGCTACCCCATGCTTTTCAGTTTTCAATGTATTTTTCACCTGATCCTTTTTTTTGAAGCCAAGTAACAAATTTATTCTCCACAGTCAGCAGGAGAGCATCTACTGAGAGCCATAAAATGCTGTATATCTGCAGGCAAGTGGGGAAGACAGGAAAATGCCATATCATTTCTGATTATTTCACTAAAAAAATGAAAGCCAAAAATTTTACAATTGTTATCCAGTGAACTCGATAGAAATTAATTCTGTGAAAAAAAATAAAATTTTGCATTTTCATATTTACATACTGAAGAATGACATTTCAGAGAGCAAGACAGGGCAGGTTCCTAAGGGTAAAATAGCCAGTTACATTATTCTATCAGACTAATAGCAGAGCAATTACTTTAGTTCCATGCAGAAAAAACAACTCGGTGTATCCTCAAAGAACAGGTTCGTTATTATGGACTTAAAATAGACTGAACGGATAACATAGTCAGATCTATTTAGTGTGTGATAATATACTATCAGGAAATAGAAAAGCCGTAGAATACACTGGAAAACTGGGGGGAAAGTCCAAGAAGAAGGAGGTGGCAATGGACACCATTTCCATATAGTTACGAAGAAAACATTATTGTCACCATTTCCTAAGGCATCTGGAGTTGAGTATGGCTTAGACATTTTACTGCTTTAATGAAGAAGATTCCAATGTACAAAAGTGCCAGGATAAATTTGTTATTCTTTAAGATGACCCAGTCTTTCTATCTTAAATGTTTAATTAGAAAGAAAAAGGTGAAAATTAGGTACCTTTTATTTGGTAATTCAATAATGTAAAATGCACTTGTAATAATCACAGATTACTTTATGCAAAGATTTTCAAAAAAACGATTGAAGAAGGAAAAAGTGGTTTGAGAATTTCAACTCAGCTTATTAAAGGAGACAAGCCCAATCAATTTTAATAATTCCAACTTCCAACTATGTTCTTAAATGACAAGTGTATAACACAGAGAAAGTCAGCATTTAGTTTAATAAGTAAACTAACTAATAAAAAAATATAATTAAAGCGCTAACATACGTCAGTAGTAAGTGAAACTTGAGGAAGTTGTTGCTTAGCACAGAACTATCTGAAATATTAAGTTTCAATGCTTGTTTAACAAAATAAATACATCTGTTCTGATTTGTCACTTACACTTTACTTAATATGGAACTTCTATATGCAATATCCCCTAATAAATATAATTTAAACAAATACTTATATATGTAACAAAGCTTTCCAAAGTATGTATTTAACACAAATTTCCCCAAATATATTGGAAATATATTGTTATATGTATTTTCCTGTATAAGTATTTTAATTTAATTATTGGGATATAACTTTTTTTTAAAAATTATCTAAATAGAGAATCTTTAAAATGCAAATTACTATAAATTATACTTTTTAATGCAAATTTCAAGTATATACTATTTTACATACATCTTTTGCAAACAATGGTGCTATGTATGTACTTTTTGACTGGAGAAGGATCGATAGCATTGAATTTATTCAATGCCATGTCACAATGGATTCCATTTTATTTAAGCTTTAATGCCTGCTCCCCTGGAAATCCACGTTGGATTTATTTTAAATATGAATTGTACATATACTTGCAGGTGTTCCTGTTGCCATATCATCACTATATGATGTGTGCAACCAGAAATATATGAATATGCAACAATATTGTTAATATTGAATCATAAGTGTTTACATTTTAAAAATAAAATTATCATCATGGATCTTATGATTTAGAAATATGACTGTTACACAAGAGATGATAATTAAACAAAATCTAATTTTGAATGAACAGATCAAAAGTGATAGTGAAACTTCCACTAATTTACAATAAATTTTAAATTAGACAGAAAATAAATATTTAACAAGAAATTCATTCTGTTGTGACTTCTTCATTAAAATTCCTCAGAGATTATTATATTGATTCTGATTTTCAAATACATTATGAAATTTTAAGAAATGATATAGCTATTTAACTATTTTCCTATATTAGTGTCACATTTCTGATTTTGCCGGGATTAATTGGATAACCATTAGTACTTGAAGGAAGTTCTCCCATTTGAAGTTCATTGTTCAATACCTAGTAGATTAAATAGAACACATTAGGTTAACAAGATATTACTAAATATTATCTATTCACTGTAACACAGTTTTAAAAATCAGAGACAGTAAATTTATAAAAACTTTGCCTGTTTACTTAATAATTTGGGCCATACAATACTTGAATTTGGCTTGATTTGAAGTTTGAACCTATCTATTTTAGCTTAAAATTATATATGAACCAGGCCAATAAATCTAACAAATTCAGAGGAATTAACCTCAGAAACTAAACACTTATGACTGACTGTACCCTTATCTTACTGGAAACTAAATAAAAAAGTATTTTATGACTGACTTAGCCATGACTAATTGTATCTTGACCAGAGTCCAATAAATTAAATGATCAATTGTCTTTATTTCAGAAATATGACTCCTGAAAGGCGATAATAGACTTTTCATTCTTCAATTGATTTGTTTGCCACATAAAGTGACTGTTCTATATTCATGAGTTGACATTTAACATAGGATCTCTTGCCAAATACTTTTCAAAAGTAGTACTATATGTTCAGTAATAAGGGGATCATGTCAGAGAGACGTGGACTCTTTTGCATGCAGAATTTTAGGCTCCTATGTTATTGCTATTGAAAAAAGTATTAAATAAAATACTAATGAAAATAAATATCAGTCCTTGGGAAATGACCAAAAGTCACAGTGGAAAATTTAGTAAGAACTGTACTTGCTCTCGTCCTATCTTAAAGCTATTTTTGTATTACTCTAATTTCTTCATATACATTATATTAATCAGCTGATAGTGGATTAGTTTCACTATATTGTGGTGCCACATTTTTATTTTATTTTATTTATTTAATATATTTAATTCCATCTGTATAGAAAACAAAATGCTTCCTAAATTCACAGCGAGTTGTCCCACGGCAAGTTGGCCGTGGCAAGTTGTCCTGTGGCAAGTTGGTTGTGGAGAATTGTCATAACCGCCCAGGGATTGGATATGAGTAAATAGAGATTGTAGGAAATATCTTGAGAGGTTATAGGATTCTTTATATATAGTTGTCTGATTTTTAAGGTAAGTAGGTATGAAATACCAATTTATACATACTTGCAAGTCATCTTTATGAACTATGTTATAATCTCAAAAAGATTATTCCACTTACTTCTGATGAAGAGCTCACATTCAGATTTTGCTTTGTATCATAAACTTTTTGTCTAACTGGGAAGGAAGTGTCATCTTCTGCAAAAAAGAAGAGACATATAGGATAATAGTGGTAGTGAGTACCTAAAATGGCAGGAACTATAAAGGTAGTTCTTGACTTACAACAGTTCATTTAGTGACTGTTCAAAGTTACAATGGCACTGAAAAAAGTGACTTATGACTATTTTTTACACTTACAACCATTGCAGTATCCCCATGATCATGTGATCAAAATTCAGGCACTTGGCAATTGACTCATATTTATGAAGGTCGCAATGTCCTGGGATCATGTGATCATCTTTTTTTTTAAAACAAGTTTTATTAATTTTCCATTTTTACAAAGCTTCGGGTATTAAGGAAGCAACATGGTGGTTGGGTAATACATAGTCCAATAACATGCTTATCCATACATATATCATTTTGCATCATCAAAAATTTCCTCTCTGTTTCCCTTAGTTATTATACCAAATTCAAATTAATAGATGCTAGTTATAGCTCAAACATTTAAAACATTTATCAATGACTTTTAACTTATATGTCTTCAAATCCTGTTTTTAACTTTTATCTGATTTCAATTACATTGTTCCAGTTAGCTTAATGTCCATAGTATTTAAGTTTCGGATAACCCACGGTTCCCTTAGTTCATTACAAAATAATTATCATGTCTAAAATACACTTATTATTTATTCAAATAAGTTGTTAGTTTATTTCACAATCATATTCTATTTCTCATTCTAGTATCGCTTACTCATAAAATAACCTTTATCCTCTAAATCCATCTTCTATTTTAAAATTCAAAACTATTATTTTAGTAACTAATTTATTTCCCTTGTAGATATAAATCCTAAATATTAAATCAAATAATGTCTTTTAAAATCTCCTTGTCTCATTACGTGAAATTTAAAGCTCTTCCATCAAATATCACATAAAGAAAACCATTTTTTAAGTCTAACTCTGGCCTTCCTTTTGTGCCAAGCCGGCTTCCATAAAAGAGCTTTTAAATCCTCGGGTGGATTCCTGCATATATCATTTGAATCAAGGGAGACCATCCAATCATCAGCCTATCAAGGAAGCTAGTCCCTTCACAATCGTTAAATTGTTGGCCAAATGGTTTAAATCTCCATATTTGACTTAATATATTTGTCATGCGTTCAGGCTGGTCTTCTTCTTCTTCTGGTTTCAGCTGGTTTAGATGAAAAGTCATGTTCAGTGTTGTAGTTGTTTTGGGGTCATCTGGATTGTCTAGATTCTCAATATATTGTGTATGTAAGTCCTCCGCAAGTTCTGTCTTAGTGTTGCTTTCTTCAGTTTCTATTGCTGTTGTAGTTATAGAGTCTTTAAATGAGGTCAAAGTTTGGATGTCGGAGTTCTGAGTAAATTGTAGCTGACGGTCTTTAAAATCCACTTTGTTATTAATTCCTTCTTCTGTTACTTTTTGGGTTGTAGATTCATCTATTGAAGTTAAAAGCTGCGTTTTGTAGTTTTAAGGTGGCACGTATATCTTTCGTTCTAGAATTCGTTAGCTCAGTAGCTTCTAAGATTTTTTCAAGTATAAGTTTGAAATTGAACTGTGGGTGGTGTTCCTCCATTTCTGTAATGTTTACGAATAGTCCTTTAGTGGAGGCTATTTTTAATAAAAGTCAATAACTGTCCACCTCCACTATAAAGAATTATTTTCACCACCCAGCTGTTTCAAGTTCTTATCTTTTTGTTAATGTCAAGGACGAATTTTAGTCTTAGAAGTCTCTCAGTCAGGAAAAAAAAAACTTTTTCACTTGCTGTACCAAATTTCGCCACAAGATGTCCCCAGTAACATACAGAATGGAGCTTTTATCGGGTTCAGAGAAGGAAAAAAAGAAATTTCTTTTTTTTTCAGCTTAGCAAAGTAATAAAACAATAAGTTTTTGTAGAAATGCAGAACTTTTAGGGAGCTCAGGTAACCAGAGATTACAAATCCAGGTATGTGGTCATTTAATCTTGTTGTCCTTTTTTTTTTGCTTCTTGGCTTTATTTTCCTGGAGTAAGCAAAAGCCGCAGAATTAAGCTGGGGGAAGAGGGTATTTCCAAGGGTTTTTACAGGAAAATAGTTGGGAAAGAGAAAAGGTAGAATAAGGTCTCACTCAACTCCCCCAGTTGCTTCATCGTGCTTGGTAGTGCTTTGGGCTTCGGTTGGTGCGACTTAATGAGCAGCCATGTTAATGGCCGCTCTTTTCTTCTTCAGTCCTGAGGAGCTACCTCGGATCAAACGGAGAGGCTGCTGCCCCTCCGCGATCTGGCGAGGGTCCTCCCCAACGGTGGTCGCCCCTCCAGGGCGACTTTCAACCCTTTCCAGGGTCTCCCAAAGAAGGAAAACCGGACAGCGGGGAGAGCGGTCTCTCCGCACGTCCGCTAGCGCTGCGATCCGGAACCGGAAGCCCCATGTGATCATCTTTTGTGACCTTCTGACAAAGTCAATGGAGAAGCCAGATTCACTTAGCAACTGTGTTACTAACTTACCAGCTGCAGTGATTCACTTAACAACTGTGGCAAGAAAGGTCTAAAATTTTAACAAATGTCTCACTTAACAACAGAAATTTTGAGCTCAATTTTGGTCATAAGTCAAAGATTACCTCTACATTCTTTCAGACAGAAAAAAAATGAGGATTTCCTAGAAACAAGGAAAAAATAATCTGTACATAGATTCAATTGATATTTTCTTAAAATGCTAGTAAACCAAAAAGTGACTCAAGCTGACAATATCACAATGTTTTGTGTGAATCAATAAAGTTGATAACATTTTGTATTTTATTATGCTTAGGGGACAAAAAAAGGGGTAACATATCTGGAAGCCATCTCATTTGTTTTCTGTGCAAGGAGCAACTGGGTGTGAAAAGATCACTATTTCTAGGGAAACTTAGAAACTGGGGAAAAAGCAGTTTAACTTAAGGAACAGTATGTTTTTCAACTACTCTTCCCTTTTATCTCCATCAAATGGGAAGACATGACAAGAAGCCTACATGAAACCCGAAACTAAACAAGAATAAGACAAAAGTCCAAATTTAGACATAAATCACCAGTTGGAAAACAACTCAGGATTCATACACTAAATCTGAGTTATAGTTTCAAATGACAGCTTTGTTGCTTCAAAACCAATGATTTTTCCACAAATTGTGCACAACAAATCTTGACTTAGTGTTATATAATTACAGGAAAAACTGTGCAATCTAGCAATAGAAATTACTTAGCTTGCATCCAACCCCCATCACATATACAGCAAAATGTATAAACTATATAAGAATTTCTACAGGTGCTTTGATCATACAATCCATCATCCATTCCTTTTTCAAGATGCTGGCATGTGCTATCAGTTTAGCAGTCCAGGTTATGTTCTAAATAAGAAAACAAATGCAAACTTGAAGTGCTTCTCTCTGTGCTTCTCTCTGCATAAGACTTGGATTCTGGGCCTATATCTAATTGATATATATTTTCTATTAGTTTCCTTTGCGACAATTTAGCTGGAAATATCCTTTTAAAGAGAATATTAACTGTCAGTTTTAGCCAGTCTAGTCCATGTCTTTAAATGAAATTTCTTTATTTCTTCACTTCATTTCTTCAGGAAGTAATTCAGATAGCTTACCTTTTTGCTACTCACTAGAATATATTGTAAAAAAAAACAAAAACAAGATTCATTTCATTTTATGTTAACTTCTCAAGTCATTCAATGTTCTAGGATTGTTATATCTGCATTTTAAAAACCCATGCCCACTAAATAGTAGGACAGCTGCATAGTTGAAGCTTCAGCCCTTTTTGAACTGTATATATGATGCATGTACAATATATATTAAAGAGATGTGGCTTCAATTACCTTCATGCCTGCAATCTTGACATCATTTTCCTAACACACACAAACACACACGCACTTGGATGCCCTGATGGCAACAAAGCTAGCGGCTGTCTGGATTTTTATTAGCTTATATTAACCAAGTTCATTTCATTTGGCTTCCAAACCCATGTAAAGTGGACTGTTTCTTTTGCTACCATCTGATAATTGCCAGAATGTTTTCAGGCCAGAAATGGTAGCCCAATGCTTTTTTAAGGAAAGCTAATATTTGGCTACTTTCTGACCACCAAAGTACAACAGGGCTGAATTTAAAATGCATATATGGAGTTCTCTATAGAATATTCTTTTTTCATTTAAAGGTTACTTACGTGGCATTTGCTCTGCACTGTAGCCATAGTTTTCCTTTCCACTGTGACTCACAGTTCCCAAATTTCTACCTTTTTCTTTCTTCTCTGAAATCTTTCTAGAAAATAAAAATACCTGACATTGGCAACCAAATCATTTACGACATATGTATGAAGAGAATATACTCTCCTCAGGCTTTGAGCCTTGCAGCTTATCAAACAAGGTTGATACTGTAGAACAAGGGTTCTACGGCAAGGTTGGTTCCCCTACCCCCATTTCTGTAATATTCAGCTAAAGCCTTAGACTTAAGCAATTGCTCTAATTTAGAAGAGAGCACTTCAAATTTAGTGATTCTCTGTTCTTGTGATTGAGGTTTGTACAAAACAAATATTGGTCAATACCAGACTCACATCTAGCTTTGTTAAATAAAAAGTAGCAAAACATTTTCCTTTCTGGAAAATATAGTTTTATTGAAACCTAAGGAAACAACCAATGAATCTGCTACAATAGGAAATGTATTTCTTTGTCAGGATGTGCATTTGTAAGAAGTTGGCAGAGGTTTAAGGAAAGGCTTAGCCAAATATGAGTTGTATAACTTTAAGGAAACCATTGTGTTCCTTCCTCTCGAAATCTGGAATTCACTTTGAAACATTGGTTGGAGTTACTATTGTGAACTTCCACTTAATTTTAATTGTATAACTTTAGGGAGGTTACTGTGTCCCTCCCTCTAAAAATCTGATGGGGAATAAATCTACATTGACATATTGGTTGGAGTTGTTACTGTGAACTTCCACCTAAAGTCCAGTGCTCATATCTGTAAATAAATGCAAATGTTACAAAATAGAACCATGCTGGAGTCTGCCATCTGAAAAACCGTGATGTATATTATAACATTTGTATTTTACCCAAACTATGAATAAGGCACTTAAACAGCATCCAGATCCAATGTTTACAGTCAATCAACTGCTGGCTGTTTTTGCTATAGCAGAAAAGTCATTGCAAAACTAGATTTAGCCCAACAGTACCAGCATTTAGTGGCTGATGATGCTAGAGCAGAAATCCAAATTGTCATCCCCATCGTGGGATATTCTGAACTGAATGTCTCCAATTAGGATTCTCTGTAACCCCTGTAATATTCCAATGCTTCATATAGATTCTGCCTTCTGGAATTTTAGGTATTCTATCACGCTTTGATGATGTTTGATTATTGGATCAACAATGGAGAAAGTTTAGTTGCTACTAAACTTCAGGAGGCTCTGCACCATTTTGACAATTCTGGAATTAATACCAACCAAGTGACAATTTTTAAAGAGTGAGTTGTCAGCCGGAGTCATCCTTTTCAAATGCAGCCAGTTACATTTACTGAAGAATTACTAGAGCCAATTGGAGATTATTTTAATCATTCTTCATGACCTTGAATGTCTATCAGTTCAACTTAAAAGCCATTTCCTGGAAGGGTTCTCCCTAACTAGATGGACTAAGAGAGGAGTGATGTTATGTATGCTGGGTGCAGATTAGGCTTACTGCAACTCATCTAATTGTGAAAAACTTTAGATAGCATTAGATGGAGTTTTATGAGCAATCTTAGCAATTTATTCATGAAGTATAGTTGGGCTGGAGTCTCTATGTGTTATTTAAATTCTTCCATTACAATACTCCATTAACACACAGGTTGATTTGAGAGAGGGTGTTGCTTTTGCTCTTTGTTAGCTTTTTAAAAAATTGTAATTTCAAATGTTTGTTTCAGTAAAAAAAAAATGAAAAAGAAGAAAACTGTATTATTAATCATAATTCTGGGCTAAGCTTTCTTCCTTCCTTTGAGGAAAAAAAGAAAGGTTTCAATGCACATGCCTTTAAAAACCAAAGTCATTGGAAATCTTCCATAAAAATGTATAAAAACATCCAGGATTCTTAATTGTGGTATCTTAATTAATAACAATGAACATTTCTTTCATTTTTAAAGTTGAAAACCCCAGAGCATTCTAACATATCATTTAACTTTCATCTCTGCAAGTGATTAAAACTCATTTTGCTAATTTGGAAACCATTTGTTATCAAGCATTGCCTTTCAAGAGATTGTTTTCAAAGTTCTTAGAAAAGCACAGGAGGTAACCTAATTTGCTTGGCAGTTGCACTCAGTGCACCACCTTTACCTGTCTCCGTTTCAGATCTCTTTCTGTAACAGACATTCTATACTAAAAGCCTGTGGAATAGGAGCATCAGTGCAGTGAGCTACTTAGGTACACAGTGACCTCCTGTGGTATATGTATTGAGTATTAAACATGAAGGCTTTAAAAAGAAAGGCTGGCTACAAAACAGATATTTTCTGAAGCCCTGCATTGAAATTTCTCTTTAGAGTCTTTCTGAAAATTATATTCTTTTTCACCATTTTTGAAGAATGCAAAACCTTATCTTAACTGTGATTATGTAAGAAAACATAGCTATCATCAAACACTTTATAATCAGCCAAATAAGGAGCGGTTATTCTTCTGTGATCAGAAGTTGTGTTTACATTTTGGGTTGGGGATGAGAACAACAAGTGCAGCCATTTTATAAATTGTCCTATTAAAAGAGCTGCTTGCTGCATGAGGCCCCTGAAGCCATGTTATGTGGTCTCAGCATCTGCTTTGTTGGAAACACATAGAGACTGTCATATTAGACCCCCACAAAATAATAAAATAAAGCAGTATGTTTCGGAGATTTAGGGATGAAAGAAATTATTGTGCCACCAAGCATCTACATTTAGTTCGATCAGGGAAGATGAGAGGGATATGCAATAAAATTGGTTTATAGCATGGGTTCAAATTATCCAAAACTATGTAAAACCCCTGTTTTAAATTTATTTTGTATCTGTTGCTGATTTAAACATGGTACCTAGACCAAAGATTAGCCATTTTTTTCCTCCATGTACCATTCTCTTATAATTTCTCCTTTTTTCTCTTTTGTTCCCCATCTTTTGTTGCCTGTGCTGAACTTTTAAGAACTCAAAAGCTTGCTCACTACTGAGTAACAATCGGATTAATAATACTGTCCTCACATGGATTATGGCATCTGTCTTCTAGTCAATATGATTTTCAATGGCCACTGACGCATACATGTTTGTATCATGGCAAAATTTGTGTTCAGGATAAAAGGCAAAAATTAAAACTGGAACAGCTAAGGACAACTGTCTCAGTTTAGTTGGCAACTAGGTGAAGGCAACATCATGAGATCAAAGCATGAGAAAAATTGTTGGGGCACATTTGTCCTGTAGTAAAAAAAAAGACTTACAGACTCAAAAGATTGAGGGCCATCAACCTTGGGAAATCATACAGATTTCATCTCAGTGCAGTTTACTGATATTGTCACTTTTCTGTGTTGGGTTTTGGTTATTTGTATTAATGTTAATTATGATCTTAAGCAAATACAATATATGTTTTAGCATCAATAAGGGAACTCAAAGTGATAATCATCTTACCTTAGCTCATTTTGATAGCTGGACTCTGGATAGTTGGACTCTTGAAAAGTAAAAGGACAAATTTTAGAATATAGCAAACAAGTATGTCAACTTACAGTACTAGGAAAGAAAAATCTAATGTTTTCATAATACCGAAAGATTGATCCAGCATCTAATGAAATGATTTGCAGTCACAAGTATTCTTAATTATTTGAACAGACATACTTGGGGGAGGTGGTTGTGGACCTACACTCTCACTGAAATTAAAGCAAACTATCATTGTGCAGGAACCAAGAACTTTTCATTCATAAATCATGCATCTAGCATCAAAGTATACATTCTGTCTATTATTGACAAAAAACCCTACTCTCTAATGAATTGCAAATATGAGTTGTAATCTGATTCACCTACACATGGAGTGCAGGGTTTGGTGGATTCAGTACCCTATTCTCTATACTTTCTCCCATATTGCTGTAATCTAATCATTGCCATAGATGCCAAATTGTAGTACAAACTGACTTTTGCACTTCAAGTCCACCCCTCAGCTTTGACTACCTGGAAGCTCACTCTTCCTTGCTGGCAAGACACAATGATGCCATTAGCAGAATTAAGAGAGACACAAAACATTTCAAGCACAAGCTGGAAATCTACATATCAGAGAGGGCTCATTCTATTGAGGAAGACATCAACAAACAAATCAATGATAAAGAGAGAGTTGCAGCAGCAATGGAGAATCCCAGTTTGCAGGAGATTGTGGGCCAGTGTGTGCTGGACCCCGACTGACTTGGAATATCTGCCTCCTTTGTATCAACTTCTTTATAACATTACCTTGAATGTAATACTAAAAAATATTTTTAAAGAATCATTTTGAAAATATCCAATTAATTGCAAACAAGAGTGAGCAGACCTGATCAATCTCAGATGAACTGTATAGAATAAAAAAATAATATTCTCTTTAAGTTGATATTTCTAAATATGAATAATTTTTATTGCCATATGAAAAAGAGATTAGACATCCAGTCTGGAATGGTATAAGGTCTTCTGTTCAAGCAGGGGGTTGGACTAGAAAACCTCCAAGGTCCCTTACAACCCTTTTATGTTCTATGAATGTTCTATGAAATTGTGTGAAAGGACAGATCCCTGAAAACCTCAAATTCAGCAATGCAGGAGAACCTCTGTTTGAAATGAATACAATGGCCACATTGTGGGATACTTAGTTCTTAAAGGTGAGGGTTTTTTTTCTTCTTCAGATGTTGCTGTTATCCCAGTATAGAATGCTAACTAGAACAGGGGTCCCCAACCAACGGGCCGTGGTCTGTTTGAAACCAGGCTGTGGGAGAGATGGGCAAGCAAGTTTGCAAAGCTACACTTGCGTGAGTGGAGGCCAAGTGCACACGTGCGAACCTCCATTTGCACGAGCAGCGGGCGCTTGCACTCCTGCATGAAGCTCCACTTTCTGCCCTCTGTTCACACATGTGGAGCTTCACACATATGCTTGTCCATCTCTCCCACGGCCTGGTTTTGGGGAGGCCTGGATTAGAATCTGAACAAAGACTGAGAAGATTTAGTTTTCTTTCTATCTTCAATTATGGAAGCTTGGTATCTCTTAAATCAACCTATTTCATAGGGTTGTTACTTTACAGAAAAACCGAAGGAAAGAATTTTATTCAGACTGCCTTGAATTGCTGGAATAATGGGCTTTATATCAAATAAACAAACAAAGAAATAACAGGTCTGAAGTAACTTATTAAAATTTATTGAAGGTTTGATGTGTAAACAATTACAATACAATTTAAGTGTATTGTTTTGTGAATGCTAATTATCTTTTTTTTCCTTACAAGTTATCCCTAGCCTGATTTTATCTTGCAGAAAAAATAAAAGCACAGAAACATTTTTTTTCATATAAACAAGCAGGGAATCTGTTTTTTGCACAAAATTAGCAGATTTAGATTTGTCTATTTGAAATTAAGGTTTAAGATGCAAAGCCAGTTCCAGAAGGCCCACATACCTTTCCTTCTTTTGCAGCAACATATAATAAGGAGAATAATAAGGATCAGAAGGAGTAAAAGAGCAACTGACAACACAACAGCTAAAATTATAGTTCGGATTCGCCAATCTTCATTATCACATCCTACTAAATAAAAATTAAGCAATGTTAAAGAGTACAATTAATTAGCATGAACATTTTAAAATGTTCCCAATTATTTTAATGAGTTCTGTGAAGTCATTCTTAATATATTTCAATTTTTAATTAGTAATGTTTCTTAGTGCAGATTTCTGGAAATCCCAGATTATTCACCAATTTATTTTCTCTTTCATTACTTTTATTTTTTTTGTACTAGTTTCCAATTATGATTTGTAGTGAACAAATTAATCATTACTAATTCCAAGTTTTGGACATCTCAAGAAACTGAACTGTATAATGTAACAAAGGTTAATGGGGCTGGAGGAATCGCATGAATGCACTTTGATTTGAGTAACCTGAAACATGTTGCCTAAAAAGCTTCTTGGAAATCTTTTTATGCGTTTTACGGTGGTATTTTTTATCATGAATAAAAAGTTTTGTTTATACCTTGGGCTTTTGTCCTTTTTTTAGGGAGCATGTATTTTCATGTGAGCTAATTCATCTTTCTCTGTTTAAAAAAATCCGCTGCATCTATATTGTTTTCTGGGTTTAATTACTGTACATGATTTTTTTTAGCATTTTATTTGTTTTGGTTGGACTTGGCAAATCACCCAGAAAACATGTTGAAAGCAGCCATATCAATTTGATAAATAAATACTGACAGCATGTGAATTTTCTACATTGTAGCTGACATGCCTCCACTTCAGCTTAATCATTAGAAAGACTGTATATTCTCCAGCCTTCTATATATATGCGTCTTTGGAGCAAAATTGGCCTCTCATTGAAAAATGAATGATGTTCCTCCATAATCAGTTAAGTAGTCATTCTTACACTTAATGGTATTTGGTTTTCTTCCAATCTGAGCTGTAGGATCCAATGAGAGAATCAAAAAAGTCAGTACAGCAGCTGTAGCTCCACAGTCAAAACTCTGTCCCTTTTTTATATGTATCATGCATGTCGCATATGTAAAAAAAAGGAGTGAAGCATCAGTTGTATTAGTCATCTTGATTTTTCTCTCTCTCTTTCTCACAAACACACACACACACACACACTGTCATCATTTCTGATTCTGGGATGTGTCATGCAAACTATGGTAAATTGTAGAATATGTATATACAAAACAATTTATTAACTTCCACAAAACCACTGTAATGATAAATATTCATTTAGTATTATACTAAATATTAATATTTAGTAAACCTGTGTGGAAAGTCAGCCCTCCCCCCCCGAGAAAGAAATATTTTTGGGAATATTAAAAGGCAGAATATTATATTTCCCCAAAGGATCTTAAAGGTAGAACCCACCCAACCCCAATTCTCTCTGCCCCAAACAGAAACCAGGTCTGCAGAAATGCAGATGTGATAATCTTGTCAGAAAGATTGGAGCCAGGAAGCTGGGATTAGAAAGATAAAGATCCCTAGAATCAACAATCCCTCACCAAAAAAATAAATACAAATAAATCCAACACTCATCAGCCCCAGGGAAGCAGGATATGTCCTTTGGGACATAATAGGATTGACCCACCACCATCAGAATACCAGAAAGGCACACTCAGTCTCAGGTCAAAGTTTATGCCACAGGAACAACTCCATACAAAGCCCAAAGGAGGTATAAAAGCCCCCCACTCCCTGCTACATGTGGTCAGTTTTTCCCAAAGCCATCTTTCTGTCTGGCTCTCCTCTTCAATAAACTGCAACCTTCTTTCTAAAGCAGTCTCCACTTTGTTTATTCCCTGCTTGGACTGGACCCTGATGAAGATTTTTCTCTCAACAATGGGACTCCAAGCTAACCTCTCCAATGGACTGACTGGTAAGCCCCATCTTGCTGGCAACAGATCCCTTGTGTCTGTGGATGGGTTTCCCAGGCCCTACCCATGTGGAGCAAGGGTTTTAAAGGGAGTTTTGAATTTGAGCTCAAGGGCTGCTTTGGAAAGAAGGTGAGTACCTCTAAATTTTAACTCTTTAAAGCCCAGGGGAGCGAGAGAAATGTGTGTATGTCTGTGTGTGAGAGTGAGAAGACCCTTTTTCAAATCAGAGTTGGATTTTGCTCCCTCTGGCCTTTCCTAACTGCAGAAAGGATCTATTCAAGTAACAGACTCTGGAAAGCATGGGGGTTTGGCCAGAGCGCAGGACCTTTTCTTAGGGAAAAGGGAGAGGCTGTGTTGAAAATGAAATGAAAAAATAAATGAAAGAATCAGATTTGGGCAACTAGCAGAGCCCTATTCTGGAAAGGAGATACTCTGAAATCACGGTGGACAGAGTTCTCCCAGGCCATTTGCCTAAAAAACCGAGGGGATACCACAGGTTGGAAGGTACCTCCACCTGTTGGGGGTGGTGTATTCCGCGGGCGGTGTATTCTGCAGGTTGCGAGGGACCAAGGAGAAAGCCTTGTAGTCTCATCATGGATGGTAGGAAAGAGCATGGGAAGCTCAGGATCTAGGATCCCACCGAGGTCTCCTTTAAGGAGGCTAATGTATGCCTGGGGCCGGGACAAATTGCCCACCCAGGTGGGAATGTGTAAGAAGCATGCATGCAAATTATGCAGGAGGGGACTCTGCTCAGGGATGAAGTAGGAAAAATCAATTTGGCTAAATAAAGGTACTTAAAAGGAAAATATATATAGAAACAGCTTCTCTCTCTCTCTCTCTCTCCAACCATGTGATATGTTTAAGATTTGTGCCTTCCCTAATTTGAGCTAACTGAGATTTATGATGGGAATGACCAGGATATGTAAAACTAAGAGTTCTATTTCCTTTTCTGTTCTCTTTTCCTTGTCTTTGTGTGTGTATGTGTGTCAAAGTTTTTGTGTATGAGGTAAATGTAACTGTTGGGTATCTCTAATCCCTAGAGACAAGAATTTTAAAATTCTGCTTAAAATAAGCCACCAAAAGGAAATTACGCTCACTCTGTTTGTCTGACCAGCAAACAGGGTGAAGATTTTTCTCTCTCTGTGTGTACTTGTAAGAACAGCCCAAAGTTGTCAGGAGAGAATGTTTTAAGTTCATCTACAGGAAAGGTTTCATTCTTCCATTTTTGTATGTGTTGTAAATGGATTTTATCTGTCTATCCTTTTTCTGAAACATGAGGTATGTCTGGCTACAAGAGCCTCATGAGCTCAAGTTTACTTGTGTAGGAAATAACCTTCTTCTTTTTAAGTTACTTTTCTTATCCTATCACTAATCAGTGAAACTACTATGAAACTAATCCTGGAATACATAAGCATTTATTTTCAATCTCTAATGTGGTATTTGTATCTAAATTGTGCATTGGTAATGCTGGACAAAATGCTGTCATGATGTTTAAATATTTTGAAAACAGATATAAAAGGTAGACTCTCCTGCCCCTGGCAAATTGCATACATATTAGACTTTTAAAATTATTTGGAATTTTCAGCATTCTCAAGCTGCCCAGCATTTTCAAGTTGCAAGTGCTTAAGTCCTCTTTAACATGTTGCAAATGTTCAATTTCAGAAGTGAGACCTTTCATTTTTTGTTCTCTTACCAGAATCCAGCCTCTCTTTTGTCCTCATCTGTGGTGTCCCCATTTTGTCTGCTTATTTTTTCTTTAACAACTGCAGTAATGTCTTTTCAAACTCTGCCTGCAAGCTACCCCCCCCCCCCCATCTACTTCTCAATTTCTTATTTTCTGTCTGATCAGCAAAGCCTCTCCTGGGAGAGTCCACCCAGAAAGGGGGGAGGAGACCTTGTTCTCATATCTTTCAACCCTACACAGATGACCCCTACAACCTTTGGAAGCAGAGCACACTGACCCAGATTCTGCCTCCATCCATTTGAGCCAGGAAATGGGGTTTGAATCCAGCCATCCACCAGAAAGCCACCATGCGACCAGAGTGGAACAGATCTTCCCAAGTCCTACCATCCCCCCCCCCAATATGCCTGTGAAAGCTGCAGAGAAAGGAAGGAGGCCTGGAACCATTGGCCCTCACATGAGGCCCCAGAAGACAACTGGAAAGACTATGGGGGGAGGGCAGAAACTCATTGTAAGATTTCTTACCTCATTTGTATTGTAATAAGCCATTTGAATGTATTTATGGAGGGATGGCATTTGGGAATGGTTGGCACAGCAAGTATTGAACACCTAGGAATTCTGTCTGGTGGGAAGAAAATTTGTCCAGGATGCTTGTATTGCCTGTTTTGTATGAGTAGCTACACGCACACACGCACACACACACCATTCAAAATCACACTGAGTCTATCCCCTTCACCTACCTCACTAAAGCTCCATACTGGTTCTTGCCCTGTGGCATTAAAGCTTTGCATGCACAACTTCCTGCAAATTCCAAGGGGGAGGGAAACAGGCCCCCTCAGCAATTTGCAGTTCATATGCTCTCAGTGAGAAGGTAACAGGAAAGAGATCTCCAAAACCCAAGCCCTGAATATGTTGCACTGGTGGACTCAGAGTGGGAATCCTAAGGCTCACTGTATGCAATTTAATAGTCTGGCTTGCACACTGGCTAACCTCAATTGGACATCACAAATCTGGATGCACTGAATTAAGAGCTAAGGCAGGCTAAGAAAGCAACCCTTGAAAATGGGCAGCCAGTGGTTATGTACTGAGGAAAAACATGGCTGTGAAGAATTTTGGGAGGCATGTGCAGACCTGACTGGAAGCTCAAAGTGACATCCAACATTTGAAAATAATTGGCACAGAATATTGAACACTATAAATTTATTTTCCATCTAACAGAACTTTTGCCCTGACTTTTAAACCTTTATGGGTTGGAAGATCCCCTTTTGGGAGCCACTGCAGGAATATTTTTCTGCTGCCTCCATTTCTGCTGCCTCCTTTTTGCATTAAGAGTTTAAAAGCTTGTTTATCAAGTCTCCCTGACCAGATCAATTTTTAATTTTGTGGCAGTAAAAGTGTGTCACTCACACTCTTATGGCACAAAGGGGGGATTGTGGGAAGTCACACACACACACCCAGAAAGAAATACTTTTGGGAATATTAAAAGGCAGAATATTATAGTCCCCCAAAGGATCTTAAAGGCAGAACCCACCCAACCCCAATTCTCTCTGCCCCAAACAGAAACCAGAAACCCAATTGTTAAGTAACACAGTTATTAAGTGAATCTGACTTCCTCATTGATTTTACTTGACAGAAGGTCACAAAAGGTGAACACATGATCCCAGGACAGTGTGACCTTCATAAATATGAACCAGTTGCCAAGCATCCAAATTTTAATCATGTGACCATGGGGATGCTGCAATGGTTATAAGTATGAAAAAGGGTCATAAGTCACTTTTCCCAGTGCCATTGTAACTTCAAAGAGTCATTAAATGAATGGTTGAAAGTCGAAGACTAACTGTACAGGTGTCTTTGACTTACAACAATGATTGAATGACCAAAATTTCCATTGCTAAGTGAGGCAGACTTTAAGTGAGTTTTGCCTTATTTTATGACCTTTTTTGCCACTGTTGTTAAGTGAATCATGCAATCATTAAGCAAATCTGGCTTCCCTATTTATTTTGGTTGTCAGAAGCTGGCTGGGAAGATTATAAATGACAAATGATCACATGACTCTTGGACAGTGCAACTGTCATAAATACATTCCAGTTGCCAAATGCCCGAATTTTGATCATGTGACCATGGGGATGCTGCAACTGTCATATGTGTGAAAACTGGTCATAAGTCACTTTTTCCAGTGTAGTTGTAACTTCAAATGATCACTAAATAAATGGTTGAAAGTCAAGGACTACCTGTAAAGCAATCCATTGAATTGGCTTTTTACTCTAAGAAACCCAATTCTCAACAAAGTGTGAAAAGCAATTAAAAACATGAGTCTACTAGCCCACCTTGTGTGCTTGTTGAAGATTTGGCTGCTAAGAAGTAAGGACTGGGAATATGAAGCAACTGGTTCAAAACTGGAATAGCAGTGTGCTGAGGCTGTATACCATCACCTTATTTACTTAACTTATATGAAGATTATATTATGAGAAATGCTGAACTAGAAGAAATGAAAAGTGGAATTAAAATTACTGGGAGAAATTTCAGCAGTTCCTAATATGCTATCACTCTGAAGGATAGAAGTGATGGAATGCTTGTGGAATCGTCTTGTTGAAGATGAAAGAATACAATAGTCCATCTGTTGCTCTGTATTAAAGCCACTAAGATTGTATCAGCAGGCTACAGCAAATCAATACAAAAAAGTGAAAAAGTTGAAGTAGAACTAGAGTCAATTTTTCTCAGTTTAAACTTTCAAACTGTCTGAATGTTTGGGGTAACATTCAAATAGTAACCAATCATGACTTCTGCTACTTGGGAAAAAAGACTGCCAGATTCAAACAGAATATTAATGTGCAGGTATTATATCACAAAGGTATATTTTGTATACATAATATTATCAATATAATGGTTTTCCTAGTTTAGCATGACTGTAAAATCCAAAAAGCCAAATGAAGAAAAATTTGAATTTTAGGCCTGGAAAAATTTGCTGAGAATATTGTGGACAACGAGAAGAACAAACGACTCAATATTTGAGGAAGTAAAACCAGACTGCTCAATGGAAACATTAATACTGAAGCTAAAGTTTGGACATGTAATGCAAGGGCAAGGATCCTGAGAAGAAACCACTTTGCTTGGAAAAATTGAAGGCAATGGGAAAAGAGCTTGATAGAAGACAAGTCACGAGATACTACCACTGATGACAAGCATGAAGAACACAATGAAGAGAATAATCCTAGCAAATGACAGATAATCCTGCACCATAAAGAATCAGAAATCACTGAATGGCAGCAACAGTGACCACATATTTCTGTATAATATGGCCAATTTCCCACAGATGTTCCTTGACTAATATAACATAACAACTGTTATCGAAAACAATAACTGTCTATTACTTTTTATGAGAATATATCTGACTGAGATAAAAATGAGTTAATTATACTTCGTTAGAATAGTGAAAGAATCTTTTTCATATCTTATTCCTAAGATGCCCTTGCAGTGTGGTCAAAAATGAAGATGGAGGCTGCCATGGGCAAGCCAAAAAAAAAATCCTTTTTGCACGGTGGCATTTTACCACATTAACCCAAATGTCTTATTACTATATATTGCCAGAATGGTAATAGGAGCATCTTCAAGATCAATCTTTATCAAACTGGTCCCCTCCGAATGCTAGATAAAAGTTCCTGGGGAAAAAAAAGTTGTTTCTATGGTAATTGGAGATGATGAGAACTATTGTCACACAAATTTGGGAGGCAACAGATTGGAGAAGACAATTCCAGGGTTAATTTCACAGCTTACACAGACAAATTGATGCATCTCTAATGAGACTCATAATCCATGAACCTGACAGCACTGAGTAAACCAAATTCTGTACCTTTTATGGGTACATATTAAGAGTGCATTAAAAATTTCAACAAACATGAACTGCACTGATAAGATATTCACTTACTTGGCGAAGGTTCATACACAGTTAGAGAGTGCATTTATGTCAGCTAAACAAGTCAGAGTGCTATTGGCCAATGGGCTCAGAGTTAAGATATTCACTGTATAAGCCATTTTATATCTTACTATAGTTAAAAGTCTTATTAAGACAAGATAAAAGCATAAATGAGGTTTTCCTATTTGAGATGCATTTTCAATCTGTATGGATAAACAACTTGAAATCCAAAATAGTTTTTCAGAGTCCCTTGTGAGTTAGCCACACACTGTATATCCTCTGTAGGTAATCATTAACTTATGATCATAATTGAACCTTGCAATTATGGTTGTAAGTCATGATGTTTGTAAAATGAATCATCATGAGACAAATCTGATTGTATGACCTTTTTTGGGTGGTCATAACATGAACGTGGCGGTTGTAAAGCCAACAGTAGTTATCAAGCAAATCCATTGTTTGGTACAGCCTGGCTTTTGCCAGAAACTGGAAGTTAATGCCAATTTCTGGCAAAAGTGTCATAAATCACAGCTATGTGATATCATAATCTCAAAATCAGGTTGTGAGTAGCTTTTTGGGGTGGGAGGGGTCCTTCATAACCTAAAAGAGTTGGTAGGTGACCAGTCATAACTGAAATTCTATTCATGTTTCTTGTCCATATGCTTCTTCATTCCCAGTAGCAGAACAATTAGCTCCTCATCTAGCAGGGTATCAATGTTTTGTTTTGCCCTCCTACAATTTTGAACAGCAAATAATGTACAGGACATGTACATACTAAAAAGAGAATATATGTTACAGATATGTGCTTCCATCCACAAGCCCTCCCATAGTAACAAGTCTCAGTTTTCCTAAATTTCACGGCCTTTTGCTCGCATGGATATAAAATTCTGTGAACGGAATTTTATATCCAAGAGAGTCAGTGTAGTTCACAGAAGCTTCTGCCATCTCCCCCTCATTAAAATGTTGCAGTTAAAGATGCCACAAAATCTTCACAGTTTTTACAGAAGAAAATAGAAAAAAGAAAGAAAAAAAATCAATTTAAAATGATTAATGAACAATTAACAAAGACATACTTACTTTGTACTGAAAGAAATGCATATCTATAGTCATTGTTCTGGAGGCTACATCTGATTTCTCCAGAATCTGTCAGCTGAACATTATGGATCATCAGCTCTGAAGTAAACCTGTTATCACTTGTGTTAGAGCCTTTCTGAGTATATTGCTCATCTGTTTCAATAGTTTGTCCTGAACTCAACACGGACAGCTTAGGATTTCCATTGAAAAGCCATATCAAAATTTTCCACCCCTCTGATACTGTGCAGCTAAATCGAGCCACTGAACCTACAACAACTGTTAAATTTTGAGGGCCTTCTACGATGGCATAGCCAAAGCCAGGATCTGTAAAGCAAAACAAATGGGAATTAAAACTATACCAAAGTATTTCCTGCTTATATTGCTAGACTTGAACAAGAGGATAGGACTTGATAACATAGGATCAAGGTATAATATCTAAAGTGTGTGTGAACACTGAAGAATAGTTACAATCCTATTTGAACAAGGAAGATGGAAGAGACATTGATTTGGTAATACAGTGATAATATAGAGAGAAGACATGAAATGTGAAAGACTTTCTTATCCATGTTAGTAATAAAAACATTTCACGTTACAAATTTGCCCTGTGCTTCAAGATAATAAAAATCTGGTTGCAGTATGATTAACTAAGGCCGATCATTTACAGGGCAAAGTACATATTGCATAGAAATATCTCCTACAGTGATCTGTTGTCCCTTGCATAAAAAAGGCAAAGTTGTTTTGATTTTAAAGCCCTGGTATTACTTCTTTTCACACATGCACACACACACACAAATAAACACACACAACCCATATGGTCTGGGAACAGTTTAATTTTAAGGAAAATTATTATTTGCAAAGGTAATACTTCAAAGCAACCTATCTTATCTGGTAAGGTTTCACATCATGGAAGCGTTTTGCTGCTCCTGGGATATTTAATTTTCTTCTTTATATTCGTAGTTTATTAAAGAGGAGATTGGATGTTCCCTACCCCTTTTCTTGTTTGGTCCCATTTACAAATCAAAGTGCAATGACCTTGACCTACCCTGCTGGCTATAAGCAGGTGAAGATATCAGGGTCATACTCTTTCTCTCTGCCTTTCATTCTTATGTGGCTGAGAGGATATCAGATTCATTCTGCTTTTACCAGCATCAAAGCTGATTCTTGCTTTCAGGGAAGCCATTTGATTAGAAACAAGCCACAGTTGTTTAGGAATACTCACCCAATAAAAACATAATCAAAGGCAAACATGGGGTTGTACCACTTTGTACTTAAACAAAGATAGAAACTCTAGGAGCGAAAGTTGGTATAAAATAAGCGTTCTCACAAATGATAAATCATGACCCTGGGACACCTGGTTTATACTTGCCCCTCCCCAATCCTTCTGTACCATATGCTTTTCCCCCTGAAGCATCTATTCCCCATTGCTAAATGGAGCCTCCACATTCAGAAGCACTTTATTGATGGTGAGGTCTAGCAGCACTGAGGAAAAGCTGCAGCTCAAGGGTCTTTTCTGTAAAATTGGGGGGGCCTTGTTTGGCCAATGCTGCCCAGAAACCTGGGATAGTGGGTGGGAGGGTTGTTGATCCCAGCCTCCTTTCCCATCAAAACTGGGAGGGGATGCTGGGAACTGTAGTTCTTTAGAATTGAAAGTCTACAAAACCACTTACCTCTGGCCTCTTTCGTGGATGCTAGGTGGTGGTAGGATTTTATTTATTTATTTATTAAGATAGGCTCTATTCTGCCCTTTCCTACAACAACATTGTGAGGTAGGCAGAGCTGTGAGAGTGCCTGTGTCCCCAGTCTTAATCCACCATATTGACTTTACAGGACACTGTTAACAAGCACACCCAGAGTACTTGGATAGGAGACCACCAAGCGATCCCAGAATTGTAGGCTTGACAGGGAAGTCTTCTTGAGGCCTTGGCAGGGGAACATCTGTGATTTGCTTTTTCCTAGCACTATTGCGCATTTCCCAACAGCAGGCAGGGCCTCAATCTTGATGTCTCCCATCTGCAAAATCGGGTTGATACTACTTCAATGCAGGACAGCATCCTTTGCAGGAAAGTGAGAATTCTAGAAGGGTCTTCTTTATCACAGAAGGGGAAGGGGGAATGCCATGCACCTGCTCCTTTCCCGGACTTGGCAGGTCTTGAGAACACGTCTGGGTGTTCACCAAGGTGGTAATCATTTGTGTGGAATTGCTCCATACAAATTGTATGTTATTGTTATTTAAAAGAGAATGTACTTTTTAAAATAACAATAAACAGAACAGTTTTATCTGTTCTAGAAGGAAGATTGCTTCCAACTGCATTAAATTTGGTTGTTTTTTTTCTCCCAGTGTTCCATAAATACTTTTAATCAATTAGCATAAATTGTAGATATTAAATCTAATGAAGGTAAGTGTAAAACAGCCAGTAAACACTAAGATATATTATCACTGTATAGCATGAGAAAAAAATAAGTACACCCATCTAAAAGTTTTTTTTAACATATGGAGACATATCAATAATCTATCTTCATTCAAGCAACGTATAAAGATGATGCAATTAAACAAAACTATAAAAAAGACTTTTCATTCATTCATGCAACAAAAAACCCAACAGATATGCCATTTTCTGTGTGGAGAAAGTAGTTACACCCCTGGCTTGAATATCTGCTATTAGCTCCTTTGGCTGCGTGCCCCCAGTACCCTCGCAATCCCTACAAGCCGCAGGCATGCAATCCCTGCCATCCCCACCCCCAGCACCTTTGAGATGCCTGCCAGCCGCACACCATTCCCTCCAATGTTCCTGCAATCCCTGCCAGCTACACGCATGCAATCCCTGCCGCCCTCTGCCACACCTATAAGATGCCTACCAACCTTTTGCCCCAGTGCACCTGCAATCCCTGCTGCCAACCACCCCAATTGGCTGCCGGGAGGTGCAGCTATTTGTCCCCTGCATCAAATCACTGGGGTACAAATGTGCCCCAGGGAATTGGCTGGGATGATGGGCGGAGTGCAGGGCCAGGGGGCCATTGGCAGTGGAGAATTGCCTGCAGAGGGCCTTTGGATGAGGAAAGACTGCCGTGGGTTGGCTGCAGCAGGTGGACAGGAGTGAATTAGGTGCAGAAAGTATCGGCGCCTAATCATCCCAGACCCCACTGAGAAGTCCCTTCTTCTGGGTCCTGCCAGATGTACCTCCATAGGGGATAGGATCCACAACTTTAAAAGTTTGAAGAGCATGGAGGAAACTCAAGGCACAACATAACATTATATCTTTAGTGTGTCTCTTAGTACCTGTCATGTTAGTGTTTCAATGGGCTGTAGAATTACAGCAGATAATCAGGCCCAAATCAAACATGTATTATGGCAGATATTGTGAGAGGCCTTATTTTGTTCAATCAGGGGAAGCATACTCTGGATCATATCTGTTAAGGACCATCAGCTGGTGGGCTCCTGGAGGAGAGCCTTTTCTGCTGTGACACCTCTCTGGAATGTCATCCCTCTGGGACTTAGATTGGCCCTTCTCTGTTGGCTTTCTATAAAGACTTGAAGACTTGGTTCTGTGCTTGAGATGCCAAATACCTAGAAGAGCCCATTTCTTGGTTGTGTTGAGTTGTTGAGTAGTATTTTTGTAATTTTTCCAAGCTGCTATGTGTTTTTAGATATTTTTCCTTTTTGTATATGTGTTTATCATTTTTAATATTGTTAACTGTCCAGAGTCTACAATAATGCATAAATACACAAAGGATCATACCTGTTAGGTAGACCATCAGAGTGATAATCAGCCCAGTCCATCCCTGAAATTTGTCCATTGAGCAAGCTGATTCCCTGAATCTGAAAAATGACAGCCATATAAAACTGTATATTATAAATTATATTTTTGTAACCACTTGAGACAGATACATTAAAAAAACCCACTGATCCTTTCAACATTCTGAATAAGAAAGTGGTGCATGTAAACAGAAAGACAGTAAGCTGACTATAAAAGGAAACACAGTCATTAAGTGATGTACTTCATTTATTTCAGGGGTATCATGAGAGATTAAGCAAAGAGTTTGTGAGAAGTTTTACATCCAAATATATTTTATTCTTTATACTGTTTCCATCTTCCCTTAAAGTATTAACAGAATCCACAATGGTCTGAGAATCAGTGTCTCCACTAGATAATTGGCAATCAAGCTGAAAATAAGTAAATCAATTAAAATTAGCGAACTTCCTCAAACCTCCAAATAAGTTAACCAGACGTAATCCACATATCAAAGGATAAGGTCTGCAAACACAAACAAAATTAAATTAGGTGTCTCAGCAGAACTGCATGTTCACAAGAATACATATTTACACACACACACAGAGTTCAAGTATCACCCTAGAATTAGCACACAGACTACTTTCATATCCCAGACAATCTCCCCTTATAAAAATCTGCTGCTGTACCCCATTTCTCTGCAGCGTACCCTTAAAGGAAAACCCAAATTATTTTTCTGACAAGTTGCATGCCTGGTCCTGTGCAAGATAGTCCAAATGCCACAGAGGTTCAGTTCTCTCTGCATCCACAAAAGAAGGTTATAAATAGGATAGAAACTCATTCACATTCTCACATGATAAAGAACAGCCTGTTCAGGAGAGTCAACCTATAAAGTCTTTGATATCATTGAGAAGCTAGAGAATCTGGATTTTTCCAGAGGTTAGATATGTTTAGCCTAGTTGATAATTAGCATTATACAAGTCATTATAAGAATGACACTTTTTACTGTTAAAAAAATCTGAGTTTTTTAAAGTCTTAAATTCCAAAAAAATATTTTAAAAGATTGCCTTATCAGTACAAGAAGCTGACAACACAATCTGTTACATACCTGTTTATCAAGTCTCATTAGCAATATCAGAAATATTGGTCACCTGAATGCTGTTTAGGGCTGTAATACTAAGCAACTGTTACAACCTGAAAGTGGCATTCAGATTGTTAGTATTTTTGACAAACTGTGACAGGTGATTAGCGAAACACTGAGTATGGTGATTGAAGGATCTTCCAAGATCTGCAAAATCTATTTAGATAACTGTTGGCAACCAATAATTGTGTACAGGTGAAACACAACTTGCAGATGAGAGATGAAGTGTTCTGGTCCTATTTCATGTCTATAACCCTATACTGTGTAAAGAATTGCTATTTTCTTTGTCCCTTTCCCAGCACATTAGAGAAATCTTCTGTAGGTGAACAATTTGTAAGGCTGTTTTTACAGAGCTGTCCTACAGGCTAACAAAATAATCCTAGAACATTTACTCTAAATAATTTTCTTTATTGAATTAGGTGCGAGGTGAGATAACCCTACTGAACACATAAAATATTTTCTTTGAGCAAATGTGCATAACGTTGAAGCACAGGGTTCTCCAACCATGGCAACTTTAAGACTTCAACTTCCAGAATTCAGAACTCAGCATGGTTACTCGACAAATTCTGGGAGTTGGTCCACAAGTCTTAAAGTTACCAAGTTTGGAGAGCCCTGTAGCATGCAGATGGCTTGCAAAAAAAAAAAAAAATCAATCCAATGGAACTAGATTTCTTGCTTTTTGTAATTTTGATTTTGTAATTTCTATGGCCTAAACATATAATTGGTGATCATAGATTCCCCCCCCAGGAAATACATTTTGAGGTCCTTAAGTATATCAGTACAAAGAATTATCTTACCTTTTTAGTTGAAGACCATGGTTCAGAAAAGTTTGTCTCTATAGGAAAAAGAACATGATGTCTGAAATCTTTTCCATACAAATAGCTGCTCCAACAGACACACAGTCAGATATTCTGAACATCTCTCAGTCCCTCTTCATAGTTTAACCGGAAGGTTGTAATAAAATACTTTATTTCAGCTTCTGGTTCCTGATTGTGTCCTGTATAACTGCTGCAGTCACTTTTTATCTCAATAGATAAGGCCTGGAACTACAACCAATGTGTGTCTCTTGCTTTTTAATAATTAACAAGTATTGCAAAAGCATAAGGTAAAATGCAGCAATGAAACTATTTTTAATGAAATCTCTTAAACAGTTAAAGCAACAGGGACATCTGTTGTCAAAACTATGTAATATTCTGCTCCTTTTAGTATGTAAAAAACAGAAACGAATAGTCTGACATTTTCACAATTGCCATAAAATGTAGTACATTTCTTTTATAGTATTTCTACATAAAAATATATGCCTGCTGTTGAATTGTTTTCTGCTCTAGAGAATAGAAGAATTGATGGTAGGAACAAAAATGAAGTAATTTTAGTGGAAAACTAAAATAGCTTTCATTAGTTTTGCTTTCCATAGTTTGACAACCCTTCTATATATTATGTGATACAAATGAGCAACAATATAGTATAGATCTAAAATTGTATTCAGGGCTCCAAGATCTGAGTTTCTAAAATCCAGATACCACTAGGTGGCAAGTAAGTTTCATTTTTCAATAATTCTTTTTTGCATCTGGTTGCTCCCATTGTCATCAGGAGTTTTGCAGCATAAATTTAAGACCTGTAATATATTTATACATTTGCCATCAAATTATTCCAGTTCAGGTTTTTTTTTGCTTCAGGTTCTTATATTCTAAGGGTTAATATGTTCTTCTCAAGCCCCTGTAGTTTTATGCCAATTTCACTGTTTGCGTGAGCAGCAAAGCCAAAAACTGGTAGATGGGTAGTCCTCGACTTACAACCACAATTGAGCCCAAAATTTCTGTTGCTAAGCAAGACAGTTACATGTGTTTTGCTCCATTTTTCGACCTCTCTTGTCAGAGTGGTTAAGTGAATCACTCAGTTGTTAAGTTAGTAACATGGTTGTTAAGTGAATCTGATTTCCCCATTGACTTTACTTGTCTGAAAGTCGCAAAATGTGATCACATGATCCTAGGACACTGCAAGTGTCAAAAATATGAGTCAATTGCCAAGTGTCTGAATTCTGATCACACAACGAAGGGAATGTTGCAACGGTCATAACTAAGAAAAATGGTCATCAGTCACTTTTTTCAGTGCATATGTAACTTTGAATGGTCACTAAATGAACTGTTGTAAGTCAAGGACTACCTGTAGTCTTCACAGATTTTAATGCAGGAAAATTCAATTAAAGCAATTGATGATACTTCTGTATTACATAAAGATGAGAAAAACTATCCCTAATTAATCTTCCAGAGAGAAAATTTTGACAAATAAGCAGAATACTGTCAAAACCTAGTTCCCTAGCAGGGCACAGGGGTTCTAAAAGAAAGAAAAAAGAAGAAGAATAGATATAAATGTTAATTATTGACTTTCTTGGAGCATTGACTCTGGTGGGTTTGGTTTGTGTCCTCTTAAATTGCATATTTCCCTGCATTAGTAATAATCTAGTGTTGTTTACTGGATCATTGAAAAACTTGCTGACCATTTTAGTTGATCTTAATAATGACATTGCTTTATGGGAATCTATTTTGAACAGAAGAACCGACAATATAAATGCTTTAGGATGAAGTTACTGTAATTGAAGTTAAGTCCACTTAACTGCCTGTGGCTATGGCACTTGCCCGCAATACTATAAAATATACTTAAAATTATCAGTGGGGCTGTCATCTATATGGTCCAACCTACTATGTAGTAACTTAAGTGTGGTATTGCAGTTGGTAACACATTAGCTTGGTATGAATTCTGCAATTGTGATTCTTTTTTTAATCTGCTCTACTTCAATTTGCTCATCTGAGTATCAGATCCTTTTTTTTCCTTCCAAAGCACACATTTTATTTGCCTCTTAATAAACGGACTGTTTTTCTTCCTACAGTTGAATTAAGATTTTTAATGGGAACTAGCTATCTCTAATGAAGTCCCAAAGTTTCATTGATGCATACAGGATTAATAGTACAGCATGCAGTTGAAATGCATGTTTGCATTAAGTGGAAAATAGTACTCTACAGTATTCATATAATGCAACTTTAATGATATTTAAATAATTTAATTCCTGCTTTGGAATTATTTTAATGGTAAAGCAGGATAGACATTTTATATAAACTAATAGTGGTATTTTGGAATTAATGCATTATTCATTTTCTAAAATAAGCAATGTATGTGTTGCTCACTGATCTATGTCTAATCCTATTTTGAAAACATTTTATGCTATTAATTGGCTGATCTTGAAAAATTAAGCAAGATCAACCTGGTTGTCATTTGGATGAGAAACCACCAAAAAGTACCAGAGTTGAATGCAAGACAATGGCTAGCCACTTCCATATTATTGTTAAGAAAACAGTATTGATATACTCATAACATCACTAGG
This sequence comes from Azemiops feae, assembly GCA_023970755.1. Lineage (NCBI taxonomy): Eukaryota > Metazoa > Chordata > Lepidosauria > Squamata > Viperidae > Azemiops > Azemiops feae. Next base: position 136,953 of record JALGBA010003991.1, on the reverse strand, counting down.
AATTGAGTTTTATTCAAGGAAGATTTTATTTTTTTAACCATGCCCTTTGTGCATGTATCCATGTGCAGATTTGAATAAAAAAATCACAATATTTATTTAATATGGAACTTGTGAATTGAAAAAACAAATATCTAAAATAAAAGGATAAGGCTGCCCATACTTGGAAGGGACAGTGTGAATAAATTAGATATTACTTTAAGGAATAATTATAGAGAGATCCTTCTGGAATGAATTACATTAGACGCTGAGAAATATTAAGTTAATAAAGTGCTGGGAAGTAAAGAATTAGAAGGAAAACAAATGTTTGACATTTGGACAACATCATACAACATAAATGGATGTGTACTTTTTATGAAGGGGAGGGAATGAGCCAATAGGATATTGAAGAAAAAAGATGATGTTCTTCACTTAGTCAGGGTATCCTGGTGCTTTCTGCTTTCCTCAGCATCTTTCTTTTTCTTGGTCCACTCTTTGTGAGATTGATAAAATATTAAAGAATGCTACAATGGATGGTATGACAAGCTCAAATACAAGAGAAAGATTCAAACACTCTTCCTTCCCTTCCCCTTTTCCTTCCCTTGAGTGGTAATAGATTGTCAAACTTTTCACATTTAACCCTCTAATCACTTATCAACTTCAAATTTGTAACCAATTTTAAGCCAGATTCTAACAAGAAACAAGTTCTTATTTTGTTTGTTTTACAAATCATCTACCACCATTATAGTACTGTAAATATCAACCCTTGTCTGGTTTTTCTTCATGCAATAGGATGTGGTGGCAAACATTTACTATACCTAACATCCCACAGGATTAGGGAGGAATAGGTCAACAGCTTGCCAAATTTAGAGGAGCACTACTTGAATCTTGTGGCTTAACCATATCAAGTTGAGTAAAGTATAATGATTTTAAGGTATCTTGGAGCAAATCTTAGTAAAGATGGAAATCTTTTGTGCAATGTTGAATAGGGATAATTCTGTTAAAATCAATTTAGGTATCTTGAAGAAAAATTTGTGAGAGATATTTCTTGACACCTTGGAGCTGGATTTAGTAGAGATATTCTGAGTTAAACAAATACAGTATCTGTAGGGATTTCTGGAAAATTTGGGATCCACATCTGTTAAGAGATATTCCTAACATATTTTAGGTCAATATCCTAATCATATCTTAGATTTGTTAAAGACAAAAGTGAAAGGTGGGACAGCTAATAAGCTTAGGCTACCAAAAGCAGAGTTTAATTGGTTTAATTGCTAGATATCAGTCAATGACACGAAGTGAGTTATATGAGAGAGAAAAAAGTGTGCTGACACACTCCATACTTGAGGTCTTATGATTTAAATGTTAATACCTGCACAGAACTCTTTGCTTCCAAAGGATATGAAGAAACTGTATGGAAGGTTTTACTCACAGTCAGTGGAAAGTTTGTTTTTCAACATTGTTTTTTCTTGAAAGAACAAGAGATCTCAGTGTAGTGAACATCTGCTATCCAAAACCTCTGATTTGACAAACAGATAAAAGGTTAGCTATGTTAATTTTAATTTTAAAGAAAAATACTTCCAAAAATAAATAGCCACATCATATGAAAAAGCTACACAATTTTATACATAAAGCAAAGAATAAATCTCAGTTTATAAATAAATCTTTATTTGTTTATTTGATTTATTTGTAAGTTCTACAGAAGCATATTATAATAACACAAAAATGTAGAACTTGACAAACATGGGACAACAGTGCTTCTATGAAATCTTGGTTGTAATTTTTTTGATCACAATTTCTTGGCTATTGTTAACCCAAAATTGGTGGTTGGTGGTTTCATGCAAAACACTAATTTTCATTTTCTGTATCACCTTATACAACTTCTGCACCTGTTTTCTGCTAAAATGTAGGTAATCTCTACATTTGCTGACACTTTAATTAACAATACCTATCCCATTGACATTTTTCTTTACAAGCTTCAGTGAAAATAAAACTTTAAATTATCTTTCTACTGGAAAATTTCAAAATATTTAAAAGAAAAACTTTTCTGTGTATGTAGCAATGGTGCTATTTAAATAAATATAGAACACAGTTTATAATCTTTATAATAAGTGAACCTTTCATCAATCGGAACTGTAACATGCAGTAAAATTGCAAAACTATAGACATTTAAGTAGATGGCAATCCAAATGAACTCAATGGGATTGATTTTTAAACAGACCCCAACAGAACCATTGTGCAAATGAGTTACAGTATGCTTCTAATCAAGTTTGCCAAGCTGATCTGTCATAAGTCTCATACACTAATTGTAAAGGTGTTTGATCATTTGAACATTTTTCATCCATATGTCTTTCCAGTGCATTCCAATAAATAAGGTTTTGACTAGGAGTAGTAAAATGGCTTGTAACAATTTTCTTGTAGTGGCAAGGGAAAAAAACAACTTTTTCTGGAAAAAAGACAGGTTCTGAATGAAGTTTTTCAGGTTGAATTTTAAGTTTTGCAACACACATACCTATAAAAACATCTTCCAACCTAAGAACAGTGATCTGTTTTGAAACTATATAAACTTGACTAGCAACATCAGAGGAGAGAACATAACCAGTTCCTGAACAAAAGGGAGGGTAAATTTTTTCTGGATATTCCTCTTCACTTATATACCATTTTATGTCTGGATTCCTTATTGGCTTTTCATTAATTTTTATAGAACCTGTATATAACTGCGTAGTACTGTTTCGTTTCCGAAGAAGCTCTATCAGATAATACACGTTCACAAACACATCAGAATCAGTTTTCATCACAAAAGTAGCTTGTGGGCAGAATTTATGAATCCATTCAAAGCCCATTAAAGTCTTTAATGTTAAATTATTGTATGAATCTATAAAATTCTTTTGGATTATATCTTTATAATGTAAGCTTTCCATAGTCACATTAAATGGTTTATACGGCCAGAAATGATTTCCCAAGAGAAAAAAAGTTAAAATCAGTTTGTCAGCTAATACTCTTTTCTTTCCCCAGGTTTTACGAATTATCATCCGAGCCTTTCTCTCACCAAGTTCTGATGATACCAATATTACTAGGAATGGAGGATTCCTATGGCAATTTATATCAGGCAATTCCAAAAAACTTTTCTTCGTAATAAATGTGACAAAACAATGCAAGAGGATAATTGTGATCAAACAAGCCAGGATCAATAAAAGAAGATAAATACGAAACTGTCTCTTGAAAGAAATCTGAAAAAGAAGAAAATTAATATATACACACATATACATCTACATACATATATTGTTATTAATTAATTAAAACCATTTTAATTGTCATTCTTCAAAACCATTTTCCTGATGGTGATGAAATGGTCAATAAAATGTAAAGTTAAACAATAAAAATATGGACGGTAGATACAGATTGATTAAAAAATGCTATTGCAATATGGAAATTTGAAATCTAAACAAAGCAATATATTAACAGAATTATGAGAATATAAATATCTTTTATAAATAACAAAATATGGTGCTAGAATCACATTATTAGGGAAATGTCAGAGAACAGGACAGGAGTGGGGATGGGGTACAGAGAAAACCCATTCTTAAGTGTGTGGGTGTCTGTGTGTGGGTGTGTTACAACAGCATTGAAAAAGTAATTTACAACCTGTAATCATACTTACAGCCATTAGAGCATTCTGAAGGTCATGAGATGAACATTTGGGCACTTGGCAACCAACATGTATTTATAATGGTAGCAGCATCCCAGGATAATGTGATCACCATTTGCGATTTTCCCAGTCAGATTCTGACAAGCAAAGTCAATGGCGGAAGCCAGATTCACTTAGCGACTATGTAATTCACTTAATGACTGAAGTGATTTGCTTAGCAACTAAAAAAATTGTAAAATCAGGAGTGACTCACTTAACAACTTTGCTTAGCAACAGAAGTGAAAGACTACCATCATTATTAGCCAGCTTCCAAGTGCAATTCAGGGTGCTGGTTGTTGTCTTTCAAGCTTTATATGGCTTTAAAGATGTCTTCTGCCCTTCATATGAGATCAAACATAATAGACTCATTCCAGGTCCCTTCTCTTAGGTGCTGCCATCTACACAGACAGAACAGAACCATTTTTTGTAATAGCTTATGTTCTGTTCTTGCACAGAAGACATCGAGATGAGGCTGGTTCACAACAAGGATCTCTTTATTGAAACACAGTCACAGAACAGAAGCAAGAACACAATGGCCATTGGCCTTTTATATTTCCCTGCAAGGGGATGCACATCCAATCATTGCAGGCCGTTCTCCCGGCTTGCGCATGCGCGCAAGGCCGGAGACAGCCTGTCTGGGTCCCGGGCAGACACATGGTCTGTCCGGGTCTCTACAGCCTTCCTGCAGCCTTCCTGAGCCTTGCTGAATGACTCAGCAAGGCCCAGGACATAACACCCCTCCCCCCTTGGATTAAACAATTATTAAGCATATTGTTTAACACTGTACACACAAACACATCATGGCTGGCCGGTAGGCACGTTATACAGTCAACCTTTACTCCTTGCAACCCATTACTTTCAGGTCCCTGTTATGTCCACGGACTTTCACTATTTGACAATATTATCACCGCAGCACTACAATTGTTTTTTCTTCCCTCAGATGGTGAGGACTAATAAATCTCCTGTATAGTAAACAGGGATCTTACATATTCCTTTAAATGCTTAGGAGGACCCTTAACCCGCTCTGATCTCCGTGGAGCCAGATTAGATGCAGGTGTAGGTGTAGGATTAGGAATAGGTGCCTAGAGTGCCCGCTCCCGGTTTGCACAAAACAAACCAGGACTTTGTCGCCCAGAAAACTCAGGGGTTCCCCCTGACTGCTGACTGGCTGGATCCACCAAACCCAAACCAGAGTTCCTTGGTGGGGTTGAGTTCCCCGAGTCCCTTGGTGGGGTGGAGTTCCCCAAAATTCCATTGGACTCCTCTTGGGAGCACTGTCCCTCGAGCCCAAGACCAGCAGTAGGAGTACCCTGAGTAGCCGATTTATGGCCATTTGCCCCTAGCCAGGGACCTCTGCCAGAGTCAGGAGCTGTATCCATGGCAAGACCCCTGGAGTCTATGCCAGAGTCAGGAGCCACCTCCATGGCAAGACCCCCACCTGGAACATGTGTAGGAACATTTGGATAAGCGCCCTCGTGGAGAGACTGTGGTCCACAATCGTAATTGGGGTCCTCCTCCCCCCCAAGAGCAGAGCCCGGAGCGGAAACGTGGCCAGAAAGACTCCAGTGCAATTGGTCAATGTGGCGTCTAAGCACACGACCATCCTCCAAGGCCACTTTGTAGGACAGTGGCCCAGAGACCTTGCATACCACAGCAGTCACCCAAAGATGTCCATGCCCATAGTTTCTGGCCCATACCGGATCACCCACTTGGAGTCTCCTAGGTGCCCTCGGTTGTGACACCTGTGAAGGCACCCGGTCTGGGTGCAACCTGTCTAGTTTCGTGATGAGTCTGCGACCCCAGCGTAATTCAGCTGGGCTCTTTCCTGTAGCAGTGCAAGGTGTGGTGCAGTGTGCAAGGAGAAAATCGGCTAACCTGTGATGCCAGGGTCCTTGAGTGATTCTCTTTAATGCCTCCTTGGTAGTACGCACCATGCATTCAGCCTGACCGTTGGTGGCAGGGTTAAAAGGAGCAGACATGGCATGCCGGATCATGTTGGCTTGAAGAAACGCCTGAAACTCAGAAGAGGTAAATTGGGGACCATTGTCTGAGACAAGGACATCAGGAAGACCATGGGGAGCGAAGATTCCTCTTAGCACCTGGATGGTCCTGGCAGTAGTAGTGGAAGATACAGGAACGACCTCTAGCCACTTGGAATGGCTATCCACGAGGAGAAGGAAGAATTGCCCCTGAAAGGGCCCAGCATAGTCAATGTGTATGCGTGACCATGGAGTGAGTGTCTCCTCCCACCTATGTACAGGGGCCTGGGGCATCTCAGGCCGTGACTGTTGGCACACTTGGCACCCCTGAACCTGGGCCTCGATGTCCTTATCGAGTCCAGGCCACCAAAGATGGCTACGCGCAAGCGCCTTCATCCTCACAATTCCCGGATGTCCCTCATGCAGAGAGAGCAAGACTCTAGTCCTCAATGAGGCCGGGATGACTACCCTGCTACCCCACAGGATACACCCTTTGAACATGGAAAACTCATGTTTCCTACGCCAGAAACTTTGGAAATCTGTACCAGGAAACATGTCAGGCCATCCTGACAACACCCATGTCAGCACGCGTGTAAGCGTGTGATCAGTGGCAGTTTCAGCAGCCACATCCCTAGCATTGAGGGGCGATTCAGGCAATTCCTGAATGGAAAGAATGTGTACAGCAGGAGCAGGGTCTGCCTTTATTTGCTTTAGAGGTAACCTACTAAGGCCATCAGCGTGGCCCATCTCTGCCCCTGGTTTGTGAACCAGGGTGTAGTCATAAGCTGACAAGAAAATTGACCATCTCAGCATTCTGGGAGAGATGATGTGTGGGGTTGGTTTGTTTGTTGTAAACAAACCCAGCAAAGGCTTGTGGTCAGTGTAGACCATAAAATGGCGGCCATACAAGAAATCATGAAATTTCTTGATGCCTGAGACTATTGCCAAGGCTTCTCTGTCAATCTGCGTGTAATTACGCTCTGCAGATGAGAGAGTTCTGGAGTAATAGGCCACAGGGACCTGAGTCCCATCAGCCTTGACATGACTTAACACTGCTCCTACCCCATAAGGGGATGCATCACATGCGATGCACACAGGCAATTGTTCATTGAAATGCGTCAGTACCGCATTAGAAGATAGCAAGGCCTTGACTTCTTTGAAAGCCCTTTCATGGACCTTTGTCCATTTCCCTGGAGTCTGCTTGTCCAAGCAGTGGCTCAGCCACTGCAGCCTTATGGGGGAGAAATGAATGATAAAAATTTAGCAGGCCCAGAAAAGCCTGGAGTTCAGCTTTTGACTGGGGGCTTGGGGCCAGTTGAATGGCCTGAAATTTAGACTTTGCAGGGTGGATGCCATCAGCATCAATACGAAAACCTAGAAATTCAGTGGATGTTACACCAATCTTATATTTGTCTTGCTGTAACTTCAGCCCAGCTTGGCGGAAACACAGCAAGACAGCTCTCAGCCTTTCAGCCAAGTTCCCAGATGACTCTCCTGCAATGAGGACATCATCGAAATAGGGGCAGACCCCAGGAATACCGCGGAGCGTTCGCTCCATCACCCCTTGGAAAATGCCAGGGGCTACATTGACCCCAAACTGCAGCCTTTTTACTTTAAAAGCCCCTCTGTGAGTAACTATAGTTTGGGCCTCAGCTGTTGCCTCATCAACAGGTAACTGTTGGTAGGCCTGAGCTAAATCAAGCTTAGCAAATACTTTCCCCCCGCCCTTCAGTGAGGCCAGAATGTGGCTCACTACCGGCACTGGATATGCATGCTGCTGCAAGGCTTTGTTTAGAGGGCATTTATAGTCCGCACAAATTCAGACTTCACCATTGGCTTTTAACGGTGTCACTATGGGGGTTTCCCATGGACTAGAATCCACAGGTTCAAGAATGCCTTGTTGGAGGACTTCCGGTTCCGGTTCCGGCACACGCAGTCGCACGGGGAGATCCGTCTCTCCCACCGGCTGCTTTCCCTCCGCCGGTAGACCCTTAATCGGGTCGAAAGTCGCCCCATAGAGGCGACCACCGTTTGGGGAGGCCTCCGCTTGACTGGGGAAGGGCGGCAGCTCCTGTCTCAGTTCGAGCTAGCTCCTTAGGGCCGTCGGAGGAAAGATCGGCCAGCAAAATGGACGATCACTTCGCCGCACCAGCCGAAAGTCAGAAGAACAACTAAGCGTAAAGAACCCCCATGGAGAATCCGGGTGAGACCTTTCCTACCCCTTCTTTCCCTAATCACTCTCCTGTCAAAAGCTTCTGTGCTTGAATTACTTCCCTGCTGTGAGGGAGCAGCGTTTGGGCACTTGGGAAAAACAGCTTTGAAGAAAAAATAAACCAGTTAATTTTTTATTGACTATTTAATCTTTGGAATACTGAGGGGGCCTGAAAACATTTTATTTTTGACTATTATTCTTATAACTACGCATCTATTATTTTGGAGAGGGCTTTCTTCATATTTTTTAACGTGAAAAATAAAAAAAAATATTAATTTGGGAAAAAAAGAAAGACCTTATAGCCTGCTGAGGACATCTTGTGACGAAAAGTGTTACTGCAACTGTAATTTTTATATGGCTAAGGATGGCTCTGACCTTCAAAAGATGATAAGAGTATCAGCTGTGTGGTGATTTAGTCTATAGAAAACTGGAGGTGAATATTTCTTTGATTTCTACAAAATAGAGCCTTCACTAAAAGATTAAAAAATCTTCTACTATTGATATGGAATCTAACACACAGCTGGACTATGAGCTCATATTGGAAAAAATTCTGGAAGAGGATATGAACTCTTACTTCCAAACTCTGACGGATCAAATTATAGACCGAAAAACAGTGGAGAAGAAACAGACTGGCGCTAAAGAGATTAGTGAGCAATATGTACAACTTAAAGAGGAACCATGTCAACAACTCAACTATGAAACTACACTGAGAGAAATTGTGGAAACTAAGGAACAAACTAACTCTATACAACTCCAAACGCAATCTATGGAGAAGCTTGATGATCATAGAATAATTTTAACTGAGATGTCTGAAGCATCAACATCAACAGAGACTGACACTCAGATACAAGTTATTGAAAATTGTGATAATGTGGATAAACAACTGGTAAACATAACATGGAATAAAACGGCTTCTATCATCCATAGGCTATTAGAAGAAAGGAAAGAGAACTTTGACCAATTTGAAGCATTGAAGAATATTGACTCTCTAATATTGTGGTTTGATGATGCAGGAATTTTATTATGGAAACCGATATGGCACAGAAAGAAACCTAGAGTTAGATTTAAAAATGTAGTTTAAAGTTTTATTTAATGGGTTTAAAAAGGCTTTGACTTTTTGATTGATTTAACAACTAATGGAACACGTGAATTTCGCAAGAGGATATCCTTTGTAATAATATTTTGTCTTAGATATGACAATTATTGGACAGATGAACTTTATTTACTGGGTTAAAAAGATTTTGTATAGACATAGATGAATTGATAGAATATATACTTAAGTTAGATAGAAATCTATTTGTTGGTTTGACATTTTTATTTTAAATAAGATAATTATTTTGTAATAGAAGAAGAATAAGAGGGATTGGTAACAAGAGAAGAAATGGTATTAATGAAGAAAACCAAAGAATATTACTGTGGGAATAATATACTAGATATAATCATTATGTTAAAAAAAAAAAAAAGGACACCCGAAGTGTTAATATTATGTCTATTTAAGGCTAATTAAAATATGGTAATTGTAAGTTAGTAAAGCTTAAAAACAGGACCTGGATCTTTATAATTGAAATGTAAGTGATATTTGATAGGATTGTTTGAAGTTTATGTATAAATATATTAATTTGAATATGCAAGACTATGAGGGAATTAGAAAGGGAATTTTAAATGAATTAATTTGTGCTATATACTTGTGATTGTTCTTTTGAATGTTTGATATACCCACCTCCACGGTGTTTCCTAAGCACTTTATGTAACCCTTCTACCCCTATAAAAATCCAATAAAATGTATTTTAAAAAAAAAGAATGCCTTGTTGGAGCAGTTTGTCCAACTCAGCATCTATTTTACTTTTGAGGGCAAAAGGCATCCTCCTTGGTTTAACCCTGATGGGTGTGATGGCTGGATCTAACTTTAAAGCAATAGGAGGCCTCTTGTATGAGCCAAGCTCTGGGCTGAACACATCAGCAAATTCCTTACAGACTCCTGCAAGGCTGGCAGTTTGTAGATGGTTAAGCCCAGTCACTTGGATCCCAAGTGCCTCGAACCAATCGAGTCCGATAAGACTCGTGCGATCACCCCCAACTACCACCACGTCTAACAACCCATCAAATTCCTTACGCTGTACTCTAAGCGTGGCCTCCCCCTTCACACTGACTCGTGAATTCTGGAAGTCAGTGAGGATGAGATTGGAGGGCCTGAGTTTGACTCGTGAGCCACTCCTGGAACAAACCTTCTTAAACGTGTCAGCAGAAATAATAGAAAGAGCGGACCCTCCATGGCCAGGGGAACTCCCTGCAACTTTACATCAATGCGAAACTTTTTCTTAAGGGGCCGGTGAACCCCCGTTTTGAATACCCCCCTATGGGATGTGCAGAAACCCACCCTGTGTTGGCTGGGGACCTTGGTACCTTTCAGAGGCAACTCTTCGGGGGACCTGTTTTTCTGGCAACCCAAGCAGGCTGATGTGATGTGGCCTTGCCTGCCACATGCCCGGCAAACAGCAGAACAAAAACGGCAGTCGGCTCTCCTGTGGCGACCCCCACAGCCGAAACACCGAAGGGATGCAGGCGTCTGCCCTCTGCGTTCTTGCAGTCTTCTCTCCGCCGACTGTTGAAGTTCGTCCACCTCTTCCTTGGATTCTTCTTCGGAGGCCTCTCTCACGACTTCCTGATGGACGGGGACTGCTGCTGGAGGGTTCTTGGTCGACCGCAAAGCCTTCACCGCGCCGCCGGCTGCTTCTTCAGCTGCAACTTCTCTCAGGGCATCTTGGAAGGAAACATTAGCTCTAGCAAATAACTTTTGTTGCATCTCACGGCTTCACAATCCGCAAACGATCTCTGAGCCTTTCTTCCAAGTCTTGGAACGCACATGGCCTAGCAGCCTGCCTCAGAGCCACGACGAAGTCCGCAGTTGATTCTCCCGGCTGCTGATCCCGCTGCTCGAATTGGTGCCTCCAAGCTATTACAGAAAGCTTGGGCTCAAGATGCTTGTGCAGCATTTTCTTTAAATCTGAATAAGCGATCGATTCCAGTGGTGCTGGGGCTACAAGGTTCTCAGCAATGTCAAAAGTCTCTTGCCCACAGAAACACAGCAAAGTAGCAGCTTTCAATTCATCTTCTTGGATCTTGTTCACCCTGAAGTAATTCTAGACGCGAGCTGCGTAAGAGCTCCAACGTTCTGGGTGCGACGTATCGAACTCGACAAGACAGCCCAGCTTGGACATCGTTGTGACCAATAGCCTCTTCGACGTCTCTCGCCGCAAGGAAGGAGAATGGGTCCCACGAAGCGAAGCCCACCTCCAGCATCTTCGTACTGGCAGGCGGTTGCTTCTTCTGGACACCGCGCTTCTCTCTGCTTCAGGCCTTCAGGTGAGTCAGCCCTAGCTTCTTCTTCTTTGTCTTCCTTTGCAGCGAATACCATCCTCATCGCCAATGTTCTGTTATTGCACAATAGACATCGAGACGAGGCTGGTTCACAACAAGGATCTCTTTATTGAAACACAGTCACAGAACAGAAGCAAGAACACAATGGCCATTGGCCTTTTATATTTCCCTGCAAGGGGATGCACATCCAATCATTGCAGGCCGTTCTCCCACCTTGTGCATGCGCGCAAGGCCGGAGACAGCCTGTCTGGGTCCCGGGCAGACACGTGGTCTGTCCGGGTCTCTACAGCCTTCCTGCAGCCTTCTTGAGCCTTGCTGAATGACTCAGCAAGGCCCAGGACATAACAGCTTACACACAAGATCAGACTAGTTTCCACCATGTTATGTTTTAGGAGAAAACTTGGCTTTTGAAGAAAGCTCTAAAAGATATTCTAGTACTGTTTCAATGGCCTAAGTTTCCTTCTTATTAATGTTTATTGCTATTATTTTATACCACAATTAGTTACCTTATACCATATTTGTGTTTTAACATTTTTACTGTAAGAAGAAAATATAACTCACTGTTGAGTCTTGCTAGATTCAAGCAAAACACACACACATAAAATAAATCAATACGTTCAGTAAGTTTTATTGAGCACAAGAGTTGCTTATCCCAATAGTGGGAGCTATAGCCAAACTTGATTCCTTCAATTTTAGAGTAAGTGGATTGAAACTGGACAGTAACTGGACTAGAAGACCTCCAAGGTCCCTATTCTATTCTATTCTATTCTATTCTATTCTATTCTATTCTATTCTATTCTATTCTATTCTATTCTATTCTATATAAAAGGGCTTTTAAGGTGAGTCTCTATTTAAATGTGTGTATTCTACACACAACATATATTTTCATATATACCAGAAAAACATAATTATAAGAATCCCTTGTATGTATATGAATATTGTCCTTCCCACCCTGAAACTCTCTGCATATTTAAAACTTGCATCTTAAATGCAAACATGAATTTTTCATCCTCCTCCTGAATGAATAGCTTTAAAACTGTGCTGACAAAATGTAAAGGTTTAATTTTAGTAGTTTTCAGTGATTGACAAGATACAATTGGCTTTCAAATGAAGCTAACAAGCCCCCAAAAGAAAAAACATCAGAAAGGAATACACAAGTAGTCCTCGACTTATGACCATGATTGAGCCCAAAATTTCTATTGTTAAGTGAGACATTTGTTAAGTGAGTTTTGCCCCATTTTATGACCTTTCTTTCCACAGTTGCTAAGTGAATCATTGCAGTTGATTAGTTAATAAACTGGTTGTTAAGTGAATCTGGCTTCCCCATTGACTTTGCTTGTCAAAAGGCTGCAAAAGATGATCACATGACCTTGAGACACAGCAGTGAACCAGTTGCCAAGCCTCTGAATTTTAAATTACATGATCATGGGGATACTACAAAGGTTGTAACTGTGAAAAATGGTCATAAGTCACTTTTTTCAGTGCCATTGTAACTTTGAATGGTCACTGAATGAACTGTTGTAAATCAAGGACTACCTGTCACCCTGAACATTAAAAGAAAATAGAATATTTGTATAGTTTTACCATCTCTTTTATAGGAGATACTGGTCACAATTGCACTCTTCCCCCTGATTCTCTTTAGTGAAATTCTAAGTAAACTTTTCCAAGGAGATTAGCTCCATAAATTCTTTCCCTCAGGCCTAGTTACAGTAGGCCCCACCTCTGCAAGCCACCAAGCCCTTTACTTTTATCCCGCCCCACCCTTGCTTCTCATAATCCGTCCCTACACTGTAATGTTTTGCTCATTGCTTTTCAGACAGTGAAAGACCCACTTTCTTTGTAGCCGCTTTAAGTCTCTTCAGGACAGGGGAAGCCATCTTTCTCCTCTCCCAGGAAGAGAAGAGCCTCCTGATGGGAAATCTGGGCCTGGCAGCCTAAAATAGCGGGTAGAAGCTTGTGTCAGCACAAAACAGTTTCTCCAGACTCAGGACACAATAATATTCTTTTTTTTTTAAAAGCGCATTATCAAAATAAGAAGAAAAAAAGAGGGTCAAATATGGTGAGTGGACAAAGAGTCTTATTAGATGGCAAAGAAAAAGAAATCTTTATACATTATCACAGTTTTCATCCATAGATCTGTTTAAAATATGGCAAACCTATACTATACAGGCTTTGCACAGTGCCTAATTTTATACAAAATATTTGGGATTTACAAGAGTGTTGAATACTGAAAAACAAAAAAATGCTTTTGAGCTACATTAATGTCTTTTCTAACCTGCTGCCTTCCACCCTAGCTATTGGTGTTTTCCATTATTATTACCCCTAAACTGGCAATTTACACCAGAAACCTATATATACAGGTGATCAAATCCCTGCCCTTTTTTTGCAAGTGTCGCATGCAGAACCTGTTTAAAAAAAAAGACTGGGTTTCCATCACAACATCATTGCTATCATCTTGATTTTTTGACCCTTTCCCATTCCTTCATGGAGACACCTAAATAGGATTATAGTCCCAACATTGTTACGTAGAAACTGAGGCACTCCAAGGTTGGCATGGAGCTGATAAGAGCGTGATAAGAATCTGTTTATTAAGGGAAGTCAAGTTTGTTCTGTACATAAGGTACAGAAACAAATGATACATTCATTTGATATATGTGATGTGTCAGAAACTAACAAATCAAATAATAAGAGACATTAATTAGACATAAAAAAAGACAGACACTCTTAAAATTATGTTTCCTGTCCAGGCTTATTTCTTTAACGCTTGCAACACTCAAGGACTCCAGAATACTATTCCCTATTGTTTAGCTTATGAATTGACTATTGCACATTTAAAAAAAAAATGTCTTTGGCTAAAAAGAAGAGATGGGTTCCTGAACTTCAAGAGGAGGCATGGGTGGCATGCTAAAATGCTTATATCACCTTTATTAAAAGGCTAATAATAAAGCTAAAATTCCAGGTGATAACATCATAATAAAGTTCATAAATACAAATACTTTCAACATACAATAAATATTCCTTTGACCTGAACTCAAGTTTCTGATAATCCATATGCTGATGGATACATACATACGTGTAGGGGATTGTGGGGAGAGGGTTGTAAGAGTAGTTTGCCACTGAATTCAGAGATGTTGTTTTCAGTTTCCCTAATCTATAGACTTTATAACTTCATGGTATTCTTCCCTTCAAATAATTTCCAAGTCTGATGTTTCTGAATATCACATTATAGGTAGTTCTCAATTAACAACGGTAATTGGAACAGGAATTTCTAGCTCTAAGGGATGATGTTGTAAAGGGCAATGTCACATGACTGCAACTGCATTGTTTAGCAACAGCAATCTCAGAAGTCCCCATTGCCATTATTAACTGAGAATTGCAGGTCATTAAGCAAGGAGCTACTCACAACTTCCTGCTGGCTTCCAGCAAGCAAAGTCAGTGGGGAAACCAACCGGAAGTTGAAAGTACCAGGTGGTTTGCAAGGACATAGACCAGCAGAGAGATTACTGGCTGCTGCCGAGTGGAAGACGATGCATGAGAATGTGCGAGTGGCCAGTGAGGTGTAGGCTGAGTGCAGCAGGACTGAAGGAGCATGTGTAAGTGGCCAGTGAGGCATGGCATGGCTAGGCATGGCTGCTGCCAGGTGGGGGAGGGTGTGCAGGCATGTGCAGTTGGGTGGCAAGGTACAGTGCAAGCACAGAAGGGCGGCTGCTGGGTGGGGAGGGTGTGTGAGGGCCCCTTGCAGCTGTAGAGTCGCAGTACTTTGAGAAGTGCCTCTCCATGCATGGGCAGGATGCGGGAGGGAGAGGTAGGGACTGATGGAATTGAAGGTCAGTTAGTAGGATGGTGGAGGTGGCAGTGGGGTGATCATAAATACGGGTGGCTCAAATTTTTATCACGTGACCATAGGAGTGCTATGGCAGTCATAAGTTCAATGACCAGTCACAAATCTATTTTTCCCAGCTTCATAACTTCAAACAGTCACTGAATGAATGGACGTTAAGCGAGGACTACCTGTAATTGACCTTATCTGGGACTTGACAATATATCTGTGCCTATGTGCACATCAGTCTGATTGTGACAATTGGTGGGAAAGTTAGGGGTAAGTTGTTTCAAAGTATATCTCATAATTCAGGATGACTGTCTTTATAGATCTTAGTGCAGCTTTGATTCTATAAATAGAAATATTCTGTGGAAGAAATTGGCCAGTTTAAATATGGAACCCAGCCTTACTCAAACACCAATTTGAAAGAGCCTTTCCCTATGTACTGATCCCAGTGTGCACTTTGGTTTTCTGCAGAAGGCTAGGAGATGAAGTTTGAGAAAAGATGCCTGGAGGTAGCAGGAAGAGGGAATGGCCTTGAAGGATAGGATGAAGAACTGCTATTCTTTCTCATCAAGAATGTTGATGTATGAATTATAAAGATGTCATTTCAATCATTTATACCTATTGAAAAAAGATCCTTTTCCTTGGAACACACTAGGATGGAGATTTTGTAATAAAGCATAATTTCTTTTTTTAATGGAACAAATCTGAAAAATTAAATTAGATAAAGATAACTGCTGTTATTCCCTGCCCTAGGAATCACATTTAGGACCCAGGTACATCATTAGAGGTTTTATTTTCAAGAATTTTATAATGAGGCTGTGATGATGTAAAATACCTCGGTTGGATGTGAAAAAAATGCAAAATACAAGTATCAACTAAATGCTTGAGGAAAATATAAGCAGTCCAAAGCAATACAATGCAATATCCAAGAATAGAAAAAGCATTTTATTTAATATAATACATTAAACATTACAGCTTCTATATTTACATAATGGAATGTATGTTTCTTATAAACAATGTAATATAGACTTCTGATATGAATATTTGCAAATGATGTTTTTATGTAAATAAAATATACTTTCTATTTAAATTGTTTGTTAGTTTACTTTAGATGTCCATAATATCTATGACTAGTCAATCCTTGTCCAATCTTAGAAAACAGTTAATTATTTTTAAAATTAAAGTCTCTTTTTCATGAGTTCTTATAAACATGGCCTGCCCTAGATGCCTGCAATCAGACACGGTCAAGAACCACATTAAACCTTTAAAAACATATAGCTTCTTGAAATATTTATTACACTTTCCCCCCAACATGGAGACTTTGGATTTTAGTTCCTATAAATCAGCATCAACTCTGAATGGCACCAGCTTTATTGCTCTCTTGAGCGTTTCAAATCAAATTAGCTTGAAAGCCAATATTGAAACATGTTAACAGCAACCACTTACATGTTTGAGAATGTTAAGGGCAGATATTTTCCTGATTCACATAAACTTCCTTCTTTGTCAGTAAAACAGACTTGCTCATTTAAAAAAAGTAATCTTTTGTACATTGGGTTTTTCACAAATATCTGTACAGCTAATTCTATCCAAGGGCTAGCTTGGAAGTATGTTTGGTGGGAATTACAAGTATTTAATTTTCAACCATGTGTTTTGTTTTAAAAAAATAGATGTTACAGCACTTCATTGGATAAAAATTAAAAAGATATTGAAAATTTGCCAGTTAAAAATGTAATTATTTACAGAAGCATCTTACTGAATCAACAGAATCATTCATTTATGTGCAATGATTGAAGAACTTTACATCTGAATTCTAAATGCAGTGTTTCAATTGTCCCAGATGACTGAGACATTTTTTAAAAAAATAAAAAATAAACCTCTTTGCTTTTTCCTATATTTCTACATATTCATTTATATATTCAAAAGATTTATACAACCATCCAACAAACTCTAGATGACTCGCAATAGCAACAGCAATGGTGATAAAAACATTATCAGATTTGAAACCAAAAAACTAATAGCTCAACCAACCCTCTCCATTATATCCAATGATACAGTCCTTGACCCTGTCCCAATCCTTAGAGGAAGCATTCTCCTCTTCTTATTGCCTAACAGCTCCCTAGGTTACTTTCCACTGCTGGAACTTTTCTCCCATCCTCCAGAGAAGTCTGATACATGGCAGGCGGGGGCAGGCTTCAGGAGAAAGCAACACCTTCTCCTTCCTGATTCTGCTAACAGAAACTTTCATCACTGGAAAACCTTGGATTTCACCCTTGACTTAGAATGATTATCCAGTAAATGTTCAAATATTATTTATATCAAATAAATACAGGTAGTCCTTGATTTACAACCACAATTGGAACCTAAATTTCTGTTGCTAAGTGAGACATTTGTTAAGTGAACCACTGCAATTGTTAAGTTAGTAACACGGTTGTTAAGTGAATCTGGCTTCCCCATAGACTTTGTCAGAGGGTCGCAAAAGGTGACACAGTAATGGTCATAAATATGAGTCAGTTGTCAAGTGTTTGAATTTTGATCACATGACTATGGGGATGCTGCAACAGTTGTAAGTGTGAAAAATGGTCTTAAGTAATTTTTTCAGTGCTGCTGTAACTTGGAACAGTCACTAAATGAACTGTTGTAAGTCGAGGACTACCTGTATAAACTAACTACAAATGTAGTTAACATACATTACTAAATGGGAACTTTACAGTATCCTGGATCTGTGTTAATATATCAGCCTTACCATATAAAGTAAACAGATCAACTAATTCTACTTTATTGTTAGACTACATTAACAGAATCTTGCAAGTTTGAAAGTACAGTTCTCTTCCCACCTTCTTTACCCTCAAAGAAATTAGGGAGGGTCTCTTCTGAGCCTCTTACCCCTCCTTATCACTGTAGATCATGATGTCTCTTATCTGACCATTCCCTAGACAGCATCTCCTTGCCCTGTCTCCCAGGATCCTTCCCACAAACAACAAAATGTTGATAAATTCAAAAGGGCAATGTCATTAGAGGAAATGAAATTTTCAATTTGCAACCTCAAAGGCATATATTATGGAATTTAATTAGGGAATAAGCCAATTAAACATAAGACTTGCTTCTTAGCCAACGCACACAGGATTAGTGTGTAAAATAGTGTAGTCAAAACTCTTTTAGCTAAATCAATGTTTCCCAAATTTGCAACTTTAAGATGGGCGGTCTTCAGTTCCCAGAAATCCCCAGCCAGCATAGCCATTGCTAAGCATTCTAGGAATTAAAGTCCACACATTCTACATTTTCAGAGACTGGGAAACATCAGGCTAAATGAACTATGAAATCTCTAACAAACAATTTGAGTATTTCAGATTTTTGCCTGTTGCTGGCGTAGTTGAAGATAATTTTGACACATTTCCTCATCAAAGCCATCTGCCCCCAGTTCAGGAGGATTTCAGCCATCAGGGCATTTTTCATCCATGGATCTCTCCAGTGCATTCCAATAGATCATCAGCTCATGAGGTTTCACAAAATGGCTGGTTACAATTTTCTTAAAGCGGCAAGGTGAAAATTCAAGCCTTTCAGGGAAGAAGGTTTGCTTGGAATGGAGGTTTTCCAGTTTGATATCAAGTTCAGCAAGGCACAAGCCAATGAATACATCCTCCAGCTTAACAAAGGGAATATTTTCAGAAATTCTATACACCAGACTAGCAACATCTGTTGAGAAAACATAGCCAGTCCCTGAACAAAAAGGAGGGTATGCATTTCTTGGATATTCATTTTTACTCATATACCACTTACTGAATATTTGCCGTATTGGATGTTCATTTTGTTTTAAAAAGCCAGTGAAAAATCTGGTTTTCTGGATTTTTTTTAGAAGGAGTTCAGTCAGATAGTAGGTATTTACAAACACATCTGAGTCTGCTTTCATTACAAAGCTAGACTGTGAGCAGAATTTGTGAATCCATTCAATGCCCATCATAGTTTTTAATGTTAAATTATAATAGGTATCTACAAACGTTTTCTGGATAATATCTCCATATTTCAGACTCTCGTTAATCACAGCAACCTGTTCTTCAGGATTCAAGGTAGTTCCCAAAAGAAAATAGGTTACAATCAATTTATTTGCTATTAATTTTTTTTTGCCCCAGGTCTCACGGATTATTATGCGAACTTTTAAATCAGTAGGAGGGGAAGTTACAAGAATGACCAGAAATGGAGGGATCTGGCTACAATCTGAATGAGGTACCAATAGAAATTGTCCATTGCCTTGTTTTAAAAATATGTTCTCAGTTTTGGTCTGACAGAAGATGCATACTCCAACTGAAGTCCACTTGATCAAAAAACATAACCCAGCAAAGACCAGTATGGCTGTCAAAAAAAATATCTGTCCGAGTCTCTTGGAAGCCATCTAGGGAAAAAAGAAAAAGGGCTACATGGCAAAGATTAATTCCTTATGTTGATATAAAAGAAGGATGAGCAAAGCTGATGCTGAGCTACAATTCTATGTATAATCAGACAATCTGATGTTGAGAACTATATGCTTAGGAAAATTTGGACACGGATTCTCATCCCTGAATTAGGTCCTTCAATTAATAAAAAAGTGTATCCTTTTTATCTGAGCCAAGTGTTTTCCCTGCAGGCTTGGGTGTACAACAAATTGAGGACTGAATTTAGCAAATAAGGAGCAATAAGCAAGGAATTTACACAAAGGCAAATTGGAGGGAAAACAGACATACCCTATGACAGTGGTGGCGAACCTATGGCACGCATGCCAGAGGCGGCACTCAGAGCCCTCTCTGTGGGCACGCGCACTGCTGCCACCAGCAGCTCGCACAAGTCCATTAGGCTGCTGCCGCCGCCCAGAGCAGCAGCCCTGCCCAGCACAGAGGCGAAGCGGCCTGCTAGCAAGCTCGAATTGAGGTGGTAGAGCACGCCCACGCCCAGCAAGCCAAAGGCCACTCCGAGAGGGGAAAGCTGGATCCCCATCAGTGCCATGCCCCCCCCCCAGTCCCAGCTAGGATTGCGTGCCTCCCCCTTCATCTCTGCTGGGCCTGGGTGGCCATGATGCCAATGGGGATCCAGCTTTCCCCGCTCGGAGTGGCCTTTGGCTTGCTGGGCGTGGGCGTGCTCTACCACTTCAACTCGAGCTTGCTAGCAGGCCACTTCGCCTCTGTGCTGGGCAGGGCTGCTGCTCTGGGTGGCAGCCTAATGGACCTGTGCAAGTGGCCAGAGGCCACGGAAGGTACCAAGATGCGTGAGGGGAATGCGCTCCACCCGCAGTGAGCGCACGGGGGCCAACAGCATCTGGCAGCAGGGGCTGTGTAGCCTGCTATGAATACTGGGCCGGTCCTCCAGCAGCACATGGAGTCGGGGGAGCATGTGATGTGGACCGCCGGACACGCCTACTCCATCCCATCTCCTCAGCCCCCTCGAGTGTCTTGATCTTGGCCCACGGGTGGAGCGCATTCCCCTTGCGCACCTTGGTACCTACCACGGCCATCAGCCCAGGCCCAGCAGAGATGGGTGGGAGGCACACAATCCTAGCTAGGACTGGGGGGCCAAGGAGCCGATGGGGATCCAACTTTCCCTGCTCAGGGTGGCCTTTGGCTTGCTGGGCATGGGCATGCTCTACCACCTGTACTGGAGCTTGCTAGCTGGTCGCTTCATCTCCTTTATGCTGGACAGGGCTGCTACTCCGGGTGGCAGTGGTGGCCTAATGGACCTGCACGAGCTGCTGGCAGCAACGGCCCAAGGCGGGCCCAAGGTGCGTCGGGTGCACGAGGGGAACAGGCTCCACGCCCAGGCCAAGGGCAAGATCTGCGAGGGGGCTGAGGAGATGACCAGTAGCGACCTGCTCTCCAACCGCAAGCAAAAACAGATGGGATGGAGTAGGCACAGCACATCCGACGGTCTGCATCACGTGCCTCCCCCCTCCCCTACTCCACCTGCCGCTGGAAAGCTGGCCTGTTATTGGCAGCAGGCTGCGGAGCCCCAGAATGCACCAGTTGAGGGGCCAGAAGGCTGTGGCTGCTGACAGACACCGTCGGCCCCCATGCGTTTGCTGGCCTCTGTGTACAGGGGCCGATGGTGTCAGGCAGCAGCTGCCCCGGCCCCTGCCTTGCCTTGCCTTGCCCCATGGCAATGGCACCCCCACCCTTCCTCCAGCGTTACCCCACAGGATGAGCCTCCTGTCCACCACCCCACCCGCCAGAGACCCCCTGGATCTCCCCCAACCCTGCCCGGTCCCCACAGATGTCCCTCCCATGAGCAACATCGAGGTGGCCATGCCCACCCCAGCCATGCCCACCCAGTCTGCTATGACCACCACACTCATGCCCACCCAGTAGGCCATGCCCCCCCGCCCCCTCCTGGCACT
The DNA here is from genome assembly GCA_023970755.1 of Azemiops feae. NCBI lineage: Eukaryota > Metazoa > Chordata > Lepidosauria > Squamata > Viperidae > Azemiops > Azemiops feae. Next base: position 115,542 of record JALGBA010003991.1, on the reverse strand, counting down.
TTGTGATAAATAAGTGGGGTTTGGGTTGCGGTTTGGGTACTCGGTCTCTAAAAGGTTTCCCATCACTGCCCTATGAAGAAAAAAGTGCTGGGTAAGCAAAAGAAATAAAAGAATGCCACATTATGTAAAATTCAGTACCTTTCGGACAAAGTACTTCCTCGGGAATTCTTACTTCTTCAACATGCCTATGGAAAAATAATAATAGTTCTCAAACACAAGGATAAGCTGATATGTTGTTTGAATATTCAAACCTTGAATGTCAATTTTATTGTTTTAATTCTATTTCTCATCAATATGGCCAAGAGAAAAAACAAAAGCTACCACTTCAGAGGTACGTCTTGTAGTTTTTAATCATGCAGTAATTTTAGAATATTTGCTAATTCATATATCTAGCATTTATATATCTGCAGATCCAAAAGCACCCTGGCCTATTAGAAAATAAAGGTACTGCAGACATTGGCAGTGGCTTTCTTTTCAGTGTTGAGTATAAGCCTTGCCAAAATGGATGAGTAAGGATGAATAAAAGAAAGGGTTGTCCTCAATATTGTAAACTAGATGTAAAATTCTAATACATTTACAGGGTTTTTGTTTGTTTCTTATACTTTATGCCACAGACTCCCAAAGCTTTAGCATTTTTTTTTACCATAAATCTAAATACAGAGAGAACAAAAATTCATATACAAAACATACATTGCTGCAAACCCCACCTGCATTTTATAAAATACCCTCCTTCTGTACCAATGGAAGAGGAAAGCCTCTGTATTTCCTAAAGCAGACCAAAGCTCCACCAGGAGGGAGTTCCAAAGAATGTGGGTGGCAATGAAAAAGAAGCAAGGACTTGCCAAATGACAGTGTGCAGAAGTAGGACATGGAGATAAGAGGAATGGATGAAAAGCAATGCCTCCAATGTTATAAATTACCAACAGATGGCAGTATTGATGGCAGTACTTTGGTATCTTTCAGCTAAGTTGGCAAGATGTTGCTGTGACAAATTGTGCTGAAAAGGAAGCTTGCAGTGAGTAATCATCCGTGCTCTTTCAGTAATATGTCATGGTTGAATTTTTGAGAGATATAGTCCCTTCAGCTGAAATTCACTGCTGAATGCCTGCTGTTTATGGTGAAGACTATTGAGTACTGGGTGTCCCTGAGCCAGAAAATGCAAATCAGGAGGAACTGAATTGTATATTCAAGATTGGCCTTGATATTCAAATGTACAAAGTGATATCACATGATATGGTTGTTATGAAATGACATTTTCTGTTTACAAAGACCTCATTTTTCTGTTGCATTTAAAAACGTTTCCAAGTTGTGCTGGAAATTTATTTGCCTATTTGAAACCAAGTGTTTTCTTAATACTTCTAGCCATTGTTGCATACTGCTTGATAGTTAAGCAGGGCAGCTATATTTCAATCAACATCTACAGATAAGTACCAGAAACAAGATAATGAAGCTCTGTATTGGTGGGAAGAAAGAGAAAGAATGGTGGTTGTTAGACCCCAGGAGCCAGAGGTGGTGTAAAATAGAGTTCCCACAAATGGGAAATCAGTCCATCCACGTGCTCTGTACACTTGAAACATCGTTCCCAAAGCAGAAGTTGTCAACTCAGTGTCCATTGTGAGACTGGATGAATCTGCAGCTGTTTCTGAATATTAAAGTTCTCATTTTTTCTTTCAGAAGCCAAGGTTCCATAATATGAAAGGCTTCTCTTGAACAAAATCATGTTATACTTTCAGATCAGTGATCTGTTGCCATAAAACCTAACTGCTAATGGAATATTTTTCAATGAAGAGTTGACAAAGAAGATATCTGCAAGTGTTATAACAATTCAACTTTTTAAAGAATACTTATTTGAATGTTTTAAAATTTATATTTTTAAATCTGCATATTTTAAAATTTTTCCCGTTTACTTTTGGTATCTATGATATCACACAAAATCAGTAGCCTTTCAAGGTGGACCAGAAAAATACAGTAATTGGATGATATACTTCATTTCCTTCTAGAATATTGAGGGTTTGAGCAAAAAGTTGTATGCCTGGTCACTTGTGTATGATCAGTTCAAATGCCTCAGAGGTCCAGAGTCTAGTTCTCCCAGTGCCTTCTACATTCAGAGGAGGAGTTGATTTAAAAAAAAATAGTATTTTGTAGTTTTTAATGTTTAAGTAATTATAATAATTATTTGGGGTGTTTGTTCACTGTTTTTTTAACTTTGTTGTATGCTGCCCAGAATCACTTTGTTTTTGTGAGAAGGACAACTATATATATTTGAATAACAAATAAAAAGACATAAACTCAGTCACATCCGCAAATGACACAATAAAGACCAGCATTAAGACTTTTGAATGTGGTGCTTGGAAGATCTCCTATGATCAGTAAATACTGCATACATAATTATTGGCAATCAATAATTGTGTAAGATGAATACACAACCTGCAGATGAGAGACAAACTGTTCAAGCCCTACTCCATGTCTGTGACTCTATACTGTGTATAGAATTGCTATTTTCTTTGTCCCTTTCCAGCACATTAGGGAACACTTTTGTAGGTGTATAACTTTTCAAACTGTTTTTACAAAGCTGTTCTATGGGCGAATAGAATAATCCCAGATCAATTACTGTGAAAAAAATATTTTCATTGAATTAGGAATTAGTAGAGTCAACCCTACTAAACACTCAAAAGTTTTTCTGCAAACAAAACATGCATAACATTGTAGGGTGCAATGGCTTGTAAAAAAAAATCAATCTGATAGAATGGAATGCTTGCTTTTTTTAATTCTAATTTTGTGGCCTGAACATAATAATTGGTGATCGTACATTTTTTACCCCAGCAGGAAAAAATGAGCCATTAAGTGTATCAATAAAAATAATTAACTTACCTTTTTAGCTGAAGATCACTGTTTAGAAAAGTTTGACTGTCTTTATGGGGAAAAGAACATCATGTTTAAAATCTTTTCCATATAATAGCTGTTTCAACAGACATACAATCAAATATTCTGAACATCTCTCAGTCTCTCTTCATAGTTTAACAAGAAGGTCCTAATTAAATATTTCAACTTCTGTATCCTGATCATGTTCTGCATGACTGCTGCAATTATTTCTTTATTTCATTATTATCACAACTAAGTAAATATTCTGTTCCTCTTAGTAAGTGAAAAACTGGAACAGAATGATTGAGGTTCACTGTTTGGCATTTTCATGATTGCCATAAGATGTAAAACATTTTGTAGTACTGCTATATGAAAACATGCTCTAACTGTTGAACTGTTTTGTACTCTAGAGAATAGAAGAATTACTGATAGGAACAAAAACAATTTTTGTAATTTTAGTGGAGAACTAAACTAATTTTCGTTAGTTTTTGTTTCCACAGTTTGAGAAGCCTTCTGTTATGTGATGCAAATGAACAACAATATAGGTCTAAAACTATATTTGTGCACTGAAAAGACTCCCATATCTGAGCTTCTAAAATCTTGATCACTAGGTGGTAGGAAAAGGTTTCATTTTTTTTTATATCTCTGTTACCACCAATGGCTATTGGGAGCTTTGCAGCATAAATTTAAGAGCCATAACATATTTTAAATATTTACCACCATATTATTTCAGTAACTTATTCTAGGCCAAGTTTAAGTCTTATTTTGCTTCATGTTTCCAATTGTCATATTGTAAGAAACCAAACTTTGGTAAGAAAAGAGGTAGTTACTTTTTTTGAAAATGTGGATTTTTTGTCTTCTAACATATGGATATAATGGTAAGTGAAAGAGCAACTTGTCATATTTCATCTCCTGGGTGAGAGTTCTGTCTTAGAGCAATTCTGGTACCCAATTTTGTACTTGGTTGTTCAAACCATAGTGCTTAAAATATGTGCTACAGACTCCTGTTACCATGAATACTTGTTTGTCTTTCAGGTCAGCATCTGAGAAAATCCAGACCAAGAAAATATTTGAATCAACACCAGATATAATTCTATCCTTAGAAGAGAAAAAAATGTATCAATTCTTATTCTGAATTTACATACACATGAATGGAGGTGGCATGCTCCCTTTTTTGTTCTACTTTTCCTACATTTTTTTTGGCCTTTCTCTTTGTTTATCTATAATACAAAACTGGCTAGAGAGACATTTTATTTGATTTATATTTTTTTGGTTTGCTTGCTTATCTTTCCCAACTTACAATTTAGACAAGAGTTTTTAGCTGGATATAGGGAAATAAGAGAAATGTGTTTGGTTCGTACTATGCAGTAATATAAACTTCTCTAATTTGTACTTCCCAAAACTCCATAGAAACCAGAACACAGTTTGGGCCTAAAATCCACAATTTTCTGAGTCATGTGATGCAGTTTGAAGTTCAAAAAAACATATTCAATAATATATGTTAGAAAAAAAACTGCATACAAAAAAATCCTAATATAATAAAATGCCTAAAAAAGAAGTATAGCAGGAATATATATATATTTATTAGTGGGTGAAATGTCTGCTAAAATGTTGTATTAGAAGACATACAAGCACATTGAATAAAGTTTTTAATGGGGGGGCGGAGCCAGCTGTCAGAGCGAGCGGAGGTGCGAACGATCTCTCCAGCATCTCCAATTGCTTATCCCAGGCTCGTGGGGCTCTTTCGAGCCGAGAGAAGCCTCATAGGGGCGGCAGAAGGTGTGGGCGACCTGCTGCTCTGTCGGTGGCGACTGACGTCGGGAAGTGGGTGAAACCCAGAACCGAGCGGACCGGGAAGAAGGCGACCAGTAATGGCCGCTGAATGACATGACAGCTGGATGGAGCTAGCGAAGAAACAGCAGAATGATGGTGTATCAGAGTTGACTTGATTGTTTTTCCTGAAACCTTTGTGAGTAGACTTGGAAGACGCAATTAAAGGGGTTGCTAAGAAACGAAAGCCTGGCAAAAAGAATGTTGGAGTAGCGGTGAGCTGGCGGCGAGTGAAAGTGATAAAAAGAGAGGCCGGAAAAGGCCCGATTAGGAGGAAGCCAGGAAGCAAGGATTTGAGACTCAGAGTTTTTCTTAAAGGGACAGTGACTTTTTTTAAAATCTTAATTGTTGCCGAAGATTTGTTTGAGATTTCTGACTTTTTGGTTTTGATTTTGACCTTGGAGTGGATCAGCTGATGAAAGGTGGCTTCTCTGGGAAGGAACAGTGATTGATTGACAGAAGGAACTGGATTGGGACAATGATTGGCAGTTTCTGAAAGGAGATTGCCAAGAGAAGGGAAATTCAAGAGAGACTGAAGGGAATATTGGACTATTAAATTATAACCTCACAAGTTAGAACAAAAATTGGGGAAGCTTAAAACTAACATTTGGTACTGTGGTACTAGAACGTGAAATATACTGACAGAGTTATATTTACAGACCACGATAGTGATAAAAAGTGGAAGGAAAAAAAGAGGGAAGTGAAAAGTGATTATTTTGGAGGAACAGTAAGTTGTGGAAAAGTTTACAAAAAATGGCAAGTAATCCAAATCTGACTAAGATTGGCGGGGGAAAAAAAATACAATACAAAGTTCTAGCCCCATGAGTCAGAAATCGTTAGATGATATGCTTCAAAAGGAGCGTTCTAACTCATTTAAAGACCTTCAGGTAATGATGCAGGCAATGCAGGAAGCTATGTTTAAGAATCATGAGGAAATCAAGAAGGAGTTAGAAGGGGTAAGGAATGATACAGGAGAAATGAAAGAGAAGATTCAGGCAATGGATGGAAGATTTGAGGCCTTCTAACAGCAAATTGTAAAAAATGAACAGAAACTATTGGAAGTAGAACGAAGAATGGATAATGAGGAGAAGAAGGTTGAAGAGATGAATAAAAATTTAACTTTGGCTAACAAAGAATTAGTGACAGCGGTGACGCTACTGGAAGCAGAAAAGGCAGCTCAATATCTTAGATTCCAAAACGTCATTGAGGAGAGAGGGGAAGACCTTCAAGATAAGATGGCAGACCTACTGATTGGAGCTCTTGGGATAGACAAAGAGAAGATGATTGCTGCAATGGACGAGACATATAGGGTGCAGACAAATTATGGGAGAAGATATAATTTGCCTAGAGAAGTTCACGTGAAATTTATAAAAAAGAAAATTAGAGATGAAATATTACATAAGACACATGATGAACAGCTGGAGTACAGAGGGAAACAAATTACAGTGCTAAAACAAATACCTAAAAGAATGAGAGACCTACGGAAGAACTATCAATTTTTGACGTCTAGGTTGTACCAAAGTAATGTGAACTTCAGATGGCTAACACCAGAGGGGATTATCGTGACTTGGCAGGAGAAGAGATTTAGGTTGGATACGTTGGAGAAAGCTGAAGACTTTCATAGACAGTACTGTATCTCAGAGGAAGAGCTGGGAGATCATGGAGAAGGAAATGTGATGGTTGAAAAAGGAGAAGGTGAACGAATGATGGATAAAAGAGGGACAGAGCAGGGTATAGAGGAAGTAAAATGGGGAGGAGGACAAGATGGATTAGGACAACAGGGGAGAAGCCTTGAGGAGTTGAAGGAAATAAGGATTACTCGAAGCACTAAGGCATGACAGAAACAAGATAATGGGAGAGGAGTATAGGATATGGTCAATGAATATTAGGGGTTTGAATTCACCAGTAAAACGGCGGAAAGTTTTTAGTAAACTTATTAAATTAAATGCGGATGTCATTACATTACAAGAGGTTCATATAAAAAATGATCAAAAGTATCTATTAGAGCAACCTAAATTAGGAAGACTATACACCTCACTAGATGAAAAAAAAAGAAAGAGGAATTGCATTGCATGTTAGACAGGAGATAGCTTCCAAACAAATCTATAAGGATAAAGAGGGAAAGATCTTGATAGTGGAGGCTAATCTGAACAAAAAATATATAATAATTGTCGTAGTTTACACACCAAATGGAGCCCAAGTATCTTTTTTTAAGGATCTACACAGCAAGCTTAGCGACTTAGAGGGAGATGGGTTTTGTATGATTGGAGATTTCAATGCGATAGTAGATAGAACAAAAGACCATAAACGTAATGAGGCAAGGAAAGGAAACAAAAAAAAATACTTCCTAGAACTTTTTTTGAGATGTGCACAGACCTTAACTTGCAAGATGCTTGGAGGGAAAGAAATATAGACAAAAGGGAATATACATATTACTCTAATAGACATAGCTCGTGGACCAGGATTGATATGTTATGGCTTTCAAAAAAATTAGATTCGGAAATTCAAGGAATTAATATAAAACCTAGTCTTTGGGCGGACCATAATCCTATAAGTTTTTGCTGGAAAGGGCAAAGGAGCCGGCCAAGATGGACTCTTCAAAGAGTGATTCTTAGAGAAAAAGAGTTTAAGGAAAAGATGGAGAAAGAAATGCACTTTTTCTTTCAAACGAACAAAAATGGGGATACATCTTTGCAGAATACTTGGGATACAGCTAAAGCATACATGAGGGGAGTTGCAATCTCATATATGGCCAAGAGAAATAAGGAAAAAAAACAACATAGGATAAGACTGGAAGAAGAATACAAACAGGCTGAAACACAATATCAGGGTGACTTAAATAATAAAAGTTTGAAAAGTAAAATGGAATTAATTAAACATAAACTTTGTATAGTTGTATACTTCTGAATGTGCTTGGGTATTAAATCTGTAATCCTGTATGCTAACCTGGCGGTATCTGTTACAAGCATAGTATTTTAAAGAAAGCTTTTCCCTAACCTGTCAAAAAAAGACAGTGGCAATCCATCCCATATTGTTGATAAGAAAACTGCCTGGATAAATGATTTAGATGAGGGGATAGAAAGGGAACTCATGAAATTTGCAGACAACACCAAGCTAGTGGGAATAGTCAACAGTCTAGAAGATCAGTTCACGACAGAAACAGATCTCGACAGATCTCAATAGACTTGACTACGAGGCCTTATCTAAAAAAAATGAAATTCAATGGTGAGAAAAGTAAGGTTCTACATTTAGGCAAGAAAAACCAAATGCACAGGTAAAGAATAGATGTCAACGCTGTTAATATAGGATATTATTGCATTGACAAGATATGCAGAACTGTTTGGTATTTTTGGAGTTAAATCAGATGACATACAAAGGGAGGAGATTTATGAAGAAAAGCGGGAGACAGGGAAGGGAAGGGAATCTTTGGCCTCCAGCCTAATTGGAAGACGTAAATCATGACTGTAAAGTAAGGGAGGAGTTTAGCGAGATAAGATAGACGCAAGCCAGAGAAATCCAGATTCTGGCATCCGCTTTGTAATGTGCCGAAGTAAGTTTGCAAAACTCCAGGGAAGAAATAGAAAATAAAGAATCTAAAAGGGAAAATAATGTCTCAGTTTTCTTGGAATGCTTCTTCCTTCGGACCACAACAATAGGTGGTACCTGGCTCAATAGTAGTAACTGTGAGAGGGAGTCCTAGTGGACAGTAACTTAAATATGAGCCAGCAATGTGCTGCAGCTGCTAAAAAAGCCAACACAGTCCTACACTGCATTAACATAGGGACAGAAACAAGATCACGTGAAGTGCTAGTACCACTTTATAATGGTATAAAACTGGAATACTGCATCCAGTTTTGGTCACGACTATATAAAAAAGATTTTGAGACTCTAGAAAGAGTGCAGAAAATAGCAAAGATGATTAGGGGGCTGGAGGCTAAAACATATGAAGAATGGTTGCAGGTATTTCTAGTTTAATGAAAAGAAGGAGTAGACATGATAGCAGTGTTCCAGTATTTAAGCAACTGCCAAAAAGAAAAGGGGGTGAACCTGAAGGCAGAAAAAGAAGCAATGGATGGAAACTAATCCAAAAAACCAACCTAGAAATAAGAGAAAATTCCTGACAGAACAATCAATCACTGGAATGGCTTGCCTTCAGAAGTTGTGGGTGCTCCATCATTGGAGGTTTTTAAGAAGAGATTGGACAATGATTTTTCTGAAATGGTATAGGGTCTCCTGTGAGACTAGAAGACCTCTAGGGTCCCTTTTTGACTTATTCTGGATGTGTCTATTAAGTTCCCTAAGGTCAAACTTGACTTGAGTATGTTTTTATTTCCAGCTAAACTGGATCTTTCCTGGTCGTTTGGACTCAAATCCCAACAGTTGCTAACTAGCCTGCTTCTTTTGATTAAGGCTTACGTGGGCAATAAAACATCAGATGGGCACCAGGATAGTGAAGGCAACAGCACCTTGATTCCAGCAAAATTCATTTCTTTATATATATTGTTGGAAGATTTACCCTGTCAAAACTCCCATATTCTCATCCCCATTAGAAAAACATGCAGACACACTTTTTCTCTGTAAAAGCCCTTTTTCTGAAATCCTGGGCATACCACCAAGAATAATGGGAAAACTCAGATAGCAAAGCCATCAAGAACTACCTGCCCTGCCCCTGATGGGATTAACTCCCAAAATAGAATCAGGACAGAGGGAACATCCCTGAGGAGAACTACCTGCCCTGCCCCTGACAGGATTAAGCCCCCCAAAATAGAAACCAGACAAAGGAGATACCACTTAGGACAAAGAAAAGATCATCAAGCAACCATTAAAAACACAAAAGAAAGAGCCAGCCCAGCCACAGCCCCAAGGTAGAAAAAGCATATAAAAAGCCACACATGGGACCCGGGGGGGGGGGGGACACCTTGCAAGGCAGGAACGCTGAAGTCACTTCTCTGTCACTTTATTGCCTTCCTGTAATAAAGACCTGCTTTGCGGTAGCTGCTGTCCACAAATTTCTTCATTGTCGGCTTTTCCCAGCTGGAAAACAAACTGGGAAATTCTTCTGACAATATTTATCAAATCTTATGCCTCTATTGATCAGAGGCACTTCACCTGATCCAGGCTCAATTTGGTTACTGAATACTGGTAGCATTCTCTTTTCTGATCTTCCAGGTACTTCTCTCGATTCAAAATCTACCATATTGTTCATGCGTACACATAGTCCTAAGCAAAGGATTAAATTCTTGATTATATTTTGCTAAGCAGTATATTTATCAAGTTAATAAAGTCCTAATAACTTTAAATCAGCTGAATATTTCTACTGCCTACCAGCATCACTTTCAGCAGAAAGCTGCACTCCCTAATCCATTGGTATATTATCGGCAATTGCCTGATAAAACCTGGTTAGGTCCAGCTCCTTTATTAACTTGGGGACGAGGCTATGCTGCTGTGCTTGCTCCTACAGGTCCTCTCTGGATTCCAGCCCGGTGTGTGCGACCAGCCAAAGATGTCGTGGCATCAAGTCCCGAACCCAATCCCGGAAATAAAGAAGGTGACTCTTCAGACGGCGCAGCGTCCCTTTCGCTCTTGCCATCGCAGTCGGCCAACGACCTGGGGCGATGTAAAGAACCTAACATCCAAAGCGCAGGAGGTTCTTCGGCAACAAGGGAAAGAACCTACACCAGAGAATTTATGCGCTGCCATATTTGCGGTTTTGACTGCAAACTCTTTAGTCATTCTTTGTCTCTCTTTCCTTCTTAATTGCTGTGTGGAGTGCTCTATGGTCATGGCTTCCCACTGGCCTTCTTGGACATATTGTTCAATATTTTGTTATAATAGTTACTATTCTTATCAGCTGTTGTTGTATAATTCAATGTCTTTTCTCTCTACTTAAAAGATATCTTGCAATTATCCATACTAAACCAACATCAACTTTGCCTCAGGAACAAGTTTATAAATAAATGCAAAGATGTATGTTCCTCAATTACACCCACTAACTACTTTAACTTATAATGCCCTTACTAATAAAATAGAAAAGAGTGAGATGTAGGGGTTGAATACATGCAGCACACTGCCATATTCAGCACCCCCACACATCTCATAATTCTATACCCTTTGCTCCAATAAAGCAGCCTAAAGGTCACCCCCTTTTGACTTAATGCCTCACCTACTGAAATAGATAACAGGCTTAGTTCCTTCTTCTATCTTCCTGTCATTGTTCCTTAACTAGTTGTTGACCTTATAATATGTAACTAGAAAGTAGTTGGTTAGATGAAAGAAGTATTCCCTGAATCAGCAAATGTAAAACATCTAATGATTAAGAAAGCTTGTGTATGTAACAAATAATATAAAAGCAATAAACACGACAGAGGTCGTCAGCTTCTGCTCACAAGATGCGTGTGACTGCTTCTTAGCGACAACAGTCCTAAGCAAAGGATTAACGTCTTGATTATATTTTGCTAAGCAGTATATTTATCGGATATGGGCATAGATGACAAAAATATTATAAAGATTATTCAGCAAAAGAACACACCCACACCCTTTTTGTCCTTAATGTCTTAGATATTTCTAAACTGATTGTTTAATTAGTACAATCAACTGAAATTCAATGAACCATTTCCAAGTTTCCGCCCTTCCTGAGCAAAAAGGCAACCAGAGTTGGTCCACTCAGAAATCTTTGTGAAGGAAGGATCAATATGCATCTAGGAAAGCTAAAACCTTAATTTATTGCTGGACGTTCTGCTCCTATCTTACTTGGTAATCATGAGCATGCCCTTTAAATAGGACCCAACCCTTATCAGAAACTGTGAAAAGCTGGAGGGGGGGGGGAAGAGAAAAGAGGGAGAGCAGCTTTTCAGATTTAGGTGTTTCCTAGCCAGACCTGAAGACAAAGCCCCTGTTCCTTTGCATAACTTACAGAAGAGAGAATCTTTCCCAGGTTTAGCTTTTCTGAATTCTCCAATAATAATCCAGAAACTGCAGCACTCTTCGGACAAAAGACCGCTTCTCCTCTCCTGGCTGATTCATTAGTAGTTCCCCCATTCTCAGTTAGAGCATTTTAGCTGTCCTTTTGAAGAAAGCTGGCATATTAATTCCTTTTCTTTTTTTCAGCAAATAAAGAAAAGGTCCGCGTGAATCATGTTTCCTTTGAATCAAAGCACGATTCAGCTTTTTACATACATGAAAACAGAAGAGCTCAGACTTTGAAATATTCCACCGCCTCTCAAAACAACAGGCAGGACAAGTACCGATGGGAGCAAATTCCAAGGTTCCTTCTTCTTCTCTTCCCTTTATGCAACGCGGCCGCCAATCCCATCCCGGGTTAGCTGTGCTGCATAAAGTCTCAGGTGGTTAGTCTCGGAGTTTTCTCCAAAGGGGACCAAAACCTGAAAAACCAGAAAATCACATTTTTGACATTCAGTTCCTGGAGCTCCTGGTGCCAATTCCACCAGGAACAGCCCTTTGAGGCGATTGGATTCGGTAGATAAATCCGCTCCGTCCCAGAAGCTATGAAACCCGCGCTGTCTGTAGTCCCAGGTAGCAGCTCCTGTCGCGGCAACCTCTGATTGGCAGTAAAAGAGGAGTTAGCAACTGCCCGCAAATATTCTCACTTCGTATTCAAGGGAAAAATGAGAGATTAAGCCGGCCCACCTTTAGCTATTGCCAGGCAATATTCCACGGTTTTCCCCGAGAGCATCTTCGTCGCCCTGCATTTGTCTAGAAGTCAAGACTAGAGGGGAAAAAGGAGTCGGGTTTCTCTGTAAATCACTTTTTGTGCATCTTCGTTCCTCACCTCCAGTCTTAAAGACGTTCCCGGAGCGATATACTAAACCGTCGACCACCTTTTAAAGAATCCAGACCGTGAGGTCATAATTTATGACTAACCGAGCCATAAAGAAAACGAGGAAAAATTGAGCTTTCGTTGACAGCTGTCTAGGCAAGAACCGTTAAGAAAAACATTCGGGGGCGCTTACGGGAATGAAAAACGCTCGAGCACATCAAGTGTGGCTTATTTCAAAGGAGGCTGAGACATTTTTAAAACTCCTAAATATTGAACCTTGCTCACTAGACTAGAGGATGAATTGCAACTCCCCCCCCCCCCGAACCAGCTCACAGACAAGGCATGTTCTATTAAAATCCCGTGAGCTTGGAGGTTCTTGGATGAATAGAAGAATGTTCTTGGGTGGATGGGGTAACACCTGGTTACTATAACTGATTTCTGAGCTAGCAGATTAACTGATGCCCTGGAGATGTCATAGAGGGACAAGAAGTGTCATAGAGGAAATGCCCCCCCCCCCAAGACTTTAAATTGGTCAGTTTAAATTGGCCTTCCGGTGGCTTTTTTTGGGGTGGGGGGGAGAAACCTGTTTGTGAGAAAGTGTGCATTTGCTGATTAAAGTTTCACCCCTTTTCGTGTGCGTTCTTTTGTTTTATATATTATGTTGGTTTTGCTTTTTTTCCAAAAGGCAAAGCAAGCGAACGGAACGCCTGCGCGCTCAGCGAAGTACTGAGAGGAGGAGAGCGGGGGAGAAGCGTAGAGAAACAGGCTCAAGATGAGAACAAAGTCAGCCGGAGCCACTAGATCTGTAAGGCAAGAGGAAGGGGGGGGGGGACACGTAGTCGCCTGAAGGCGCGCAGCGGGAGAGATTTTGCGGTGGAAGGAGCATCAAGCGGTATCAATTTAGCAGACGGTGAGTCTCCCTGAAGTCAGGCTAATAAAACCTTTGAGGAAATTTTCTCCAAAGAACTTTTTTTTTTGTTGTTGTTGCAAACAACCCAATGTTGTTGTTGTTAGTTGCAAAGTCGTGTCCGACCCATCGCGACCCCATGGACAACGTTCCTCCAGGCCTTCCTGTCCTCCACCATCTCCTGGAGTCCATTTAAGCTCACGCCCACTGCCTCAGTGACTCCATCCAGCCACCCCATTCTCTGTTGTCCCCTTCTTCTATTGCCCTCAATCTTTCCCAGCATTAGGCTCTTCTCCAGTGAGTCCTTCCTTCTCATTAGGTGGCCAAAGTATTTGAGTTTCAACTTCAGGATCTGGCTTTCTAAGGAGCAATCAGGGTTGATCTCCTCTAGGACTGACTGGTTTGATCGCCTTGCAGTCCAGGGGACTCACAGGAGTCTTCTCCAGCACCATAGTTCAAAGGCCTCAATTCTTTTGCGCTCAGCCTTTCTTATGGTCCAACTTTCACAGCCATACATTGCAACTGGGAAAACCATGGCCTTGACTATACATACTTTTGTTGGCAGGGTGATGTCTCTGCTTTTGAGTATGCTGTCTAAATTTGCCATAGCTTTCCTCCCCAGGAGCAAGCGTCTTTTAATTTCTTGGCTGCAGTCCCCATCTGTGGTGATCTTGGAGCCCAGGAAAATAAAATCTGTCACTACCTCCATTTCTTCCCCATCTATTTGCCAGGAATTGAGAGGGCCGGATGCCATGATCTTGGTTTTCTTTATGTTGAGTTTCAAGCCAACTTTTGCACTCTCCTTCTTCACCCGCATCAAGAGGCTCTTTAGTTCCTCTTCACTTTCTGCCACAACCCAATATCTGAGGCTTATGTTGGTCAGGAGACAATAATATACTATCTTTTTTTGCTTTCTGTTTTTCTGAGAACTACAATTGGAATTGTATAGAGAATTTGCTTTAAACTTAACCAGTTCTACAAAATGAGAGCAGTTTACAAGTTTGTGAGAATGGGGTCCTAGTTCATATGTTTCTGTTCTGCTGTCGGGGATGTGCATTGCCCTGCATTTGGATAGCAACATTTTTCCCTGCTTTATTGTTTTAAGTTGTCCATTCTCCAGGGTAGATAACAAGCCTCCCACCTGTCAGTTTGCAAGCCTATTTTTAGAGGCATATGCTTCCCTCCAGATTGGACTACACTTTTGTTCATACACAAAAACACTTGTTCGTTTCATCCTACCCAGAAATATCTCCTTGACCCCCTCTGCACACCTCTCCAACCAGTCAAGTATCCCAAAATTCAGAAGGGTTCTTTCTTTAGCCAGATTCAATGCCCTTCCAACAGATATTACTGAAGAAAGATACAAAAAATCCCCTTGAAACAAAGACTATCCATATGATGGTGGAATAATTGGATCAATGGAATACATTATGCTCTATTGTCCCTTCTATGCACAAGCACGCCAGGAGTTATTATTTCCACTTCTTATTAAATGCCCTGGTCATTCTAATTTATTTTATCTTAAAATGCTCTTATCAGATCAGTCTGATTCTATTTCTCTGACCGCTACCAAGCACAGTAATTGGGTCTTTATGCCATAGGATTGATTTTAACCCCTTTTAAATATTGTAGACATTTTAGCATATTTATATTTATATATAAAAATACAAGAGAAAAGATATATGTGTGTGTGCATGTGTGTGTGTATGAGAGAGAGAGAGAGAGAGAGAGAGAGAGAGAGTTCCAAGCTTATGGGTTGATTTTTGTGTGTGTGTGTGTATTTTCTCTTGTATTCTATTTTTAGTAACTATGTTTTCTATATTTGGTCTGACTCTGACTGAATAAAGATTTGAAGTTAAAATTTGTTCATTTCAGCAGTTTACTTCACAATTTTTTGAACCAAAGAAACAGACAAACTTTGTTGCTCATAATTTCCAGTACTAATAAAAAAAGTTGCATACTAAAGCATCAAGAATTTCCACAATTAAGATATGAATGAGCCGGAGGGATTTGAGGATTCATAAAGAATTTAGCTCTAATAAAGAGGTTTAGCCCTAGCCAAACAGATTTCATTGTTAAGATGCACTTCACCTGATCCAGGCTCAATTTGGTTACTGAATACTGGTAGCATTCTGTTTTCTGATCTTCCAGGTACTTCTCTCGATTCAAAATCTACCATATTGTTCATGCGTACACATAGTCCTAAGCAAAGGATTAACGTCTTGATTATATTTTGCTAAGCAGTATATTTATCGGATATGGGCATAGATGACAAAAATATTATAAAGATTATTCAGCAAAAGAACACACCCACACCCTTTTTGTCCTTAATGTCTTAGATATTTCTAAACTGATTGTTTAATTAGTACAATCAACTGAAATTCAATGAACCATTTCCAAGTTTCCGCCCTTCCTGAGCAAAAAGGCAACCAGAGTTGGTCCACTCAGAAATCTTTGTGAAGGAAGGATCAATATGCATCTAGGAAAGCTAAAACCTTAATTTATTGCTGGACGTTCTGCTCCTATCTTACTTGGTAATCATGAGCATGCCCTTTAAATAGGACCCAACCCTAATCAGAAACTGTGAAAAGCTGGAGGGGGGGGGGAGAGAAAAGAGGGAGAGCAGCTTTTCAGATTTAGGTGTTTCCTAGCCAGACCTGAAGACAAAGCCCCTGTTCCTTTGCATAACTTACAGAAGAGAGAATCTTTCCCAGGTTTAGCTTTTCTGAATTCTCCAATAATAATCCAGAAACTGCAGCACTCTTCGGACAAAAGACCGCTTCTCCTCTCCTGGCTGATTCATTAGTAGTTCCCCCATTCTCAGTTAGAGCATTTTAGCTGTCCTTTTGAAGAAAGCTGGCATATTAATTCCTTTTCTTTTTTTCAGCAAATAAAGAAAAGGTCCGCGTGAATCATGTTTCCTTTGAATCAAAGCACGATTCAGCTTTTTACATACATGAAAACAGAAGAGCTCAGACTTTGAAATATTCCAACGCCTCTCAAAACAACAGGCAGGACAAGTACCGATGGGAGCAAATTCCAAGGTTCCTTCTTCTTCTCTTCCCTTTATGCAACGCGGCCGCCAATCCCATCCCGGGTTAGCTGTGCTGCATAAAGTCTCAGGTGGTTAGTCTCGGAGTTTTCTCCAAAGGGGACCAAAACCTGAAAAAACCAGAAAATCACATTTTTGACATTCAGTTCCTGGAGCTCCTGGTGCCAATTCCACCAGGAACAGCCCTTTAAGCCGATTGAATTCGGTAGATAAATCCGCTCCGTCCCAGAAGCTATGAAACCCGCGCTGTCTGTAGTCCCAGGTAGCAGCTCCTGTCGCGGCAACCTCTGATTGGCAGTAAAAGAGGAGTTAGCAATTGCCCGCAAATATTCTCACTTCGTATTCAAGGGAAAAATGAGAGATTAAGCCGGCCCACCTTTAGCTATTGCCAGGCAATATTCCACGGTTTTCCCCGAGAGCATCTTCGTCGCCCTGCATTTGTCTAGAAGTCAAGACTAGAGGGGAAAAAGGAGTCGGGTTTCTCTGTAAATCACTTTTTGTGCATCTTCGTTCCTCACCTCCAGTCTTAAAGACGTCCCCGGAGCGATATACTAAACCGTCGACCACCTTTTAAAGAATCCAGACCGTGAGGTCATAATTTATGACTAACCGAGCCATAAAGAAAACGAGGAAAAATTGAGCTTTCGTTGACAGCTGTCTAGGCAAGAACCGTTAAGAAAAACATTCGGGGGCGCTTACGAGAATGAAAAACGCTCGAGCACATCAAGTGTGGCTTATTTCAAAGGAGGCTGAGACATTTTTAAAACTCCTAAATATTGAACCTTGCTCACTAGACTAGAGGATGAATTGCAACTCCCCCCCCCCGAACCAGCTCACAGTCAAGGCACGTTCTATTAAAATCCCGTGAGCTTGGAGGTTCTTGGATGACCCAGGTAAGAAAATCCGGGCATTTTCACAGTTACCTGGGCGGCTGGGTGGGTAGGCTGGTGTGAATCTGAGACCTGTGAGAGTGTGACTGAGACACCCCGAGAGCCATAAGGGCTGGCAAGGTGAAGTGAGTGCAGACTCTTGAGTACCTGATTTCCATACCTTCGTGAGGAGATTGGTAAGGAAAAAGAGGAAGTGACTTGGTGAAGTATAAGGTGGTCTCACTAGGTTGGTAAGGATAAGAGAACCAGACGGTAACCACTAATGGGGAATAGACCTTCCAAGAAGCCACAGAAGGATCAAAGAGGGGACTCCCAAGGTCAGGGAAAAGGAAATAGAGAGGTAGGGAAGGGAGAGAATGTTTTCATCCCTCCTCACAGTCCCCTGGGGAAGATCCTGGCTGGATGGAATCCTCCTCCTTATAATAGAAAGATTTAGATAAAGACCTGATGATTCAATACTGTTATTTTATATGGGGACAAAAACAAATAGATGAGGGAACACAGTGCCACAGTTAGGTAGTTTTCATTATTTTATGTGCCAATCCTTATATGAATATGTATTTGCCAAAAAGGAAAAAGGCCCTAGAGAAATGGAATATGTTGTTATCTGGACACCAGATAAATGGCCTCCAGAGAAAAATCAATTATTCCTCAGTTCTGACAAAAATCAAACAGAAAATAAAATTCCATTAAATGAGGAGGAGGAGGAGGGGGAAAGAGAGAAAAATAAATACAATCTACCACCCCCCTATAATCCTAAAATGAACCAACCCCCTGTTAATCAATATGGGAGGTTGAGGAGAGAACTTGAACAATGTAGACAAGATCTCGTCAATTTGCCTCTGAGAGATGGTGAAATAGAAACCAAACAAGATCACAGGCAACAACAAAGAGAAAACCTAAAAGAAATAGAACAGGAAAAAGAAGAAGATAAATTATTCCCTCTAAGAGAGGTAGCAAGTGGCTTAGGGGCAGGCAATGTTCCCATAGTGGGATACGTACAAGACCCCCTAAGGAGTAGTGAAGTAAGAGCATTCAAAAAGGAACTCAAGGAATTAATAGAAGATCTCATAGGAGTATCAGAACAACTAGATCACTTGTTGGGACCAAATATTTATACCTGGGATGAATTAAACTCTATTATGACCACATTATTCAACCCAGAGGAAAGAGATCTAATCAGAGCTGCAGCTATTAGAATCTATAACAGAGATAATGCCAACAATGCAATAGGGGACCAAAAATTCCCTATCATAAGACCAAATTGGAATAATAATGTAGCAGCAGATAGAGCAGACATGGAAAATTTGAGGAACATGATTATAAAAGGAATAAGGGAAACAGTGCCTAGATCTCAGAATGCCTCTAAGGTGTTTGAGGTCAGTCAAAGAAAAGATGAGACACCTTCAGACTATTTGGAAAGATTAAAAGACACAATGAGGAAATATTCAGGCTTAGATCCTGATGCTCCGACCACACAAGCACTATTGAAGTTAAATTTTGTTACCAGAAGTTGGCCGGACATCAGCAGAAAATTACAAAAATTACTCTGTAGAGGCTGGAAGTTTGCCTAAATCTTGGTCAGCCCAAACCTGTGAATTGTACACCCTTAGACAAAGTCTGAAATCTGGAACTGTTTACACTGACTCTAAATATGCCTGTGGAGTGATCCACACATTTGGAAAAATTTGGTTAGAAAGGGGATTAATGAATTTAAAAGGAAAAGGATTAATACATGAGGATTTAGTTAAAGAAGTAATGGAAGTTTTAAAACTACCCAAACACATCGCTATAGTACATGTAGCTGGACATCAAACAGGAGCAAGTTTTGAAGCTACAGGAAATAATTTAACTGACCACGAAGCTAAGGCAGCAGGAAGCCAAGAACCAGAAAAGATTATGGTTACAATTCCAATTTTAAAAGGAGAGTTAGTCCCAATTTTCAGTGAAGATGAAGAAAAGGTGTTGTCAGAAATGGGGGCAGAAAGGAATACAGAAGGAAAATGGATATTACCTGATGGAAAGCAGGTGTTGAATAAAGCCATAACACGTGAAGTAATCCAAACGCTCCAAGAGGGCTTTAGTAGATGTGTTTCTGAAAGGTATGGCTACAGGAGAGTTTTCACTGTTGTGAAACAAATAATGGCCGGATGTCTCATTTGCAAGAAAGTTAATAGCTCTAAGAGCAACGGAAATGGGGGGGAAAGAAGTTCATTGGCTTGTGAACAGCTCCTTGAAATTATCTGTATGTGAAAGTGTTTACACAAGTGGTTTGAATGGAAGTGAATGTGTGGATATGCTGATCCTGTGCTTGTGTGTGTGTATGTGTGAGTTTCTCCCCCACCCCAGACTGTGAAAGAAACAGTCAACTGCAGATTTTTGTTGTTGCTGTAAAAGTGAAATGGAAAGGCAATAGCAAGCGTTTGCACGAGAAGAGTCCCATGAAGGATGTGTGAGAGAATTCATGGAAATGCATGTGAAGAAGAAAAAACTATTTTGTTAGTGGTGAGATTTTTGTGTAACTTCTTCTTTTCATGTCTTTCCCTTCCTCCCCTGGCTGGCTGTGTTGCTTTAAGAGTGAGAGACACAGAAAGGAAAAGGGAGGTCTGATCTTTTAAACTTTTTTTTTCTCTCTGCTTAGAATTCTGGTTTGAGGAAGGTGGGGTGGATGTGATATTTAATACCCATTCTTGCAGTAAGAAATAAGGTTATTTTTTAAAAATAAATGAAATATGAGAAGAACTTGAATACACCTATATATCCATCAACCAAAAGAAATGACTCTGAATTGTTTTGCTTAGATTTGTAAACTTAATGGAAATTTGTTTCCATCTGAATGGAATCTGATTAAATTGGACAAACAAACTCAAGCAGAGTTTGGTGAGCGCTCCTTTGTTGGCTCTTTAGTAAGCAATTTGTTTGTAAATATGGACAAAGGAATGGCTAGGGCAGGGATAATTGATGCTTCTCTATGGTTAATATATGGTTGGTTATATGATAAGTATGATATGTAGACAAATACATAAAATGCTCTATAACATCTAATGGTGAGGCTATTTCAATGCATTCAAGTTGATTTTAAATTACCTCAAGTGGGAAATTCCACAATATGAAACCAATGACATGTTTATAAAGAATTAGATACTGGGGCTGTTTTCTGCTTTGTCTTATCTCAGGAAGCAAGGATTGCTAGCCCAGACACCTCCATTGGAGTTTGTTGTCCACAGGTTTCAGCCTGGTGATTGGGTCCTGATAAAAAGCTGGTGTGAAGAAAAACTTACTACCAAGTCCTCCTAACAACTGAAACAGCAGTTCGAAAGAAAAGAAAGGGTGGAGCCAAAAGAGTGGAAAATAATTCCTGGAGAATACCCACTGTGAATAAAAATTACCAAAAACTGATGTGGTCATTGTGGGGTGAAGAAACAATAGCCTGGGTTTGTTTGTGACTTTTCTCATTGCAGGAGTAGCAGCTTTCTGGCTTTTTCAATCTGAGTGAGTGGTGGCCAATGTTATTCCATCCAAGGATTCCAGAAGAAGCTGTGGACCTCCACATTCTACAAACTTCTACATAATGTATTGGTTCTGTGATTGCAATTGTGTCACTGAATGTTGTTCTTATCACTGTTGTGATTGTGGACCAGTCTGTCCCTGTAAAGAACCTTGTGACATAGTAATAGTGGAGGATTGATTAAAAATATGTAAAAGTCTGACATCAACAAACTTCCTGGAACATGGGAAGGACAGTGGTTTTAGGCGGTCCGGAAAGTTTATCGGATGATTAGGAAAGGGGTGTTGAGTGCGATAGTGGAGGGGGGAATCTGCGTCGGAGGTAGGATATAAAAATGTGTCAAACAGCTCTTTAAGGTGTGGCTGAACTCCTGTGTGTGTTTCAGTCCACCAGGCCTTTGCAAACGCTTCTTTTTGAATAAAACTTTGTTGCTGGAATTCCAAGTGAGTTTTGTTTGTTTTGGGATCTTGAGCCACGTTCCAAACATCTAGAAGTCAAGACTAGAGAAAAAAAGGAGTCGGGTTTCTCTGTAAATCACTTTTTGTGCATCTTCGTTCCTCACCTCCAGTCTTAAAGACGTCCCCGGAGCGATATACTAAACCGTCGACCACCTTTTAAAGAATCCAGACCGTGAGGTCATAATTTATGACTAACCGAGCCATAAAGAAAACGAGGAAAAATTGAGCTTTCGTTGACAGCTGTCTAGGCAAGAACCGTTAAGAAAAACATTTGGGGGCGCTTACGGGAATGAAAAACGCTCGAGCACAGCAAGTGTAGCTTATTTCAAAGGAGGCTGAGACATTTTTAAAACTCCTAAATATTGAACCTTGCTCACTAGACTAGAGGATGAATTGCAACTCCCCCCCCCCCGAACCAGCTCACAGACAAGGCACATTCTATTAAAATCCCGTGAGCTTGGAGATTCTTGGATGAATAGAAGAATGTTCTTGGGTGGGTGGGGTAACACCTGGTTACTATAACTGATTTCTGGGCTAGCAGATTAACTGATGCCCTGGAGATGTCATAGAGGGACAAGAAGTGTCATAGAGGAAATGCCCCCCCCCACCAAGACTTTAAATTGGTCAGTTTAAATTGGCCTTCCGGTGGCTTTTTTTCGGGTGGGGGGGAGAAACCTGTTTGTGAGAAAGTGTGCATTTGCTGATTAAAGTTTCACCCCTTTTCGTGTGCGTTCTTTTGTTTTATATATTATGTTGGTTTTGCTTTATTTCCAAAAGGCAAAGCAAGCAAACGGAACGCCTGCACGCTCAGCGAAGTACTGAGAGGAGTGTTTAATGTTGTTGTTGTTAGTTGCAAAGTCGTGTCTGACCCATCGCGACCCCATGGACAACGTTCCTCCAGGCCTTCCTGTCCTCCACCATCTCCTGGAGTCCATTTAAGCTCACGCCCACTGCCTCAGTGACTCCATCCAGCCACCTCATTCTCTGTTGTCCCCTTCTATTGCCCTCAATCTTTCCCAGCATTAGGCTCTTCTCCAGTGAGTCCTTCCTTCTCATTAGGTGGCCAAAGTATTTGAGTTTCAACTTCAGGATCTGGCCTTCTAAGGAGCAATCAGTGTTGATCTCCTCTAGGACTGACCGGTTTGATCGCCTTGCAGTCCAGGGGACTCACAGGAGTCTTCTCCAGCACCATAGTTCAAAGGCCTCAATTCTTTTGCGCTCAGCCTTTCTTATGGTCCAACTTTCACAGCCATACATTGCAACTGGAAAAACCATGGCCTTGACTATACATACTTTTGTTGGCAGGGTGATGTCTCTGCTTTTTAGTATGCTGTCTAAATTTGCCATAGCTTTCCTCCCCAGGAGCAAGCGTCTTTTAATTTCTTGGCTGCAGTCCCCATCTGTGGTGATCTTGGAGCCCAGGAAAATAAAATCTGTCACTACCTCCATTTCTTCCCCATCTATTTGCCAGGAATTGAGAGGGCCGGATGCCATGATCTTGGTTTTCTTTGTTGAGTTTCAAGCCAACTTTTGCACTCTCCTTCTTCACCTGCATCAAGAGGCTCTTTAGTTCCTCTTCACTTTCTCCCACAACCCAATATCTGAGGCTTATGTTGGTCAGGAGACAATAATATACTATCTTTTTTTGCTTTCTGTTTTTCTGAGAACTACAATTGGAATTGTATAGAGAATTTGCTTTAAATTTAACCAGTTCTACAAAATGAGAGCAGTTTACAAGTTTGTGAGAATGGGGTCCTAGTTCATATGTTTCTGTTCTGCTGTCGGGGATGTGCATTGCCCTGCATTTGGATAGCAACATTTTTCCCTGCTTTATTGTTTTAAGTTGTCCATTCTCCAGGGTAGATAACAAGCCTCCCACCTGTCAGTTTGCAAGCCTATTTTTAGAGGCATATGCTTCCCTCCAGATTGGACTACACTTTTGTTCATACACAAAAACACTTGTTCGTTTCATCCTACCCAGAAATATCTCCTTGACCCCCTCTGCACACCTCTCCAACCAGTCAAGTATCCCAAAATTCAGAAGGGTTCTTTCTTTAGCCAGATTCAATGCCCTTCCAACAGATATTACTGAAGAAAGATACAAAAAATCCCCTTGAAACAAAGACTATCCATATGATGGTGGAATAATTGGATCAATGGAATACATTATGCTCTATTGTCCCTTCTATGCACGAGCACGCCAGGAGTTATTATTTCCACTTCTTATTAAATGCCCTGGTCATTCTAATTTATTTTATCTTAAAATGCTCTTATCAGATCAGTCTGATTCTATTTCTCTGACCGCTACCAAGCACAGTAATTGGGTCTTTATGCCATAGGATTAATTTTAACCCCTTTTAAATATTGTAGACATTTTAGCATATTTATATTTATATATAAAAATACAAGAGAAAAGATATATGTGTGTGTGCGTGTGTGTGTGTATGAGAGAGAGAGAGAGAGAGAGAGAGAGTTCCAAGCTTATGGGTTGATTTTTGTGTGTGTGTGTGTATTTTCTCTTGTATTCTATTTTTAGTAACTATGTTTTCTATATTTGGTCTGACTCTGACTGAATAAAGATTTGAAGTTAAAATTTGTTCATTTCAGCAGTTTACTTCACAATTTTTTGAACCAAAGAAACAGACAAACTTTGTTGCTCATAATTTCCAGTACTAATAAAAAAAGTTGCATACTAAAGCATCAAGAATTTCCATAATTAAGATATGAATGAGTCGGAGGGATTTGAGGATTCATAAAGAATTTAGCTCTAATAAAGAGGTTTAGCCCTAGCCAAGGAGATTTCATTGTTAAGATGCAAAGATAGCTGAAATAGCACGGAATAGATATATAAACTGTTGTATGCTTATGTGGTTGCAAAAGGACAGTTCTCATGTGGTGCAACAACACACTGTGCTCCAAAACAGCTATTGTAGATAATGGGATGGGCCAAAGTAAACTTGGTGGATTTTCCACTTGTCAGCAATGGATTAGCCAATGCAACTGTATCATTTGAAGTCACTCCTGTGAAGCTAGTTTATAGGTATATTTAGGATTTCTCACTTGGGAATGTTAACATATCACTGCAAGTCTGACCAAGACTCTGCAAACTTTTAATGAAGTCTTGGAAAGTTTTAATCCATGTATCGATAGTGGAGGAATGGATCTGAACCTCACCACCCAGGTGTCAGAGAAGACAGAGAAAGACAGGGGGGATTTTCTAGCGGTGTTTCTGCAATACCTCTTGATGAGGAGTAAAAGCATGGGACTGATTGTTCACCAAAATATACAAGTCTTATAATATTTGCAATTATTTCTGTCAACTTTGTTTTATTTCCCCTTTGGTAAATAGACAAACTGGATTCCAAAGTACTAAATATATTAATGCAGCAGCTCATAATTCCTACATAATTTCATTCGTAGTTCAAATTGAAAATCCAGTTAAAGGCAATTGAAATAGGGGTCCTTGGGAATGATAAGAAAGGGGAGTCTTTGGATACAGTATTGCCCATGTCTCACACAGATACATAATAAGAGAACCTGATCTAGGAATCTGACCTCAGTTTTGAGCCTATACTATAGTGAAAGTCACTTTGAAGTAGTGGTTTTCACATTGGGCTAGAAACTAGGAGACTGTGAGTTCTAGTCCTATCTTAGGCACAAGCCAGCTGGATAAACTTCGGCCACTTTCTCAGCCCTAGAAAGGGGGCAATGGCAAACCACTTTTGAAAAGCTTTGCCAAGAAAATTGCAGGGACTTGTCCAAGTAGTCTCCTTGAACTGCACATGATTGAACAGAAGAAAAAAAAAGAAATAGTGCTAAGAGTACTGAGCTGCTTGCACTTCTCTACCCATAATGCATTGATGGACTATGCAGTGGTAATGTTTAAGGTGACTTGCTCTTGGTTAGGGAGGCATGAATGAGAAAGCCTGCCTCAGGCCTCTTTGGCTTTTTGGCCCATAAAGTCATGTTCGCTGAAGTCTTAACTCTTCAGGGATGGAATCTAAAATGGTGATTGGCACAATGTCTTGCAACATTATCTGGGAGTCCTTTTAGTCTGTGGACTCCGTTGAAGTAGCGAAGACACATTTTCACATCAACATCTACTGTAGAAAGCAACACTGCCTAAAGCACGGCTTGAACAGATGGAAGATCCACAAGAAGGAGTGGAAAAATAAACAGCCAATGACTGGATAATGTATATCATGACAATCTTGCTGGACAATTGAAGTTCAAGAATCACTGAATAATTGTAGAGCTTTCTGGTGACTAATAAACTGTCGTAATAAAAATAACAACTGAATTTAGAAACAAAGAATCGGATTTTTTTCATTGGTGATTCTATACATTTAGGATTTAGCACTTTAAAATAATACATGCCATAAATAGAATGGTCGAAAAATGGAAAGTTTACTAGTTACACTTAAGCTGACAAGATAAAGGCTATGGGAAATGCCTCCATGGCATGAAAAAAGGGATGGCCTCAATCTTTTCCCAGAAGGACTGAAAACGTGTCTCATGTAGAACCTTGAAAAATCTCACCAGTTTATCCACATCTGTGGGCATAATGTTAAGCTAAATGGACCAGTAAGCTCAGTTGGTAAAAGGCACTATGCTTGTATGATACCTTGTTTTTGAAAAATGGTTTTGTACTATCTCAGATGGTTTTCTGTGCTTCAGATTTACGTTATAGTGAAAGATAATAGAGTCTGCCCATCATTGGTAAACAGGTATCTTTGTACAAATTTGAATGCTGCCACGGAAAAACATTTTCTAAAATGCCAAAGGCCTGGAATTTGTACCTGTGAGGGCAATTAACCTATCAATCTGCATTTGCTTAATATGGTAAATTATAACTTAACTACATAGCCTAGGTTTGTACGACATACTATGCCACAAACCAGGCAGTCATATTTTAGCCTACTGTATTATACGAACATTCACTGCAAGGCAGAACTTGCCTTGGTAAGATCACACTTGGAATATTGCATACAGTTTTGGTCTCTATGATATAAAAAAGATGTTGAGACTCTAGAAGGAGTGCAGAGAACAGCAACAAAGATCATTAGGGGACTGGAGACTAAAACATATGAAGAATGGTTGGAGGTATGTCTAGTTTAATGAAAAGAAGGACTAGAGATTACATGATAGCAGTGTTCCAATATCTAAGGGACTGACACAAAGAAAAGGAGGTGGACCTATTCTGCAAAGCACCTGAAGGGAGGACAAGAAGCAACGGATGGAAGACGATTTCTGGTCCTGCACGGTGGTGACTGGTTGCGGGCTTGTGGACCGCTGCACCCCCGCGGCTAACTTTCATCCTGCCTGGAGACCCTAATGGGTCCAAGCCGCCCCAGAGAGGCGGTGAAGAAAGAAGGGTGCCCCGGCTACTCTGGAATGACAGAGGTCGTTCCGTTCGTCTTGGGGAAAGCCTTCTAACCCAACAGAAGAAAGGCTGTACTTCACCGATCAGCCCAAGCTACTTGCAACCAGAGTCCAAAAGAATGAACCAGCACTACAGTAAACAGCGTGCTTGAAACTGGGTGAGGAATCTGATTTTCCCTTTTCTATTCTACACTTAATTTCCTGGAAAAGATCCCCAAGAAGCAAAATACCTCCGAAAGTGAAGGAGGGGGACTTACGCCCCACCCTTATACTAACGGAAACAGCAAATTAAAATTTCTATGCAGGATCAAAATATATGGTAGTGAAATAAATTTATAAACTTGAAAGCTAAAATTTAACTTTGGACAAGTTTAAAATTGTTGAATGGTTAAGACGCTCATTTTAAAGACCATTGTTCATATTGAAAACTAAATAGATGCTGACACCTAGTGGTGGATGAAGATTATGACAGCTATGATTTCCATAGAGAACTTGCCAAAACCTGCGAAAAGCTAATCTGTGTTTCAAAGCTTTAATAATAAAGAACAGCTGTGACAAAAAAAAGACAACAATCTGGGCTGCAGACAAAGAGATAAACTTTATAAAAAAAATCTTCTTTGAACTTTTTAGATTACAAATATCTATTTAACCGGGACTCTAAAGCTATTTGCAGATAAGAAAGAAAACTTCAACTTTTGGCCATCATGGATCAGAGACATGTAGATAGAACACACCAAGAAAACATAAATACCTCTCAGGAGGAGATATAGAGTATACTGCAATTAATTCAAATAACACTTGAGTTCAAATCAAAAAGAAATCCAAAATAACTTTGAAAATATAAATCAATCTATCTCTAAGTTAACTTTACAACAAAAAAACTTCCAGGAAACAACAGAGAAGGAGCAGACAAAACAAATAAGTGGACATAAAATTGAAAATAGAGACTCAAACAAGCAAATTTAATAAAGCAAGAAAACATGATTTAATCCTAGTGGGGAAAAAATTACAAGAAATGGAAAAAACAACCCATCCCTTAATAAATCTGAGAACAAAAAAACAGATTGGATAAAATGGAATGTAGAGATGTTGAAAACATCAGAGAGAAAGGAAGTGATAAGAGAAGCAAAGAAGGAGAAAAAGAAAAAGATTTTCAAGAAACATGGAAAGGCAAAAGCCTCATATAAAGACACTTTATTTGATTTAGTTCTTATACCTACAGCAACAGTTATGAATATATGGAAAAACTTTTTGATTCAGCAAAACAGATTGATCAAGAAAGATACTGGTCAAAGGAAAAAGATCAAAGTGAAAATTAAGAAAATAGATGATGGGATCTACCAGAGAATATTTTAAAAAGAAACATTTGTTTGAATATGGTTAAAGAAATAGAAAACATTCTGAATACATATGTCATTCTAAGAGGGATGAACTCCTTAAATAATACTGTATGCTTTCCCCCCCTTTTTTATTTCATTTCTTGATATAAATAATATAATACTGTTGAAAAGGCTTAGATGAAGGAAATGTTTTAGATAATTAAATGTGTTTGAATTTAGGGAAATTATAATGTATAAAAAAGAAATGTTTTGAATAAGAGTTAAAGGATTAGATGACTAGACACATTAAATGGAATATTTAAAGATTAAATATATTCTTAATTATGGTTAAAAAGAATAAGAAATTTTGGGAATGAATATATATTAGTTTAGGAGGAATATATATTTTAAGTAGTATTTTACTTTTTATGTTTCTTTACTCTTGCTCTTTTTCCCTTTTGTTTACTATTTTTACCTATTCTTTAAGAAATGTAAAAGTGTTGAGATGGTTTATATGGGAAAAATGGATTTAAATCTTTAAATATAATTAACTGTTGAGAAAATCTTAACCAGCAATACTTTAAACTTTATGGGAGAAACAAATCTAAATAAGGACTGTAACAGGATATAAGATGAGGCAACCAGAATGATTAGATAGAAAAGAAATATTATATTGATGTGATTATTATTTCTAGGAATATTGGCAAAAAATCATATATGTAACTCTTATTTATCAAAATAATAAGAACTGTATTATTTCAAGGTTTGCAAAGAAGACATTTTGGGGAAAAGGGGAAATCAACTAAATGTACTATGTGGATTATGGATTATAGAAACCAATTGTTAATGATTTTTCTTTACAAATGTAAACCCAGCAAACACACTGTTTACCAACTATTAAGTGATTTATGTTTTAAAAAATCAATAAAATATATGGGGGAAAAAGAAGCAATGGATGGAAACTAGTCAAGGGGAGAACCACCCTAGAATTAAGGAGAAATTTCCTGACAGTTAGTACAATTAATCAGTGGAATGACTTGCCACCAGAAATTGTGGGTGCTCCAACACTGGAGTTTTTAAAAAAGAGTTTGGACAGCCATTTGTCTGAAATGGTATAGGGTTCCTCTTTGTGCAGGGTGTTGGACTAGAAGACCTCCAAGGTTCCTTCCAACTCTGTTACTCTGTTATTTTTTTCCCAAAAACCGGAAAATAGCCAACATAGATGCAATATTTAAAAAACAAATTGAAGACTATGGGGAATCAAATCTTAATGGCTATCAGGAAAAATGCTAAAAAAATGGAATGTAAAAGAATGAGTCTTCTGAAAAGCTTCTTCAAAGATAAGTGCTCCCTCATTAACTATTTAAAGTGTATGAAGATATCAAAAAGAAAGTAGAGACGTTCCAAATTTCACTATGTACTTGGAGTTCCAAAAGTTATTTAACAAAATTCCTCACCGAAAGAATTAGGCAATCTCAGCAGCTCTCAGTAATTGCTTTAATGGATTAATGACAGAATAAACAAGAGACAACATAGATTAAGCAGAGAATGGGCACACTGGGAAATTATGCAGACTAGTGATTGGAGTTGGGATCAGTAATTTTTACTTTATTTTTGAAGTTTCTGATGTTAAAGGTGAGCAATGGTAGCCAAAGTTCCTGATAATTAGTAAAATAATAAAGGGATTTTCAATAAGTCCAACACAATTCACTATAGACAAGTTAGTTTGCTTCTTGCTTTTCTCTATTCTTGTGTAACAATCAAGAGTACAAGTTTAATAATACTGAACTGAATTGGATGTAAGCAGGTGCAAAATAATACATGCTGTTACCATCACAATGCCTCTCATGGAAAATGTATACACAGAAAAGCTTTTCACTTTTATTGGGTTAGAACTCTGCATCTTTCATCATATTAAATGAAGATAATTCAATAAAAAGTTCTTATTTACACTTCTTAAACTATCGAATTTGCTGCCATCACATCTAGTGATGGCCACCAATTTAGATGGTATTAGAATGGCTATTGGATTTGAGGGCTATATTTTACCACCCAGAACTATAGACAGTAAATTTCAAACATCGATTGCTAGAGAAAAACAGTGAAAGAGGGTTATTCCTTCGTCATCTGCATGCAGGTCTTTTGTATTGCTTGACTGGCCATTGTCCAACACAGAATGCTGGACTATATGATCCCTCAGACTCATCCAGGTAGGGCTTTTCTAGCTTCCCTTCATTGTAGGCAGCTTCATCTAATATGCTAGATTAAGCAAAAATTAATCTGCAATATTTTATAGTGTGCTACATGAATCCAAGTTACCACATTTTAAGATCTTTTATTTACCATCTTGAAAATGTTAACCTGGTTGATTATTGTTATCATATTTACAATAATCCATTACTAGAACTTGTATAAATTGAATAATATTTTTCTTGGATTTAGCCCATTTTATAAATAGAGATCAGTTTTTAATTCTGGGGAAGAAATCTTAAAAACATTTTTTAGAAAAGAGATAGTGTCATATCCATTTTTTAATCTCTATTATCTGAAGCTTAGAATGCATAATAAACTTTCAAGGATTTTCTATACTATATCAAAGTTGTCCATTTGAAATTAACAATTCTGGGGTTTAGAAGTTTTCTGCCTCATTCCAAACTCTGATACTTTATTTGCCATCTATTTTATACTGTTACATTTATTTAGCATTTCTGTAATGTTTAGTTCCAGAGATTTTAGTGATTCAGCCCATTTCCTTTCATAATAATTATTTAATTTTGTTTGCAATTTCTTGTGAGGTAGAGGGAAAACTACCAAAACAGAAGTCATAAACCACAAGTTATAGACATCTCAAATTATTGCTAAATGTAATGACCAATGTGCTGGATAAATTATGTTATGAAATATGTTCCAAGAGGTGGTAACCGAAAGTAACAGATGGTGTAAGATAGCATCCGTAGATGAAGTAAGACGCCCAGTTACATGTACTTCTCCCTTTCTTCATGTTCAAGTTGATATAAACTTCTTCTTTTGCTGTGTTAAAGGTAGATAAGAAGTCACCCCGTGGGCGAAGCGAGGGTGACAGATTGTATAAAACCGACACCCTGGGCGTAACCCGGGGTTCAGAATTTGCCATGCTAATGCTCTGAACCTTTGCGCAAATAAACCTGTTTTCTCCAACCCTTCGTGGTCTTGTCTTCTGAATTCAACACGTAAGTTTCTACTACACTTGTATCACTGCCAGAATCTATTTTGTGTTTATCAGAGGCGAGGTTTTTTTTTTTGTTTTTTTGTTTTTTTTGAGAGAGAGAGAGAGAGAGAATCAATAGGCTTTCTTTCTATTAAACATGACCTTTTAGATCTTTTGTTGTCGTGCATGGTGTAACAGAATGACCAAAAACCTCTATTTACAGGTAACACAGCAAACATGTTAACTCAGTGTGTAACAACTGGAAATAATGAACTTCATGTGACACATACAGTAATAGAAAACCAAATGGAAAATAAAACTGCCAATATTGGTGTATCTGTGTTTAAATGCTATGTACCAACATCTTAAGAATGGAAAAAAGTAATCAAAATGACTTAAGTTAAAACTAATGCAGTTGGATTTAGATCAGACAACAAGAATCAAAACTGTTAAGCTATTGAAGCTAAGCCTCCTTGAATTTTTGGTGAAGAAAGAGTCACCATAGATGTAGAAAATGCATTGTCCTCACAAATTTCAAACAGGTTTTCTTTAGGGTCATTCTTAAAAATAACCAATTTCAGTTTTGCAACTGCTTAAAGAGAGAGAGAGAGAGAGACAATGTTTCCACTTAAGGTCAGCCCTAAGAATCATCTCAGTAATATCCTGGACTAAATAAATACTAAATACTTGGGAAAATAATGCATCTTAAGTAGAGTTCAGATTTGTCTAGTGTGATTGCATAAATGTCACAGCTCTTTACTGAATTGTGTGTTGTGATGGTGGCTTGCCTCCTTCTCCTCTGTACCAACCACTGCCTTTAAATGAATAAAGTTAGACTGCATCTCCAGATACTGCACCATACCAAATGTACGACTTTATGGAATCATTTTCAAAAGAAGGGGCAAAACAATAGCAAGGAGCTATTGTACTGGAACTACAGTGACTTCAGCATGGAATTTTTGAAACCATATTGATGAATGCTCCTGTTCAAAGGGATTCCGAGAAGACGTGGCCAAAGTAGTCCTTTAGATCCTGTCCATGTATCAAGATTACTTAGTATCTTTGAAAGCTACGCATTTCC
Source organism: Azemiops feae (assembly GCA_023970755.1). Taxonomy (NCBI): domain Eukaryota; kingdom Metazoa; phylum Chordata; class Lepidosauria; order Squamata; family Viperidae; genus Azemiops; species Azemiops feae. Next base: position 83,289 of record JALGBA010003991.1, on the reverse strand, counting down.
TTTTCTCCAGTGCTAGTCCATGCATCTAGCAATACGGCTTTAAAGATTCTAATAGCAAGCACGCTAACAGTAATCTCACAGCAAGGTTATTTTGCTTTTCTTCATTTATTATGTCATGATAAACTTATTTCCCTGAAGTTACAGAACATTGATGAATATGGGGATAAAGGAGCCTGGGTATATATAGATTTCCAAAAAAGGGAAAAATGCAATTTTGAGATAACTCTATTTCTAAAACCATTTTAAAACCTAATTTGGTGCTGTCTTCACTTCTTGGGACTAGAATTCCAGAATTCTATAATTGGGAATTTTAGGAACTTCATTCCCAACTTTTTGAAGGCATGAGGATGATGAAGAATATTTACATATATATATTTGGTTTGCTCTTTTGTGTACTCCAGCAAAATGGGTATTCTGCTATTTTTAAAAATCCAGATAGCTTTTAAAAGGCATAGCCACTGAAATAACAACAAACTATTTTAGATTATTACAGTTTTCAAATGGGTACATTCTTAAAATTCCTTGAAGCGCGAATAAATCTACTGCTTTCCATTAGAAAAGTTCTCTTAATATTTTTCTTCTACAATATCTTAACATTCTTTCTTTGACATATGAAATAAACAAAAACACAGGCAGATGGATAGAAAAGGTTTTTTAAAGTACACTGAGATTTCTAGCAGCTTTTACATGATACAAAGGGGAGGGGATAAATAAATAACACAAGGTGCAATCATTACAGGTAATGGGGTTGCTAATTAAACCTTCACTCAAAAACAGGCTAATGCACATCTGTCCAGAAAGAGACTAGTTTAGAAGTTGGTTGGTGATGGATTTCAAGTTTAATAGGTAAAATCCTAATACTGTTTCTCTAGCAGAGGTGGAAACCCATAGGTCTCCAGATGTTGATGAACTACAACTCTAGCAGCCCCAGCCAGCATGGCTAATGGCAGCTGCAATTCACCAACATTGGGACAGCCATCAATGTATATAAGCAGTCCTGCAGCAATTTCAATGTTCCTTCACATTTTTTCAACAATTTATTAAGCTAATTACAGAGTGTACAGATGTTAGAACAATTGTGCTTATCCAGCTCCTGATGTAAACAGCAGCAGTTTTTATTGTTTTCAACCTAATAAGATTCTTTTGCTAGGGAAGTTATACATTCTGGATGTATTCTGACAATTACAATGACTCCCAATGGCTAAAAGAGAAACTACATGTAGAGTTAATTAACAGTATGTTGCTGCACTACTTCTTTTCACTTATTCTCAAGTCAGTAGGCAAAATCAAGATAAGTAATGCAGCACACAGGTTTCGGAGGGTTACCTCTTTCTTTTTTTTACTGTTTCATTTTCAACTTCCTCTCTCCCGTATCACTCCCAAATCACAAAGGCACAATTCAAATAGAATGACTATATGGGGAAATAATATTTCTCACCCTTTTCTTTCTCATTTCCAATTAACCTTCACCCAAAGGAGCACCCCAAGTGGTTTGTTATGATGAGTCTTAAAGATTCAGCTAGTCTCCCCTAATTTCATCCTTACAGTAACTTTGTAAGAAATTCCTAGCCTGAGAGATGAACTAATCAGCAATATGAACTTGAGTCTCCCTAGTCCAGGGGTAGGCAACCTTGGCTCTTTTATGACTCGTGGATTTCAACTCCCAGAATTCCTACCCCTGCCCTAGTCTAATTCCAATACTTTAACCATTACCCTGCTGGAGCCAAGACCTTGGCTGATCTTAGAAGACAAGTGGGGATAGTCTAGCTAGCACCTGAGTAGCTACATAAGGTTATTTCAGAAATAGGCTAGATTGGAAAGTTGAAAAACCATTCCAGAAGAAAGCAGTGGCAAATTATTTCCATAACACTATCAAGAAAACTATATATATATATATATATATATATATATATATATATATATGCATCAGGAGGAGACAAGCTCAATTTAAGGTCTCTTTAACATTATACTAATTAATAGTGTATTATTAAAAATAATAAGAGTCTATAGATCTCCAGCATACTTTCTATTTTGATCCTCCCAGTGCATCTGCTGTGACTAAATTGCACTAAATTGCAAAAATCAAATATTTGATTACTTTTCCTATGCCCGTCCTTATTGTAATCACATCATGCTGGGGGAGAGGGGTTGCAGTTAATTTCTTTATGGTAATGTTATTAGTTTATTTACCAATGGGTTTTCCATTAATGTCCATAGCTTCCCACAAAACATATCAAGGGTTGCAAGAGAATGGGTTAGACAATTTTGCCCTCCATCAATTATCTTCAGATATTTTTGGCCTTATATAATACTTCATTAGCAGAAGGGAAACCTATTATTCCAGCTTATTCACTTACACTGATACAGTGATTAGTATATTTTTGAAAAGGCCTGCCTCTATTAAAAGTGGAATTATGATAAAAAAATGTAAATTAGTGTAAAACTGGCACAAAAATAGAAGGGGGAAGGGGAGATTGCCACATAATGCTTTTTGTCAGGGAAGAAAAAATGAATGATTTTTAGCTGTCTAATTTTATGACTGACATTGACAAATGAATGCTTGTACAAGCACAAGCAGGCCATTGGCATGAAATGGGTTTATTTCAATTGCTGTATATTATACAGCTATTTTAGAGATCAGTAAATTGTGGCACATACATTGAGAGCTTCTTTGGGGTTTTCCAGTTGAGAATGGCCTAGTATGTACCTATCAGGAAACCAATATGGAGACTGAACTAATAACTGCTCAGAGGAATCACATATCCTAAAGCCAATCTCATAATGCTTGTTGATCATCAAGATTTGAAGCCCCACTGGACGCCAAGGCAGAATAGCACAAACAACTGTACATATTCAACACAACAAAATTTATGTAGAAAGTTCACATGTGGAGCTGCTTAATGTCTCAAATTATATCTGTGCTGATATCTGGAGTTGCATAGAAAAACAGTAATGTTTTTGTGGAGGAAAAGTGATTGTTGTCTTCACTCTGCAGTGATATCATCAGTTCCCAGTTCCTATAGTGAAAATACATTCAAAGGGTTACACAGAACAATATGGTTCAGAAATAATATTATTTAGAATTAGTTTGCCTATTTGTTCCTTTGCTCTTTTCAATACCTGATTCCAGGTTAAGCAACAAAACATGTTTTTGTTAGCAGCCAAGCTTCAACTGGAAGCCATAATTTGATGTCAATTCTGACTTTTTAAACTATGTTTTGTTATCTTGATTTATCCTTGTTTCTTTTTGTGCTCCACTTAAGCTTGTTAGCAATCCACAAAGATGCAAAATTGCAAAAAATGCTGCCCTTCTCAAGCAAAATTGAACTATTTTTTTTCAAGCGCCCAGTTTTCCTTTTCAGTAGCATTTTTCTCAATAGTACTCTCAATACTATTTGACAAATAGTGATCTGTTTTCATATATAGCTAAAGTGTAAGCCATGATTTAAAAATCACAGTAAGTGGGTTCATACACATTAAGCCAAAATCAATCATAGCACCATTTGTGAACTAAGCAGCATGTATGGCTTAATTGTTATAAGTCAAATAGTGCCCATGTGGAAGACTGAAGCAAAAATGGCAAGGCACAATAAATGTAGACATCAAAATTATCCAGTTTGACCCAGATGCTGTGTTTGATCATGCAAGATGACATTCATCAACTCAAAAAGCAGACCCTGCACCTGCAGGAATAACACTAGGAAGAGGATGATGATGATGATGAAATGCCAAGAAATATCCCTCATTTTTAATTTGGAAATAATTTTTCTTTAAGTGGTTTTATTAGAACAAGAATGATGGCAATTATTCAGATTTTACAGGTATTTTTGTTTGCTTTTTTAATTAAGAAAATTGAGGTAATTAGGGTATCACTGAAACAGAAATCAGCATATTTATGATTTGGGCCCTGGTGGCACAGTAGATAGAATGCAGACTTGCAGGCAAACTCTGCCCATAGCCTGGAGTTAGATCCTGACAGAGCTGAAGGTTAACTCAGCCTTCCATCCTTCTGATGTCCGTAAAATGAGTACCCAGATTGTTGGGGGCAGTATGCTTACATTGTAAACCACCCAGAGTGTGCTGTAAAGCAGGGCTTTTCAACCTGTGGTAAGCATACCACCAGTGTTACTTTGACACCTGGCAGGTGGTACACAACCGTCCTAGAGAAGTGGTAACGGGGGGGGAGAGGAATGAACTGAAGTGGCGGCAGCGCTGCACAAGCCTGAGGGAGAGACAGCTGGAGCTGGAGGGCTGTTGGGGCTTGGCAGAAGCCCCAGGATCAGTGCCCGGCTCCAGCTGATTGGCGCTTCTACAAAGCTGTCGGGGCTCAGCGCTGGGCTCCAGCTGATTGGCGTTTACAAAAGCAGCACATAGCTGGAGGTGTACGGAAAAGGAGGGGGGAGAGAGGAAAGGATATAAAAAGAGGTTTTGGTGGGAAAGGGCCAGGGAAGGGCTGCCCCCGCCCCGCCCCCTGGGCATGCGCCCAGAAGGCAACGAGCACCTGGGGTCCCTGCTGACCATCCCTGCTGACCACTCAGAAAGAAAAGAGGCAAGCCCAGGCCGACCGAGTGCTGATTTACACCTCGTAGCTACCATCAAAGCCAGAACACGCTCAACCTTAGATCCACAGGACAGCCCTGGAACCAGCAACGGGCCACCTCACCGCCTCAGCCCCGCCCCCACCCCGCCCCCTGGACATGGGCAGCCCCTGGGGGCCATGTTCTGAGCACTTTGCAGGTTCATTTTTTAAAGCTGCCCGAGGCTCTGGTCAGGAGGCTTCCCATTTTGACCCCTCCCCCGTCGCTGCCTCTGTGCTTGAAGTGAATGTAAATCACAAGACCCTGGAGATGCTGCAACATTCCAGCTGATTGGTGCTTCTTCAGGGCTCAGCAGAAGTGCCAGGATCAGCACCGAGCTCCAGCTGGAGCCTGGAGCTGATCCTGGCGCTTCCACTGAGCCCTGACAGCCCCGAAGAAGCGCCGATGACACCCTGCAGCTCCAGCCATCTTTCGCTCAGGCTTCTGTGGTGCTGCCACCGGTTCAGCTCATTCCCCTCCCCCGCTACCACTTTTCCAGGATGGTCGCGTACCACCTGCCAGGTGCCAATGTACCACAGGTGGCCTCTGCATGGCTCTCAGCTCACCTCTCCCAGACCCGTGCACGTGTTTGTTTGTTTATGTGTGTGTGTGTGTGTGCATGTGCATGGGGGTGTGTCTCACTCCTTGCAGCTCCACGCTGTGACATTGGGAAGGACAAGAATGGGAGAGATAAGAGAAGCTGCGATGGGAACTTCTTGCAGCCTTCCACAGGGCTGGGGGCGGGAGCTGAGGGGGGCAGGGCACGATGCAATTGGCGTCACGTTGAGAAAAAGAAACAAGTACTCCAAAAAAATAGCTTTCATTAGTTTGCAGCCTGCCATCGCTGAAGATCTCTGTTGAGAGCGTGTTGCTGCAGGGGGTGAGACACCCCCCCATGTGCACGCGCGCGCGCACACACACACACACAAACACGAGTGTGGGTCTGGGAGAGGTGAGCTGAGAGCCACCAGAGGCAATGATGGGGGAGGGGTCAAAATGGGAAGTCTCTGCCCACCGCTGCCTGCCTATTGCCATCTCTGCCCGGAGCCTCAGCAGCTTAAAAAAAAAAAAGTGGAGGGAGGGAGGGAGGGAGGGAAGGAAGGAAGGAAGGAAGGAAGGAAGGAAGGAAGGAAGGAAGGAAGGAAGGAAGGAAGGAAGGAAGGAAGGAAGGAAGGAAGGAAGGATGGATTCAGGGAAGGAGCGAGGGAGGGAAAGAGGAAGGAAGGAAGGAAGGAAGGAAGGAAGGAAGGAAGGAAGGAAGGAAGGAAGGAAGGAAGGAAGGAAGGAAGGAAGGAAGGAAGGAAGGAAGATTATAATGAGAGGGAGGGAGGCTCTGAGGGAAATCCTGCCTTAGCACTTGGCCACCAGCAGACCTGCTGCCCTTTCGCCATCCCCTTGCCCCCTCCTCCTGGTCTATCCTGGTGGTCTCCCATCCTATCTCTAAGGATGCTTTGGTTTCAAAGCCAGGTCTCCTTGCATGGAGAGAGAGTGGGCCTCCCTCTGACCCATGCATTTTGCCCTCCTGCACCCACCATGAGCAACCTGGCCAAGGAGAGTGAGCACAGCAGCAGCAGCAGCCTCGAGGAGGAGGTAAGCGCAGCCGGGCACCCCCTCAGGGAAGGGGCTGAACTGGGTTGAGCTGCAGGGTCCTGGTGCCCTGGGAGCTTGAGGGCCAGGCTGGGCACTTGCCTTCCGCTGCCCGGGGCTCTGGGCAGCCCACGCCACCATCCGGGAGTCCCCTGCACGGCCCAAGAGGGACGGTGAGGCTCCTCTGGTGTACCATGCCCTGGTGCCCACCGCAGTCCTACCCCCTCCACTGGAGACCCCTGGATCCTCCCCACAGCCCCCCTGCCTCCCCTCACAGGCGCCCCCCCCGACCTGAGCGACATTAAGCTGGCCACGCCCCCCCCCCAGCCATTGACTTTGCTTGTCAGAAGGTTGCAAAAGGGGATCCCTGGGACCATCAGAAATATGAATCAGTTGCCAAGCATCCCAATGTAAATCACATGACCCTGGGGATGCTGCAACGGTCATAAGTGTGAAAAATGGTCATAAGTCTCATTTTTCAGTGCCTTCAAACAGTCACTAAGCAAACTGTTGTAAGTCAAGGACTACCTGTACTTTATCACTTTTTCCCCTTTTTTTTGATCATCAGATTTTTGATACCTTGCTAGGCGATTGGTGGTACTCGAATATTGCCATATCCTAAAAGTGGTACAATCAGTGAAAAGGTTGAAAAGCCCTGCTGTAAAGCACTATGGGTTGGTATATTAGTCTAAGTGCTATTGCTATTCCTATACTTACCTGAAACATCTGAAGAAAAAGTAGCAAACAAATGTACTAAGATTCCTCTTCGTCTTCCTCTTCGTCTTCCTCTTCTTCCTTTTCTTCTTCCTCTTCTTTCATTTTTTCCTCCTCTTCTTCCTGTCCTGCTTCTGCTTCCTTTCGTTACACAAAATAATGGAAGACTAGTCAAACAATGAAGTTAAAAAAAACATCTGTTATATCAGATGTGCATATTTTCTCATGGAACAAAAGAAGCTTATGCTACAATGCAAAGTTCATATTGATTTTAAAAGTAACCAAGTTCAGACTCTTGACATGCCACATATAAACTGGCCTCTAATTCTGACATAAATTGTGAGCAAGAAAGAATTCCTTCATTTGAACATAGCATATACCATATGCAATTATAATGCATTGCCAGCAATTTCATTTTGCTAAATAAAAATGTAAACATCAAGAAAAATGCTTTGTGCATTTTATGAATATTGTTTCTTTACAGAAACACATACAGACATAAGTAATCACCCCTACTGATTAAATGAGAACACAGAGACTTTTTTCTTGGTACAAAAAGTCAACTTAATTTTCTACAGTAGTCTATACACATACATGCATACACTTAAGTACAAAGAGTCATTTAGAATACATCCTTTGACTTTCAAGCCTTTCTATTTAATTAGGCAATTATAAGAAATCTCATCACCATACTGTGTGGGGAGAATGGCTCTAGAACACATTGGAGCAAATAATCTACATTAGATTATCTACCTAGGCATGTTAGGTGGCCATATACATTTGTTAAATAAATATATAAAATACAATAGTTGTATAAAAATAAAATAGTTGTATATAATACAACTACAATTGAAATGGTAACTTCAGCTTAACATTGGTTCCCTAATCACCCACAGATATTCACTACCCTCTGAACTCCTTACCTCTGGCCAGAAGAGGGCATTGTGTTTGTGCCTAAGTTCAGCATGCTTATGAGAATTAAATAAAAATGTTGCTTGTTAGATTTCAGTCCTAACAGTTATATTCCCAAAGTTAATTTGGAAGAAAAATAGCTGTCACAGCATATTTTAAATATATTTAAAAGAAATGAACACAGTGAAAAATTCATGTGAAATAAGGAATTCAAACTTGTTACTGTACTTCGGTTGCTGGCTGCTCTTCATCTTGTTCCTGCAACAGACCATGAAAGACTATTGCTAAAGAGGGATTTAAAAAGAAAGCCAAAAAAATGACAACACTACCGTTCAGATACATATGTTATTCTTATTATCGCAATGAAAACCAGCAGCATTGCCTGTATTTAGTGACTCTCCAGTTGCATAGCATGGGATTTGTTGCTGGCTACAGAATTCGGCATTTGGTGAACATCAGATTTCTTTAAAAAAAACACCAAATGTTTGTTGAAAAGACAGGTTTGAAAAATCAACCATCTACTGGAGAAGAAATCAGAAAGTATGAGGCAGGTCCTTATTCTTCTCCACTTCTTGCTGAAAGACACTGATATGCTGTATGAAAGAAGTTTAAATATTTCTTCCGTGTGCATGTAGAGGTTACAAAATCTGGCTTATCTTGGCACAGTTTTGGTTAATCCTGTGCCAAATATTGTAAATCTTAGCCTTTTCTTTCTTCTTGTTTTGTTCTGCTTCTAAGCTTCCCCATTACCATTCCTGGGGAAGGAGATCAAGGGCCATGGGTCTTCTGTTGTTTACTTACTTGCCCAGATTTCTATAAGGGTTTAAAGAGGTTGGGTTGATAGGGGACTAGCAGGTAGAAGAGCCAAGAGGAACAGCAACAGTATTAGTATTTGCAGTGTAATTCTGCCAAGGTGATTCTTGACAACAGACTTGCTAAGTGTCATATAATGTTTAATTTGAGTTAAACGGAAAATGAATTTAAATATAAGGAAAGAAGGGACAGAGCGTGTGCAATTTTGTATGCCTGCAGCAATGCTGGGAACACTATTGTTTTTGTTGCAACTTGTTCTTTGCACTGCAACCAATTTCAACTTGGAACTATAGATAAAAGGGCTTATTTTTATTCCTCCAGAAGGAACAATTACTTATCACCCCTTAGCAGTCATTTGCCTGGAAATATGAGGTTTGGAATTACGTAAGGAATGGGTCTGTGTATAATAAGGTACAGTTTCATATTGTATCTCCCAGCATTGAAGTCATGAAGAGCAGATTCCAGGGCTACACTTGATTTTTTGGGGAATCCTGAAGGAGCCTAGATGATTGGAACTCCATCACAACTGTGGATGAAGCAGATTTCTTTTTAACAATTGTATATCTGTTTTAGGGTTTAAACTTCACAATTGCAGGCCATTGTACTACCAATTTTGGCAAATATATTCACAGAGTATTTCACAAAAAGGTGAGTTTGGTGCACAAAAAACCTTGGGGCTGCCTCAAATTCTCATGCATTCTGGTGAATCCAAACCATGCTATCTAACTGTGCTTGGTAGAAATGAAAATTGGGCAAAAGAAGATGTATTAGCTCTGGTGGGGCTCTTTGTCCAGGTAATCCTCAACTTACAACTGTTTGTTTAGCAATCGTTCAAAGTTAAAACAGCACTGAAAAAAGTGACTTACAACTGGTCCTCACACTTGTGATTGTTGCAGCATCCTTATGGTCATGTGATCAAAATCTGGGTACTTGGCAACCAACATGCATTTACGATGGCTGCAGCATCCCAGGATCATGTGATCCCCGTTTGTGACCTTCCCACTTGGCTTCCAACAAGCAAAGTTAATGGGGGAAGCCAGATTCACTTAACAACCACATGATTCACTTAATAACTGCAGTGATTCATGGCAGAAAGGGTTGTAAAATTGGGCGTGACTCACTTAACTGCTTTGCTTAGCAACAAAAATTCTGGTCCCAATTGTTACAAATTGAAGACTACCTCTATAATAGCTTATGCCAGACACGTCAAACTCGTGACGTCACGTGACGTCACGCAACGTATCGGGACAGTTTTGCCATTGCCGGCAATGGGGTGGGTGCGGCTTCCACATGACGCATCCGGCCCGCGGGCCAGCAGTTTGACACCCCTGGCTTATGCAGTCAGGTAACACCACCCTTGCAGAACAGCCAGGTATTAGCAGGTTTAGTGGAAATCCAACAATTAGAAAATATTTATTTTGAAGAAAGGGGAGCTAAACCACCAAAATCAGTTTCTGGTCCATGAATATAGGCATGCTGAGGGGCCGGGGGGGGGGGCAAGTTAGAGAGGGAGGGCAAACTAGTAGGGAGGGAAAATGGAAGAGGACAGACTGAATTCTGCAGCAGCCACCTTGTTGCAGGTCACATTTGTAAATATTCAAAGACTGTCATTCTTGCACAAAATGTAGAGGAATAAAATTGAATGAGAAAAGTTTTGAACAAAACTGGCAAGAGAAAGAAAATAACCTGTGCTTCAGTAGCCTCAGCCTGAGCTTCACCCTCAGTCTCAGCCTCAGGCGTGGCCTCAACCTCATCTTCTGCTTGTATCTCATTTTCTTCAGTAGCTGAAGATTTTTCAGTCTCCTGGCAACAACATGAGTAATATCAGAATCACATGACTCAGTGATGATCATTATGACGATTTTAAATAATCTGATTTGGTCACTTGAATCTTTAAAGGCATAACTGAGTGATACCTACCTTTATGTTCTGAGCTTGCATACTCTTTCATGTTATATTGGTTAGACATACACATGCATAGATTAATATGACTATTTTCGTGATTCAGTCAGGTGTGCTATTTCAAGTTTAAAATGGTTAGGTCTGCAAACTCGTATTTTTCTGTTCACATAATGGGAACACATTATATTTCAAGCATCCTGGAGAGCTGTCATGCTAAAACAGAAGCCTTATTCATGTCTTACTGATGTATAGGACACACAGATATATTGGCAGATCTGGGAGCATGCTTTTCATCCACCCTTAATATTGCACTCATGAGCTAGCTGTGTCTTCTGACTTCCCACACTTAACATGAAAGCCTGAATGTGAAATTGTAGTTGTAATTTGGATTGCCACACAGTCTGGCATCTGGCCTGCCTAGAACTGCTCATAAGTACAACTATATGTACACTGTGAGTTTATGCACTGAAGACAAATTCTTTGTGTGTCCGATCACACTTGGCCAATAGAGTTCTACTCTACTCTACTCTACTCTACTCTACTCTACTCTACTCTACTCTACTCTACTCTACTCTACTCTACTCTACTCTACTCTACTCTACTCTACTCTACTCTACTCTACTCCACTCCACTCCACTCCACTCCACTCCACTCCACTCCACTCCACTCCATTCCACCCCACTTCTGCAATATACATAAGCATCCTATACCCCTGCATGCAAGTAGAAGAATTTCACTGGCAACCCGGTGTCTTTCACATCTTTGCGATCACAATAGCCTTTATAGATAACAGGCAGATAAAACCTATTACTTAAGAATTCTGCTTTTTTCCCCTTGAAACTAAATTCAGCACAGATGTGTGCATGCATACACACATAGATTTAAATATTTTTTGCTATACAGAAAAGAAAAGAAATATATTGCCTCTGCAATTTTGCTCTCATCTCCAGAAATGTCCCCATTTGGCACAGTCAATACTTCCTCTGTAATCCTCCCTTCCTGTGCAAAAGGATACAAATAATATTTGAAATCTTCTCAAAAACAGGTAGAAGCAAGTGAGCCAGGCAGTTTCATGGCCTGAACACAATGCAGTGATAGATAGACTCAGCATATTTAGTTGCATTCTTAGGCCTTAAAAATATAGCAGAAACCAGAGCAATTACAGGTTCTCTTGCTGCTTATTATCTGACTCTCTGGAATACACAACATCAAAAACGAATAGAAGGCATAGAATAACTTAGAGAAAACACTGAAGCATTATCTCATCCTTCATTGATAGGCAATGCACTTCTTTGGTTATGATAATCCTTATATAGACTTCATTGGGCAGAATGAGGATATTGCCTCAGGCAACAGATGCTAAAGACAGAGTGACTGGATTCATACATTACACCTAAGGTATGAATGATGGTTTGCAAATGGCAATGGTTAGGTTTATACACCACTCTGATCCAAACCCAAACAAGCTATGTTATTGCTTAGTGCAGTATGTGAACTCAGCCAGGAATCCATGAATATGTTGGTATTTTGGGAGGAGGGACATGGTGGTCAAGGCCAGTTCCTCATCTTTTGAAAGATAGAGCTGTTGAGTAGTGTATGTTGTAGGCTTCCTGCATTCCTTAAACTAAACTATTCTCAGTAGACAATCTGTCCTATGAATAATGAGATGTAAAGTATTTTGATTGTTTTCACAGAATGTACATCTTCCATAATGTCATCATAACCCTGCTATTAAAACATCTTGAATAAGCATGTCATTTTTAAAAACAATGCATTGTTACAAACTGTATGTCTACTTTTGACTATTCAGGGAAATTCCAAGTGCAGATTAGTGCAGAAATGCTATATTCGTTAGGATTAAGAAGGAATGTAAATTAGCATTAATCAAACTGAATACTGATGCCAGAAACAGGTTTTGAGAGGCAAGCTGCATTTTTACATGAAAACACTTTCCTTTTCTAATGTAAGAGAATTGTTTGTCCTGCATAGAATTTATGTATTCATTATAACTATATTGGTATTTATTCAAAAATGACATATCTATTTTCAATGATAATGAATTTTAAGGTGTTTTTTTTTTAGGATTCTTGCTCTGTTTGACTTAAAAGAAAAGTAATCTTGTTTTCCCTTTAATTTATTATCCCCCTTATTATGACATAGAAGTGTAGAATTGCAGGTATATGCATTAATTGTCCTTAAGAAAAGATTCTGACAGCAGAAATATCAGTCTATCCTTGCAGGACATCCAGCTGTCGCATATAATCACTGTGTTTCAAATTACATTAATTGCATTACAAGGGTGGAAAGAAAATTCTCAGAAATTTAATTTAGCACACAAATGTGGTGAAAGATTATTAGGAAATACAGTATATTCCATCCAACTCTTTTTCTCTTTCTTTTTCCTCACTTTCCTTCATAATCTTACAATATGTCCATGCTACTGTCCTTTAAAGCAGAGGAGGGGAACAATGGCCCCTTTATGACTTGTGGACTTCAACTCCCAGAATTCCTGAGCCAGCTCAAGAATTCTGGGAGTTGAAGTCCACAAGTCATAAAAGTCCCATCATTCCCCACCCCTGCTTTAAGGTTATCAGAGAAAGGGGACATTCTCTTATGGAAAGGAATAATTATTTGGCTTTTCACAAATTTCCTTGATATTATTTTAGCTTCTTTATCTTACTTTATACTCTCAGATATCTGTTGATATCTGTTGATCATTCAATTTAGGGTTTAACAATATCTGAAGGGCCTACAGGTTGCCTGCCCTGGTCTAATGCATACATTTTTAAAAAAGAGAGAGCTGGGAGATGTAGGGCTCACTGGACTATGCAGTGGAACTAAGTGGCCTCCAGCTATCTGAAACTGCAGCTTCATTTTTTTTAAAAAAACAGCACAGCAATTTTATAAGACAAATCAAAAGAAAAATACGATAAGATAAATTCATACCATTGAGCCTGGGGGAGGAGCAAGTCCTAGGAATGAATAAATATAATTTTCTTCTTTTGCACAGAAAAATGAATCAAAATCCTAAAAAGGAAACAAAAGCACATAAACATGATCTTAGCTTTTCAAATTAAGCCAATCCAATACAGCAAAGAAAAATAACTGAAGCAGGATTGTGGAATGTCACTTATTTTAACTATCCATCTGACCGACCTATTAGCATAGTCTTTCCCTGTTAACATTCTCCTGCATTGTGGGCCTAAATTAATTTAGATCAAGAAATCTCTTTCTCACAAACTTTATGAAGCATGTATGTGCATTTCGTAAACATGTTATTCCTTAACCACATTAAACTTTTTTTTTCTTACCCCACAATACTGTTCCTCATTGAATATCTGGGGAGGGAGAGGAATCCCATTTTGTGGCTTCTTTTCACCCGGAACATTTTCTCTCATCCATTTCCGGTTGTCTTCATCACAGGCTATGTCCATTTCCTTAAAATTAATTTTGTTGGCCTCTAAAAAGCCTACTACTTCTTGCTGTTTTTTTTTAATCTGGTCAGATAAGAGAGAGAAAATGAATTATTTCATATTTCAATTTATGGAGGCATAAAAACCCAATCCTTTATTCAAATTATAGCTGCAGTTGAATATTTAAAAAGGAAGCTGAAAAAGAAAAACTACTTGCTGAGGGCAGAGCAGATGCTAATGTGAGAGTAAGAGTGACTATTAATAATGGATGTTACTTTTGCAAAGCAAGCACAAGCATGATTATATATAATTAAGTCTCACTGATTTCAACTTATTGCCAACTTGTGTTTAGAATTGTATTATTACTTGGTAAGTCCAAAGCAGGTAGCTTCATTAGCGAATCTTAGCTGATCTGAGAAAAACTAAGCAAAATTAGTCATGATTAGTTCTTGTAAAGGAGACTGCCAGGATGAAGATAAGTTCTGACTGAGTCTTGACTAAGCTGATATTGCCATACTGATGGCTTTCCCCCCTCCAATGATCTCCAACATGGAATTTGCCTTTCAAAGTACAGTAGGTACACATTGGGTTAATGCATTAATTGGCTTCCCACAATAATTTGGATCTCAAGATTTAAATAAATATCCACGAGATAAGAAAAAAAATTAAATGTAAGTATTTTAGTCTCTAATCATTAAGCTGTTTATATGTAGCCATAGCTGGGCATGGAAATGAGCATGGATCATTTTTTTAACACTATACCACAAAAATAGCAAAGGCTAACTGAAGATTGCTATCATTGGACAACAAGCTCTAAATGGGCAGGAAGCAACGGCCAACAACTTTAACATTACAGAAAGAAAATAGAGGCATAGAGAGCTGCATTGCTGGATGTGAAAGAGATAGGGTTGACAGTTGACAGATGGACTGCTAGCAGGGATACCAATCAAATGCCTTGTCTCTTTCCCAATCCAGCCCTCATAATTAGCCCTTTGTGCTTATATGACATCAACTGTCCTGTACTGCCTTCAGGTGCAAAGGGGAATTCTACCCCATTGCCAAGCACTGAAGTAAAGTTCAGCTTTTAGTCCAGATGATTTTTAGGATTATGAGAATATAGGATGTTTTGCAAGCCACTTCTTACAAGTAGAATTACTTGATTATATGAGATGTGGTCAGAATAGGCAGTTTATCTTACAATATCTGGTAAGTAAAAGAATAAGAGAGAAAATATCTCTCTACATTGTTGTTCCTGTGGAAGACAAGGTCATGCATTCTTGGAATGCATATATGTAATTCTCCTGTCACAGAATAATTTGTTGGCACAACAGTAACAGAGTTGTTTTTAGCCACCCTGGTCAGCACCCACTTAGCAATGTTCATTTATAAGGAGATGGAGGAATGTCTCACATTTACAGGGCTTGAAATGTTTTAGTTTGGCAAGAACTTTTTCTGATTATTTCCAAGAGCAGAGCACACATCACCAATAAGGATCATTGGTCATCCATTGTTGCCTGAACTTTTGCAAGTGTTTCACTATTAACCTTAGAGATGAAGCAATAGCCTCATTTGTTTGGTGCTGTCTCCTTCAATGCTTTTGTATATTTGGACTCAGTAGGAGTAAGCAACCAAATCTGAATAAGGAAGAGATGAGTCTCCTGAGAAAGGGAGATTGATTAAGGGTACCTTTTTCCTGTTCTCTAACCCCAAATCTTGCACTTACTGGATGCAAGCAGTTTTGAAGTAGCAACTGGAAATGATAAGTAGCAATGAATAAATAAATCACCAGAAGAGAAATAAAATTACATTAGCCTATGAACAAACTCCATATGAAAATGTCCAGGTAAATAAAAATATTAATATACCTGCAACATTGCATTTGTAATGCAATAATTTTAATGTGTCATATTTCCAGGCATTTACAAATAGAAACATATGCATTTAACCCAGAAGACAAGATTCAAATCCGGCCCTTAATCTTAATCAAGCTTTCTATACATTTCTTATGACTTCTTTTTATAAATCTAGTTCGGAAACTGTCCTGAGTATCAGGCAGATTTTAAATCAGCCCAAAATATTAAGAGTACATCCAACAACAACAAAAAATAAATCTAAATCTTAATTAATTAAGTAGCTTTTACTTGTAAATTAATTTGAAAACTCAGCACAGAGATTTAGCAGTACTGAAATCAAGGTCTCTAGTGGCATGGTGGGACTTATTGGATGAAAGATTGGAGGTCTTAAATTTCCTTTTCCCCTGGCGTCCTCTCCCCAGTTCCTTGGCTCCACATCGTGTATTACTTTCTCATAATTTCAAAGGACGAGAGAGAGAGAGAGAGAGAGAGAGAGAGAAATAAATCCTATTGGCAGTGGTGGGATTCAAATATGTGAACAACCAGTTCTCTGTGTGGATGCCACTTCTGGAAGTCCATTCTGGGCCTGGACAACAAAAAATTAGCTACCGGTTCTGCCAAACTGGTGCAAACTGACTGAATCCCACTACTGCCTATTGGGCTATCTTGT
Organism: Azemiops feae; assembly: GCA_023970755.1. Classification (NCBI taxonomy): domain Eukaryota; kingdom Metazoa; phylum Chordata; class Lepidosauria; order Squamata; family Viperidae; genus Azemiops; species Azemiops feae. The sequence continues at coordinate 66,848 of JALGBA010003991.1, read as the reverse complement.
AGTTTTGTGGTCTTGAGGAGTGTGTGACTATAGAAATTAGCCCCTCTTTCTCTTCTTCCTTTGTGGAGAGGTAGACCAATCACATTGGAGATAAACAAAATAAAACTGAGCAGAAGCAGGTGCATTCCTTGACCAGTTAAGCTTACAGTTTACTATAGTTTTCCTACCAGCACATTGTGTGTGTGTGTGTATGCGAATGTCAGGAATACCTGTGCAGGAAAGGAGGCATCTCTCCATCATTCCCAGTCATAATTGCAGGGACACAGAGAGCTACCTTTACCAAATCAGATCTTTGACCTATTTAATTCAGATTTATCAATTAGCAGAGACAGTTGCTCGCCAGAGTCAAGAAGCATTTCTTGCAGGCCTACCATAAGGTGCCTGGGATTGAATCTGGATCTTTTTGAATGCAAATCATATTCCTTAGCCCCGAGTAGGAGTCCATCACTAGGGTACCAATGAGAACTTATTACTGCTCATCCTTGCAATAGGACATGCTGTGTGGGGAGGAGAGATGTGCTTTCTGTGACCCAGAACAGAAGATACAAACTTCCACTTTTCGTTTGCTACATTCCTTTTAAGAATGGAAGCAGCTAAATAAAACAAACAAACAAATAAGGTATTAAATGTCAATAAACAATAACAAATGGTTTGGTGTGAAAGCTCAATAAATATAGGTAGTCCTCACCTCAACTTACAACCACAATTGAGCCCCAAATTTTGGTTGCAAAGCATGACAATTGTTGAGTGATTTGTTCTCATTTTATGACTTTTGCCACAGTTGTTAAGTAAATCACTGCAGTTGTTAAGTGAATCATGTGGTCGTTAAGCTAATCTGGCTTCCTCCATTGACTCTGTTTACCGGAAGCTGGCTGGGAAGGTTGCAGATGGTGATCATAGACCAGGGGTAGGCAACCTTGGCTCTTTTATGACTCGTGGACTTCAACTCCCAGAATTCCTGAGCCAGCCATGCTGGCTCAGGAATTCTGAGAGTTGAAGTCCACGAGTCATAAAAGAGCCAAGGTTGCCTACCCCTGTGACATAGACACTTGGACAGTGCAACTGTCATAAATACATGCCACTTGCCAAGCGATGTGAATTTTGATCACATGACCATGCAATGGTTGTAAGTTGAAAAACGATCATAGGTCACTTTTTTCAGTGCTGTTGTAACTTCAAACATTCACTAAATGAATATCTGTAAACCAAGATTGCCCATGTTCTATATATACAGTAAATTTCACTTCTTGATTGTTGCCTGGATGATTTCAGGAAGAAAGGTAACAGGTACAAATTTAAAATCAATATATACAGTAGTTGAATGTGTTCCAATGAGACTACTCATCAAATTACCTTGACTGAAGACTTGATCTTCACAACAAATTGTTTCATTGTACAATTACTGAAGCATCCAGAATTTTGTACCCACAGGACCTTAATATTGTCACATTGCTGGGTTTTTTTATAGGATTTCTTGGTCAGTTCCTATTTTATCGTTATAAAAAAAATGGTATCTGCAAATGTGGTTAAAATACAGTGGAAGAAAAAGGGGTCTATATCAGTGGTGGGATTCATATATGTGAACAACCGGTTCTCTGTGTGGATTCCGCTTCCGGAAGTCCATTCTGGGCCTGGGCAACAAAAAATTAGCTACTGGTTCTGCCGACTGGTGCGAACTGGCTGAATCCCACCACTGGTCTATATCCATTTTGATCCAGGATTCTCAGAGATGATAATTTTCCATTTTTGTGTGCACATGTATTTTTATATTCTCTCTATTCTTATAAAACAAATGGTGAGGGAGGGAATCTGTTATTTTAATCCTATCATTTCTTTTCAAGTTAAGCAAAACTAATAAGGCTGAGAAGAAACTGCATTAGTGTGTTTTAACTATCAATATGTGAAATTTGAGCATGGCGTTCCAGGCTAACAGCCCTGTTTGGATATGAATTTTACTTGATGAGCCCGATAAACATGTCATCTTCAACCTAGATTAAATTAATTACCTGAAAATACTACTGGCTTAATTGTTTCCTGAAAGTGACATGGCAAGGTACCTGTAAATGAATCTAGTTGTGATCCATCAACCAGAACGGGAACAATATTTTGCCCACTTTTTCAAGCCTTTCATATATATACACCCCAAATACAAAACAATCTTCCATAAATATTTTAGAATAAAAACAACAAATGCTTGTTCCTATTACAAAAAAAAGATTTGTAGAGTTAAATTATTTGCCCAGCAGCCTTTGATTGTTAGAGTTAGCAACATTAGCAAAGAATAAACACTTAGGGCTATAAATATAAATAATTGGATCATTCTCAGCATAATCATTTATCCACTCTGTAAATTAAAAAGTTATATTGTAACTTTAAAACTCTACACCTCTTAAAGCAGATATACACAATAAAATGCATAACTTCTGAAGTGATATGTTTTGATTTAAAAAAAATAAATCAAATAGATTATTAATATAACTAATATACTTCCTGCATGGACTAGTCTACAAACTAGTACTCTGACATTTTACACACTGGCTTTATTCCCAGAACATGCCTAACAGGATTAAAAAAAAGAGCAAAAGGGCAAAGGAAAGCAAACCTTCTAGTAGAGGATATGCTATTAGTGTCTCCCAAGCCATAGATATGGTAGTGGCCAAACCATAGTGTCCCTTACGTGATCAATTGAGTGGGGGACTATTAAAGTATTGTCAGTCCTCTGTTGATGCAAGAGATACCATACACTACCTGAAAAAGTGGGCAGTGACTTCTATATTCCCCAAATGGTGACTTCTGACTCAGTTGTGGGGCAAAAATTATTGGAAGGCAATTGAAAGGATTACACATTACAGTAAACTGTGGTATGTTTTAATAATGATTTTTTAAAGAATCCATATGTCTTTTATATGAGTGCTAAACAATAGTTTATAGATCACTGTGGTTCACAAACCAATTGAGCTCAAACCAAGCAAACCATATTACTGGTTTGTGTGAACAGAATCCATCAAAGATTTGACTTTACAATATAATTACATGCCTGTAATTTGTTACTTTTGTAGACTATTATGACTCCTCTAATTAGTTTAAGATATAAAATAAGGCCATTCATTTGAGAAGATCTTAGCTTAACCAGAACACAGATGAAGGGTATAGGTCAATTTCTCTGCTATGGCAATGTGCATTTTGGTACCAGAGCTGTAACATAATAGTTTTATCTTTCCTGTATTTACCTATGGACATTCTAGCAACAGTTAAGAAAAATACACTAATAAAAATGCAGCTCTAATTTATGGGGCCCTTGGTGATTTCCAAGTGTGGTTGTTTTCTTGCAGACATCTCATTACCTAACTAGTTGGGCAATAAAACTTCTGCAGGAATACAAACAAGCTTGGAGAACACCAAGGATTCTACAGTTCATCCCTGAGTTACAAATATTCTCTTCATTTCTTCAATGAAATATACAGCATTCAGCAAAAAAAGTTGTGGACACATATTAATTTTTTATTTATAACTTTATCAAACTCAAAATAATTGCAAACCAGAAGGAAAAGCATGGAACCATGACCAGCACAAGTGCAGACATATTCTCTTTTCCCTGCAACCATTCCAACAAAGAGAGGAGGTTTTTTTGTTGTTGTTCATGTTAATTTATGAGTCTTACGGGTATAAAATCCTTTCTTACCCCTTGGATGGTATGTGTCTCTTCAGTCAGGTCTTCTACCAGAGGCCTGGGAGTTTGAAGGGTTTGCGCAATATTTTAGCTGTTCTCAGTACTGCGCTCTTCTGGAAGAGAGTTCTGATGTTCCTGGGATGTGTTGGAGCCACTCTCCCAACTTAGGAGTCACAGCCGCAAGTGCTCCTATCACTACTGGGATCATATTGGCCTTTATTTTCCATGTCCTCTCTAGTTCCTTTGTTAGACCCTGGTATTTCTCCACATTTTCATATTCCTTCCTAATGTTGCTGTCACTTGTTACTGCTACTTCTGTCACCACCACTGTCTTCTGGTCCTTGTCTACTACCACAATATCTGGTTGTCAGTACCTGTCTGTCCATCTAGATTTGGAAGTCCCACAGGATCTTAACCCTCTTAATTCTCCACAACCTTTTGCAGAATCTCCCATCTGGACCTGGGAGGGTGTATCCCATATAATGTGCAGCTGTTCCTGTATGCAATGCCAGCTACTTGGTTGTGCTGTTCAGCATATGTTGTTCCTGCCTGCATCTTACATCTTGTGGCTATATGTTGGAAAGTCTCTGAGGCCTCTCTTCATAGTCTGTACCTTGGATCTTATATAACAGAATAACAGAGTTGGAAAAGACCGTGGAGGTCTTCTAGTCCAGCCCCCTGCTCAAGCAGGAAACGCTATACCAGTGGTGGCGAACCTATGGCACGGGTGCCAGAGGCGGCACTCAGAGCCCTCTCTGTGGGCACACGTGCCATCACCCCAGTCCTAGGCCTTCAGCTGGGTTTTATAAAACCTTTTCGCGTTAGGCCTCCCTCGCCATGTGCACAAAAAAAAAAGGTTCAATCAGTAAATTTCAACTTCTCGCGGGGAAAAAAAAGTTCTTGCAAAGTTGGAATTGATTGAACTTTTTAGTCCCACCCAGTCTGCCGTTACCACTGCAGCCATGCCCACCCAATTGGCCACACCCACCCAATTGGCCACACCCACCCAATGGGCCATGCCCACCCAATGGGCCATGCCCACCCAATGGGCCACACCCACCCGGCACTCGACGATGCATAAGTGGGTTTTGGGTTGCAGTTTGGGCACTCAGTCTCTAAAAGGTTCGCCATCACTGCGCTATACCATTTCAGACAAATGCTTGTCCAATCTCTTCTTAAAAACCTGCAGTGATGGAGCACCCATAATTTTTGAAAGCAAGACGTCCCACAAATTAATTGTTCTCACTGTCAGGAAATTTCTCCTTATTTCTAGGTTTGTTCTCTTTTTTATTAGTCTTATCTAGTGTGGTAGATACCTGCTTCTATGTATTTGGTGCTTAGGGCCTGTTCTTATGCAGCTATGATCAGCACTTCAGTGTTGTCTTTTAGTTCAGTCCTTTCAAACCACTGGTATGATTTTCCAATGTCAGCCACCTCAGCTGTCTATTGATGATACAACCAATGCGGAATCCACAGCATTTCCTCTGTTTGATCTTCCTCCCATATGTGCTGCTGACTCAGGCATTCTCTCAGGAGCTCAACTTCGGGTGCCATCTTAATGATGTAGGCCTGGATGTTCCAGGTTTCATCCAGGAGAGTGGTTTTGACACTCAAAGAGACCCTGCCCACCCTCTTTCCAACTGGTATACAGTCTGTGGGTTCTGGACTTGGGGTGGAAACTTCTGTACATTGTGAGAATCTTCTGAGTCTTCACATCAGCAGCTTTCATGTCCTCCTTAAGCTAGCTCACTATACCAGTTGGGTATCTTATGATTGGCAGGATGTACTGTACATGTTGTTGCATGTTTTTTTGTTCTTCCCATTGAGCTGGCTTTTCAGGACCCGTCTTATCCTTTGATGATACTTGGATATTGCTGTCTCTCTTGGTTCCTCATCATGGTTCCTATGTGACTATGGGATACCAAGATATTTGTAGCTGTCCTTTATGTCTGCTATGTAGCCCACTGGTAGTTTCACTCCATCAGTCTTAACTACTTTTCCTCTTTTGACCATCATCTGGTCATACTTCTCTTGTCTGAATGACATCCCAATGTCCTCACCGTACATTCATTTTAGAAGAAACATATAGCTTGATGTCATTCATATAGAGATGTCTGATGATAGTTCTACTCTTGAATTTATACCTGTATATAGTCCTTTTGATTATCTGGCTGAGGGGGTTCAAGCCTATGCAGGATAGCAGTGGAGACAGTGGGTACAGACTGCACTTGATGACTACTTGTGCAAGCTGACTTAAGTTGACTTCCAATGTTGTTTTCCACAGTCCCACTGAGTTCTTGGGGAAGATCCTTAGTGTGACTTGCCTAGCTCATCCAGTTGGCTTTGTGCCTAAGACAGAACGAGAACTCATGGTCTCATGATTTCTAACCTGATGCTTTAAACCACAATTCCAAACCACTATTGAAATGATAGCTTTGGTATAATTGTAGGAAAGCAGATTGATGGCATAAAAGAGTTTTAAGTTATGTTTACAGGATTATAGCATTATTTACTCCAACTTTAATCAGGGCCCTCTTTCTAGTCTAGTAAAAATTATGCTATTCAGTCTTATGCATGTTTTTTTCCAAAGCAAATCCCACAGAATTTAATGAGCTGTAATTTCAGATCACTACACATAGCACCTTATCTTGGATTCTGCTGCAGTGGTAATTACTCTCAGTGTCTTTTATGGAACAGTAATATTGAGAGAATTTTTTTTTATTTCATTCAATTTTGTTAAAAACCACAGTTGAGAAGGAAAAATAGAGAAAAATAATATAAAAAGCAATAGTAAATAGAAAAGAAATCTGCAAGTATTGTAAAATTGAATTAAACATTGAATCAAAACATTTCAGGAAAATGTTAATATTGCTCTACATATTTCAGCATCATATTATTTTAAAATTTTAAATTAAAATCAAGTTAGTGCAATTACAAAGAAAAATAAGTCTGATATAAATCAAAATAAAATTTACAATAATCTCTGTCTCAACTAAAAATCCTACCCTTCTTTAGCAAATCAAATAATGATCTATGATTCTATGTATTAGGGTCTTATATAAGAAAAAAAATCTTAGGTAGAGTATGAAGTCAGAATGAGGAGTAGCAATTCAAAAATGGTTTCTGTGTTGAATTGAACTCCATAATGGATTTCTTACCCCTTTGTACAAGGGAAATTATATTTTGATTTTCAAAAGAAACTATAAAGTGTCCTAACAGCTGTTGCCAAATGTGAGCTACTTTGGTATACTTAAGAAGAAAAAGAAAGGTTGGAAAGAGAATTCAACTTTTAGAATTTGTTTCATTCATTCATAAATCATTATCCTGAGTTCTTGGGCTTTACAACAGAGTATGGATTTTTTCCCCCCCTCTTATTTTCCACCTATAGAAAAGTGATTTGACCTGATCACTGCATTTCCAACCACTTTTTTAAAAATTGCCCCTTTTAGCAATCAACAGAGGAATAAGATGCCATGGATACAATTTTTTACACCAGTTTTGTCTGAGTGTAATGTTTGTTGCAAGAATCTTCCTGAAATCCTTTCTCTAAGGAAAAAAATGCAAAAGGTAGCTGCTTGGGAATAAGGTTCTTATTTTATTTGGGTCAGAAACAGTGCAAAGCTTGTTCCTGGGACAGCTGACCACACACTGACACTTCAGCAAGGTTTATATACAATTATTAGCCTTCTGTGTGAGTGAAATGTTTTATGACCATGAGAAAGCAGGTAATATAGTTTTTATGGTTAGAGGAAATATTCTGTTATCTTCTTTATCAGCAGAGATCTTCCTGGCTAGGCAGAGATGTACGAGCATGGGCACAAGTGTTAAAACTCCCATGCCTTTTAAATGTTGATTGATTCAACAGCATTCTATTGCCTTAAAGGAAACATTGTATTTTATTAGTGGAGATGGGTTTCTCTGACTTCAGATCAGAAGGTTGTTAAAAGGAGGGGGGCAGAGTAAAGGCTTTTTAACTTCTTTTAATCCCCCCTTTATGCATATCCAATTTATTGGATTTTGCGCATCAATAAAAGGTCGCTAATAATTGTGGTAGCCATGGTTTGTTCTTTATGGGAGCCATGAACTGTCCTGTATGGAAGACATTCCCAGATCTGACCTAGAAAAATACTGTTATTGCCAACCAAATTCCTTATATTTTGTGTGAAATATAAGATTACCCCAACAAGTTTAACCCTCACAATATACATGCTCAGTCTTCTGCAATTATTCTCTGGAGTTTTATTTGATGGATTTGTTAAGGTGTGGCTTGGCTATATATGTGTGTGCGTGTGTGTTGTAACTACATGATAGTTACATGATAGTCAGGAAGATAGTCTTCCTGACAGTTAGAACAATTAACCAGTGGAACAACCTGCCTCCAGAAGCGGTGAATGCTCCAACACTGGAAGTTTTTAAGAAGAAACTGGACAGCCATTTGTCCGAAATGGTATAGGGTTACCTGCCTGAGCAGGGGGTTGGACTTGATGACCTCCAAGGTCCCTTCCAACTTTATTTTTATTATTATATAATAATTACACAGAATAGGTGAAAACATAGCAATAATTATAAGCATAGAGATCAGTACTTTTTATCACCACCACCACCACCCCATTCCATTAAGTCAATCTGCTAAAGAGTACAACATACAGTAGTCCCAGTAAAAACAAATCAATTGTTGATATTGTTCAATGATGGGAATCTGGCTACTGAAATGCAAGAGGGAGAAAGGCAGGCTTTTTTTTTCCTGGTGAAAGCATCAATGTTCCATGTGAAGCAATTACAGTCCTTCTCATCCTATTGAAGTCTACCAAAACAGACAACCATCAGCTGTTATTGTGGGGAAACTAGGGTCCTATTACACCATACACCATACATCTATGCCCGTTAGGCTTGTTCCCATACATCTATGCCCATTAGGCTTGTTCCACAACAGGAATTATTGCCAGGTTCCTGCAGCTCTCTCTCAATTGTGTCTACTAGTAGGAAAACAGGCTCTTGTTTTCAAACCTTTTTCCTTTTGTTGTTGTTGCATAGACTAGGTGATGATGAGTGCCTTCCCCTCCTTCAATGGTCAAACAGGAGGCAGATAAACTGGAAAAAAAACTTTGAGGAAATTGATGGTCCACATTTCTATTTTTCCTGTTGGTGAAGTAACCAGAGTACTTGTGAAAAGGGGCTGCCTCAATTTGCAATGCAGAGGATGGAAAAATCTTGGTCACTTTCTTGCCTTTAATGGGGATGGTCCATTGCTTATGATGAGGTTGCTAGGCTGATTTTTAGAGGCAATAAATCAGAAGAGGTTAACATGATTGCAAAATAGATTCAAATAATCCTGAGGCAAAGCTGGACTGACCATCACATTCCCACTCCCTTCAATTGCAAAGGATTTTTATACTTTCCCATTTCTTTACTAATTTCCTATGGTCAGATTTAGCAGAGCTAGGAGAATATACATAGCAATATATCCCTTTAGTATATGGATTGCTTCCAGAGCCAAAAGTTGAAGAAATGAAAGAAAAAAAATCTTGTTTCAGATAGACTATACCTTTCGAAATGTTCCAAACTTTATTTTTTTCTCTCCCCCCTTTCTTCCTTATCAGATGCCATGTTAAGGGACAGGAAGGAAATCCAATAAACTTGTTCTCATGACCCATCTAGGGTTTTAAAGGTAAAGCACACAGAAGATAAAAGACACAGGTAAGAGTTATGTATTTCAAAGCCCAGCCTTGAGCTGGAATGTAAATCACAGCAGGTAGGAATAGGGTAGCCGGGGAGACAAATAAATGCCCCCCCCTTTTCCTAGCCCTATCAAGTTTGGCAGGAAAAAAATACTGAGAGAGAATGATTGACCCAAAGTCATCCAGCCAGCCCCCATAGCCAAGGTAGGATGTAAACTCACAATCACCTTTGCTTTCCAGCCCAGTGCCTTAACCACTTAGACCAGGGGTAGGCAATCTTGGCTCTTTTATGACTCGTGGACTTCAACTCCCAGAATTCCTGAGCCAGCATGGCTCAGCTTGGAAACCTCTCCCTTTCCCCTCAGCATGGTTGGCTCAGGAATTCTGGGAGTTGAAGTCCACGAGTCATAAAAGAGCCAAGGTTGCCTACCCCTGACTTAGACCAAACTACCGGTAGCTCTGTTTCTTTTCTTTTTTAAAAAACGTTGCCTTTTTTTCTTTGCTCCAAGGAAAAGGACAACAGATTTAGTATCTACATTTAATAATAACTTGTCACCCCTTTTTGTAGTAGCAAGGACTTCCAAATGCACATGCTTTATTAGATCTTAAATTATATTAAGCAGAAGCACTTCAAGCTTTATATCTTGGGTCCTTTGGCTAGAACCAGAGAGAAATCATTCAGATCCTGATACACACACACATTACACACTACACAACCTTTCCATTTGCTATCAATATTCCATTTACATAACCATCAATCATCTTACCCACAAACAAAGCATATACTTTTAAAAATCAAGCATACCTTAGCAAAAAAATTAACAAACACACAGAATATCATGAGGATATGATCCCAACCAGCCCCACATTCCAGAACTCAACATGCTGTACAAGGAGGCGGGGAAAGAAGAAGGTGGAGTATATTGGTAGCCCTTTCCCCACTTTCCTAATCTTTTGAATCCTCACCTCAGTTCTGGGATAATCTGCAGATAAAAATGAGCAAGCACAGGAGAATGTACATTGAAAGGAATGCCTCAGCCCTCTACTCCCAATCTCAGACTTAGAACACAAAAGAGACCCTTTGAGATCAAATTTATTAGACTCAACACCTTTCAAGGAAGATGGCTTATAAAGTAAATGAAAATGCCCAAACTTCTTCCCTCCTAGAGCATTCAGAAAAAAGGAAACTATTGAAAGACAGTCCTTTGTTACTGAGAGTTTACTCTTTTCATTGCAAACATCAAGTTTTTCCACTCTTTTATAATAGGCTACTTTCTTTTTTCCAATTCAAATGCAAGTTTAATTGCAACAAAGTTGTTCCTTCAGGGACAGTGGGAATCATTCAGATTCTATTGTCATTTAGCTTGTAGAGAATTTAGGTAGGAGATGAGAAACAGAGACTCAGGAGAAGAGACGGAGAAGTGGAATGGGGTGGGGTGAATAGTTTGCAGGCAGAATTCGGAAAGTCCAAGGCTTAAAGATGTTATTGGGAAAAAGAGGTTATTTTCTGGCTTGTATACTGAAATGAGCTAACAGGAGAAAACATGCACACACAAACAGACTTGAGGACAGAAATAAGTAGGCATCTGCAGATAGGCATATTTCATAGTTTACAGACAAAATCCACCCACAATACACTTAGCTAAAACATACATACAATCCAAAATAAAACTTTACTTTTAAATGAATTTAGAACATTCCCTCCTGACAGACTTGGGCTGTTCTTAAAAGCACAGGGAGAGAAAAGGGAACATGGCTCCCTTCGCCCTGTTTTACAGGCCAGGCAAACAAGAGTGAAGATATATATTTGACTTATTTTAACATTTTCCTAACAGAATTTTAAAAAACTTGTCTCTGGTGATTAAATATATTTGACAGATGCATAAAAGCGTCATCAATTTATCTGCACTATTTTCATTATTCTTTCACCTCAAGGACACACACAGACTTTAATACACATACATACGCAGAAAAAAAAATCAGAGTTCTTAGTTTTATACACCATAGTCAATTTCATCTTAGATCTTAGTTTGATTCCTGTTTCAAAGGTACTTTTAAAGAAGGCTTAGCAATTTTGCAATCAACTGTATAAGTAACTCAGTTTTTTCATTAACTTTCTTATTGTCAGGTCCACCACACTCTGGTGTCCTGCTATTGTGCTACAGGTGGGGGGGGGGAAATGGCATGCTTCTGCTGTTCACTTGGGAATTAAGGAGAGGAACTGTTTTTGGAGACTGGACGGACTCTAGCTGGTTTTTGCCAAGTTCCAAGGCCTTCGCACCCTGGGTGTGAACTGTTATGTGTCTAGCACCACAGTGTTCTCAAAACATCTTCTCGGCATCAAATTGGCTGCCAGTGGATTGGTCAGGGGGGGTGGGATAGGGAAACCGAAAGAACTGCTTTACGCTTTGCGCAGGACCTTCAGATTCCACCAGACTTTACTGCATCCAGTTTCTCTCAGTAAAAGTTCTTTTGATTCAACTCAATGGATTCAAGAGTCTTACTGTCCTGAGGGGCCAACTAGGACGGGTCTGACATTCATTTTCAAAGGCAAAAAAACTAAATAAACATATCCATTGCTCAATGATTGCAAAATACACAGATATGGGGAAAGATTAGAGTTTTCCTCTTTTTTTTTTATTGTGAAAGTACCTTTATTTAGCCAAATCTGACTGCCTGCTGCATCTCTGAACCGGGTCCATTCCCTACATAATTGTTGTGCACACACTTTGCTCAGGCAATTTTTGTCATCCCATACTTGTAGCAACCTCCCCTATGGGGATCCTGGCAGAACTCCTAACAAGGTGTTCCCCATTCTATCCAACCATGGTCGCCTGTCAGTTTGAAGTGCACATGTGCACCCGAGGGACCTCCTAGGGAGGTAAGCATCCCTTTATTTTTATGTATTGAACCCACTCATTGCTTCCACACCTTAGGTCTGGAAGGACTCTGGCTTGGCTAGAGTAAGGGATCTTTCTTCTAATACAGCTGGACTCTACTCAGGGATCAGTAGGCAGTTGCCCAGGTGCAAGCTCTCTCTCTCTCTCTCTCTCTCTCTTTCAAACACACACACACACACAGTCCTTTTCTTCTGCAGTAGGGCTTGTATTTTTGCCAAAACCCCTTGATTTCCAGATTCCCTTGGTCACAGCTTTTTGGGCTAGTAAGAGACCAGGTGTGGTTAGGAATAGCACAAAAAAGACAAGATCCTACTGCAGAGGAGGAAAAGGAGATTCCCCCTTCATGTACTTACACATCCACACTCACCGCTGAGCACAAAAATTTGGTGGTACTCACCTTCTTTCCAAGCAGCTGTTGAACTCAAGACTCAAGACTCCCTTTGCTACCTCCTCCTGAACAGGCAGGGTCCGGGGAAGCTTACCTACAGACAAATGGGTCTGTTGTTGCTGGCAGTGATGAAAAGCTTATCCGGCCCAGGTCTGTCCATCAAGTCAGTTTCAGAGTCCCATCTTGGAGGTGCCAATTGATGCAAGAATTTGCCCGAGATCTTTTCTCCCAGGAAAAAAATGCAAAGGCAGCTGCTTGGGAAGAGGCTTATTTTATTTGGGTCAGAAACAGCACAAAGCTTGTTCCTGGGACAGCTGACCACACACTGACACTTCAGCAAGGTTTATATACAATTATTAGCCTTCTGTGTGAGTGAAATGTTTTTATGACCATGAGAAAGCAGGAAATATAGTTTTTATGGTTAGAGGAAATATTCTATTATCTTCTTTATCAGCAGAGATCTTCCTGGCTAGGCAGAGGTGTAAGAGGATTGGCACAAGTCTGTCAGCATTCTATTGTCTTTAAGGAAACATTGTATTTTATTAGTGGAGATGGGTTTCTCTGACTTCAGATCAGAAGGCTCTTAAAAGGAGGGGAGGGGGCAGAGCAAAGGCTTTTTAACTTCTATCATGTTCATTTTATGTAACATTTTACTTTCCATTGAAACTCCCATTGTTCCATATTAATTGCCCTGTTAAAATTCTGAATTTCTAACACACCAGGAAACAGACAACTTTCTCACAGACTACTGCTGTTATTTATTTGGTGGACCTCAGGCTGGAAAAAAACACCAGCTAAATTTCTTTAATCTAGTCTTGCTAACAGTTTTTCTCTGGAAGCTTCTTGAGGTTGTCTTCACGAAAGCCAGCAAGCAATGAAATCAGTTATGTGCTACTGCAACCAGTTTGTTTAGACATGTCACTGTGACTGATTGCTCAGCCAAGACAGTAATTTGAGCTCATGTGGGAACTGGATATAAAAGGAAACTGTTCATGCCCGGTTCCCACCTTCCCTTCGCCTACTCTTTCTTTACTTCAGCAAACATAATGGTTCTAAGAACAGATACCACCACCAAGATACAGGATAGTAATATAGGAAAGCTTAAAATAACCTTAAAAGAAATTGGAGATAATATGTGTATAGCTGGAGAAAGGAATCCCTTAATATATCCACTGCATCTTTCTATTAAAAGAAAGTGCTTTCTCCCCTAATGTAATCAATCAGAGACTGTTATTATCTTTCTCATTACGTAATCAGCATACTTTCACCAGTTCTTACCAAGGTTGCTAAAAATAAAACATTAACATGCTGTGCATTTTCCATCTGTATGAAATAAATACTTTGTATTTTCGCTACATGGTGAATAGACTAATTTGTAATGCAGGAATCGGCAAGCTAAGAAAGAAAATATTTCTCTGATGCTCTGGACATTAACTTTGGTTGCAACAACGGACTAACAAGGCTGCACCCTTGGAGAATTTCAAAGCGGAGAGGGGAGAGAGAGAGGGGGGGAGAGAGAGACAGAGAGAGAGTGTGATTTGGGGGCACATCTTTGTCGTGGGCTAGAGCGTGGAGCAGCATCACGCCCCTTTCTTAAACAACAAGCAAACAAGTAGCTTCCGAAGACTTCTGCAGACACGCATAAATCACATGCATATACTTACTGCTGTCGACCCCGAGGACGTTGCCACAAACACTTTGATCACCATTTTGACAACAGCACTACAGAGAGACTTGGCACCAGAAACAGCACGGCTGCAGCCTCCAGTGCGCACAAAAAAGCGGAGGGTTAGCGGCCCTGCAGCAGCTTGGCAGGCAGAGAGAATCCCCAGGGCATCTCCACTTCTCCTAAGTTCAGCTGGTCCCTCGTCCTTCCCCCTGCCTCACTTCATTGGCTCTCGGGTATTTCCAGAACAGATGAACGAAGAGACGATTGGTTTGTGAGAGTATCTGTTGCGAGGGTCTTCACCTGCTTGTCACTTTAGATTGACCGGTTGGCAGCCCTTAAAAGGCCAGGGACTTGCAAGGCACCAATCATTGCAAGTTACTGGAGTGAGTGTGGGGGGAGAATGAGGCGCCCAAGAGGAGTAGGAGGAGAGGAATCTGTGTCTTTAAGGATTGGTAAGACAAAAACTGGTCTTGACAGTTTTTTCTGAAATCACTTAGGGCATTCAAAGATCTCCTTACTCTTCTGGTCAGAGTAAAATTCTCCAAACTGTAAAATCCTGAAAGAAAAAAATCTATATTGCCTTACAACATGAAAAAGAAAAATATGATTTTCAAGTACTTAAAACCAGTTCAAAATTCTCCTTGGTTTTTAAATGGCTCTGTATAATGCCAGCTTTTTACAAACCTTCTACCAGTCCTGTAAACACAAAGAAAAGCTGCATAACTATGCAATGAGGAAGGTTTCAGTGATAAATTTTCTTATCCGTCAATGAAATCAAAATCTCTAGATACAAAAAAGATATTATTGGAAAAGAGGAATGTAGGAAAACCAGGAGACTATAATTAGACATGGGGAATTGTATATTAAAATTGATACTGGTAGGGTAGCTAAGCTAATTACTTATGAATCTTATTTTCAGCATATGATCAGAGATGAATGTTGAAAAACACTACCTCGGTGTTTTGAGTGGATGTTGTGCAAAACGTTTTGCTCTTGCCACTTCAATTCATTTTTGCACATGTAAGATTGACTCTTGCTTTAACTACTCAGTTGAAATACTCCATCTCTGATGACATGGACCTAGCCAGCACTTTGAAAACTATATAATGGCTACACCTACCTTACTTAGCATTATCCAAGACAAAAAATAAAGCATATTATGACTTTATTAGAATTGAAATGAACAAAATTTCGCTCTTCTCCACACCTCTATGTCAGCATTATGTTTATCATCTGAAAGGTATAGTATAACTTGTAGCTTTGGTATATTAAAATGGCTTTCTACTAATTATTCATTGTGATTTAATTATGATGAAATTTCACATTCCTCCAGTTACAACTATGTTATTATGGTTCATAGCAGCCAGATGTCCAGAGTAGATTTGGAATTTTTATCCACGGATCGAGTCATTCTCAAGGATGTGGCAGAGGCATTATTATTATGCTTCAGTACACAGTCAGCCAGATATTAGACTGGATTTGGCATTTTGTCACCTATCAAGTCTCTCACCTATCATATTCATCTTTTTCTCTAGATGTGAGAGATAAGGGGAGAAGAGTTTCATGGATATTTACTAAAAAATCCCACTAAATTCAAAAGTCTTTTTTTTACAGGATAATCTGATTTATATTTTGATGACTTCTAGAGCCTTTTAATTTGGGATATAAGCCTGGCTGTGGAAGTAAAATGCCTTTATTCCCTCATGCCATGGTGCCATTATACAAATAAGTTAAATTGTGTATTTTGAAGCAAAATGTGTTATTATGAGGCAAATTTATTTGTCAAATTTATATATGATAGCTGTCCATTTCACTAGAGCTACATATAGTTCAAGATCAAATTATTGCTGTTTCTTCCTCCAAATTTAAAGCCCCACTCATTTTTTTCCAATCCCACCTCCCTCATATACATTGAATATATAGGTTGAATTAATAAGGAGAGTGCATATAGCCATTTCTCACCCCTTTGTCTATGTTTGCATTTTGAATGAAATACAGGAGGTTTATCATTTCCTTGTCCCATGCCTTATGAAATAATCCCTTTGCCATTGCCACTGAAGGGATTATCTAACATCTTCCTATCATGACACTGCTATCCAATATACACAGTCCTCAAATTATGACTGTAATAGAGCTCAGAACATCCATGATAAGTTATGACTATCACAAATAAAGGCACCCATGTGATCAACCTGACTTTACAATCTTTTTTGCAGTGGTTGTTAAGTGAACTCCTCAGTTGTAAAGCAAATGCTGCGATCATTAAGCAAACACTGTGGTTGTTAAGTCAATACAGATAATCCCTGAGTTACGAGCGATCACTTAACACTCGTTCAAAGTTATGTGATGAGCGCCCCTAGTGCTTATGAGCAAGTCCCAAAATTACGAATATTGCAGCGCCACAGCAGTCGTTTGCCCTTACGAGCGACCACAGTGGCTCTGCAACATTCACCCTGGTTATTCCCTCCCTCCCCACCCCTGCCCCAGGTATCCCTAGGCACCAGGCCTTCAATACTCACCCTGCAAAGATCGAAACCCTTCACTTTCTTGGCTGCTCCAGGCCTTCGGTGAGTTTGCACAGAATGGAAGCCTAAAGTAACGCAAGCTCACACGAGATCAGTGAGGCAAGATCTCACGCTACTGATATCATGTGATCTCATGGTACTTTAGGCCTCTGTTCTCTGCAACAGAGAATGAAACCAAAGCTGGGGGATGCTTCCACGTGCCACTGGAGGCTGGATTGGGGCGTTGGAGGCCTTTCCCAGGCTGCTGCTGCCCGGATCTGAGGCTGGGGAATGCTTCTGCGCCCCCTCCCCCGCGGCCCGATCCAGGCTCCGGAGGCCTTTTCCAGGCTGCTGCCAACAGGATCTGAGGCAAGGGAATGCTTCTGTGCCGCCCCCCCCCCGGGCCTGATCTGGGCTCCAAAGGCCTTTTCCAGGCTGGTGCTGCCCAGATCTGAAGCCGGGGAACACTTCCGCACCCCCCCCCCATGGCCCAATCCAGTCTCCGGAGGCCTTTGGTGGCCCGTTTCCGGGCGGCAGCAGTCTGCAAAAGGCCTCCGGAGACCGGACTGGGCTGCGGGGAGGCTGAAAAAGTGTCCCCTAGCCTCAGATCTGGGTGGCAGCAGGAACCGCAGCAGAGAAGAGACGGATCTTTTCCAGGTGAGTCTGGCACGACAGGAAGGGAGGGGGAAGCATGAGTTATTTAAGTGGGTTGGGGAGGCCTTGGGGGCCTGTTCCATCACTAGGCCCTCCCTAGTCTTCCCTACCCTGACATACCTCATGTTTACTTAACAAGCCATGTGCGTTTAACGAGCAAGGGGGTGAACTCGTTCAAGGTACGAGATTAACTCTACGAGTTTTCTAGTTACAAGTGGAATGGGCAGGTTCCATTACACTTGTAACTCAAGGACTACCTGTACATTCTTACGGCCATTTTTTTGCCAGAAACCAGCCCAAAACTCTGGTTACTAGGAAAAAACACTGCAACTGGCTGTAAAGAGAGTCATGCAACAGTGTGGGAAGCAAATGGCATCAGAACTCTGGAACTGGGTCATAAGTACTTTGGGAGGAGCATCAGATCTCTGAATGCAAAACTACTGTTTGTTAACCGAGGAATATTTTAGCCTAGGCCGAAGCTACCAGAACCAACAGTGGTGAAGGCATGTAAGCAGGGTGGAGAAAAGCCAAGAAAAAAAGGTATGAAGGAAAGGAAAGGATGAAAGTTTGGCCTGAGCACATGGCAAGCCCCTACCCACATCTGTCAACCAAGGAGTTGGGCCTGCATGGGAAGCCCGTCCCTTCAACTCTCTGGGGGATCAAAAGGGGTCCTGAGGCCTACCCAGCCTTTGGAGTCATTTTTGGATCAGGACTTGGTGGCTTCCATTCCTCTGGCTAGTGCCAGGCAGCCTAGTTGTGGATGAGAGTGTGTGTTTGTGTGTGTTTGTGTGTGTGTGTAAGACCAAATAGATCTACTTCATACTCAGTAAAAGTCTGCTGTTATTTTTAATTCACTGGGTCTCTGTGAGTTTTAAAGAGTCATTCGTGCCTCAGCGTTCAGTTGAAATTGGTTTGAGTGTGGTAATTTTCCAGGGCTGTGAGAGTGTGATCATAAACTGAATGTGAGAGCACACTTCTGTAACAAATACCTGTAAGTTCCTCCTTGCTTTCCCTGAACAGTGAGATGATCTTCCTGCCTTGGGTGACCTTGCTGGAAGTAGAGACTCTTGGGGTTTTTCACTCATCCCCCCCAGGAACAGCCTTTCCACTACCACATGTCTTCTTCCTAGAGTAGACAGAGGGTGACTAGCCCCAAATCCCCCAGTTTCTTTCTGTGCCAAAGTCTAATGCCTTATTCACCAAATCAAACTGGCTAATTGCATTACTAACTAATAAAATGCAATAAAAGCGATATAACAGCATAAGAAATGAATCACTTAAAACATGGTACTAAAATATTACTTGCCTACCACTAATGAGATGGAGGATTTTCATCTTTTTGGAAACATTTGCTAAAATTTCAGTTGCTTCCTCTAATTTCTAATTCAATATTGTATGATTGTAAATATTAGAAAACCTTATTAATGGTTTATTTCTAATCTGCTTAGGATCTACAAAAGCAGCTGTTGTTGAATACTACTTCCTTTAATCATCAGTTAGCAGTTGCGAAGGAAAAGACAATTGAAGCTCAGTCAAGCAATGCAAATTTACAACTAGAAATCGAGTCGCTGAAGCTGAAACTTAAGGTATTTAAAAGCTTAAATTAAAACTCTCTTACTGCAGAAGGCATGCGAGGTGCTATTCACAAAATGCTCATTTGAGGTAAGCCTATTTTTTTCTCTGGGACTTTCTTTCAGCCTGTAGCTATCTAAAGTATAGGATTGCAGAAATGTCTTAATTTATGTTAGGACATTTGTACTTTACCATTTGTAAGTAAAGATACTACTTGAAAAATGTGTCCCAACATGAAAATAATATGCTTTTTAAAGATGATAATCAAGGCTTGTATTGATAGAAAATTGAGACACAGTTTAGTTTAAAATTGTAATTATAAGACATATTTAATACTATATACTTTGTTAATGTCATAACTATTGTGTTTCAAAATATTTTCGAAGGATCTTTAAGGTCAAATTGAATTAATGGTTTATGAATTGTAAAAATAGAAAAACCTGGTCAAAAACCTCACAGTTCCAGAAAAAAAGGATACTTATCCTTCAGAATATTAACAAAAGGAATTATTTGGCCAAATTATACAGAAGCAAATATTTAAAATACAGATAAATGTGAGATATTTTGGGGAGTTAGGCAGTGAAATGTATGATCTGTGAAGAACTGACATTTATACAATAAACTATATTATCAACATAAATTTAACAATGCATTTCTTTAGGAAAGAGAACGAGAACTAAGCATAACTAATATTTATGCACACCGGATACGTAAAAGTCAGTCAGAGAAAGGTGATTCCTGTTTTTCCCCAAAAGATAGCACAGAGTTTCTTTCATAATTTATTGTGAAATAAAAATATGATAATTCTTTTGACTCGTCAAAAATACTTCCAATCCTGGCTCTATTTTCTTTTTTAAAAATGGCAATACTGCATTTTGTGATATCATTATTTAATAGTCACCAATACTGATTAAAGAGGATCATTCTCATAATTCTCTCTAGATGTGAGAAATAAGGGGGAAGAGTTTTAAGGATATTTAATAAAAAATCCAACTAAACTCAAAAGTCCTTGGTTACAGAATTTTGGTATATGTGTGTGCATCTCTTCGTATTTTAAAGAGCCATTTGTGTTAAGTTGAAATTGGTTTGAGTGTGGCAATTTTCCAGGGCTGTGAGGGACCATTACCCGAGCACACTTGTGCAACAACTACCTGTAGGTTCCCGCTTGCTTTCCCTGAGCAGCTGAGATGATCTTCCTGCCTAAGGTGACCTTGCTGGAAGTAGAGACTCTTGGGGTTTTTCACTCATCCCCCCCAAGAACAGCCTTTCCACTACCACATGCCTTCTTCCTAGAGTAGACAGAGGGTGACTAGCCCCCAATCCCCCAGTTTGTTTCTGTGCGAAAGTCTGATGCCTTATTCACCAAATCAGACTGTTTATTTGCATTAGTAACTACTAAAATGCAATAAAAACGATATAACAGCATAAGAATTAAATTGCTTAAAACATGTTAGTAAAATATCACTTGCCTGTCACTAATGTCTCTCATGCATATATCTTTATTTATTTATTTGTTTGTTTGTTTGTTTGTTTGTTCGTTTACTTATTTCTTTCTTTCTTTCTTTCTTTATTGGCTTTTCATAGTTGTTAAAGTCAGCAAAGCAATCCAGGTAAATATCAGCCTAAAACCCAGGACTCTTCGGAAGCTTGAGCCTGAAGGAAGTCCGCTGACCTTCCACGAGGTATGGAATAGCTGAACAATCCTTTGATCATTCTTAACTTCTGATCATTTGTACATTTTGTTTCTGCTGATAATTTCCCTAAACCGATCCATGGTTTAATTATGGTTTGCTGAAGAAATAATGGCCAAGACATGCCAACATGCCAAGACAGCCAACATGCTAATACAAGGCCAACCATAAAAAAGTTGAAGGATTCTCCAAAGAAAGCTATTTCCGATCCACTTGCACGCCCGGTGTAGAAGTTCACGGAGGGTTTTGGCGTAGCTGCCATCTTTTTGAGGAGGTGGGAGACTGACAGTTTTAACTCTATCAACTTTTGGAAAGCCCTTAAAATATGGTTTTGTCAGCAGGCTTGGTGATCCTACAGAAATAGGGAACAAGAATGGCTATGTAATATGTAGGATTGTAAATGAACTCTAAAAAGCCTTTGATTATATTTGTAGTTTTTTTTAAAAAATTAATGGCTTATAATGACTTTGACTGAATTTCGTGTGTTGCCCAGTCACATCCATGAGACAGGGAGCTTTATAAATATGTTAAAGAAATAAATAAAATAAAAGCTCTCGTGTTTATCTCTGTATAAATATTAAGTGGGCAAAATAATGCATTGCAGGGCAATTATTTTTGAACCAAGATACTTGAAATGGGCTTACTTACAGTCTAAAATCCAGAAGCCATGCCTTCTGTGGAATTGAAACTGGGAAAATTTAATAAAGCATTTTATGACATAAAATTATCATAAGACATTTTAGGACATAATACAAAATATCACAAAATATGTCCTTTGGTCAACTGCCGAGCTTTGACCGTGCCCATTTTCAAAGCAAATACATCTCTATATATCTCCCTGAACTTTTAAGAACTTTTCTAGTGAAGACAGTAGATTAGAAACTCTGTTATTATTGAAGGCATTGGGGAATGTGGTAAGGTGATATCTCTGAAAAAATGACGCAATGGGTCGTCGGTTCTCTGGTATTAATTAAAATGCTGAATAGGACAAGGGAGATGTACATAAAGTCCACCTTGACTCACAATACCTTAGGCAACTTGTTTTCAGTGAATATCAATTAAATAATCTGGAGTTTCTATTGAAAAGAAATATTGGAGGAAATATGGAAGTCTTGAAGAAAACGTGAGATCTAACAAATAATTTTAAAAAATCACTTATTTATTTATGTTTTCCTAACTTGGATTATAATTTAAATCTATGTTAATACAACATTGGGAGAGCTTAGGTAGATACCTTATTAGATGGAGTAAAATGAAACAAAGGATGATGACTATAGATAAATCTGCAGTTGATGTGTCAGGGAGGCTATTAATGGAGATTTAATTTATCACTTACACACGTAAAAGATAACATGGTCTTATATGCTTTTTTCTGTGAATTTTTAGGAATTGAAAGTCGACATTGAACCTGAAAGAGGAGTTCATCTCCCTGGAAAATTACCTGTGCAGAACATTTCAAATGCGACATTCATGGGTAAAAAGCATAATTGACTATTAAAAAAAATCACAAGACATACCTTTGCTTAAGGATTCTAAAAGACTGGTACAATACTTTATTTTATTTTACAAGTGCTCTGTATTGCTGTGAATAATGCCTATTCTTCAGAAGAAATACAGAACTTGGCATGTTTCCTGGACAATTTATTTAAACTGAAGGTGCCACTTTAAATAATTTGTAAGAGTAGATAGAATAATGTGCTTTTATTACTGTTGTTTGTCTAACAGATAATGCATATTCCTAAATAGTTACTGTTGAAATAACATTTTTTGCAGGATTACAAAGTGAAGAGATTGGCTCAACGGTAGAAGGAAACATCCAGTATGAAAATAGAGAAAGACAGAAGAGCAGGAGAGAAAGGCAAGGGTTGGACTTATTCGAAGAAGAGTTTAATAAATTAAAGGCTGAACCATCATTTTTCCCTATAAATCGTGTTATGCCCAAAGTAAACAATTTGGAAGACGTTGCAATGGAAAAACAGGAAAACAAAGAAGATAAGGAGGCAAAAGAAGCTGTTTGTGACGACCTAATAACAGCAAGGCATAGACCATCTACCTTTAAAAAACACTATGTATTTACAGAAGCCACTGAAAATTTGCATCAGGGATATCCCTCAATGGGTCCCTTAGTCAAACCAAAGATGCCATGCAGTGGAAGACCAAGAAACCAGCAACAGGGTGAATTAACCCACTTTTGGGAAGATCCTGTCACCAATTATGAGCCCTCATTTGCTAAATTTCCAAACGAAAAACCAAAGGACAACCCTTCAACTCCCTGTGAAGAAACCACACCGAAGATACCACCAGAAAAGAAAAGGCTTCTGTTGGAAAAACTGTTTGGTCCAAACCGCATATTAAATAGCAAATGATGGCTTGCATTATGTTATTACTATCAAGCAGATAGATATTAGATAATAGACATCAGAGAGTATTAGAACTAGGACATATTACATAGTAGATAGTGGATAGTATTAGAATTAGGATATATTAGATAGTAGATATTAGATAGTATTAGAACTAAGCAACATTAGGTATTAGATATTAGTGTTGGAATTAGAATATATTAGATAGTAGATATTAGATAATATGAGAACTAGGAGATATTAGAAGTTTCTGTAGTTACTATTGTAATAAGCATCACAAAGCAACTATTTTGTGAACGTTTTGCACATTTTTTATAAAATATATATTAAAGGAATTTTGAAAAAGATGTTTTATGACTTATGCTCATCAATTTGTACTTCTAAACAAGATTTCCTTGAAGCCTCTTTCTTTCCTATTTGAAATGAATAAAGGAGAATATTTCCTTGCAGCTTCTATTCAGTGGTGCTTTTTCATGACACGAGGGAGCCAAAGTCTGTAATCTAATTATATTTACTAGACCATTTGCAATTAATGTTATAAACTTAATTTTTAAATTTAAGTTATGTTAATACAATATTGGGAGAGTTTAGATAGATACTTTATTAGACAGAGTAAAATGAAACGAAGGATGCTGAGTATAGATAATTCTGTAACTGACTTCAAAGGGAGGCTACTAATGGAGATGTAATGACACTTTATCACGTACACAGGTAAAAGGTAACATGCATTTATAGATATATGCTTTTTTCTGTATTTTCAGGAATTGAAAGCCAACGTAGATGTGGAAGCATTATATATTATTGGTAAAAAAATTGAACCTCAAGCAGGAGTTCATCTCCCTGAAATATTACCAGCGCACATTTCAAACAGGACATTCATGGGTAAAAACCATAGTTGACTATAAATATTGAATTGTAAAAATAACAGAACATACCTTTTCCTTAAGGATTCAAACACAGTGGCATCATGCTTTATTTTAAACTGCTCTATGTTGCTGTGAATAATGTCTATTCTTCAGAAGAAATCCAGAATTTGGCATGTTTCTTGGAGAAATTATTTAAATTGAAAGTGCCAGTTTAAATAATTTGTGACGCTTTATAGAATGTGCTTTTGTTACTGTTGTTTGTCTAACAGATAATGCATATTCCTAAATAGTTACTGTTGAAATAACATTTTTTGCAGGATTACAAAGTGAAGAGATTGGCTCAACGGTAGAAGGAAACATCCAGTATGAAAACAGAGAAAGACAGAAGAGCAGGAGAGAAAGGCAAGGGTTGGACTTATTCGAAGAGGAGTTTAATAAATTAAAGGTTGGACCATCCTTTTTTTCTATAAATCATGTTATGCCCAAAGTAAACAATTTGAAAGATGTTGCAATGGAAAAACAGGAAAACAAAGAAGATAAGGAGGCAAAAGAAGAAAATTTGCATCAGGGATATCCCTCAACTGGTCCCTTAGTCAACCCAAGGATGCCATGCAGTGGAAGGCAACAGGGTGAATTAACCTACTTTTTAGGAGATTATGAGCCCTCATTTACCAAATTTCAAAATGAAAGACCAAAACACAACCCTTCAACTGCTGGTGAAGAAAACACGCCAAAGATACCTCCAGAAAAGAAAAGGCTTCTGTTGGAAAAATTATTTGGTCCAAACCGCATGTTAAATAGCAAATGATGGCTTGTGATTCCAGTCAAGCGGATAGATATTAGATAATAGACATCAGAGATTACTAGAACTAGGACATATTAGAGTGTAGATAGTGGATAGTATTAGAACTAGGATATATTAGATAGTAGATATTAGATAGTATTAGAACTAAGCGATATTAGGTATTACATAGTAGTATTAGAACTAGGATATATTACATAGTGGATATTAGTATTAGGATATATTAGATAGTAGATAATATTAAAACTAAACGATATTAGGTATTACATAGTAGTGTTAGAACTAGGATATATTAGTAGATATTAGATAAGATGAGGACTAGGAGATATTAGAAGTTTCTGTAGTTACTATTTACTAGACCATTTGCAATTAATGTTATAAACTTTTAATTCTTAAATTTAAGTTATGTTTTGGGGCAATGGCTAAACGTAAGATAACTGATAGAACTGAAAGAAGATTATCAGGAGAAGCTGAATCTTCAAGTGCTTTTTGGTAGGAATATACAGCAAAAACACATGAAGTAATTCAGGCAATGGGAACAAAGCTTGAACTGCATTCTAACCACTGAGCCATGGTGACACAGCAGTTAGAATCCAGTATCGCAGGCTAACTCTACCCACAACCAGGAGTTCAATCCTAACGGGGCTCAAGGTTGACTCAGCCTTCCGTCCTTCCGAAGTCGGTAAAAGAAGGCCCCAGATTGTTGGGGGCAACATGCTGACTCTGTAAACCACTTAGAGGGAGCTGTAAAAAACTATGAAGCGGTATATATGTCTAAGTGCTATTGCTAAATCTTACACACTTTTAAAAGAACTCCATGAGGAAATACAACTCTTAACTGGAGATATTAAACACAGAAAGGATAGAGTGGAAGAAATGAAAGTTTAGAAAATAAAAATTGGGAGCATCTGCAGCCCAGAGTTTTATGCCTTCACCTAGAAAATAAAGAGATAAACTGGGTGGTAGAGAACCATCGAGATAGGCAGCAAAATTTAACCTCACTGATTTACACACTGGATCACAATCACTATGGCATTGATTTTGCATTCCCTATGATTTATTTATGAAAATTTCTATGGCTGCTGAACTCACTCTAAGCTGCCTGGAGGTTGCCTATTGAGACAAAGGGTTTTCAACTTCTCCTATGTAACAACTGTCCTCTTCAAAGAAAACTAAAAGGAAAAGGAAGCAGGGGAATAAGGTAGTGGCTACTGTCCATACTCACTCCTTAGGGCAACATGCCATCATCTTCTCTTGTATCAATATTGTTGGTTTTCAAACTTATTAATGTTATCCTAAAACCATCTTAGACCTAAGCAAACTATAAATGACAGTAATAAAAGGAAGAGATGGGAATTGCAATACATCATTATTTGCTAATCAAAGTATGAAACCATTGTTTGATTGTTTCAGATGGTCTAATTTAATAGGAAAATGTAGCCAAAGAGATCAGAGTGGAACATCCAAAGCTAGAAAGGGAAATTGTATGGGCCTGCTATTATTTAGAGTTTACTTATAATTCAATGAAATATAAAAATTATGTACAAATTCTTATTTACAGGTGGTATTCACACATTTAAACTTTCACCAAATTGAGCACATCATCTGTTTGACTACATAGACATGCATTTTTTCCATAGCAATAAAATGGAATAGAAAAGTGATTTGACCCGATTGGTGCATTTCCAACCATTTTTAAAGAATTGCCCCTTTTAGCAATCAACACAGGAGTAACAAGACATGGAGACATTTTTTAAACCAGTTTTCTCTGAATGCAATGTTCATTGTATGTAACATTTTGCTTCCATTGAAACCCCTATTGTTCCATTACAACTGTCCTGTTAAAATTCTGTATTTCTAACACACCAGGAAATATAGACAACTTTCTCACAGGCTATTCCTGTTATTTGGTGGTTAGAAAAAAACATCAGCCAAACTTCTTTAATCTAGTCTTGCTAACCTTCTCTGGAAGCTTCTTGAGGTTGTCTTTATCAAAGTCAAAAGGCCAGGTACTAGCAAAGCATCAATCATTGCAGGTTGCTGGAGTGGGTGTGATGGGAGAAAGAGGCGCCCAAGAGGAGGAGGAGGGGAAACTGTTTCTTTAAGGGTTGGTAATTGTCTTGACAGTTTTTTTCTTAATTCAGTTAGGGCATTCAAGGAAAATTCTACATTGCCTTACAAAATAAAAAAAGGAAAATATGATTTGAAAGCTGACTTGCTTCAGCATGCAGGAGGGACCATTTTCTACAGACACCATCCTCAAGTCAGCAAGATTCATTTGATATTGCAATTTACAGAAAGCATCCTCAAGCAGGAACCTCAATTTGGCATGTACAAAATTAAGAAACAATAACAACTTCTTTAAAGTTCAATTTTACAAGGAAATCCATTTATGTTCAGATTCTTAAATTTTATCCAGCAATTAGAGACATAGATGTGCTGCATTTTGTTTCCCACTTCAGTTCTTTGGGAGTTTGTTATTTACTGGAATAGATAATAATTTCAAACCTCTAGGTTCAATTTCCGGATGAAATCTAGCTTGTGCAGCTGGTAGCTGTATGACATTTTACCAATGCCTTCTTCCTTCAGCCCAGCTGTAGGAAAATAGATACAGTAGGATCTTTTGTATAATGCCAGCTTTTTACAAACCTTGTATCAGTCCTGAAAGACAAAGAGAAGCGGCACAACTATGTAATCTGGAGGTTTTTAGTAAAAAAAATTCTTATCAATCAATAAAATCAAAATCTCTAGATATAAAAAAGACATACTGGAAAAGAGGAATGTAGGAAAACCAGGAGAAGATTAAAATTAATATGGGCAGTGTATTTTCAGAGATGAATGTTGAAAAACACTTACCTGGGTGTTTTGAGTGGAGGTTATGCAAAATGTTTTACTCTTCCCTCTTCAATTCTTTTTGCATATTAGGTTCAGTTTTATAGAAAATTCAGATTTTGGTAAGAATGACTCTTGCTTTAACTAGTCAGTTGAAATATTCCCTCTCTGATGATATGGGCCTAGCCAGCAAATTGAAAGCTATATATTGGCTAAACCTACCTTACTTAGCATCATACCAAGGCAAAAAAGGAAGCATATCATGGCTTTATTAGCATCGAAATGAACACAATTTCATCTCCTCTTCTTCCTCCTCCTCACCTCTTTATGTCAGCATTATCTTTATCATCTGAAAGGTATATAACTTGTAGTCTTGGTATATTAAATAAATAATACTTTTTTATTTTACTGTTATGATGAATAGAATCTACTGATCTTGATTTCGTCACAGGAGGCCATTTAAGAATTGGGGACAAGTATTTCGTCCACCAATAAATAGAAATTAAAAATATGTATTGTAACTTGATCTCTGTCTATTTCTCTTTTCCTTAATCTGCATAACAGATTGCGAGCATGATATGATTTTATTTTTTATTACAAAAATATAGATATAGATTATTTTCTATATTTTTCTTTCACAAGGTGGGCCCATTCCCATTTCAAAAATGTGAGCATTATAACTGAGATGAGGATTTTTATCTTTTTGTAAACATTTTGCTAAACTTTCAGTTGCCTTCTTCAGATTTCTAATTCAATATTTGTATGATTGTAAATCTTCAATAATCTTATTGATGGTTTATTTATAAGATGTTTATGATCTAGAAAAGCAGCTTTCGTTGATCCTATTTCCTTTAGTCATCAATTAGTAGTTGCAAAGAAAAAGACAATTGAAGCTCAGTCAATCACCGCAAATTTACAACTAGAAATCGAGTCGCTGAAACTTAAGTATTTAAAAAGTTTACATTAAAACTCTCTTACTACAGAAGGCATCCAAGGTGCTATTAACTAAATGCTTGTTTGAGGTAAGCCTAGTTTGTTCTCTGGGACTTTCTTTCAGCCTGTAGCTATCTAAAGTATAGATTGCAGAAATGTATTAATTTATGTTAGGACATTTGAACATTACCATTTGTACGAAAAGATACTACTTGAAAAGTGTGCCTCAACATGAAAAGAATATGCTTTTTAAACATGTTAAACAAGGCCTGTATTAATAGAAAATTGAGAACCAGTTAATATTTACATTGTAATTATAGAACATATTTAATACTATATACTTTGTTAATATCATAACAATTTTGTATCAAAATATTTTGGAAGGATCTTTAAGGTCAAATTTAATTAATGGTTTATGAATTGTAAAAATAGAAAAACCTGGTCAAAAACTTCAGAGTTCCAGCAGAAAAGGATATTTATCCTTCAGAATCTTAAGAAAAGGAATTATTTGGCCAAATTATACATAAGCAAATAATTTAAAATACAGATAAATAAAATGAGATACTGGGGGGAGTTACGCAGTGAAATGTATGATCTCTGCAGAACTGATATTAATACAATAAACTATATTATCAACAAATTTAATAATGCATTTTTTAGGAAAAAGAACGAGAACTGAGCATAACAAATATTTATGTACATCGGATGAATAAAGGTCAGCCAGAGGAAGGTGATTCATGTTCTTCTCCAAAATGTAGCACAAAGTTTGTTTCATACTTTATTGTGAAATAAGAAATATGATAATTCTGTTACTCGTCAAAAAATATTTCAAATCACTGCTCTATTTTCTTTTTTAAAATGGCAATACTACATTTTGCGAGCTCATTATTTAATAGTCACCAGTGCTGATTCTCATCATTTTCTCTAGATGTGAGAGATAAGGGGAGAAGAGTTGTAGGGATATTTACTAACAAATCCCACTAAATTCAAAAGTCCTTTGTTTCAGGATAAACTGCCTTATATTTTGATGACTTTTAAAGCCTTTAATTTGGTATATCCCAAAGTCTGGCTGTGGAAATGAAGCTGCTTTATTACTTCATGCCATGCTGCCATTATACAAATGAGTTAAATTGTGTATTTTGAAGCAAAAAGTGTTAATATCAGGTAAATTTATATATTTATTTCTTAAATTTATATACTATAGCTGCCCATCCCACTAGACTGAGTTCAAGATCACATTATTGCTGTTTCTTCCTCCAAATTTAAAGCCACAATTATTTTTTTCTCAATCCCGCCTCCCCCGTATGCTTTCAACATATAGGTTGAATTAATAAGAAGAGTGCATACAACCATTTTTCACCCCTTTGTCTACCTCTGTATTTTGAATGAAATACAGAAGTGGTTTATCATTGCCTTGTCCCAGGCAGTATAAAAGAATCCCCGTGCCATTGCCACAGAAGGGATTATCTAACATTGTCCTATGATGCTGCTGCTATCCAATATACACAGTCCCCAAATTATGTTTCAATGGAGCTCAGAATTTCCATCATAGGTTATGATGGTCATAAATCAAGGGACCCATGTTACCAACCTGATTTTACAACCTTTTTTACAGTGTTTCTTAAGTGAAGGCCCAGTTATAAAGCAAATGATAGGATCATTAAACACTGTGTTTGTTAAGCAAGCCAATGCATTCTTACGGCCATTCTTTTGGCAGAAACCTGCCCCAAAGTCTGGTTTCTTGGAAAATACACTGTAATTGGCCTTAAAGAGAGTTATGTGACAGTGTGGGGGAAACAGCATCAGAACTCTGGAATTGGGTTGTAAGTAATTTGGGAGGAGCATCAGATCTCTGAATGCAAAGCAACTGTTTGTTAAGTGAGGAATATGTCACGCTAGGCCGAAGCCACCAGAACTAACAGTGGTGAACGCATGTAAGCAGGGTGGAGAAAAGCCAGGAAAAGGAACCAAGGCATGAAGGAAAGAACAAAAGTTTGGCCTGAGCACATGGCAAGCCCCTCCCCATATTTGGCAACCAAGGAGTTGGGCCTGCATGGGAAATCACTTCCATCAAAACTCTGGAGGGTGAAAAGGGGTCCTGAGGCCTGCCCAGCCTTTGGAGTCATTTTTGGATCAGAACTTGGCAGCTTCTGTCCCTCTGGCTAATGTCAGGCAGCCTAGTTGTGGATGTGGGGTAAGTATGGACGAGTGTGTGTTTTTGTATGCATGTGTGTAAGACCAAATAGATCTACTTCATAATCAGTCAAAGTCTGCTGTTATTTTTAATTCACTGGGTCTCTGTGTATTTTAAAGAGCCATTTGTGCCTCAGAGTTCAGTTAAAACTGGTTTGAGTGTGCCAATTTTCCAGGGATATGAGGGTGTAAGTGACGATAACCTGAGGGTGAGAGCACACTTGTGTAACATACCTGTAGTTTCCGGCTTGCTTTCTCTGAGCAGCTGAGATGATATGACCTTGCTGGAAGTAGAGACTCAGGGTATTTTTCAGTCATCCCCCCCAGGAACAGCCTTTCCACTATCACATGCCTTCTTCCTAGAATAGACAGAGGGTGACTAGCCCCAAATCACCCAGTTTGTTTCTGTGTATGGTTTGCTGAAGATATAATGGCTACTTCACCCAACATGCCAAGATAAGGCCAACCATAAAAAAAGTCAAAGCAATTCTCCAAACAAAGCTATTTCTCATCCACTTACATGCCCAGTGTTGAAGTTCAGGGAAGGTTTTGGTGTAGCTGCCATCTTTTTCAAGAGGTGGGAGGATGGCAGTTCTGAATGTATTAACTGTTGGAAATCCCTTAAAATATGGTTGTCAGCGGGCTTGGTGATCCTACAGAAATAGGGAACTGCAAATGGCTCTATTATATGTAGGATTTCGAATTAACTCTCCAAAGGCTTTGATTATATTTAAGGTTTTTAAATTGTTTTTATTGTGTAGTGGGTTTTTGGAGGCATTAACCGGACCGGGTTAATACAACAAGATTTATTGCAACAGAAAACAGAACTGACTTAACCGGCAGAATGACGGCTATTTATACTTGCCGCCTCTAGGCGGCGACCAATCAATTCAAACGGTGTTTTCCTGCTCAAACATGAACTTAACTTTTCCCTCCAAAACGGTTGGAGGCACGTTTAAACTAAAATACATTAACTCCTGATATCAATACATAACAGTTTTAATTCATTATAATGGTTTTGTCTGAATATTGTGTGTTGCCCAGTCACATGCATGAGATGGACAGCTTTATAAATATGCTAAATAAATAAAAGATTCCTGCAGTACTCTTTCTCTTTCCTGGCTTTTCTTAGATCCGTATAGGCTTGTCCGTATTGTGCTAGGATTGGTTGCTGTTTTCCTTCCTTTATATCTTTGTGTTTCTTTTAAACAAAGTCTTGGGGACTCTGTTTATGAAGGTAATCAGATTGATATCTATATTCTATTAAAGCTCTCCGGTTTGTCTCTGAAAGTTTTAATTGGGAAAACAGTGCATCATAGGGCAATCATTTCATTTTTGTACCAAGATACCTGAAATGGGTTTACTTACGGTCCAAAATCCAGAATCCATGTCTTCTGTGGAATTGAAATTGTGCAAATTTTATACAGTATTTTATGAAAAATATGTCAGACAATATTTCCTTTGGTCAACTGCCGATCTTTGACCATGCTTTACAGTTCAACATGCCTATTTTCAAGGCTGAGACATCTCTGAATATCAGCCTGAATTTTTAACAACTTTTCTAGTGTAGACAGTACATTAGAAGCTCTGCTACTGTTGAAGGCATTGAGGAATCTGGTAAGGTGACATCTCTGAAACAATGGCCCAAAGGCTTTTGGGTTCCCTAGTATTAATTGAAATGCTGACTAGGACAAGGGAGTTCAACTTCAGTAGCAATACCTTAGGTAACTTTGCTTTAATGGCTATCAATCAAATAACATGGAATTTTTATTGTAATGCAATATTGGAGGGAATATTTAAATCTTGCAGAAAACATGAGGTATAAATCTACTAAATAAATAAAATAAAGCCCTTATTTATTTATGCTTTCCTAAATTGGATTATCATTTTAATGTATGTTAATACAATATCGGGAGAGTTAAGAGAGATATTTTATTAGACGGAATAAAATGAAACAAAGGATGATGACTATAAATAAGCCTGCAATTGAAGGGAGGGTATTAATGGAGATTTAATGACACTTTATCACTTACCCAGGGAAAAGTTAACATGCACTTATAGATATTTGCTTTTTTCTATGACCTTTTAGGAATTGAAAGACAACATAGATGCAGAATAATTATGTAAAATGAATAAAAAGATTGAACATGAAACAGGAGTTCATCTGCCTGAAAAATCAGCAGTGCACATCATTTCAAATAGGACATTCATGGGTAAAAAACATAAATGAGTATAAATATTAGGAACCATAAAAATCACAAACCATACCTTTTGCTTAAAGATTCAAATATAGTGGCATAATGCTTTTTTTCATAACTGCTCTGTGTTACCGTGAATAATGTCTATTTTTCAGAAGACATTGGCATCTTTCTTGGGCAGATTATTTAAACTGAAGGTACCACTTTAAATAATTTATAATACTAGATAAAATAATGTTCTTTTGTTACTGTTGTTTAGTCTAACATATAATGCATATTCCTAAATGATTAATGTTGAAATAACATTTTTTGCAGGATTACCAAGTGAAGAGATTTACCCAAAGGTAGAAAAAATATCCAATATGAAAATATAGAAAGATAGAAGAAGAGGAGAGAAAGGCAATGGCTTCACTTATTGAAAGAAGAGTTTGATAAATTAAAGACAGAACCAACATTTCTTCCTACACATCATGTTCAGTGAAAAGAAAACAATTTGGAAGATGTTGCAGTGGAAAAATAGGAAATCGAAGAAGATAAATAGTCAAAATTAACAATAGTAATACAAAGATATAGTATTTCATCTAAATTTAAAAAACAATATGCATTTTCCGAGGCCATTGAAATTTTGCATCAAGGTTTGGGTTTTCTGATAGTAGTTATTACATAGTTTTATTTAATGTTTAATAGTAGTTTCTACAGTTATTGTTGTAAGTTCATTTGATCATTCTATGCAGTTCAAGCTGGCTATTTTCAAGGCAGATACATCTCTGAATAAGTTCTCTTAGTTCAGCTAGTCCCTCGTCCTTCCCCCCACACAAGTTGATTGGCTCTCAGGGTTTTCTAGAACAGATGAACCAGGAGACGAATGGTTTGTGAGAGCATCTGTTGTGAGAGACTTCACCTATTTGTTACTGTAGATTGACCCTTTGTGAGGGGATAATGGGGTACCCAAGAGGAGCTGCAGGGGAATCTATTTCCTTAAGGATTGGTAAGACAAAAACTGGTCTTGACAGTTTTTTCTTAAATCAGGGCATTCAAGGATCTATCTTCCTTACTCTTCAGTTCCGAATAAAATTCTCCAAGATGTAAAACCCTGAAAGATATGTTCTACATTGCCTTAAAAAATAAAAGGACAATATGATTTTCAATCCAGTTCCATATTCTCCTTGGTTTCTAAATAAAAAATAGATACCTGTCCTCACCTGAACCTTGAGTTAGCCAGGGGCTAAAGCACCCCAAGTATGGGCTTAGATAATCTGCTATTAGAGTGTTTTTGTGGTTGCCTGATCACATCTTCAGTCACCCCATGCAGACAAAGTGGGTTGCATTGATGCAAATGGAGGAAGCCCTGGCATTGATGAGTTAGCAATCCTGTAACTCCTACTGGCTTTGTCAATATGGTCCTGCCTGGCCCCCTTTTTGGTCCCCAACCACTGCTCTTGATGTTCATTCTTGTTTTGCCAGTGTGGGAAACTAAACCATGGTGTAATTCTCCTTTTTTAAAAAATGATGTTCAGAAAGAATTACAAAAGAATTCTAAAAAGTGTCAGTATGTCAGTTGGTAAAGGTCTTGAACAAGGTGGTTGATGATAGCTGGGACTTGGAATCCAAATGCTAAACCCATGCCTTAAGATATTGGTAATCCTTGGTTGATAACAGCAATTAGAGCCAGAATTTCCATTGCTAAGCAACATGATTTTACAGCACGACATTACACGATTACGCTGCTTAGTAATAGCCGCTCAAATTGCTGTCATTAAGTGAAACCTGCACTGTCATTAAGCATGATATTACATGGTTCCCATTTGCAACCTTCTGCCGCCTTCCCCAATGTCTTTGCTTGTCAGAGGTCAGCAATGAAAGTCACAAACGGCAATCACATGGCCACAGCATGCTGAAACATCGTAAGTGCAATCCAATCACCAAGCACCTGGATTGTGATTATGTGACCACAGGATGCTCTCACAGCTGCAACTATGAGGACAGGTCATCAATTCACATTCATTCACCACCATTTACCTCAGGCTGCTGTTATAGGTCTTCTCAAACTGAGATGAAATCTGGATAATTTGGAGTCTTAGATGCGGGGGGGGGGTGAGAGGACAAGAAAGAAAACAGAAAAAACAAAGTAATCATTGGTTACATTTTAAATTTGATGAAAATAAAACATTTTTCCAGTTACAACTATATTATTGTGGCTCATTGCACAGTCAGCCAGATGTCCAGACTGGATTTGGAATTTTCATCCACCTATCCAGCCATTCTCAAGCACCTGGCAGAGGCGTTATTACTACGCTTCAGCACACAGTCAGCCAGATGTTAGATTGGATTTGGCATTTTATCACCTACCAAGTCCTTCCGAAGGCCCTGGGGTAGGGAAGTGTGTGTGTTTGGTAGTGTTAAAGGTATTGTCACAGGATGTAAGCTGTTCCAAGCAAAGCTACCTTTTGCAACTGACTGATTTTGTCAGTGCCGATAGTATTTAAGTGGTGCTCTAGTTGTTTTGTGATGGAATCCAAGCCACCTATTAATTGTGCTCTCTTTTGCTACAATAATTCAAATTCTGTTTACTGGTCTTTGAATTTTGTTATTTTCTCCAATTCTTTCTCTGCTTTGATGCTGTCTACAAGAATTGCCATATCCTCTTTCCAGACATCATCATTCTTATTCTTATTCATTTGCCACCCAACTTATGGTTCAAGGTGACAACTAGCTAAAGCAGCAACTTTGTCTTCATTTTTTCTTAGCAGCATATTACAAGTAATGGTCATCCAACAGCATTCACATAAAAACCCTTTAGTTTTTTTAGTTTTTCCATTTGTCCACTGGAATTGTGTTTTTCTTAAAAACTGGATAGAAAAGGGAAATTTTCCTATTGCTTGCTTAAAATGCCCTGTTTGGAAAAATCTTATTGTAATTTAAAATTACACTATATCAGTCTCCTCTGACTTTTTGTTTCAAGTTTGTAATTAAATGCAGGTTCAAAAGCTTAAACACTAACTACTATCTTCCTAAGAGAATGTTACTTTTGGGATTGGAGAAAACTCCTGAGAAAACCATGGTCAGCCAAGAGAACAAATCAGTCAATCATCAAACAAATCAACTCAGAGTTTTCACTCAGGGCACCAATGACCAGACTCAAATTATCCGACTTGGGACACATTATTCAAAGACCAAGCCCTCTGGAGAACGTTCTAGTGCAAGGAAATGTGGAAGGGAAAAGAAGAGGGTGACCCGCAGCAAAGTGGATGGACTCGGTTATTGGAGTGAAGAGTGCATCGTTGGAGGACCTGAAGGACCACATTACGAGCAGGTAATGATGAGGTTGCAAATAATCAATCAAAACTTCTTTCTTCTTCCAATTTATCACCTTGCCAAATGAACAGTTCTGAAAAATGCAAAAAACCCTCTATTTTGTGATCTTAGATTGCCCGATTAAAGATGTTGCCCTAACATACATTTTACAATGCTTTCTACCCTGTATAAATTTATACTCTCCATCAATTTACCCCAGACCAGACTTCATTGTACTGGGTGGAACCTACACTAAAGTAGGCATGCATATCTTTACATACTTTTTTTGGCTTGCTTGATAGGATAGATACTTACCATGGAAAATTATAATATTTCTAAAATGCTCTAAAATTATGGATTTAATTCTGTTTGCTTTTTGATTAAATCAGGAAAAAGGAGTGGTCCTCTTTCATAGCTCAGGATTGAGGAGTATTACGCCCAGTAGAAAAACATAATTTATTGAATGACTGCAGTGAGGAGTGTAAAGGAAACTGGAGATGACAGAATTATGAAAACGCCTCCTTAACTTCTGCCATATTACCTTTTCCTTCCATTCAACTTTGACCTGCAGGTCCCATGATGCTCAGAGAAGAAGTTCTCTAGTTGCCGTAGTAGCAAAGATCTAAACATCAACTTCTTTGCCAACGAAGCCCAAGAACCGGGTAACGTGAATAAACGGACCACGGGTAGAAGCCTCTGCCTGGGCATCGTAGGGAGGAAGTTTAAACCCTGGGTGCTTAGCGGGCACTTCGATTTCTGCTCTCTGGGCAATCGAGGAGTGCTTGTTTCAGGTTCTGGGTAAGCAAAGATAGCAACAGTTAAGGGGAAGCGAAAACACGTGGAAGATAAAGGCCAGGTAGAAGAACTCCTCCTAGGGACACGGAAAATGGAGCAGCTACTTTTCCCCTCCAAGTTGAATTGTGCTGTCAACTTCCTTTATGTCCCAGCTTCCAGACAGCAAAGTAGGCATTTGTGACACTGAAGCATTATCCGTGGACATAATTGTGTGGCTCGCTGAAACCGTGCGATTCTAATAACACATTTTCCTATGTCACACGTATTTAATTAAATGACTAAAGAACTCAAGTCAGAAATACCCCAAAATGTTAATGTTTATAAATATTGTACAACAAAGGAATATTTAGAAACTATTTTTATGCATTTTATTTCTCCTTTCTATTTTGTCTGTTTGTGTGTGTTATCTGCATTTTTAAATACCGTATAGTGAAGATTTTGGCACTTAGCCCAGAGACTCAGATTTTTTCCCATATTGTTAAAATAATATTATGTACCTTTTTTATAGTTAATTTGTCATCCATGATAACTGAGCATTAACTGCACAATCTCTGCCTCAATTAGATTTTTTCTTTTCTCCTTTCATTTGTTTGTTCACTCCTTTTTTATTTCTTTTAAAGGAAGTGAAACTTCTTTTTTACTTCTTTACTTTTTAATTTGGTTTTAAATATATATTTAAATATATGTTGGGCTCAGAACCTTCTTTCCAACTGCTTTGTCATTTGTCTTTCTAATAATTTCCTTGATCATATTTTCTTATTTGCAGATGAATTTATTTCAGCAATGGGGACTAATCTTTTCTTCTTTTTCATTCCCTCCCTGCAAAAAACCTCAGATTATTTTTTATATTTATCCCTGCTTTTGTTCTTACTTTTATTATCCAAGGTCATTTTTCAATAGTAGCTCTCTTTTCTGACCCTCTCTTTTCCTTAAGCCAGTTGTACGTATGATACATAAGTAACACACAGCTTTTCTCTCCTTAAATTCTTCTAAAAATTGATGGGCTTATTCCAAGGCAAGTGGATAACAAGACAGGGAAACTAATCTCTGTGAATGATCTTGAGCTATAGGTAGCTTCCCAGAAGCTTCTTTCCACTTCTTCAACAACGTCTCCTCCCAAGTGAATGAAGTAAGAAAACCAGAGTCTTCATTTTTCATTTTTGCAGTGGGGGCCTGTGGACAAAATGAGTGTCCTTGTAGGGCTTGTAGGGCTTAAGGAACTATCCTTCGAAGTAAAATTCCTCTTAGAAATAATCCCTACTCATTTCTGGAGTGCTTCTCTTGTTTGTCTGTTTATTCAGAATAGCCGTATGCAAAGGCTGCTTTTGCCCCCAGATTAAAAGAACTCAAACACATCTGAAATAAGAGGTTTCAAGTAGGTAGGGCTAACCAAAAGGCATTGTGCACCTATTTTCATTTTTCCACAACACATTTTAAAATGCACGTGTTTTTAAAATGTGTAAAAATAAGGCGAATCTTGAATGTTGGGGGATTTCTGAACGAGCAAGGAATAACTTGCTACTTTTTTGACCTTGATTTATCAGGAAAATATTTTCTCTCTATGATGTTTTTCAAAAGTAGCTGGGTGAAAGCTTGAGCAAGGGATTAGACTAGAAGACCTCTAAGGTCCCTTTCAACTCCATTCATCTGTTATTTCAATATCAGTCCAGGCATTCTGTGAAACATAATACTATTATTTTAGTCTTTTTTGCTCCGTGAAAGAACTCAGGGCTCTGGAGGCATAATAAACACATCAGTTCTTGAAGAAGTGAATAATATAATGCAAGGGACCAAAATCGTGCTGATCTTTTTTGGTACAAAATCAAAGCAACCAACTTTTAAACATATTAGATCAGGGGTGTCAAACTGCCGTCCCGCGGGCTGGATGCGTCATGTCGAAACCGCACCCACCCCATTGCCAGCAATGGAAAAAAAGTCACGATACGTCGCAGCATGTTACGTGACGTTGCGAGTTTGACACCCCTGTATTAGATGAAGCCTTAAGTAAATGTTAACATCATACATTGTTTCCTTGTCTGATTACAGTGCCATTTCCTTTAAAGTAATTTAAAGTATAATTGACAGTCTTCCCTGCCATTGGTGGAATGATGGCTTCTCCTGATACATCCCTTCATTATACCGTCCAAGAGGAGAAGACATGTGGAGAATGTAGAAAAAGGGGAAGCTCAAGCGATTCTCCAGGTAGGCTTAGTAAGAGCACCAAAATCAGTAAAGACACTAACTGTAGCAAAAGTTCCAGCAAGTTTGGAAGTGCTCAACTTCACTGTTCCAATGACTTTCATGATAATGCTTCAAGAACGGCTGTCATGGCAGCAACACAGCATTTGTTCAGAAGAGAACAACTGTGGAACTTCTCTAAACTTCTATTACCACGATTTTCCCTCAGATTCCTCTGAAACCTCCACAAGCGAAGAGGGTGGCAGCTTCACCATTCCGTTGTTCCAGCAGCCAGAAACTACAGAACGGAACTTACCAGAGAAGAAAAAGGGAAACCTTCTCCATGCAAAAGGCAAGAAGGCCATTGGTCACACAGAACACGCCAGCATTCGTTGTGGTTGGCAGATTACAACCGAACTAATGGCAGCTCAGCCTTTCTTGAAAAGGAAGCAGTTGTGCTATAACTACATTTTTGTGAGCTAGCCTGACACTTCTATACTGCAGAAAGTATACTATATTTTTGGAAGTCACACGAATGTTGTTAAAAATTTTTTAACTGTATTGCTTTGAACGCTCTCGATCAGTAATTCTTCCCTCTAGGTAATGGGGGTGGTGTTGATGGGTGCAATTCACCAGTTATTGGTGACAGGAATAGTTCACCATTGTCGTGGTCATACAGATGTCAGTGTCACATGATTTCAATAATTACACTAAGGGACAGGGAGTGGGGTCCAGAAAAAGAAAAGGAGTTTGCAAATTTGAGTGGTCACTCTTACATTCTTTTTGAGTCCATTACTTTCAGTATTTTATCAGTATTTAGATATGGTGTGTATGTTTGTGTGTGTGTGTGTGTGTAGATCCATCAATCCATCTGTCTACGCAGTTTTGTATAGTGCTTAGGGTGCTGGCCTAGCAATCCTGCTTTAGGCACGAATGACTAAGGAGTTCTAGGAATTGAAGTCCATGCGACTTAAAGTTGTCTAAATACTGTTTTAGCATAGTATGTGAGTATAGCAGTTATGAAAGCTAATATTATGAGAGTTCAGGTATAATTTTTCACAATAGATCGATCAATAAATAGTTGCATCAGAGACTGACTCAATAAAAATAAGCAAATCCATGCAGTGAATACCTATTTGAGCATTTGGCTCTGAAGCTTAGGTAAAGTTATGTGATTCTTACTTTGCTCAATCTTATATGCCATCTTGATATTTCTTTAATGTAGGAGGCAAAACATTGCCTAAAAAGAAACCTCAGCAGAAGACCACATTTACAACTGACCATAACATGGCTTGCCGTCTATTGTCAGCAAGAGACCACAACATTAAAGAACTGAAAAATGAAGTGGCTGTTGTGCGGAATAAATTGGAGACATTTACCGCGGAAAACAAAATCTTGAAGCGTCTTCAGTCTCAACATTTAAAAGCGATCAGTAAACATAAAAATGCAGAGATTAACCTGCCTGATCTGTTGGCCACGCAGTCTAATGAAGTGCAGACTCTGAGATCGCTTCTCAGGACATCTCAGGAAGAAGAGCGCAGGGCTTCCAAGAAGCTGAGAGAGGTTCAGGCAGAACTGTTAAAAACCACGGATTCCTTGCGGGCGTTACAGAAACTTTCTGAAGAGAAGAAACTTGGAGAGAGAGGAGAACTAATGCGTAAATTAATATCATATACCCAAAAATTGGAAGCCAGTGATAAGAGAATCCAGGTAACGTGCAACTTACATTGCTTAGAACGACGTAGCTGGGCTCTGGGAGGCCCCTATAAAGAAATGCTTTAAGCTGACTTGCTTCAGCATGCAGTAGGGACCGTTTCCTACAGGCACCGTGCTCAAGTCTCCAAGATTCCTTTGATATTGAAATTAACAGAAAACCTGCTCAAGGAAGAACATCAATTTTGCACATACAAAATTTAGAAACAAGAACAGCTTCCTCAAAGCTCTATTTTACAATGAAATCTATTCGTATTCGTATTCAGCAACTTTGTCTTCATTTTTTCCTAGTAGTATATTACAGGTAATGGTCATCCAACAGCATTCACATAAAATCCCTTTAGTTTTTTTTAGTTTTTCTATTTGTCCACTGGAATTGTGTTTTTCTTAAAAACTGGATGGAAAAGGGAAATTTTCCTATTGCTTGCTTAAAATGCCTTGTTTAGAAAAATCTTACTGCGATTTAAAATTACAATATATCAGTCTCCTCTGACTTTTTCTTTGAAGCCTGTAATTAAATGCAGGTTTAAAAGCTTAAACACTAGCTAGTATCTTCCTAAGAGAATTACCCCACTTGGGACACATTATTCAAAGACCAAGCCCTCTGGAGAAGGTTCTAGTGCAAGGAAATGTGGAAGGGAAAAGAAGAGGGCGACCCACAGCAAAGTGGATGGACTCGGTTACTGGAGTGAAGAGTGCATCGTTGGAGGACCTGAAGGACCAGATTATGAGCAATTTGCCAAATTAACACTTCTGAAAAATGCAAAAAACTCTATTTTGTGATCTTAGATTGCCCAATTAAAGATGTTCCCCTAACAAGCATTTTACAATGCTTTCTATCCTGTATAACTTTATACTCTCCATCAATTTACCCCAGACCAAATTTCATTGTACTCGGTGGAGCCTACACTAAAGTAGGCATGCATATCTTTACATACTTTTTTTGGCTTGCTTGATAGGATACATATTTATCATGGAAAATTATAATATTTCTAAAATGCTCTAAAAATTGTGGGTTTAATTCTGTTTGCTTTTTGACTAAATCAGGAAAAAGGAGCTGGTCCTGTGTCATAGCCCAGGATTGAGGAGTATTACGCCCAGTAGAAAAACAT
Source organism: Azemiops feae (assembly GCA_023970755.1). NCBI lineage: Eukaryota > Metazoa > Chordata > Lepidosauria > Squamata > Viperidae > Azemiops > Azemiops feae. The sequence continues at coordinate 24,846 of JALGBA010003991.1, read as the reverse complement.
AATTTATTGAATGACTGCAGTGAGGAGCGTGAAGGAAACTGGAGATATCAGAATTATGAAAACGCCTCCTTAACTTCTGCCATATTACCTTTTCCTTCCATTCAACTTTGACCTGCAGGTCCCATGATGCTCAGAGAAGAAGTTCTCTAGTTGCCGTAGTAGCAAAGATCTAAACATCAACTTCTTTGCCAACGAAGCCCAAGAACCGGGTAACGTGAATAAACGGACCACGGGTAGAAGCCTCTGCCTGGGCATCGTAGGGAGGAAGTTTAAACCCTGGGTGCTTAGCGGGCACTTCGATTTCTGCTCTCTGGGCAATCGAGGAGTGCTTGTTTCAGGTTCTGGGTAAGCAAAGATAGCAACAGTTAAGGGGAAGCGAAAACACGTGGAAGATAAAGGCCAGGTAGAAGAACTCCTCCTAGGGACACGGAAAATGGAGCAGCTACTTTTCCCCTCCAAGTTGAATTGTGCTGTCAACTTCCTTTATGTCCCAGCTTCCAGACAGCAAAGTAGGCATTTGTGACACTGAAGCATTATCCGTGGACATAATTGTGTGGCTCGCTGAAACCGTGCGATTCTAATAACACATTTTCCTATGTCACACGTATTTAATTAAATGACTAAAGAACTCAAGTCAGAAATACCCCAAAATGTTAATGTTTATAAATATTGTACAACAAAGGAATATTTAGAAACTATTTTTATGCATTTTATTTCTCCTTTCTATTTTGTCTGTTTGTGTGTGTTATCTGCATTTTTAAATACCGTATAGTGAAGATTTTGGCACTTAGCCCAGAGACTCAGATTTTTTTCCATATTGTTAAAATAATATTATGTACCTTTTTTATAGTTAATTTGTCATCCATGATAACTGAGCATTAACTGCACAATCTCTGCCTCAATTAGATTTTTTCTTTTCTCCTTTCATTTGTTTGTTCACTCCTTTTTTATTTCTTTTAAAGGAAGTGAAACTTCTTTTTTACTTCTTTACTTTTTAATTTGGTTTTAAATATATATTTAAATATATGTTGGGCTCAGAACCTTCTTTCCAACTGCTTTGTCATTTGTCTTTCTAATAATTTCCTTGATCATATTTTCTTATTTGCAGATGAATTTATTTCAGCAATGGGGACTAATCTTTTCTTCTTTTTCATTCCCTCCCTGCAAAAAACCTCAGATTATTTTTTATATTTATCCCTGCTTTTGTTCTTACTTTTATTATCCAAGGTCATTTTTCAATAGTAGCTCTCTTTTCTGACCCTCTCTTTTCCTTAAGCCAGTTGTACGTATGATACATAAGTAACACACAGCTTTTCTCTCCTTAAATTCTTCTAAAAATTGATGGGCTTATTCCAAGGCAAGTGGATAACAAGACAGGGAAACTAATCTCTGTGAATGATCTTGAGCTATAGGTAGCTTCCCAGAAGCTTCTTTCCACTTCTTCAACAACGTCTCCTCCCAAGTGAATGAAGTAAGAAAACCAGAGTCTTCATTTTTCATTTTTGCAGTGGGGGCCTGTGGACAAAATGAGTGTCCTTGTAGGGCTTGTAGGGCTTAAGGAACTATCCTTCGAAGTAAAATTCCTCTTAGAAATAATCCCTACTCATTTCTGGAGTGCTTCTCTTGTTTGTCTGTTTATTCAGAATAGCCGTATGCAAAGGCTGCTTTTGCTCCCAGATTAAAAGAACTCAAACACATCTGAAATAAGAGGTTTCAAGTAGGTAGGGCTAACCAAAAGGCATTGTGCACCTATTTTCATTTTTCCACAACACATTTTAAAATGCACGTGTTTTTAAAATGTGTAAAAATAAGGCGAATCTTGAATGTTGGGGGATTTCTGAACGAGCAAGGAATAACTTGCTACTTTTTTGACCTTGATTTATCAGGAAAATATTTTCTCTCTATGATGTTTTTCAAAAGTAGCTGGGTGAAAGCTTGAGCAAGGGATTAGACTAGAAGACCTCTAAGGTCCCTTCCAACTCCATTCATCTGTTATTTCAATATCAGTCCAGGCATTCTGTGAAACATAATACTATTATTTTAGTCTTTTTTGCTCCGTGAAAGAACTCAGGGCTCTGGAGGCATAATAAACACATCAGTTCTTGAAGAAGTGAATAATATAATGCAAGGGACCAAAATCGTGCTGATCTTTTTTGGTACAAAATCAAAGCAACCAACTTTTAAACATATTAGATCAGGGGTGTCAAACTGCCGTCCCGCGGGCTGGATGCGTCATGTCGAAACCGCACCCACCCCATTGCCAGCAATGGAAAAAAAGTCACGATACGTCGCAGCATGTTACGTGACGTTGCGAGTTTGACACCCCTGTATTAGATGAAGCCTTAAGTAAATGTTAACATCATACATTGTTTCCTTGTCTGATTACAGTGCCATTTCCTTTAAAGTAATTTAAAGTATAATTGACAGTCTTCCCTGCCATTGGTGGAATGATGGCTTCTCCTGATACATCCCTTCATTATACCGTCCAAGAGGAGAAGACATGTGGAGAATGTAGAAAAAGGGGAAGCTCAAGCGATTCTCCAGGTAGGCTTAGTAAGAGCACCAAAATCAGTAAAGACACTAACTGTAGCAAAAGTTCCAGCAAGTTTGGAAGTGCTCAACTTCACTGTTCCAATGACTTTCATGATAATGCTTCAAGAACGGCTGTCATGGCAGCAACACAGCATTTGTTCAGAAGAGAACAACTGTGGAACTTCTCTAAACTTCTATTACCACGATTTTCCCTCAGATTCCTCTGAAACCTCCACAAGCGAAGAGGGTGGCAGCTTCACCATTCCGTTGTTCCAGCAGCCAGAAACTACAGAACGGAACTTACCAGAGAAGAAAAAGGGAAACCTTCTCCATGCAAAAGGCAAGAAGGCCATTGGTCACACAGAACACGCCAGCATTCGTTGTGGTTGGCAGATTACAACCGAACTAATGGCAGCTCAGCCTTTCTTGAAAAGGAAGCAGTTGTGCTATAACTACATTTTTGTGAGCTAGCCTGACACTTCTATACTGCAGAAAGTATACTATATTTTTGGAAGTCACACGAATGTTGTTAAAAATTTTTTAACTGTATTGCTTTGAACGCTCTCGATCAGTAATTCTTCCCTCTAGGTAATGGGGGTGGTGTTGATGGGTGCAATTCACCAGTTATTGGTGACAGGAATAGTTCACCATTGTCATGGTCATACAGATGTCAGTGTCACATGATTTCAATAATTACACTAAGGGACAGGGAGTGGGGTCCAGAAAAAGAAAAGGAGTTTGCAAATTTGAGTGGTCACTCTTACATTCTTTTTGAGTCCATTACTTTCAGTATTTTATCAGTATTTAGATATGGTGTGTATGTTTGTGTGTGTGTGTGTGTGTAGATCCATCAATCCATCTGTCTACGCAGTTTTGTATAGTGCTTAGGGTGCTGGCCTAGCAATCCTGCTTTAGGCACGAATGACTAAGGAGTTCTAGGAATTGAAGTCCATGCGACTTAAAGTTGTCTAAATACTGTTTTAGCATAGTATGTGAGTATAGCAGTTATGAAAGCTAATATTATGAGAGTTCAGGTATAATTTTTCACAATAGATCGATCAATAAATAGTTGCATCAGAGACTGACTCAATAAAAATAAGCAAATCCATGCAGTGAATACCTATTTGAGCATTTGGCTCTGAAGCTTAGGTAAAGTTATGTGATTCTTACTTTGCTCAATCTTATATGCCATCTTGATATTTCTTTAATGTAGGAGGCAAAACATTGCCTAAAAAGAAACCTCAGCAGAAGACCACATTTACAACTGACCATAACGTGGCTTGCCGTCTATTGTCAGCAAGAGACCATAACATTAAAGAACTGAAAAATGAAGTGACTGTTGTGAGGAATAAATTGGAGACATTTACCGCGGAAAACAAAATCTTGAAGCGTCTTCAGTCTCAACATTAAAAGCGATCAGTAAACATAAAAATGCAGAGATTAACCTGCCTGATCTGTTGGCCACGCAGTCTAATGAAGTGCAGACTCTGAGATCGCTTCTCAGGACATCTCAGGAAGAAGAGCGCAGGGCTTCCAAGAAGCTGAGAGAGGTTCAGGCAGAACTGTTAAAAACCACGGATTCCTTGAGGGCGTTACAGAAACTTTCTGAAGAGAAGAAACTTGGAGAGAGAGAACTAATGCGTAAATTAATATCATATACCCAAAAATTGGAAGCCAGTGATAAGAGAATCCAGGTAACGTGCAACTTACATTGCTTAGAACGACGTAGCTGGGCTCTGGGAGGCCCCTATAAAGAAATGCTTTAAGCTTACTTGCTTCAGCATGCAGTAGGGACCGTTTCCTACAGGCACCGTGCTCAAGTCTCCAAGATTCCTTTGATATTGAAATTAACAGAAAACCTGCTCAAGGAAGAACATCAATTTTGCACATACAAAATTTAGAAACAAGAACAGCTTCCTCAAAGCTCTATTTTACAATGAAATCTATTCGTATTCAGATTCTTAAATTGCTATCCAGCAATTAGAGACATAGATGTGCTGCTGTGAACAGTCTAGATTTAATTTCCTGACACAGACTAGCTTGTCCAGCTGTATGACTTTTTACCAATGACTTCTTTCTTCCACCCAGCTCTAGGAAAATAGCTACAATGGGATCTTTTGGTATAACGCCAGCTTTTTACAAAGCTTGTATCAGTCCTGAAAGACAAAGAGAAGCTGCACAACTATGCAATGAGGAAGATTTTAGTGATAAATTTTCATATCAATCAATGAAATCAAAATCTCTACGTATAAAACAGACTATTGGAAACTAGGAATGTAGGAAAACAAAGAGAAGATTATAATTAGACTAGTGAAATTGTGCATTAAAATTGATATGTTCAGGATAGCTAAGCTAATTACTTATGAATCTTATTTTCACCACACGATGCTAGATGGGTGTTGAAAAACACTACCGGGGTGTTCTGAGTGGTTGTTGTGCAAAACGTCTTGCTCTTCACACTTCCTTTCATTTTTGCATATTAGGCTCAGTTTTATAACTGAGATGGAGATTTTCATCTTTTTGGAAACATTTGCTAAAATTTCAGTTGCTTCTTCTAATTTCCAATTCAATATTGTATGATTGTAAATATTAGCTAATCTTATTGATGGTTTATTTCTAATCTGTTTAGGATCTAGAAAAGCAGCTGTCCTTGAATACTACTTCCTTTAATCATCAGTTAGCAGTTGTGAAGAAAAAGACAATTGAAGCTCAGTCAAGCACTGCAAATTTACAACTAGAAATCGAGTCGCTGAAGCTGAAACTTAAGGTATTTAAAAGTTTAAATTAAAACTCTCTTACTGCAGAAGGCATGCGAGGTGCTATTCACAAAATGCTCATTTGAGGTAAGCCTATTTTTTTCTCTGGGACTTTCTTTCAGCCTGTAGCTATCTAAAGTATAGGATTGCAAAAATGTATTAATGTATGTTAGGACATTTGCACTTTACCATTTGTAGGAAAAGATACCACCAGAAAAGCGTGTCCCAACATGAAAATAATATGCTTTTTAAAGATGTTAATCATGGCCTGTATTGATAGAAAATTGAAAAACAGTTTATTTTAAAATTGTAATTATAAGACATATTTAATACTATATACTTTGTTAATGTCATAACTATTTTGTATCAAAATATTTTGGAAGGATCTTTAAGGTCAAATTGAATTAATGGTTTATGAATTATAAAAATAGAAAAACCTGGTCAAAAACTTTACAGTTCTAGAAAATAAGGATACTTATCCTTCAGAATATTAACAAAAGGAATTATTTGGCCAAATTATACAGAAGCAAATATTTAAAATACAGATAAATGTGAGATATTTTGGGGAGTTAGGCAGTGAAATGTATGATCTGTGAAGAACTGACATTTATACAATAAACTATATTATCAACATAAATCTAACAATGCATTTCTTTAGGAAAGAGAACGAGAACTAAGCATAACAAATATTTATGCACACCGGATGCGTAAACGTCAGTCAGAGAAAGGTGATTCCTGTTTTTCTCCAAAAGGTAGCATAGAGTTTGTTTCATACTTTATTGTGAAATAAAAATATGATAATTCTCATCAAAAATATTTCCAATCCTGGCTCTTTTTTCTTTTTTAAAATGGCAATACTGCATTTTGTGATCTCATTATTTAATAATCACCAATACTGATTAAAGAGGATCATTCTCATAATGTGAGGTGTGAATGAGGGACCATTACCTGAGCACACTTGTGCAACAACTACCTGTAGGTTCCCGCTTGCTTTCCCTGAGCAGCTGAGATGATCTTCCTGCCTTAGGTGACCTTGCTGGAAGTAGAGACTCTTGGGGTTTTTCACTCATCCCCCCCAAGAACAGCCTTTCCACTACCACATGCCTTCTTCCTAGAGTAGACAGAGGGTGACTAGCCCCCAATCCCCCAGTTTGTTTCTGTGCAAAAGTCTGATGCCTTATTCACCAAATCAGACTGTTTATTTGCATTAGTAACTACTACAATGCAATAAAAGTGATATAACAGCATAAGAATTATATCGCTTAAAACATGTTGGTAAAATATCACTTTCCTATCACTAATGTCTCTAATGCATATGTCATGTTTATTTAGTTATTTATTTATTGGCTTTTCATAGTTGTTAAAGTCAGCAAAGCAATCCAGGTAAATATCAGCCTAAAACCCAGGACTCTTCGGAAGCTTGAGCCTGAAGGAAGTCCGCTGACTTTCCACGAGGTATGGAATAGCTGAACAATCCTTTGATCATTCTTAACTTCTGATCATTTGTACATTTTGTTTCTGCTGATAATTTCCCTAAACCGATCCATGGTTTAATTATGGTTTGCTGAAAAATAATGGCCAAGACATGCCAACATGCCAAGACAGCCAACATGCTAATACAAGGCCAACCATAAAAAAGTTGAAGGATTCTCCAAAGAAAGCTATTTCCGATCCACTTGCACGCCCGGTGTAGAAGTTCATGGAGGGTTTTGGCGTAGCTGCCATCTTTTTGAGGAGGTGGGAGACTGACAGTTTTAACTCTATCAACTTTTGGAAAGCCCTTAAAATATGGTTTTGTCAGCAGGCTTGGTGATCCTACAGAAATAGGGAACAAGAATGGCTATGTAATATGTAGGATTGTAAATGAACTCTAAAAAGCCTTTGATTATATTTGTAGTTTTTTTAAAAAAATTAATGGCTTATAATGACTTTGACTGAATTTCGTGTGTTGCCCAGTCACATCCATGAGACAGGGAGCTTTATAAATATGTTAAAGAAATAAATAAAATAAAAGCTCTCCTGTTTATCTCTGTATAAATATTAAGTGGGCAAAATAATGCATTGCAGGGCAATTATTTTTGAACCAAGATACTTGAAATGGGCTTACTTACAGTCTAAAATCCGGAAGCCATGCCTTCTGTGGAATTGAAACTGGGAAAATTTAATAAAGCATTTTATGACATAAAATTATCATAAGACATTTTAGGACATAATACAAAATATCACAAAATATGTCCTTTGGTCAACTGCCGAGCTTTGACCGTGCCCATTTTCAAAGCAAATACATCTCTATATATCTCCCTGAACTTTTAAGAACTTTTCTAGTGAAGACAGTAGATTAGAAACTCTGTTATTGTTGAAGGCATTGGGGAATGTGGTAAGGTGATATCTCTGAAAAAATGACGCAATGGGTCGTCGGTTCTCTGGTATTAATTAAAATGCTGAATAGGACAAGGGAGATGTACATAAAGTCCACCTTGACTCACAATACCTTAGGCAACTTGTTTTCAGTGAATATCAATTAAATAATCTGGAGTTTCTATTGAAAAGAAATATTGGAGGAAATATGGAAGTCTTGAAGAAAACGTGAGATCTAACAAATAATTTTAAAAAATCACTTATTTATTTATGTTTTCCTAACTTGGATTATAATTTAAATCTATGTTAATACAACATTGGGAGAGCTTAGATAGATACCTTATTAGATGGAGTAAAATGAAACAAAGGATGATGACTATAGATAAATCTGCAGTTGATGTGTAAGGGAGGCTATTAATGGAGATTTAATTTATCACTTACACACGTAAAAGATAACATGGTCTTATATGCTTTTTTCTGTGAATTTTTAGGAATTGAAAGTCGACATTGAACCTGAAAGAGGAGTTCATCTCCCTGGAAAATTACCTGTGCAGAACATTTCAAATGCGACATTCATGGGTAAAAAGCATAATTGACTATTAAAAAAAATCACAAGACATACCTTTGCTTAAGGATTCAAACAAAGTGGTATAATACTTTATTTTATTTTACAAATGTTCTGTATTGCTGTGAATAATGCCTATTCTTCAGAAGAAATACAGAACTTGGCATGTTTCCTGGACAATTTATTTAAACTGAAGGTGCCACTTTAAATAATTTGTAAGAGTAGATAGAATAATGTGCTTTTATTACTGTTGTTTGTCTAACAGATAATGCATATTCCTAAATAGTTACTGTTGAAATAACATTTTTTGCAGGATTACAAAGTGAAGAGATTGGCTCAACGGTAGAAGGAAACATCCAGCATGAAAACAGAGAAAGACAGAAGAGCAGGAGAGAAAGGCAAGGGTTGGACTTATTCGAAGAAGAGTTTAATAAATTAAAGGCTGAACCATCATTTTTCCCTATAAATCGTGTTATGCCCAAAGTAAACAATTTGGAAGACGTTGCAATGGAAAAACAGGAAAACAAAGAAGATAAGGAGGCAAAAGAAGCTGTTTGTGATGACCTAATAACAGCAATACCAAGGCATAGACCATCTACCTTTAAAAAACACTATGTATTTACAGAAGCCACTGAAAATTTGCATCAGGGATATCCCTCAATGGGTCCCTTAGTCAAACCAAAGATGCCATGCAGTGGAAGACCAAGAAACCAGCAACAGGGTGAATTAACCCACTTTTGGGAAGATCCTGTCACCAATTATGAGCCCTCATTTGCTAAATTTCCAAACGAAAAACCAAAGGACAACCCTTCAACTCCCTGTGAAGAAACCACACCGAAGATACCACCAGAAAAGAAAAGGCTTCTGTTGGAAAAACTGTTTGGTCCAAACCGCATATTAAATAGCAAATGATGGCTTGCATTATGTTATTACTATCAAGCAGATAGATATTAGATAATAGACATCAGAGAGTATTAGAACTAGGATATATTAGATAATAGATATTAGATAGTATTAGAACTAAGCAACATTAGGTATTAGATATTAGTGTTGGAATTAGAATATATTAGATAGTAGATATTAGATAATATGAGAACTAGGAGATATTAGAAGTTTCTGTAGTTACTATTGTAATAAGCATCACAAAGCAACTATTTTGTGAACGTTTTGCACATTTTTTATAAAATATATATTAAAGGAATTTTGAAAAAGATGTTTTATGACTTATGCTCATCAATTTGTACTTCTAAACAAGATTTCCTTGAAGCCTCTTTCTTTCCTATTTGAAATGAATAAAGGAGAATATTTCCTTGCAGCTTCTATTCAGTGGTGCTGTTTCATCACACGAGGGAGCCAAAGTCTGTAATCTAATTATATTTACTAGACCATTTGCAATTAATGTTATAAACTTAATTTTTAAATTTAAGTTATGTTAATACAATATTGGGAGAGTTTAGATAGATACTTTATTAGACAGAGTAAAATGAAACGAAGGATGCTGAGTATAGATAATTCTGTAACTGACTTCAAAGGGAGGCTACTAATGGAGATGTAATGACACTTTATCACGTACACAGGTAAAAGGTAACATGCATTTATAGATATATGCTTTTTTCTGTATTTTCAGGAATTGAAAGCCAACGTAGATGTGGAAGCATTATATATTATTGGTAAAAAAATTGAACCTCAAGCAGGAGTTCATCTCCCTGAAATATTACCAGCGCACATTTCAAACAGGACATTCATGGGTAAAAACCATAGTTGACTATAAATATTGAATTGTAAAAATAACAGAACATACCTTTTCCTTAAGGATTCAAACATAGTGGCATCATGCTTTATTTTAAACTGCTCTATGTTGCTGTGAATAATGTCTATTCTTCAGAAGAAATCCAGAATTTGGCATGTTTCTTGGAGAAATTATTTAAATTGAAAGTGCCAGTTTAAATAATTTGTGACGCTTTATAGAATGTGCTTTTGTTACTGTTGTTTGTCTAACAGATAATGCATATTCCTAAATAGTTACTGTTGAAATAACATTTTTTGCAGGATTACAAAGTGAAGAGATTGGCTCAACGGTAGAAGGAAACATCCAGTATGAAAACAGAGAAAGACAGAAGAGCAGGAGAGAAAGGCAAGGGTTGGACTTATTCGAAGAAGAGTTTAATAAATTAAAGGTTGGACCATCCTTTTTTTCTATAAATCATGTTATGCCCAAAGTAAACAATTTGAAAGATGTTGCAATGGAAAAACAGGAAAACAAAGAAGATAAGGAGGCAAAAGAAGAAAATTTGCATCAGGGATATCCCTCAACTGGTCCCTTAGTCAACCCAAGGATGCCAAGCAGTGGAAGGCAACAGGGTGAATTAACCTACTTTTTAGGAGATTATGAGCCCTCATTTACCAAATTTCAAAATGAAAGATCAAAACACAACCCTTCAACTGCTGGTGAAGAAAACACGCCAAAGATACCTCCAGAAAAGAAAAGGCTTCTGTTGGAAAAATTATTTGGTCCAAACCGCATATTAAATAGCAAATGATGGCTTGTGATTCCAGTCAAGCGGATAGATATTAGATAATAGACATCAGAGATTATTAGAACTAGGACATATTAGAGTGTAGATAGTGGATAGTATTAGAACTAGGATATATTAGATAGTAGATATTAGATAGTATTAGAACTAAGCGATATTAGGTATTACATAGTAGTATTAGAACTAGGATATATTACATAGTGGATATTAGTATTAGGATATATTAGATAGTAGATATTAGATAATATTAAAACTAAACGATATTAGGTATTACATAGTAGTGTTAGAACTAGGATATATTAGTAGATATTAGATAAGATGAGGACTAGGAGATATTAGAAGTTTCTGTAGTTACTATTTACTAGACCATTTGCAATTAATGTTATAAACTTTTAATTCTTAAATTTAAGTTATGTTTTGGGGCAATGGCTAAACGTAAGATAACTGATAGAACTGAAAGAAGATTATCAGGAGAAGCTGAATCTTCAAGTGCTTTTTGGGAGGAATATACAGCAAAAACACATGAAGTAATTCAGGCAATGGGAACAAAGCTTGAACTGCATTCTAACCACTGAGCCATGGTGACACAGCAGTTAGAATCCAGTATCGCAGGCTAACTCTACCCACAACCAGGAGTTCAATCCTAACGGGGCTCAAGGTTGACTCAGCCTTCCGTCCTTCCGAAGTCGGTAAAAGGAGGCCCCAGATTGTTGGGGGCAACATGCTGATTCTGTAAACCACTTAGAGGGAGCTGTAAAAAACTATGAAGCGGTATATATGTCTAAGTGCTATTGCTAAATCTTACACACTTTTAAAAGAACTCCATGAGGAAATACAACTCTTAACTGGAGATATTAAACACAGAAAGGATAGAGTGGAAGAAATGAAAGTTTAGAAAATAAAAATTGGGAGCATCTGCAGCCCAGAGTTTTATGCCTTCACCTAGAAAATAAAGAAATAGATAAACTGGGTGGTAGAGAACCATCGAGATAGGCAGCAAAATTTAACCTCACTGATTTACACACTGGATCACAATCACTATGGCATTGATTTTGCATTCCCTATGATTTATTTATGAAAATTTCTATGGCTGCTGAACTCACTCTAAGCTGCCTGGAGGTTGCCTATTGAGACAAAGGGTTTTCAACTTCTATGTAACAACTGTCCTCTTCAAAGAAAACTAAAAGGAAAAGGAAGCAGGGGAATAAGGTAGTGGCTACTGTCCATACTCACTCCTTAGGGCAACATGCCATTATCTTCTCTTGTATCAATATTGTTGGTTTTCAAACTTATTAATGTTATCCTAAAACCATCTTAGACCTAAGCAAACTATAAATGACAGTAATAAAAGGAAGAGGTGGGAATTGCAATACATCATTATTTGCTAATCAAAGTATGAAACCATTGTTTGATTGTTTCAGATGGTCTAATTTAATAGGAAAATGTAGCCAAAGAGATCAGAGTGGAACATCCAAAGCTAGAAAGGGAAATTGTATGGGCCTGCTATTATTTAGAGTTTACTTATAATTCAATGAAATATAAAAATTATGTACAAATTCTTATTTACAGGTGGTATTCACACATTTAAACTTTCACCAAATTGAGCACATCATCTGTTTGACTACATAGACATGCATTTTTTCCATAGCAATAAAATGGAATAGAAAAATGATTTGACCCGATTGGTGTATTTCCAACCATTTTTAAAGAATTGCCCCTTTTAGCAATTAACACAGGAGTAACAAGACATGGAGACATTTTTTAAACCAGTTTTCTCTGAATGCAATGTTCATTGTATGTAACATTTTGCTTCCATTGAAACCCCTATTGTTCCATTACAACTGTCCTGTTAAAATTCTGTATTTCTAACACACCAGGAAATATAGACAACTTTCTCACAGGCTATTCCTGTTATTTGGTGGTTAGAAAAAAACATCAGCCAAACTTCTTTAATCTAGTCTTGCTAACCTTCTCTGGAAGCTTCTTGAGGTTGTCTTTATCAAAGTCAACAAGCAATGAAATCACTCATGTGTGACTGCAACCAGTTTGCTGAGTCATATCACTGGGACTGATTGTACAGCCGGGATATTAAGATAGGAAAGCTTGGAGAAATTCAAAGCGGGAGTGGAGGGGGTGGAGAGAGTGACGGAGAGAGAGTGATTGGGGGGCACATATTTAGTCAAGGGCTCCGAACACAGAGCAGCATCACTCTCCTTTCTTAAAGAGCAATCAATCAAGTAGCTTCCAAAGACTTCTGCACACAAAAACGCAGAGTGTTAGTGACCCTGCAGCAGCTTGGCAAGCAGAGAGAATCCCCAGGGCATCTCCACTTCTCCTAAGTTCAGCTGGTTCCTCCTCCTTTCCCCCACCTCAGTTCATTGGCTCTTGGGTATTTCCAGAACTGAAGAACCAAGAGATGATTGGTTTGTGAGAGTATTTGTTGCGAGGGACTTCAACTGTTTGTCACTTTAGATTGACAGGTTGGCAGCCCTTAAAAGGCCAGGTACTAGCAAAGCATCAATCATTGCAGGTTGCTGGAGTGGGTGTGATGGGAGAAAGAGGCGCCCAAGAGGAGGAGGAGGAGGGGAATCTGTTTCTTTAAGGGTTGGTAATTGTATTGACAGTTTTTTTCTTAATTCAGTTAGGGCATTCAAGGAAAATTCTACATTGCCTTACAAAATAAAAAAAAGGAAAATATGATTTGAAAGCTGACTTGCTTCAGCATGCAGGAGGGACCATTTTCTACAGACACCATCCTCAAGTCAGCAAGATTCATTTGATATTGCAATTTACAGAAAGCATCCTCAAGCAGGAACCTCAATTTGGCATGTACAAAATTAAGAAACAATAACAACTTCTTTAAAGTTCAATTTTACAAGGAAATCCATTTATGTTCAGATTCCTAAATTTTATCCAGCAATTAGAGACATAGATGTGCTGCATTTTGTTTCCCACTTCAGTTCTTTGGGAGTTTGTTATTTACTGGAATAGATAATAATTTCAAACCTCTAGGTTCAATTTCCGGATGAAATCTAGCTTGTGCAGCTGGTAGCTGTATGACATTTTACCAATGCCTTCTTCCTTCAGCCCAGCTGTAGGAAAATAGATACAGTAGGATCTTTTGTATAATGCCAGCTTTTTACAAACCTTGTATCAGTCCTGAAAGACAAAGAGAAGCGGCACAACTATGTAATCTGGAAGTTTTTAGTAAAAAAAATTCTTATCCATCAATAAAATCAAAATCTCTAGATATAAAAAAGACATACTGGAAAAGAGGAATGTAGGAAAACCAGGAGAAGATTAAAATTGATATGGGCAGTGTATTTTCAGAGATGAATGTTGAAAAACACTTACCTGGGTGTTTTGAGTGGAGGTTATGCAAAATGTTTTATTCTTCCCTCTTCAATTCTTTTTGCATATTAGGTTCAGTTTTATAGAAAATTCAGATTTTGGTAAGAATGACTCTTGCTTTAACTAGTCAGTTGAAATATTCCCTCTCTGATGATATGGGCCTAGCCAGCACATTGGAAATTATATAATGGCTAAACCTACCTTACTTAGCGTCATACCAAGGCAAAAAAGGAAGCATATCATGGCTTTATTAGCATCGAAATGAACACAATTTCATCTCCTCTTCTTCCTCCTCCTCACCTCTTTATGTCAGCATTATCTTTATCATCTGAAAGGTATATAACTTGTAGTCTTGGTATATTAAATAAATAATACTTTTTTATTTTACTGTTATGATGAATAGAATCTACTGATCTTGATTTCGTCACAGGAGGCCATTTAAGAATTGGGGACAAGTATTTCGTCCACCAATAAATAGAAATTAAAAATATGTATTGTAACTTGATCTCTGTCTATTTCTCTTTTCCTTAATCTGCATAACAGATTGCGAGCATGATATGATATTATTTTTTATTTCAAAAATATAGATATAGATTATTTTCTATATTTTTCTTTCACAAGGTGGGCCCATTCCCATTTCAAAAATGTGAGCATTATAACTGAGATGAGGATTTTTATCTTTTTGTAAACATTTTGCTAAACTTTCAGTTGCCTTCTTCAGATTTCTAATTCAATATTTGTATGATTGTAAATCTTCAATAATCTTATTGATGGTTTATTTATAAGATGTTTATGATCTAGAAAAGCAGCTTTCGTTGATCCTATTTCCTTTAGTCATCAATTAGTAGTTGCAAAGAAAAAGACAATTGAAGCTCAGTCAATCACCGCAAATTTACAACTAGAAATCGAGTCGCTGAAACTTAAGTATTTAAAAAGTTTACATTAAAACTCTCTTACTACAGAAGGCATCCAAGGTGCTATTAACTAAATGCTTGTTTGAGGTAAGCCTAGTTTGTTCTCTGGGACTTTCTTTCAGCCTGTAGCTATCTAAAGTATAGATTGCAGAAATGTATTAATTTATGTTAGGACATTTGAACATTACCATTTGTACGAAAAGATACTACTTGAAAAGTGTGCCTCAACATGAAAAGAATATGCTTTTTAAACATGTTAAACAAGGCCTGTATTAATAGAAAATTGAGAACCAGTTAATATTTACATTGTAATTATAGAACATATTTAATACTATATACTTTGTTAATATCATAACAATTTTGTATCAAAATATTTTGGAAGGATCTTTAAGGTCAAATTTAATTAATGGTTTATGAATTGTAAAAATAGAAAAACCTGGTCAAAAACTTCAGAGTTCCAGAAGAAAAGGATATTTATCCTTCAGAATCTTAAGAAAAGGAATTATTTGGCCAAATTATACATAAGCAAATAATTTAAAATACAGATAAATAAAATGAGATACTGGGGGGAGTTACGCAGTGAAATGTATGATCTCTGCAGAACTGATATTAATACAATAAACTATATTATCAACAAATTTAATAATGCATTTTTTAGGAAAAAGAACGAGAACTGAGCATAACAAATATTTATGTACATCGGATGAATAAAGGTCAGCCAGAGAAAGGTGATTCATGTTCTTCTCCAAAATGTAGCACAAAGTTTGTTTCATACTTTATTGTGAAATAAGAAATATGATAATTCTGTTACTCGTCAAAAAATATTTCAAATCACTGCTCTATTTTCTTTTTTAAAATGGCAATACTACATTTTGCGAGCTCATTATTTAATAGTCACCAGTGCTGATTCTCATCATTTTCTCTAGATGTGAGAGATAAGGGGAGAAGAGTTGTAGGGATATTTACTAACAAATCCCACTAAATTCAAAAGTCCTTTGTTTCAGGATAAACTGCCTTATATTTTGATGACTTTTAAAGCCTTTAATTTGGTATATCCCAAAGTCTGGCTGTGGAAATGAAGCTGCTTTATTACTTCATGCCATGCTGCCATTATACAAATGAGTTAAATTGTGTATTTTGAAGCAAAAAGTGTTAATATCAGGTAAATTTATATATTTATTTCTTAAATTTATATACTATAGCTGCCCATCCCACTAGACTGAGTTCAAGATCACATTATTGCTGTTTCTTCCTCCAAATTTAAAGCCACAATTATTTTTTTCTCAATCCCGCCTCCCCCGTATGCTTTCAACATATAGGTTGAATTAATAAGAAGAGTGCATACAACCATTTTTCACCCCTTTGTCTACCTCTGTATTTTGAATGAAATACAGAAGTGGTTTATCATTGCCTTGTCCCAGGCAGTATAAAAGAATCCCCGTGCCATTGCCACAGAAGGGATTATCTAACATTGTCCTATGATGCTGCTGCTATCCAATATACACAGTCCCCAAATTATGTTTCAATGGAGCTCAGAATTTCCATCATAGGTTATGATGGTCATAAATCAAGGGACCCATGTTACCAACCTGATTTTACAACCTTTTTTGCAGTGTTTCTTAAGTGAAGGCCCAGTTATAAAGCAAATGATAGGATCATTAAACACTGTGTTTGTTAAGCAAGCCAATGCATTCTTACGGCCATTCTTTTGGCAGAAACCTGCCCCAAAGTCTGGTTTCTTGGAAAATACACTGTAATTGGCCTTAAAGAGAGTTATGTGACAGTGTGGGGGAAACAGCATCAGAACTCTGGAATTGGGTTGTAAGTAATTTGGGAGGAGCATCAGATCTCTGAATGCAAAGCAACTGTTTGTTAAGTGAGGAATATGTCACGCTAGGCCGAAGCCACCAGAACTAACAGTGGTGAACGCATGTAAGCAGGGTGGAGAAAAGCCAGGAAAAGGAACCAAGGCATGAAGGAAAGAACAAAAGTTTGGCCTGAGCACATGGCAAGCCCCTCCCCATATTTGGCAACCAAGGAGTTGGGCCTGCATGGGAAATCACTTCCATCAAAACTCTGGAGGGTGAAAAGGGGTCCTGAGGCCTGCCCAGCCTTTGGAGTCATTTTTGGATCAGAACTTGGCAGCTTCTGTCCCTCTGGCTAATGTCAGGCAGCCTAGTTGTGGATGTGGGGTAAGTATGGACGAGTGTGTGTTTTTGTATGCATGTGTGTAAGACCAAATAGATCTACTTCATAATCAGTCAAAGTCTGCTGTTATTTTTAATTCACTGGGTCTCTGTGTATTTTAAAGAGCCATTTGTGCCTCAGAGTTCAGTTGAAACTGGTTTGAGTGTGCCAATTTTCCAGGGATATGAGGGTGTAAGTGACGATAACCTGAGGGTGAGAGCACACTTGTGTAACATACCTGTAGTTTCCGGCTTGCTTTCTCTGAGCAGCTGAGATGATATGACCTTGCTGGAAGTAGAGACTCAGGGTATTTTTCAGTCATCCCCCCCAGGAACAGCCTTTCCACTATCACATGCCTTCTTCCTAGAATAGACAGAGGGTGACTAGCCCCAAATCACCCAGTTTGTTTCTGTGTATGGTTTGCTGAAGATATAATGGCTACTTCACCCAACATGCCAAGATAAGGCCAACCATAAAAAAAGTCAAAGCAATTCTCCAAACAAAGCTATTTCTCATCCACTTACATGCCCAGTGTTGAAGTTCAGGGAAGGTTTTGGTGTAGCTGCCATCTTTTTCAAGAGGTGGGAGGATGGCAGTTCTGAATGTATTAACTGTTGGAAATCCCTTAAAATATGGTTGTCAGCGGGCTTGGTGATCCTACAGAAATAGGGAACTGCAAATGGCTCTATTATATGTAGGATTTCGAATTAACTCTCCAAAGGCTTTGATTATATTTAAGGTTTTTAAATTGTTTTTATTGTGTAGTGGGTTTTTGGAGGCATTAACCGGACCGGGTTAATACAACAAGATTTATTGCAACAGAAAACAGAACTGACTTAACCGGCAGAATGACGGCTATTTATACTTGCCGCCTCTAGGCGGCGACCAATCAATTCAAACGGTGTTTTCCTGCTCAAACATGAACTTAACTTTTCCCTCCAAAACGGTTGGAGGCACGTTTAAACTAAAATACATTAACTCCTGATATCAATACATAACAGTTTTAATTCATTATAATGGTTTTGTCTGAATATTGTGTGTTGCCCAGTCACATGCATGAGATGGACAGCTTTATAAATATGCTAAATAAATAAAAGATTCCTGCAGTACTCTTTCTCTCTCTTTCCTGGCTTGTCTTAGATCCGTATAGGCTTGTCCGTATTGTGCTAGGATTGGTTGCTGTTTTCCTTCCTTTATATCTTTGTGTTTCTTTTAAACAAAGTCTTGGGGACTCTGTTTATGAAGGTAATCAGATTGATATCTATATACTATTAAAGCTCTCCGGTTTGTCTCTGAAAGTTTTAATTGGGAAAACAGTGCATCATAGGGCAATCATTTCATTTTTGTACCAAGATACCTGAAATGGGTTTACTTACGGTCCAAAATCCAGAATCCATGTCTTCTGTGGAATTGAAATTGTGCAAATTTTATACAGTATTTTATGAAAAATATGTCAGACAATATTTCCTTTGGTCAACTGCCGATCTTTGACCATGCTTTACAGTTCAACATGCCTATTTTCAAGGCTGAGACATCTCTGAATATCAGCCTGAATTTTTAACAACTTTTCTAGTGTAGACAGTACATTAGAAGCTCTGCTACTGTTGAAGGCATTGAGGAATCTGGTAAGGTGACATCTCTGAAACAATGGCCCAAAGGCTCTTGGGTTCCCTGGTGTTAATTGAAATGCTGACTAGGACAAGGGAGTTCAACTTCAGTAGCAATACCTTAGGTAACTTTGCTTTAATGGCTATCAATCAAATAACATGGAATTTTTATTGTAATGCAATATTGGAGGGAATATTTAAATCTTGCAGAAAACATGAGGTATAAATCTACTAAATAAATAAAATAAAGCCCTTATTTATTTATGCTTTCCTAAATTGGATTATCATTTTAATGTATGTTAATACAATATCGGGAGAGTTAAGAGAGATATTTTATTAGACGGAATAAAATGAAACAAAGGATGATGACTATAAATAAGCCTGCAATTGAAGGGAGGGTATTAATGGAGATTTAATGACACTTTATCACTTACCCAGGGAAAAGTTAACATGCACTTATAGATATTTGCTTTTTTCTATGACCTTTTAGGAATTGAAAGACAACATAGATGCAGAATAATTATGTAAAATGAATAAAAAGATTGAACATGAAACAGGAGTTCATCTGCCTGAAAAATCAGCAGTGCACATCATTTCAAATAGGACATTCATGGGTAAAAAACATAAATGAGTATAAATATTAGGAACCATAAAAATCACAAACCATACCTTTTGCTTAAAGATTCAAATATAGTGGCATAATGCTTTTTTTCATAACTGCTCTGTGTTACCGTGAATAATGTCTATTTTTCAGAAGACATTGGCATCTTTCTTGGGCAGATTATTTAAACTGAAGGTACCACTTTAAATAATTTATAATACTAGATAAAATAATGTTCTTTTGTTACTGTTGTTTAGTCTAACATATAATGCATATTCCTAAATGATTAATGTTGAAATAACATTTTTTGCAGGATTACCAAATGAAGAGATTTACCCAAAGGTAGAAAAAATATCCAATATGAAAATATAGAAAGATAGAAGAAGAGGAGAGAAAGGCAATGGCTTCACTTATTGAAAGAAGAGTTTGATAAATTAAAGACAGAACCAACATTTCTTCCTACACATCATGTTCAGTCAAAAGAAAACAATTTGGAAGATGTTGCAGTGGAAAAATAGGAAATCGAAGAAGATAAATAGTCAAAATTAACAATAGTAATACAAAGATATAGTATTTCATCTAAATTTAAAAAACAATATGCATTTTCCGAGGCCATTGAAATTTTGCATCAAGGTTTGGGTTTTCTGATAGTAGTTATTACATAGTTTTATTTAATGTTTAATAGTAGTTTCTACAGTTATTGTTGTAAGTTCATTTGATCATTCTATGCAGTTCAAGCTGGCTATTTTCAAGGCAGATACATCTCTGAATAAGTTCTCTTAGTTCAGCTAGTCCCTCGTCCTTCCCCCCACACAAGTTGATTGGCTCTCAGGGTTTTCTAGAACAGATGAACCAGGAGACGAATGGTTTGTGAGAGCATCTGTTGTGAGAGACTTCACCTATTTGTTACTGTAGATTGACCCTTTGTGAGGGGATAATGGGGTACCCAAGAGGAGCTGCAGGGGAATCTATTTCCTTAAGGATTGGTAAGACAAAAACTGGTCTTGACAGTTTTTTCTTAAATCAGGGCATTCAAGGATCTATCTTCCTTACTCTTCAGTTCCGAATAAAATTCTCCAAGATGTAAAACCCTGAAAGATATGTTCTACATTGCCTTAAAAAATAAAAGGACAATATGATTTTCAATCCAGTTCCATATTCTCCTTGGTTTCTAAATAAAAAATAGATACCTGTCCTCACCTGAACCTTGAGTTAGCCAGGGGCTAAAGCACCCCAAGTATGGGCTTAGGTAATCTGCTACTAGAGTGTTTTTGTGGTTGCCTGATCACATCTTCAGTCACCCCATGCAGACAAAGTGGGTTGCATTGATGCAAATGGAGGAAGCCCTGGCAATGATGAGTTAGCAATCCTGTAACTCCTACTGGCTTTGTCAATATGGTCCTGCCTGGCCCCCTTTTCGGTCCCCAACCACTGCTCTTTATGTTCATTCTTGTTTTGCCAGTGTGGGAAACTAAACCATGGTGTAATTCTCCTTTTTTAAAAAATGATGTTCAGAAAGAATTACAAAAGAATTCTAAAAAGTGTCAGTATGTCAGTTGGTAAAGGTCTTGAACAAGGTGGTTGATGATAGCTGGGACTTGGAATCCAAATGCTAAACCCATGCCTTAGGATATTGGTAATCCTTGGTTGATAACAGCAATTAGAGCCAGAATTTCCATTGCTAAGCAACATGATTTTACAGCACGACATTACACGATTACGCTGCTTAGTAATAGCCGCTCAAATTGCTGTCATTAAGTGAAACCTGCACTGTCATTAAGCATGATATTACATGGTTCCCATTTGCAACCTTCTGCCGCCTTCCCCAATGTCTTTGCTTGTCAGAGGTCAGCAATGAAAGTCACAAACGGCAATCACATGGCCACAGCATGCTGAAACATCGTAAGTGCAATCCAATCACCAAGCACCTGGATTGTGATTATGTGACCACAGGATGCTCTCACAGCTGCAACTATGAGGACAGGTCATCAATTCACATTCATTCACCACCATTTACCTCAGGCTGCTGTTATAGGTCTTCTCAAACTGAGATGAAATCTGGATAATTTGGAGTCTTAGATGCGGGGGGGGGGTGAGAGGACAAGAAAGAAAACAGAAAAAACAAAGTAATCATTGGTTACATTTTAAATTTGATGAAAATAAAACATTTTTCCAGTTACAACTATATTATTGTGGCTCATTGCACAGTCAGCCAGATGTCCAGACTGGATTTGGAATTTTCATCCACCTATCCAGCCATTCTCAAGCACCTGGCAGAGGCGTTATTACTACGCTTCAGCACACAGTCAGCCAGATGTTAGATTGGATTTGGCATTTTATCACCTACCAAGTCCTTCCGAAGGCCCTGGGGTAGGGAAGTGTGTGTGTTTGGTAGTGTTAAAGGTATTGTCACAGGATGTAAGCTGTTCCAAGCAAAGCTACCTTTTGCAACTGACTGATTTTGTCAGTGCCGATAGTATTTAAGTGGTGCTCTAGTTGTTTTGTGATGGAATCCAAGCCACCTATTAATTGTGCTCTCTTTTGCTACAATAATTCAAATTCTGTTTACTGGTCTTTGAATTTTGTTATTTTCTCCAATTCTTTCTCTGCTTTGATGCTGTCTACAAGAATTGCCATATCCTCTTTCCAGACATCATCATTCTTATTCTTATTCATTTGCCACCCAACTTATGGTTCAAGGTGACAACTAGCTAAAGCAGCAACTTTGTCTTCATTTTTTCTTAGCAGCATATTACAAGTAATGGTCATCCAACAGCATTCACATAAAAACCCTTTAGTTTTTTTAGTTTTTCTATTTGTCCACTGGAATTGTGTTTTTCTTAAAAACTGGATAGAAAAGGGAAATTTTCCTATTGCTTGCTTAAAATGCCCTGTTTGGAAAAATCTTATTGTAATTTAAAATTACACTATATCAGTCTCCTCTGACTTTTTGTTTCAAGTTTGTAATTAAATGCAGGTTCAAAAGCTTAAACACTAACTACTATCTTCCTAAGAGAATGTTACTTTTGGGATTGGAGAAAACTCCTGAGAAAACCATGGTCAGCCAAGAGAACAAATCAGTCAATCATCAAACAAATCAACTCAGAGTTTTCACTCAGGGCACCAATGACCAGACTCAAATTATCCAACTTGGGACACATTATTCAAAGACCAAGCCCTCTGGAGAACGTTCTAGTGCAAGGAAATGTGGAAGGGAAAAGAAGAGGGTGACCCGCAGCAAAGTGGATGGACTCGGTTATTGGAGTGAAGAGTGCATCGTTGGAGGACCTGAAGGACCACATTACGAGCAGGTAATGATGAGGTTGCAAATAATCAATCAAAACTTCTTTCTTCTTCCAATTTATCACCTTGCCAAATGAACAGTTCTGAAAAATGCAAAAAACCCTCTATTTTGTGATCTTAGATTGCCCGATTAAAGATGTTGCCCTAACATACATTTTACAATGCTTTCTACCCTGTATAAATTTATACTCTCCATCAATTTACCCCAGACCAGACTTCATTGTACTGGGTGGAACCTACACTAAAGTAGGCATGCATATCTTTACATACTTTTTTTGGCTTGCTTGATAGGATAGATACTTACCATGGAAAATTATAATATTTCTAAAATGCTCTAAAATTGTGGATTTAATTCTGTTTGCTTTTTGATTAAATCAGGAAAAAGGAGTGGTCCTCTTTCATAGCTCAGGATTGAGGAGTATTACGCCCAGTAGAAAAACATAATTTATTGAATGACTGCAGTGAGGAGTGTAAAGGAAACTGGAGATGACAGAATTATGAAAATGCCTCCTTAATTTCTGGCATATTACTTTTTCCTTCCATTCAACTTTGCCCTGCAGGTCCCATGATGCTCAGAGAAGAAGTTCTCTAGTTGCCATGGTAGCAAAGATCTAAACATCAACTTCTTTGCCAATGAACCCCGAGAACCGGGTAACGTGAATAAACGGACCACGGGTAGAAGCCTCTGCCTGGGCATCGTAGGGAGGAAGTTTAAACCCTGGGTGCTTAGCGGGCACTTCGATTTCTGCTCTCTGGGCAATCGAGGAGTGCTTGTTTCAGGTTCTGGGTAAGCAAAGATAGCAACAGTTAAGGGGAAGCGAAAACACGTGGAAGATAAAGGCCAGGTAGAAGAACTCCTCCTAGGGACACGGAAAATGGAGCAGCTACTTTCCCCCTCCAAGTTGAATTGTGCTGTCAACTTCCTTTATGTCCCAGCTTCCAGACAGCAAAGTAGGCATTTGTGACACTGAAGCATTATCCGTGGACATAATTGTGTGGCTCGCTGAAACCGTGCGATTCTAATAACACATTTTCCTATGTCACACGTATTTAATTAAATGACTAAAGAACTCAAGTCAGAAATACCCCAAAATGTTAATGTTTATAAATATTGTACAACAAAGGAATATTTAGAAACTATTTTTATGCATTTTATTTCTCCTTTCTATTTTGTCTGTTTGTGTGTGTTATCTGCATTTTTAAATACCGTATAGTGAAGATTTTGGCACTTAGCCCAGAGACTCAGATTTTTTTCCATATTGTTAAAATAATATTATGTACCTTTTTTATAGTTAATTTGTCATCCATGATAACTGAGCATTAACTGCACAATCTCTGCCTCAATTAGATTTTTTCTTTTCTCCTTTCATTTGTTTGTTCACTCCTTTTTTATTTCTTTTAAAGGAAGTGAAACTTCTTTTTTACTTCTTTACTTTTTAATTTGGTTTTAAATATATATTTAAATATATGTTGGGCTCAGAACCTTCTTTCCAACTGCTTTGTCATTTGTCTTTCTAATAATTTCCTTGATCATATTTTCTTATTTGCAGATGAATTTATTTCAGCAATGGGGACTAATCTTTTCTTCTTTTTCATTCCCTCCCTGCAAAAAACCTCAGATTATTTTTTATATTTATCCCTGCTTTTGTTCTTACTTTTATTATCCAAGGTCATTTTTCAATAGTAGCTCTCTTTTCTGCCCCTCTCTTTTCCTTAAGCCAGTTGTACGTATGATACATAAGTAACACACAGCTTTTCTCTCCTTAAATTCTTCTAAAAATTGATGGGCTTATTCCAAGGCAAGTGGATAACAAGACAGGGAAACTAATCTCTGTGAATGATCTTGAGCTATAGGTAGCTTCCCAGAAGCTTCTTTCCACTTCTTCAACAACGTCTCCTTCCAAGTGAATGAAGTAAGAAAACCAGAGTCTTCATTTTTCATTTTTGCAGTGGGGGCCTGTGGACAAAATGAGTGTCCTTGTAGGGCTTGTAGGGCTTAAGGAACTATCCTTCGAAGTAAAATTCCTCTTAGAAATAATCCCTACTCATTTCTGGAGTGCTTCTCTTGTTTGTCTGTTTATTCAGAATAGCCGTATGCAAAGGCTGCTTTTGCCCCCAGATTAAAAGAACTCAAACAC